>JAWNLU010001704.1:0-1200000 GCA_035042165.1 Drosophila kuntzei
CATATCTTTTGAACCAAAAAAAAAAATTGAATGATCAAGGTATCATTCGACGCGTATTTTTAATAAGAATTTTTAAAAATTATAAAATTTTACCAAAAGGCTCCAACGGCCCCACTAGCTGCAATCATTAAAATTTGGCCCCTCCCACTTACACCCCCATATCTTACGAACCAGGTGAGTTACCAAAAGTCTTAGTATGCACTTTTGTTAGGTAAAGTCATACCTTTCGATCGGTATATAACTCAATCCGATCGGACAGTCATAGCAAATTTTCCATTCTGCGTGTATATATTGCTAGTCGCCTTTTGCACACTACGTGTTGCTTTCGTCACTAGCGCGGACTGCCGTCCGCAGTGATTTGTTAATTTTTTTTCTGTTATTATCTTTCAGATTTTAAAAGAAAACAGAAGTTGACGATGGAAAATAAAGTTATTTTCTCTCCTGTTCTTAAAAGTCCACTATGAAGATAAACAAAAGATCAAGGAGAAGCATAATCTTATTTTTATAGTATATAACCAATCAAATAATTTTATTATTTGTTTATATTCGATTTCAAATTGTATATTAAAGTACTTACAGTTAATACATATACTTCCCTGTAATTCGAATTTTCTTTTGGAATTTTCCTTTAGTTTGATTAAAAATGACACCCTTAGATAAGTTGTCAGCATCTGTGAATGATATGACAACCGAGAGCATACATTTCAAATGCATTACAGACGCCCTGTGCTGGCGTCATAAAGGAGAAGGTAAAGTTAAGTTGACTGATAGCACGAGGACCCAAAAGGAATCAAAAGAGAAGCCGACAAAGAGCTTGCAATAATGTGATAAGCGCAGCGGAAATGAAAACAAGCACAGCAAGCAAACGTTGACGATGAATCGATGGGCATGACAACAACGCACAACAACAACAGCATAAAAAAATAACAGACAACAACAACAAGTTGGCGCCCACAACAAAGCGTCAGACAGTGAAAAGTCATCGTCAAGCGACGCGCAATAAAAGTAAAATTGCCATTGGAGTCTTATTGGAGTCTCATTGGAGTTGAACTACCGCAACACCCAGCTCCATTCCACTCCCAACTCCCAACTCACCACTCCCCCAACTCACCACTTCCCACTCCATGCCCGTTGCGTGTGTGTGTGTGGCGCATTTTGCTTCAATTATTTTTATTGGCGCGGCGCAAAAATTTATGTTGCATACTTTGCAGTGCTGGCGGCGTGGCGTTAATTTCGTTATGGCAAAATGCAATGACTTGACGTGTGAGTGCGCGTGTGTGTGCATGTGTGTGTGTGTGTGGGTATGTGTGTGTGTGAGTAAGCAGAATGTGCGCCAATGCGGCGCTACGACCCCACAGTGAAGCAGAATATTGAAAAGTTCTCGAGTATCTTAATTAAAGGTTAAGTGTGCGCCTTTTGAAAGCGCGAATTATGGTAATTTACGTTGAAAGCCAGCCAAGTGGGCGTGGCAATTGTGGGCGCATAGAGCGGGAGGCAATTTAATAAACAAGTATGAGTGAGTAGAGAAAAGTAAAGCAAGTGAACTTTATCAGCTGATACGCATTATAAACTTTCAAACTATAAAAATGTTGAGAGTAGCATAGTTTGAGAATTATTGCAGATATTATACTGAAACTTCATTTGCTGTGGTATTAAAATTATTTTATTTATATTAATATTAATATTAATATTAAAGAACGTCAATGCTGTAACTCATAAAGTGTTAATCATATTATGCTGTAATTTGGTATGCGCATACTATGGAATGTTATTAAATATTATTGAGTCAGTGTAACTAATTAAAACATTACATAAAAGAATTGCAGAACCTATTTAAAATTCGAAATGGCGAATGGATTTTATTCACGTTGCATTTTAAATGACACAATTCACTCGGGCAATATAATAACCAAAAGCCATCAATACATGCATTTAATATAATTAATTATTATAAATGACACTACAAAACGAAACCAAAACAATTTGCATTTATTTATCAGCGTGCAACAAAAGCAATTAAATATAACTTAATCAAATTGCATAATGTCAACTTCAAATGCAGCTCCCGAAACTGTCCCGAAGTTGGTCGGACTTCAACCAATTTCATCGAGGAATAAAATTCAATTGACCTCAATAACTACGAATAACAGATGAATAACTATGAGTGCACTCGTATCTGCTGCGAACAATCAATAAAAATTACCTACAATCAGCTTCTCTTCATCTTCATCTCTCTCTTCTCTTTATCCACTTCTCCTTGTCATCAACTACTTCGTCTTCTTCTACTTCGATTGAGAGAGTGGACAGCATTAATAAAAAATGTAAATTTTATGCACAATTTGGCAAAAATCGTTGTACAATAAATACAAATTAGACGAAATGTCAGAGGACAAACTCACAGAAAACTCGAAACAGATCAAAATGGAGAAGAGAGAGGGAGATGGAGGGATTCGGGTGAACCAAAATGAAGCAAATAAATGTAATCAAATATTTCAACATTGAAATCAATGTTGTTTGAGTATCAGAAATTGCAAAATAAATTTAAGCTAAAAGCAAAGTGTTGGATTAACAAATTCAAATTGGAGACTTGTTTTTTAATCAAATATTCCTTTGACTTGAAACTAAATTATCGGTTGGGTGAAAGGATTATAATTGGAATATATAAGTATATAAGGAGAAGTTGATTCATTGTTTTCACACCTAAGAATAGCTTAAAAACTACAGAGTTCTATACGTATCAGCATTATTCAAATATTATATAATATTCTATATACTTTATAAAACCTACAAACATTTAATTTATGCATTTTCGTTTTCGCTTCAAGTGGTTCACCCAGAAAGCTACTTTATAGATTTGGATACACAACTTGAAGCTAAAGAGGCAGCAAATCCAATATAACGCTGGGGCAAGTTGCACGCTCACGTTCCAAGCGGCTGTCTGATAGCTGTGAGCGATATTTTCAAGGCGCTGTCGGTAAAAATTACGCACATTTAGTTAAGTTCTTGGTCCGATGATGTTTTCAGCGAGTAACTTGGCCAACGATGCCAGCGGCAGGACATGAATATTTTAAAAATTCGCAATGCTCTCTCAACGCGTTTCTCTACGTGGGCAGCTCCTCAGTTCCTCAGTTCGCCAGCTCGGCAGCTCGGCAGCTCGGCAGCTGTAGATGCTGCAGGCTGCTCCACGCAGGAGACACGCAGAATGAATAATTTAAGACTGACGGCAGTGGGAGTAGAGATGGAGATGGAGATAGAGATGGAGATGGAGATGGCCAAGACGCAGGCCGACTCTTGGCGTCATCAAATAAATGCCAAATGAGCAATCAAAGTGCCATGAAGGACTAACTAAGTAGCCTCCAATCTCCAATCCTCCTTTTGATGAGTGCTCCATAAAAAATGATGTACACGAATAAAGAGACAGGGGAAGGGGGGGAGGGCAAGTCCAATGAAGCGCATAAACAGCAAATAAAGCTGTGAATATATTTCCATTATAAATAAAAAGAAAAGCAAATTTAAAAGTGTCTGCGAATCAAATTGAAACAATCAACACAACTGGGGGATACCCTAGAAACGTGTGTTTGTTTTGTGAATTTAAAAAAAATAAATATACTTACGGAATGAGTATTGCAGCAATATATATTTTAAAAAGTTACCGACTATTTTACAACACTAAAAAAATATTATGAAGTTTATATTGATATTTAATATTTTTGATAATATTTTTTAAATGCACTTAGGTTAGTATTTAATCAATTTATTGATTTTTATTGTAATTTGGTTTCAGATAAACAATATAAATCGTTTACCTTAAAAAATGTATATCATCATTTAATTGAAGTCTAAATATTTTTTGGCCAGTAAATTCACTTGATTTTTCTTAACAAACTCATTTATCAAGCGATCGTTCTTATGTCAACTATATAATATATTTATACGATATTGATAAAACTTTTTCAGATTAATTTAGATTTTAATTTACTATAACTTTCACTAAAAAATTTGAGCAATAGGATATAGAAAAGCTTTATAATGATTCAATTCGCCACATTTTGCTTGCATTTTTAATTAACAATTTTATAAGTATTAATCCAAGTTTGTTCTACCCAATTGGTCAGTTGTCTGATTACAGGATATTATCAACTGAATTATAGATTAAATTGAGAAACTGAAGAGACACAAGAACTTGGCAAGCATCACACAATTTTCTATGTGCAAATTTCTGGTATTGTGTGCGCCAGAGAGACAAAAAAACTTATTATACGCCAAAGCTGCATCAGCTGTGCCCAAAAGGATGAAGAGGAAGAGATGGAGAAATAATGGAATGGAGTGTAAGAGTGAGAGGGTGCACTCAGTTATTGTCTCAGCCATATTGTCGATATGTAAGTAATTGGTATGTACAACTGCGCCTGCTGCTCGGTTTGCCAGGAGCTGCGAGAAATGCGGTTATGAATTTCTGAGCAGAGCAGAGTAGCTGACACCCCAGGGGGCAAAAGGGGGATAGGGGGGAGTAGGTATTGCTGCAATTGCTGCACAGAAGTTTTAATAAAAACTTGTGCAACAGCGAGTTGTGTCGAAGTCGATGCACAGGGCGCTGATACTCGCATAGTATAATATAAAAGGCTAAATAAAATGAGAAAGTTTCATAAAACATTTGTGACTTTCGCAATTTTTTATGTCTGCAACTTAAAGTTTATACTCTCATCTCGCTCTCTATCGTTCTTTCTCGCTCGTGCTCGGCTTTTCTTTATAGGCTATTAACTTTGGCCACGTTTATGTTCACGTTGGGTTTGCTAAAGTCGGAAAGTGCAAGAATTTATCGCATGACACACTAAGGCGGGTCTTATGTAGTTATCGAAATGGGCCAATGCGCTCAAGTGCATTTATTGAATGGGGATATGAAGAGGGGATATAGGGATGGGAGGACAACAAATCGATTACTTACGAGCTCTCAGCTGAGTGCTTACGGTTTATATTGCTAAAGCAATGGCCACATCAAAAAAACGTTTCATGATTTTCCATTGTCGTTTCGATAACATTGTTAGATCATTGTTAAATCAATGTGACGGATTCCGCTTGCAGCTATCGATTATCGATGAAGCCGGGAATTGCATTAATTAATATACTGTATGTCCAGTAACTGTTTTGAAGAAATAAATTATAATCACGGATTAAAGTCGAAACGAATATCGGTTTGAGTTTCGGTTATGCTCCAATTAAGGTTTTCGGTTATCGGTTATGCAAAATTTTGGAGTATCTATAATAACTTGTATGATAATATGTACAATAACTCTTTTACTGATTTTTAATAACTTCGAACTGCCATTACTTTGTCAAAACTCAATCAATTTATATGTGCATTTGTAAATTTTATCATGATTTTATATCTAAATTCGATCTGCATTTAAATTTTTTTCATTTTCGAAATTCGAAATTTTTCGAAAAAAACAAAAAAGATAAAGGGGTAACACTGTAAATTTTTCGAAATTTTCGAAAATTTTCGAATGTTGAAAATAAAGAAAATTTAATTGCAGAACGAACTTAGAGGTGAAATCATGCTCAAATTTACATTGCACATGAAAATTGATTGAATTTTGACAAAGTTATGGCAGTTCGAAGTTATTAAAAATCAGTAAAAAAGTTATTGTACATATTATCATACAAAAACCACATGCATTGCAATAATTGATTAATATTTGGCTTCATATTAAAATAATATCCAGCACCTGTTCAGAAATCTGGTAAAGACAGTTAGGTTTGCTCAGTAACTGCGACGGCCAGAACCGAAATTAACCCTTATAAATGAATAGGTTATTTCGGTTTAAAGACTTTCGGTTTGTGGGTTTCGGTACAGAGGAAAAATTTTTTCGGTTACGGTTTCACTTACGGTTACAAATTTCAATCGGTTTTTACCGGCTAAAGGTTTCGGTTTAGGTTTTAATCCCTGATTATAATCTTAAATATTTCCCACTTTTAAAAATATTTCAAATAAATTAATAACTTTAACTAATAGCAGTAAACTAGATATATTTCAAATAAATTCTGTAATTTGTCAAAATAGTTACTTGACAAACTGTTAATTTGAAATTAATTCTTTTGATTATCTGAGTGTATCAATACAAATTTCTGTTAATCAAAATTCAACTAAATAAATATATGTCGGAGATGGGATAATTCATATTGCGCGGCTTACTTTGATAGTGATAACTAGTATTGTGAATCTTACTAGTGTTGAGCAAGTCTCAGAGTGGGATGACAGCAGAGGCTGTCATCGAGTGTGGCTCTGGTGTGTCTGGGTGTCAAAGGAGGTGACTTGGCAATTAGTCTTGAGAGACAGCACACGCAGAGACTCACTGCACTCTCGATTTTCATAGAACGGCTAAGTTATTAAACATCTTGAACAATAATGTCTTCGACTCCGATATATATATTAAACTCATAAGCATTATTTCTTATTTCAATTGAAAATAATATTCTACTTCTTTGCAATTTATCAGTGAATGTAATAAAACTTATTTTTATTTAAATATCAAATGTGATTTCTGAGTATCATTTGATAGCCTTAAGAAAACTTTTGGCTTAAAAGCATCATAACTTGTTGTCACCATAATTCAATAAAAATTTGCATTGGAGCGCAAATGTATCGATTTATTTGAACAAAAGGCCAACTTGCATAACAAAAGTATTGCAACTGCAACATTGCAAAGCTGAGCTGGCAACATTGCAACATCGAAGAATGCAACAACTGAAAAGCCACTTAAAGCCACAATTTGAGAAATCCCAGCAGCCGTTGGCCATTGCCAATGGGCCAAATAAATTTGCAAACAAATTTTGCGTTATCGATATGAACGTCTAATGACCCATTGACTGCTGATGCTGGCCAAATTTCGAGAATATTGGCCTAATGAAACCCAATATCTTTGAGAATTTAAGGGGCATTGCACGTTGCACAAGTTGCAACCGATAACTGCATGGGGCATTTGATTGTATGTGGTTGTTGTGTGTTGTGTTGTGTTTTGTTTTGTTGTGTTGTGAATGCGGCTTAGGCAGGAGCTCATAAACTCAAAATGATGCCAAAAATATGGGCAATTGATGTCTGTAGCTGTACGTGTGCATCTAACGCTCGTTGACTTGGCCAAAAGCCAATTTTCAGTCAAAACGCATGCCAAATTTGCCAATAACAAAACCAAAACGAGATACGAAAAATAGCTAAATATTTTATGATATCGATGAGGCAATTCCCCCTCTCTCTCCTGCTCTCACTTACTCTCTGGTGACTTAACAACAAACTGCAGCGACTGCAGAACACATTTGCATAAGTCTCCAGTGTTGCACAGAAACAAAGTCCTCTTTGAAAGTAGTTCAGCAGTGGCATTCAACTGAATGCATTGACAGCCCATACAAATGCGTTTTTACCCTATCGCACATATAACGTAACACCAGCACCCCAGAGAAATTTCACTTTGTTTAGCACGCGCATATATCGTATATATTCCAAGTGCTTCCCATTGGAATATAAAGTTAGACTCGCTTCGACATTGCAAACTGATGACTCTTAACTTAAAACTTTCCAAAAAATACTTGTGTGCTCTATGAAAAATGAAATGAAGATAACTCTTTTGGTTATACTAAGAATCTTTTGATTAAAATATTGAAATATAAAATAAAATGAATAAGATAATATATGTATTCTGAATTCTTTTTGAACTCTTACAAAATTCTGAGAACTTTGTCACAAGTTCCTTATCCCAGAAAATTTAAATTGATGTATAATTTTTAAGATAGTACTTACAAAATCATTATATTAAGTTAGATTCTTTAAATATTAGATTCTTTCAAAATTTAGAAAAACAATTGATAAAATTGTAAGATATGAAATAATATAAATTTAAATAAATACCACTGTTAACGTCATAATTCCATAAGAAAGAAAATACATTATATATAATGTACAAGATATGTAAGAAAGAGATCAGTCTTTATGAGATTTGTCGCAGAAATTCTAATAAGAGTATATTTATATATTTCAAAATAAAATTAAACTTAAACCTTGGATTAAGGTGTTTCCGTAAATGAATGAATATCTTGTTTTATGATTCGAGCCATTAGGCCGATACTTTAAAAAAACTTTGGAGTCCCGCAGTCTTCTTAACAATATCCATATCTGTATCTTAATTATAAATACAATTTGAATCTTTAAGTCTGCGAGTATATTCCGGAAAATGTATATAAAAAGTATAATTTAAAGATAGTGTATTTAAAGCTCGTTAAGTTTGCTTGTATTTTTCGCTTATTGTTGCCATTTTGCGTTTTTGAAATATGTGTGCAACTGGGGGAAAGATGTGCTGTGTGTGTGTGTGTGTCTGTGTGTGTGTGCAAGGCGAAGCAATGAGATAAAGTTTCATATTCTTTGTTGTTGTCGCATCGCCATTTCTCAGCAGCGCCGAAAAGTATGCCACGGTTTCTGCTTTGGCTTTTGCTTTTGCTTTTGTTGCGTTCCCCACTAAAAGCTCTCGTGCATAAAAAAAAACTCACCTGCATGAAGGTCGCTCAGCTCGTCGGCATTGGCGGTGGTGCTGGCCGAGCCGCTCTCCGCTCCGCTCAGTGAGATGCTGGCGCGCTTCTTCCCCCGCCAGACGCTGATGCCAAAGCATTCGGCACAGCAGCAGAATATAAATCCCAAAATGAGGAGAATCCAGGCGGTGACCATTAGGACAATGGTCGATGTGGAACGATTGCTGTAATTCTCCTCTAAAAGTAGCAAAAAGTTATCGCTACTGTGATTATTGTTGGCATTACTTTCACTGCTGGTGTTGTTGTTGTGGTTGTGGTTGTTACTACTGTTGTTGTTACTGTTGTTAATATTGTTTGCTTGAAAGGTGACATCGGCATTGGCCAATGCCGCGTAACTGCTGCCGGCCATATGGAAAAGCGGTTGCAATTTGGCCAGACGCATAAATGTTATGTTTGACATTTGGCAACAGCTGTTCAATCACTCACTCATTGAATCACTTAATCAATCACACCGTCACTCGCTCAATATCGCAATTTGTAATACGCGCCTGCAGAAATATTGAGGAATCTGAGGAAACGTGACTGGGATCCAGCTCAATTCAACACAACTCAATTTCAACACAACTCAACACAACTCGATGCGATGCGACTCACGACAAC
Source organism: Drosophila kuntzei (assembly GCA_035042165.1). Lineage (NCBI taxonomy): Eukaryota > Metazoa > Arthropoda > Insecta > Diptera > Drosophilidae > Drosophila > Drosophila kuntzei. Next base: position 9,172 of record JAWNLU010001704.1, read on the forward strand.
TGTCAACCGGGCGACTGCGACTCGACGTGCAACTGGATTATTATCTGGAGCGTTGCTTTAACCGCTACTGTTGCCGTTGCTGTTGCTGCCGACGTGTGTGAAAAATGAACAGCAACAACAACAATATGAATAAAATAAATATGTATGTAGATGTTGACAGTCGCAGAAAATTGTGTTTTTGGCTCGCAATCTTTATTATCACCATGTGTATTTAAGCAGATAGATCGACTGGCAAACAGACAGACATCTAGACATATAAATATGTATGTATGTACATATGTAAATACGTTCAATTGCGCGCCTGGCTCTGAACTGCCTTTTCTTTCGCTCTCTCTCTCACAGTATCTAATTAAGTTTTGTTTACATGAGAGAGAGAATGCTAAATGTTTTGTTTGTTTTGTTGTGGTATGGTGATTTATACAGAGCAACAACATTAAGCTAAGCTGCGTGCGTGTGGTGAGTTGAGAGAGCAGCAGCGTAAGAGTGGGCGTATTAAAGAGCACTGCAAAAAAAGAGACACCTTCACTATTCACCTTGGCTGCAGCTGTAGATCGCATGCAAATCAACACTTAGGTGAGTTTGCACAGAGAGTGAGAGTGGGAGAGCCTTGTAAAACAGAACTTGACTGATAAGCAGCATTGCGGTGAGTTTCAGCAGAGAGTGAGAGTGGAAGCTTTACCTAGATTTAATATGTGTAAATCAGTTAGTGGTGTACAGAACCTATGCAAATTATGGTGAGTTTCGATAGTATGAGATACTTTTGGAAAGTCAACTGATAGATAACTTATTACTTATGCAAAAAGTGTGAGATTTTAAAAGTATACATCTAAAAATATAATGCTTTTGCTGTAGTTGATAAGTTCATATTTATTTTATCCAGTATCATATGTCTGATTCATATATTATCAGTTGTAGTTTATTACAAAATTTCATCAATTTATAATTTATTGTCTGAGGGCCCTGGCGATATTTGCACAGCTCGCTTCACCACAGTTCACCAAAGATACTACAAATTTTATGTATTATAATTTTAGTTCCTATTTTTTTTTATCTATTTCATTTTCAACTTACATTCACAGGCGGCCCGTTCCAATTGACAGCGGTTTATATTTCTCCATCTGGAATCTCTTCGGCGACAATCGGCATTCACATATTTTGTGATATCGTCTTCAGGTCCTACTCTTAACTGATTTCTCTCACAGACGCGAGTTAATTGTTCACAAGTTCTGCGATTCGCCTGAACTTGCAACAAGCAGAAACAGCTGATGACTGTAAAATATGGACAGAAATTTCAGTATGCTCCTTGAGAGGATAATTTGGATATTCTTACCCAAAAGCAGCACAAACTTCGACATATTTGCTATAACTTGAAACTCGAGCGATTCTATAACTGAGCTTATTGGAAATGTGGGGTATTTATAGTCTAAAATATGGTTAAGGAAGTGATATTTGGCCTTTGTTTACCAACAGCTGTTGAGTTGTCTTACGTTGTAATAACAATGGATTTAATTAAGCTATTATAGAATAAGTATTGTCTGATTGCACTTGCTTTTCATTGACCTGATTCTATAGCTTTCTCTGGGCTATATAAGTTCGTTTTCAAACCGACTTTACTATCAGTAATCGATTGATTGTAGTCGATATGCATATCCAAAGCATTATAGCCCTCTGCTTGATCGTCTGCTGTGTGCACATCAGTGCTCAGAATGTGGACTGTGATAAGATCTATAAGAGCTGTGTGGAGTGTGCTAGAAGAGTGCCCCAAAGAAATGATATAAATCAACAAAATGCCTGTCCCAGGGTGGTTGCAGGACGTTGGATCTGGCGGAACCTATCCCAATGTGAAATTCAGCGTCTTTACTGCCAAAGTAAGTGGATATTAAATCTATTTTTGTTTTTTTAATTAATCTTTAATATTTATATGTAGATCCTGGTAAGAAATTCTCATGTGACTCCATTGCTGAAATGGCAAAAATGAAGAGGAGACCTTCACCTCGCTGTACCAATTGCACCACACGTCGAAGGACAACACGTCGTAGCACTCGTAGAACCACTCGTCGAACCACTCGTCGAACCACCCGCAGGTCAACCTCTCGTAGACCTACGACACGTAGAACCACGACACGCAAGCAACACTAAGCGAAGAAAACGATCTTAAACAATTCCACTTTCCGTTGAATTTATCAAAATCAGTTATACAATGAAATATAAATAAAAATTAAATTTCAATATGTTTTTAATACATTTGCTAAGAGTTCTCAAGCTGAAGCTCTTTTTATACATAACGATGCCCTGAGATAAATGAAAGTAAAAGTAAAATCAATTATAAATTATACAAACTCTTAAATAATCTATTGTATAGAATAAAAGAATCGGTTGAATGACAGGAAACAAGAACTCATCGTAATTTTGTAAAAATTTTTTAAAATTAGTTTCTTTACAGTCGAACTAGTTGCCTATATCATTACTTATTTCTCTAATTAAAAATGTTAAAAACTGAAAGTTAAAGTAATGTAGCTTTTTAAATAAATTAATAAACATCTCCTAAAAACCAGAAATTTCGAAATGTTCCGTAAGCATCTACTTAAGTAAAGTAAGCTTATTGAAGTAAATTTATGTAGAGAATCTAAAAAATAAATAATTGTTTATAAAGCTTAACAAGTTTAGATAAGTTTAATTCGAATTTATTTAATGTTTTGTCAAATATCTTTTGAGTGATTTATATATTTTCTATCTTCCGAGTGCCTTGGCTATGTTAGCCCAGCTTAATTCACCACACTTCACCAAAGCTACTGAAAAGTTGAAGAATATGCAACCGTTATTTTTTTATGATAGAATAAAAATATTCTATAGGTATAGGCTTACCACATATCTAAGAATTGGTAGTAACTAACGTTTGAGCTTCGCTGAAATTTCAGGTATTTAAAATCAAGATTCTTATTAAGGAAACGATTTTTGGTAATTATTATAATGCCAGCTGTTGTTTTGTGTTACATTGTATAAAATATACATTCAATTTTTCAATTGTTTTTTTTCGCGAATAAATAAAGAATAAGTATTGTCTGATTACGAATATTTCGCATTGACTCAATAGTATAGCTTTCTCTGGGATATACATATAAGCCAGTTCTTAAACTGACTTTACTGTCAGTAATCAATTGATTGTATCCGATATGCATATCCAAAGCATTATAGCCCTCTGCTTGATCGTCTGCTGTGTGCACATCAGTGCTCAGAATGTCGACTGTGATAAGATCTATAAGAGTTGTGTGGAATGTGCTAGAACTGTACGGCAAAAATATGACGATATAAATCGACCATCTGCCTGTCCTAAGGAGATTCGAAACCGCTGGATCTGGCGGAGACTAACCCAATGTGAAGTTCAGCGTCTTTACTGCCAAAGTAAGTTGATATTAAATCTATTTCTGTTCCTGTGAATAATCTTTAATGTTTATATGCAGATCCTGATAAGAAATTCACCTGTGACGCAATTGCTGAGATGGCCAAAATGAAGCGTAGACCGTCACCTCGCTGCTCCCGTTGCACCACAACTCGTAGAGCCACCCGTAGAACCACCCGTAGAACCACCCGTAGAACCACCCATAGAACCACCCGTGGTACCACTCGTAGAGCTACACGTCGAACCACCCGTAGGTCAACCACTCGTAGAACTACGCCACGTAGAACAACACGTAGAAATACACGTAAGCCTGTTCGGACTTAAACAATTCCATTTGCTGTTGAATTAATCAAAATCAACAATACAATGAATAAAAAATAAACAATAAATTTCAATATGCTCTTAATATATTGCATTTGAGTCCTCAAACTAAAGTGCTTTTTAAATACTTGTTACGGTTTAAGCTTTCATAACAGACGCCCAACCAATAGTCCAATCCAAATCCATACCCATGACGATAATCCCCCAACCAGATTGAGGCCCAAACCCACTTGAGCTCACGTCATGAACATGATTATGTACTTTATGAATGTGCAGCTGAGATGAGTTCAAGTGAAAGATATAAATCCATAACTTATATAAACTGTCAAATACTCTATCGAAGACTTTAAAGAAAAGTAGGAAATTAATTAATTAATTAATTATTCTCTCAAATTTTAAGAATAATTTTAAGAATAGGGATCTCGAGAAGGATTTGGTGATACAATTTTTGACAGAAAATATGTTTTACATTGTAGTACGAATTGAAAAGAATTTTAGTTAAGTTTTCATAAATCTTGTGTGAATTGTCTAAAGTCTAACCAATACTTAATATATTTTTTTGCGTATTTGTTAATCGAGTCTTTAACTATAACATCTTCTTTATTCTTTTAATTTAACTGATTGTTAAAGTAAAGTAGGCATTTAAATGTGATTTCTAAATTAACTTTAACAAATTGTAATTCGGCCATGGTTTAAAAAATTAACTTAATTTGATATCCAATGTATTTATTATTATTATTATTAAAAGAAATTTCTTCAAATGTAATTTTTTAATTAAATTATTTTGCCAAAGTCATCAGTTAGTGATGATGGTCAACTGTAAAAGGCTATAATGAAAATGGAAGGAGTGTTAATGGTTTTTACACTGCGACTGCCTGCCAGCTGCTCAACAACTGCTCTCTCCCTCCCTCTCTCTCTCTCTCTCTCTCTCTCTCTCTCTTTCTCTCTAACTCTCTGCTTATATAATACTCTCGTATTTGAAATTGAAAATCTTTTTGGCGCTGCACTTGAAAAATGCTTAGGACCAGGCCATGGATGATGAACTTTATAAAACTCTTGACCACATTTGCCGCAGCTACAAACGCTCCCCATTCCCTTCTCTTGGCCCTGTTCTCGCCTTTGGTCAGCTAGCAACACTTTGGCCATGTCGGACCAGCTGACGGCACAGGAGGGAGGGAGGGAGGTAGATTTAGAGTAGGGGTAGGAGCATTGCACTTGACTTTAGCGCCACTTGTAAGTGTAAATTTTATTTGAGCCAACCAAGTGTTATAGATGTAGATACATATATATACTTGTAGATACATATACATATATCTGTATCTGCAGCCCTGCCCTGCCCTGCCCTGAACCATTGCAGAGTGTGTGTTGAAGTGACTTTGCCGGTTATTGGCGCTGCTTTTGGCCTGCTGTTGTTGTTGCTGCAATGATGCTGGCAACTTGGCCATCTCTTGAGGTTGGCCTCGTGTCGCTGACAGTTAAGTGCTGATAATCGCTTTTGAATTCAATTTTCAAGCAAGTAAATTTAACACACAGACAAAGTTGAGATTCAAAAGTGCAACACACTCCAATTTGGACATACATATCCCTTTCCCTATCATGCCCCACGTTGCAAGCTGGACACGAGACAAAAGACTCTGCCCCCAGTTTGTCCCTAGTTGTCCCTAGCGATTGTGGGCGTTTGTTTTTTCTACTTTTTTTCTCTGGGCGGGGTTTTTGTGGCTTGGCAGAGGCGAAAACTGATTTTCTTGTTGTTGTAGTTGTTGCTGTTGCTGTTGTTGTTGCTGCTGCTGTTGCTGTGGCTTGTTTTGTTGTTTTTGGCTTTGTGGTTTCTAATTTGTAAACTAGATTTGGGGCTGGACTTGGCACCGAATTTGGTTTGTTAGTCATTTAATCAAAGTCCCCTTAAAAGCATTATTTATAATGGGTTTTACTTAAGTTTTAAGAAAATTATTATGTATTTTCTCTGTTTTAAACAGAATTAATTTAGGCAAAATTTAAATCTATTTGGTATGCCCTTAGATCTCTATATAATATTCTCACTTGAAAAAATAATTAAGCTCTAAATAAGACTTTAGAATATCTATTTAATATGCAAAAAAGGTTTCCTGTAACCTATATCTTAGATTCCACAAGCATTAATTCAGTAAAAATCAGCTAGAATGATTATGATGATTATTATTACTTATTCTTTAAACACAATTTTTAAGATACATCCTAAGCGATCTATAATCAAGTGGGTTGTTTCTTTTTTCGGTTGCCTCCGTTTGAAGAGAAAAGTATCTTTTATGTAATTTATATGATCAGCATAATCTTGTAGTTAGTTTTATGTGCTTCTCTATTCGGTTGAGAGATTCATTTGGTGGTTTGGCGAATCTCAGTGCATTCTACGAGTACTATGTGTGTGTGTGTTGGGGGCAGTAAACAAGTGTCTTCGACTTATATCGATAAATCTTGTCTGGCACAATGATGTTGGCTGCTGGCTGCGATGCCAGAGCGATGCCAGCTATTCTAGGAATCAGCAGCCAAGTTTGGTGCATCTTTCACGTACTTGGCATTACCATAAAACCCAGACACAGACACAGACACAAATACAGTCTTACACATACATGCATCCATCAGCTTCGTCATCATCATCCAGCACGCACAGTTTCAGCATCAGCATCAGAATCCACATTATCGTCATGCTTGTCGTCCACTTGATGCATCTTCAGCCTCATCCTCATCCTCAATCTCATGTTCATCCTCATCCTCATTCTCATCTGAGAGTTTCAACTCCAACTGCCAGCCTCAAGTATTTGGTTGTGTGTGTTCTATGATAAATTTTCCAAAAACATAATTTTTCACACGAAACTGTTTTGATTTTTCTTGATGCCATTAAATGAAATTGGAATTTATTACTTGAAAGTTTAAAGAAGTTGCAGAAGAAGAGACAAGAGGAAAAAAGAAGCCTTGTCTGTCAAGATTTTTAATTTATTTTCTACTTATTTTAAGATGTATGTATATATTTAAGACTGTTGTTAATGCGAGTATTATAATCTATGTCACAACTAAGAAAATAAGATTTCAAAAGGCATTTTCTTTTATTCTATTTAAATGTGATATGAAAATATAATAAATATTTATAGAATTTTTGTTTTAAGAATTCATTTGCTTAATATTATAAATAATTTAATAGATTATCGACCTTTCAAAATAATTGTATTGTGTAGCAGACATTATTATTTAATTGATATTAAGTAACATTTGAAAGAAATTTGGTAAGTTGACATTCATTTCCTGCCCAATAATTATAAATTCAGATGGAGTCCTTGACAGCAGGATATGTTTATGAGCTAATCATTTTTAATTATTGCACAATTCCGTTGCTCAAAAATAATTACATGAAAGCCGCAGGACAAGAGAGAGAGTCGGGGGCAAGTTGAATAATAACATAACTAAAATCTAAATCAATTTCGTGGCATGTCCCCTCTCCCACCCCCCATTCACCCGCTTGCCACACGTAGCAACGTGCCACGTGCCAAAACAACAACAATAACAATGCTGAAAGTCGCAGTTGCCTCTGCACTTGAAACCAAAAAATTTCATTACTAATCAGGAGCAGGGGAATCGTCAAGGGGGGGAGGGGACTGCCCTTTGGCTTTGAGTCAATTACAAAAAGGAAACTGTTTGAGCGCTCCCCAAAAACAAACAGGCGATGACGTCGATGGCGACAAGCCAAAGAGCTGCAGGCTAAGAAGGGGGAGTCAATGGGGGGAAAAGGAACCCCAGGAAGCTGTTATTTAGTTGCTTAATATTTATCTAAAACTCGTAATCAGCTGACTCAGCACTGACATGTGTCGAGGATCTTGATAAGGAGACAAACCCCAAACTCAATTCAAACACAACCCAAAATCCAAATCCAAATCAGGCTCAATTCGAATGAGTTTTTAATAAACTGTCAGTTAATAATAAAATGTACAGACAAAGTTGAGTTGATAGAGGGGGGAGAGTAGGTGGAGAGTGAGGTAGGAGTTGGATTAGGGGGTCGGATAGGGTAAGGGGAAGGGTTAGTTCCCCATATTGCTGACATATTTCAAGCGACGCGTGCTAAAAGTTTTTGTTAGGTGCTCAGCTATTGAATTTACTTGGGTGTGAAATTTGGCAGCTTGTTATGGAACTAGTCAGGAGGGTAATAGCAGAGAAGGGGGAGACGGGGTTGAAGCCCGGACGACCCCAATCATGTAGCAGCTTGTAAAATGCGAGCGTGAAAAGAAAATTGAAAAGTTCTTCACAGTTGCACAGACTTTTGAAAGGCTGTTGATTTCGAGATTTCTTGAAAAGTTGCACCAACTTGTTAAGGACTAAGGTTTAACTAGCCTAACTTTCATTGGGGCCTTGCTTGCCAAATCTTAGGAAGTGTCTTTAAGCTAATGACAGCTTAAAAAACTAAAATTAGGAACAATAATTCTTTTATAATAGTTAAATGCATTTAAATGAAGCTGGAAACAGTTGACTCGGGAGATATGACAGTTGTACTATATATAGCAAATAGATAAATAATGATAATGAGTTGGGAGATTATCAGTTGTTATATTATAAGACTCTTTTCTACAAAAGTTCTTTACATTTGCTATGTTTCTCTTTTAAATATATAGCTAAATTTTATTTATTAATTTTAATATTAAGCTGGAACATTCAATATAATCCAAAGTAAACCAACTCTTCAATCTTTTTAAAGCTACTATAAGTAGGAATAGGATAAGAATTTATTTATAAATATATTGTGGACTTAACTTTGTAATTTTGTTGTTGCTGAATCTTCAGTCTAGTATTTTTAATATATTAATTTAAAGTTCTTTTTTATATAAACTCGCATTGTTTCTCTATAAATTTCTTAAAGTTTTTTAGACTTGCAGACTGTTATTTATTGTCTTATTTCTTTCTGTAGAAAATAAAGTTTCTTGGCTCTTTAAAGCCAATATTCGTAATACAAAAACCCCTTCGATGGGTTTTTCTGCTTTAAGGGAAGACACAATGGAACATGGCCAAGTTTTTGGGTTGGCTAAAAACCCACCCAACTGTCCGTATGCAAGCCACCCTCTTTGTGCGCCACCCACTAGCAACGCTCCCCACTTTCCCCCCTTGGCTTGTCTAGGCATAATGATGGCACGTTTTGCTGCAATCCCAATGAGGAAATGCTAATCCGCATGTAATATTCGAAAATGATATGAAAATGCCAAACCAAACAACCACCCAACGAAAACTGAGCCCATTCCGAGCCGTTGTGGGGGCCCAATGCCAACATTACTCAATGTCAACATCAAAATTGCTTTGGAATTCATGCATTCATTTCGTTCACTCACTCATTCATTCATTTGCCGCTTAAAAAACTAACGCCACAGTATAGAAATTTTCATTTTGAATTTGCCAAGGGATCTGCTTGAATTCCTCCTTCTGCTCCTCTTCCTGGCTTTGGTCCTTTAAATAGCTGCGCAGAGCGCTGATTAAAAGTGGCAATGTCCCTGGTCTCTAACATGGGGTTGAGGATTTCGTTTTGTGGTGTCGCGTTGCAACCTTTTCCATTTGCGGCACATCAAGGGTCGTCCATGGGGGTTGTCATCTGCTGCCGTTGCACTTGTTTCTCTTTTTCTCTATTTCTCCATCTCTTCTCGTCGACCCAAAAATTTCGTCACAGACTTTGGCGTGAAATTTCGTAACGAATTCTCAAAACAACAACAAAACTCGTGTCTCATTGAAATTTTTGTAATGTTGCAGAATCTGCTGCATGGGCATGACAAAAAGGACGAAGGACGGAAGGAAGTTTGTTTTTGTTTAAAAATTATTATTAGAAATTCAGTTGGTTGTTGTATTATTCGCGTGATGGGTTACCAAGGGGAGTGTTGTAATGCTGCTGTTCCTCACCGGGAAGGAGGAATCAGAGGAAGGTTGGGGGAAGTACCGGGTGGTTGTACCACAGCTGGTGCCACGAATGTGACCGGCATTTGGCCGCAATGTGGTCGATGTTAAAGAACTCCGAACTCCGTCTATGGGCCACACTCCAAATGTGTTTGCCGAATCATGTGCTTTGGGTTTTAATATTTTTACAGCAGGGCCACAAAGTGCAAATGCCAAGCGATTTGTTTGTCAAAACTCCCTTCTACGAGGGTTTTATGTTTTTCTTTTTCGATTTATTCAACTATTTTCTGGGAGGCACTTTTAAAGTTATGGCATATTATGAGCTTAAGTTGTTGACAGAGAGCTGAGAGTTGTTAAGATTATCTACAAATACGAAATTGTACACAAAATGAAGTGCAGAAATTTAACTGATAGTGTCAATATTTATTTAGAACTGTGTGTCTTGAAATTATTTGTTACTTTCTTGCATAATATTATACAAATATCTATATCTAAAAATGATTGACACATTGTAAAAAAAGTTTATTTAAAGAGTTGCAAAAACATTTATTTGAATAAAATTCTAACTAAAGATTAATGTTTATTAGTATAGGTGGAATAAATCAGAATAGACAAATTCTGCGATTCAGCAGCGAAGAAACATTAAAACTATTATTTTAATCACTTTTTCAGATATTTAATACTAACATTTTTCCAAATATTTAAAATATTTTTAAAGTATTTGCTCTAGTTTATTTATTTTACTTCCCCTTTTGTACTAATTTTTTATCTTATTATATTCTTTATTAAAAATTACTTATTGTTTATTTTATTGTTTTTAAATTAAAATCTTATATTGTGATATGTAATTTTTAAATAACTTGCTAAGAAAATGTTGTGAAATTTAAAACGAAAATATAAACATATATTTATATTTTGCAAAGTAATTTATTTATTCACCACACATTTTTGTCTTTTAAACTTTCTTTATAAAAATGGTTTTCATCTGAAGAAGCAGATTCGATTATAATTTCATGTTATTGCAAATACATTGTTGATAGAACAATAAATTTTGTAAGCATTGCTGTTACTTAGAAAACTTTTCTTTTATTATATAAATACATAAATTTATTTATTATTCCAAGTGAAAAGTGGAAACAATAAAAAACATTTTGATGTTATTGCGCTAGAATCATTAAGAATGCTCAGACAATAAGTTTTTCATTACAGAGACTTACATGAAAGCCAAACAAAACATTTTCCCCAAACAAAAGTTGAGCTTTCGGATGCTTAAACAATTCAATGGACTGCAGTTGCCACATGCCCCCTGCCGCATGCCCTTTGTACCCCGACTCTGGAATGAAAACCAAAACCTATAAGCTGCAAAAGTAAACTGAAATATTTATAATGCTGTCCAACACTTGGCTGACCACAACAACAACAGTAACAACAACGGATGGACGGCACATTGACCGCAGCACAAAAAACAATAAACTGATTTTGTATCTTTGAGAACAAGTGCAGGAGCAGATACAGATACAGATACAGATACATTGACAGCAACAGCAATAGCAACAGCTACAGATACATTTGTAGATAGAGGATCTGAGGCGGAGTTGTATGCAGAATGTTGCAACATACGCCCCGATAATTATGAAATTTGAAGCGCAAAGTGAAACCAATAAAGAAACCCCCAAGAAATCCAATTCCAAAGAAAGCAAGAAAACAATTTATGGTCAAAACACGCCCCGAAAAAACTTTAGAAACGCGAACGCCCGAAAGCCAAATGAGGAGAAGAGAAACAAAGAAGAATTCGAATTGAAGGCGTGTCGGCAGACGTTTGAGAACGAGAATCACAAAAGGACAACGACATATGCGAAAGGGATAATAATTCAGGCAAACTAACAAAGGACACACGAAAGGACGAGACCATATAATACTTGTATAATAATAAATACTCGGGCGCGCCAGATGAACCAAAGCTGACCGCATTTGGAGTATTGGGCCACAGTTTTTAGAGTCCTTTAGTCGCACAAAGGATACCGCCAGGCACTTGTTCTGCACAAGCGAGGGACAAAGGACTCTAGGACTGTAGGTCTGCTGGGTTGCAAGGATTCCAGGACTCGCTAACGATGCGACACGCGCGCAGCTGGACAGCGATTGTTGTTGTCCTTTGAGCCAAAAATTGACATTTAATGAGCCCGAGGACTACATGCAACTTTCTCTCTATCTCTCTCTTGCACACACGCATACGCACAGTCTCTATAGCTGTATCTCTGTCTCTCTCTTGTGGTGTCTCTCTGTTATCTGGCTTATGTAATCACATAAATCGTGCAGCCAGCGGGAACTGCTGCATGCCCCAGGCAAGTGCAACACCTTTTGTTATCATTCAAAGCACTTGCCTTACCTCTGGTCAATCTCCCTTCCTCTCTCTCTCTCGCTTGCTGTGTAGCCATTTGGCAAATATTACATTGGCTTACCTGTCGCTGCTGTTGTGTCTGGGTTTTCGATTAGCTCACATATCAAAATGGGCACGTTAATTGTTTTCAAGTTCGTGGCATGTCAACAGCAGCAACACGTCGGGATGTTGCAACGTCGATTTTCGAGTCAATTTATCTGTCTAGCCGGCGATTTAATGATTTTGTTTTGGCTACATACTCGATATGCGACAGATACGAGCCTGGGAAACTCTTGTTTAGCCAAGTTGACGAGATTTGTGTAAGAAAACAAAAGATAACTATTTCATAAGCTGAAAATACAAGACAAAAGATAAATATCGATTAAGATACTTGATCTCAAAAAAGGCTAAGAAACTTTCAGTTCTTTGGTTCATTTGGGGAAACACAAATTGGTTAGCAAATTTCTATTGTTTTCATTTAATCTTATTTTTTTTGATAATTTTGAACTGCCATAACTTTGCCAAAACTCAATGAATTTCCACGTGCAATGTAAATTTGAGCATGATTTCACCTTTAAATACGGTCTGCATTTAAATTTTGTTCATTTTTGAAATTCGAAATTTTTCGAAAAAAACAAAAAAGATAAAGGGGTAACACTGTAAATTTTTCGAAATTTTTGAAAATTTTCGAATGTTGAAAATGAATAAAATTGAAATGCAGAACGAATTTAGATGTAAAATCATGCTCAAATTTAGATCATGATCATGAAAATTGGTTGAGTGTTGACAAAGTTATGGCCGATCGAAGTTGTTCAAAATTATTGACTATTATTATTATTATTTGAGTTCCTGCTGGTAAAATTAAATATTCACTTGCTGCCCTTTTCTGCGCGCCTGGTATTTTTGCTTTTTAGGCTTTCCCTAATTTCAAAATCTTTATTCAAAATTTGGTTTATTTTAGAAATTATAAATTTGTCGAACATTTTCGATATTTCCATACTTCTTAAAGAAATAAATAAATACAAAATAATGTCAGATCGAAGATCGAAGTCAGATCGAAATTTTCAAACCAAATGAACCAAATTTACAGGAGGTCAAATTATAATAAAATCGACATTACGCTGGACCATTCCACTAACCAGACAACATTGTCGGCCAGGCCAAAAAGAGCATTAAGTCTTTCTTCATGTAAAACAATGAATAACGCTTCTTATTTTGGTCCACGGAGAATGTCTCTAGCGGCATTAGGGTATAATAAAAGTCGACTAGCATGCAGGTGTGATATCCAGTCACCAATAACCATCATAGACATCAAGCAGGAGCTTTCCGTAACCGCGATCATATTTCGGAATATTTCGGCCACAGTGCAGCACTAAAATAAAAATCAATTTGTAATATACTCAATTTAATTAAATTTTATAATCTCATATATTAATATTAGTATTTATTTATTATCGTAAAATTTTGTTAATTTTCCACATCAGAAGATAAGCACAAAAGTTAAATATCAATGTTACTCCTTAAGGATAGGATTTTAAGAATAAAGTGAATTTAAAATTGAAAAAAGGGCTTTGTTTTCAGATTTGGAAATTTTAAAAAAATTTTAGGAACTAACTAAAGGAAATTCCAAAATAACTAGGCGAACAGAATTTACAGTAGGCCCTCAGTGTAAAAAATTTTAATTTACTTGTCGCTCAAAGAAACGCTCAAGCATTCACTTAAACAGGAGCAATTTTAGTCATCTCAGCAACTTAAGGTCATATTTTCACTCAATTTAAATATGATGTGAATAAAATTAGGTTGCTTTCTACTCATTTCTGTTCGCCTGGTATGTCAGCACTTTTAGACTCTTCACGCTCCAAAAGTAAGTATAAAAAAGTAAGTATTCATTCAGCTTGCATCTTCTCGTTACAGCCGGCAAATCAGTAAAAATGCCAGGCGAACAGAAATCAGGAGCAAGCGAAAATTTCATTTGAGCAGCAGTAACTCAAGGTTGTATTTTCTCTCAATTTTAATATGATGTGAGTAAAATTTGGTTGCTTTCTACTCATTTCTGTTTGCCTGGTATTGCAGCTGTTATTTGGGCTCTTTTTGATTTTTCAGGCTACAAAAAAAAAGTGTGAGTGAGCTTGCAACAGTTCGATGCCAACGAAATGTATACAAAAATTTTAATAATCAAATATTGAACTTCATATATCAGAAAATAAGCATAGAAATTATATATAAATGTTACCCCTTAAGGATAGGATTTTAAGAATAAAACGAATTTAAAATTGAAAAAATTTAACTCTTTGTTCTTTTTTACTGCAAGGGCTTTATTTTAGATGGGGAAATATAAAAAAAATTTCAGGAAAATGTTAGTTAAAAGATAATGTTAATTAAAAGAAAATGTTAATTGAGTGAAAATGTTAATTGAGCGAAATGTTAATTGATAGAAAATGTTAATTGAGTGAAAATGTTAATCGATTGAAATTGTTAATTGAGTGAAAATGTTAATTGAGTGAGAATGTGAAAATTGAGAGCAACGTACGACCTTGAGAAAAAAATATGCTGCTCAAATTAAATATCCACCTGCTGCTGATTTCTGTTCCCCTGGTATTTTTGCAGGATTTCCAGTTCCAGCCAGCCGTTGCAAGCTCAGATTTATAGTCGCATACTTACACACGTACATCAGTCTGTAATCCCTAGAAAAGCCAAAATACCAGCTAAAATACCAGGCGCGCAGAAATGAGTAGAAAGCAAATAAACTTTTTGCGCCATAGTAAAAATATGACCTTGAATTTTTCTTCTGCTCAAATGAAAAATTCGCCTGCTACTGATTTCTGTTCGCCTGGTATTTTTTCAGAATTTCAGGTTGCCGGGAGCTGTTGCAAGCTCACATTCATCGACGCATACTTACAGACGTACATCAATCTGTAATCCATAAAAAAGTAAAAATACCAGCTAAAATACCAGGCGAACAGAAATGAGCAGAAAGCAACCAAATTTTATCCCATTATAGTTTAATATGACCTTGAGTTGCTGAGCTGAGTGGAATTCTTTGAGCGACAGGTAAATTTAAATTTTTTGCTCTAACGACCTACTGTAATTTCTGTTCGCCTGGTACTTTTTGAGTTTCCTTTAGTTTATTCCTGAAATTTGTTTCCCCATCTGAAAATAAAACCCTTTCCGTAAATAACAAGAATAGTTTAATATTTACATTTTAAATTCATTTTATTCTTAAAATCTTATCCTTACGAAGTAACATTGGTATATAATTTCTATGCTTGTCTTTTGATATATGAAGAATAAAGATAAAATATTTTAAAAGTATAAAAGTACATATAATTTCTACCTGTAATTTGTAATTATTATTGGGCTTAGCTGGGTTTTCAGTTATTTATTTTTTATACTCCAGACCTAACCTTTTTTTCGTTTCAGTTTTTAATTCAAATTGAATATTAATTTAATTTTTAATATAATTTTTAGTACATTTTTATTTTAATTTTTTAATACTTAATTTAAGGAGTAACCTTGAAATACAATTTCTATGCTTATCTTCTGATATATGAAGAATATAAGTATAGTATTTTAATATAAGCATTAAATTTAAAATTTATAATTCATAAAAGTATAGTATTACATCATTTTACGGCCATTAATTTTAAATTTTTTCTTCTCAAATAAATTTGGTTCATTTGGTCTGAAAATTTCGATTATTTTGATTTTACTGATTTTTAATAACTTCGAACTGCCATAACTTTGTCAAAATTTAATCAATTTCCATGCGCAATGTGAATTTGAGCACGATTTTAACACTTAATTCGTTCTGCATTTAAATTTTGTTCATTTTGAAAATTCGAAAATTTTTGAAAAAAACAAAAAAGATAAAGGGGTAACTTTTTCGAATTTTTTAAAAATTTTCGAATTTAGAAAATCAACAAAATTTAAATGCAGATCGAATTAAGAGGTAAAATCGTGATCAAATTTACATTGCGCATGGAAATTGACTGAGTTTTGACAAAGTGATGCCAGCTCAAAGTTATCAACCTTCCAAGAACTACTACTAAAGTAATTTCGATTGTAATTCGCAACTAGTTCTAACTAGATAACAGCAGACCTCTTTCTAATTGCTTGTTGTCATTTATTTCCCCTTTAACATATTCAATGTGTAAGCAATTCAAAAGCAACTATCGTAATACCATTTCAGGCATTGTCTCCATTTGTAGTGTTAGCCAAAGTTTGGGCCAATAAAATGACACATTTGCCCAGTTGCTAATTGCAAGCCATAAATTAGGCCAAAATGGCCAATGTCTGTGGCCCGAAAGCATAGATAAGGCCCGGAAAGGGACACAGGGAAGGGCGAAGAGGAAGATTGTCGTAAAACTTTAGATTGCATTAAACAGCGACTCGGTAGGCGCAACTATTTAATATGCGGCATGCAACAAGCAAAGGAAAATAGGCAGGACATGTTGAGGAAATCGTAGACAAAGCAGCAAAATATTAATTATGACAGTTCACTACATAGTCGTTGTGTGTGTGTGTGTTAGCCTTATAGACAGAGTGCCATTGCCGTTGGCGAAATTTGCATTTATATTAAAAACAAACAACAAACCAGGCAACAGCATCCGAGATGAAAACTGTGTCCGCAGTTTGAGGCAGAGTCGGAAAATCCGTATGATGACAGACGCCAAGGACTTGCGGCGTAATCAAAGACACGTCACCAACAGGCTATGACCAATTTGCACTCCCTTCTCCTCATTGCCACACCCTCTCCCCCCTCTTGGAAAACTAGAAGCCAAAACTGATTTTGCGAATATATATTTGGACTGCGGTCTGCGCTTTAATTATGGCTCATATATCAGTTTAGCTCTTCAGTTAGTTTGGCTAAGCATAAGAATATTTTCGTTTTGATTGCAATTACAACCCCCAGTTCCCCCTCCCCCTACCCTTCCACTGCACACCCTCGCAAGGGGGGCAGCCGTTGTGGCAAGTGCACTTGAGGGTTGCTTCGTTTGGGTTTCTGAGTCACAAGTGTTGCCAATTGTTTGTAACTGTTTTGTCAGCCCAGCAACCCCAAAAAAGCTGCTCTGTGGTTGCTTTGTGCAAACTACATGCTCCCCCCTCATCTACCCCTCCTCCTTCTCGGCCGTGGAAAATTATTAGATTTTATTGCACGCAACATTTCGAAATAAAATGAAAATGAAAAATTTGTCGTTGTGATGCGATTTATTGGCATTGTTGTTGCCTTTCTTTCATTTCCCCCATTTTTCCTGCCCTCGATTCTCTTGTCTCGTTTTTATTTTTAATATTTGCAAGTGGCTTTTTTGGTGATTCGCCATGGACCAGCTGTGGATCTGTCCAGGGATCACCCTCCAAAGGGTTACCCAAAATGCACTCAGGCGCAAATGTTTACGAAACAAAATTAGTTTGGGGATTTGCATTTGAATATACAACTACGACTACGACTATAGTTCAGTTGAGTTCCATAGAAAGTTGGGAAATAAAAGTTGATGATGGGTTGGTTGACAGTTGAGTTGGGGATTGAAATCTGTTTGCCATTTGCATATGTAATAAGTGAAAGGGACTCATTCAACGGACAGGACAACTGATGTATATGATAATCATGCGCTTATCACAATCACAATTGCGGAACTCAAATAATAATCATAACTGCATAAGATAAGCTCTCTTTGGGATTATTATTATTATTATGTTATGAAGTCAGTAAAAAGAATAGAGTTGTTTTTTTTTTCTTCTTATTGCAAATTCTTTTTAAATAGATAACTTTAGATCGATATTCACGTTAGGCTGTTCGAAAATGAACTTCAATACGAGTATGTAAATAAAAAACTATTCCATAAAATAAGTGTAACAAAAAAAGTCAAAAAAAACTCTTCAAAGCTTTAGCTAACAAAGTGCATTCGTACATCTAAAAATAAGTACAAGTTCTAATATCAAGAGAAAAAAATGCTTTAAATGCATCTTTTAAAAAAATAAATAAAAGAATGAAAAACATAAATTTAAAATGAAATTTACATTGGAAAATATTGCTTAAAAATGATCAAGCCTTTAAGGCAACAAATGCTGGACGGAAAAGTGCTACTTATATGATAAATAGGCAAAAATTTCAGTATGTCACGATATTAATAAAACTATGACAGTTTCTAAGCGTTATTTCGATTTTATTATAGTTTGACCTCATATAAATTTGGTTCATTTGGGGAAATATAAATTGGTTAGCAAATTTATATTATTTTCATTAAGCATTGATAACTTTGAACTGCCATAACTTTGTCAAAACTAAATTAATTTTCATGAGCAATGTAAATTTGAGCATGATTTTACATCTTAATTCGTTCTGCATTTAAATTTTCTTCATTTTCAAAACTCGAAAATATTCGAAAATTTCGATAAATTTACAGTGTTACCCCTTTACCTTTTTTGGTTTTTTTTTTCGAAAAATTTCGAATTTTGAAAATGAACAAAATTTAAATGCAGATCGAATTTAAAGGCGAAATCATGCTCAAATTTACATTGGGCGGGAAAATTAAATGAGTTTTGGCAAAGTTATGGCAGTTCGAAATTATTAAAAGTCAGTTAAATCAAAATAATCGAAATTTTCAAACCAAATGAATGAAATTACGCTGGAAAATTTACAAGTGTCCTGATTATTATACTGCTGAACTCCTTAGCAGTGTGATCATCTTGCGAGTTTATACATCATTGAGATCGTAAGTATCTCCAGCAGCTTGGGATTATATCTCTAGTCCTTAAGTTGTGTGTGGTCACTTGAAGTCGTTAGCTCAACTATCTATGCACTTTCTAACCTATTGTCTTCACACACTTCTACAGAAATGTGAGGACTACTTTAAAACTCATTCAACACGGGTCTTGTTAGCATAAAGAATCTTCTCAATTTCCATAGCCAGTTGGCCTAAGCATTGGGTTACACAACTCAAACAGATGCCAAGAAGAGAACATGGCTTTGGACTTGGTCTTGTTCTTAGGACTATTCATAGTCCAGTGCAGTTGGGGGAATGGGCATTTAGCGCATCCTAACAACTGCTACATGACACCATATTATTAAATTAAATGCAGACACGCGTACCACAAGCAACTGGCAACTGTGCAACATTTTGTGGCAACAGATGGAGGCAAGCGTTAGGTTCCAGACAAAGGCGAAGCCAAAGCCCGTTGACCATTAATTCTTTAGCTAAATGGGATACAACTCCCTGTTCTCCCTGCTCTGCTCGTCTCCTGGAGCTTGCTTAACTAACAAGGCAAATGCCTGTTCCTGGAAAGGCAATCAATAGATTTGATACAACCGATAAGCCAAATGAATGAGTTTTAATTATACGCCTGTAGATTGTCTTCTGTATTCTTTCTCTCTCTCACTTTTTTTGGATTAAGATCTGTCCACATATCATGTAACATTTGGGGCATGCTACCAACAACAAAATCTGTTCATGGATCTTTTCATATTTCAATTGGCCAAGTCAAAAGTCAGCTGCCCTCAAATTGTTACTACCTGCGGCTGCTTCCCATTTACTTATTTGATTTTTCTTTTTGACCAACAGCTGCTACTTTTTTCATTTCGTTTGTCTTAAATTGATGACGACAGGTTGCAGCGATCCCTGCTTGATCCCAAATTCAAAACCCAAAACCAGACAGAAGACAGAAGACTTTGGTCTGTCTGCTGTTTCTGACGTTAATCGACTAAATTGTGGCAGCTGAACTGTCAGTTTTGTTAAGTGGGCTGCCTCTCAGATACTTCAACATTGATGTATTGTTGGCCAAATTCAGATGATGATGATGATGACCAGCTTGCGATGCCTCTTTTGACTTGGCTTAAAACTAGTTCGAGGCTCATTAAAGCCTTGATTAATGTTAATGCAACTCATTTAGCACTTATTGTCGCGCCTTTTAGCCAAAACATTTTATGGTTATCACAACTATCTTCCCCTCTTCGCCTCTTCCTCACTCTCCCCTTTCGCTTCCCTTGCTGCACTTGTTTTTACTTGCCGTGGTAATTAGTCTCGCTTGTTGTCATAAATTTTCGGATACATTTTGTTGAAAAGTCGCATTTAATTGCACTGATTTACAGTTTTGAGTTCTGCTCTCTTCTTGCCTGGCTTCATTTGGGCGTCTTCTTCGCCTGTCTACCCGTAATTACGTGCCAAATTAATGAGGTTCTTGTATCTCAAACACATACATATTTCAGCTTTAATTTGATGTTCTGCTTCTCACTTTTTGTGCCTCTTCATGAATTTTGCAGCTGCAATTTTAAGTTTCAAGAGGCAGAAAGTAAATCGAGCCTCATCTTTGTCTTAGAACTCGACTTTTAAGATGAGGTAGATGCTTTTGAGTCTTGTGGTGCCAGGGGAACTGAAAAGGGGGCGGATTGGCAGACAGGAAATTAGTTGGATAGTCGAAAACCAATGCATAAACATCATAAAAATTAATGAATTTTATTCATCAAGATCTTCGTAATGTTATTTAGTAATGAGATATTTACTGACAGATTCGTACTATAAAGTAATTAATTAGAAATTTTACAGCAAATTGACTTCTGAATTAGTGTAAGAAGTTTTATCGACTTCTGAATTAAACTTAATTTTGTTTCTCTAGACTCTAGAGTATATTAATATTGTAATAAATAATACATTTTATAATGAGTGCTTTTAAAATATCAAGAAAACTGACAGACTTCAAAAGACTACTAAACTGAACAATTAGAACTTCAACTACAGTCAAATTCTGAATTCGTCGCCTCATCAATAAAGTTTTCTCCCCAATGAAATAATTGAAACTCATCAAGTTTTATTGGGTCCTGTTATAAGGTGTCGGGCTGTGGCATCATTAATGCCCTTATCACGTATTTCGATGGGACAAAGGAACACCCCCCTTTTTCAGATACACCTCTGCCATATCTGGATTATAGGATTTGTCTTAAAATTGCCACCCTTAATTACTTGTAAGCTGGCAATATTCCCCCTCGTGTGGCTAAGAATCGATTGGGTTCACTGGGCAGTTTGACTTTGCAATTTTTACCCCAGTTACCTCCCTGTTCCTTCCCCTTCCCTTGGTTGTAAGATGTTCCCCAGTGTGCCTGCTGTATCGTTGATTAAATTGATGATGTTTGATGACTTCTGTAGCTGATTTCGTCTTAGATTTCGCCTTCATCTTTAGCCAATGGTCAAGGACCACATATGGTGCACACATGTGCCGCCTGCCACCCCCCGCTTATTACGATGCATTGGACATGCATCAAGATGCCCCCATCCCCTGCCCTTCCCCTGCCCCAAATCCCCTGACTCCATGGTCTTAGTTACTCGAAAAGAGAAAAGTCGCATGACTAGACTTTAGATATTCTAGGCGGCATTCTTCAGAGAACGAACTTGAGTTTGACCTTAATTAATCTTATGTGCTACAAGTTGTATGCCACAACAGCAACTTGCAACCTGCAACATTGCAACCTTGCAACGTACATGCAGTGTGGCCAATGTTGATTAATGTGAGGCGCAACTTGCCGCGTGACTGGGCGTTTTTTATTATGGGAAATGAGTTGCATGAGTCGCCTCAATTCGGGGCGTGCTATCAACTAATTGCGCGGCATTGTTCAGATACTTATAAAAGATACGCAACCATTGGAATGCAGTCCACTAAGCACTTCCTCTAATTCTACATCTACTCCTTCTACTTCTACTTCCTGTCTAAAGTTCTCAAAGCGCATCTCAATGCAAATGTATCTAGATAAGTTTTTCTGGTCCGACTGGACAGATGCAGGTCTTTGACTCAGACGCTTCTCCGACTGGTGACAAATGCCTCCAGGGTGCAATAGAGCCACATACATGTAATGAAAGTGTGAATGAAAATTTCATCTCTTTTTTTGCGAGTGTGTGTGTGTGTGTGGGTGTTGCAACTGCCGCAAGAGGTAAGTAGAAAGTTCAAATAGAATTTAACCCCAAGCGCATATTTATAGCACGCTCCACATCCAGTTGCTTCTCCCTCTTTCTCTACCCCTATTCTCAAAAAAAGCTTACGTAAAATAAATACATGTGTAACCAGTCACAGTCTATGTATAGGTGTGTGTGTGTGTGTGTTTGGGCGTGTGTGTGGGCGTATACATATACCCTTGACTGTCATGATAGAAATGACCTAAGGTAAAAAGAGATTTGCTTTTGCTTTTGCATCGTGGGGATGACAACATGAGTAGCTTTGTGTGAGTTGCACAAGTTTCATTTTGTTGAAGGTTGTTGGCCTTGGGGCACAGATTCGATTCGCAATGATATGCCACTGATAAGCAGATGATACACCGATTTTTGGTGAGAGTACGTCAAGTGTTTATCACTTGGTAGGATCTTAAACTAATCGAATTTAGATGCGGACTTTTTTAAGAGAATCCTTTGGACCATAGAAACCTATACGTTGCCCAAACAACTTTATCCCAGAAGGTCTTCTTTTATAACTATTAATCTAACGATACATCATTTCATATTAATCTATTTTAATAGCAGCACAAATATTTATTTTGTTATACATATATATATTTTTAGACCAAACTTTTTACTTTCTGAACTAGTATTTTTATCATATTCTTCCAATAGAAAACTTCTTCAATGTATGTATAATTATCCGAAGATGAAACCAAAAATTTGTTAATCATATTTTTTTAATTCTTCTGTTTCTTCTTCCATCATTTTTATTAAATAAATGATTCTTACTACCAGGCTCTAACTAAGGTAAAGATAGATCATTTCATATCTTCGTAGCTTCGGTAGGGAGAAAAAAAAACTAAAAAAAAACCCTGAGTTCACAACTATCCTAACCCTATTGTTTTCAAGCGGAATTTCATTATAAAACTTTACCTTATGCATATTCATCCAAAGATAGATCGTTTGATATTAATCTCCTTTAGTTAGAGCACCACAAACTCTTCTTTTCCTGAATGGTAACCCGTCAGACCCCAACTAGATAAGTACCCCAAGCAAAGTTGTGCATTTCATTGGAACTTTTTGTGGTAAGTCTCCCTCTAAGCTGGCTTGACTAACCCAAGCGAGTAGTTACTCGTATTTCCACCCTTTTTTTTTGGGTTGACAGATCGGCAAACCACTTCAACCGTAGCCGGTGTCAAACTCAAACTCAAACTCAAACCCAATCCCAAACACGAGCAAGAGCACGAACCGTACCCAAACCCAAGAAACTATAACAATAAAGAGCGGAAATTAAAGTGTGAAAACCGGCAGGAAGTTGACTTGATTACAAGAGAGTGAGAGTGAGAATGACAGTATGTCAAAGAGTGTGTGTACATACATATGTACGCAGGGTATATTATATGGTAGTTCATGCTCGGTATGTCTGACAAATAGAAAAGTTTACAATGCATTTCATTTGCTCAACTGTCAACGGTTAGAGAGTAGAGACAAGAGACAGGACACTGGAGACTGGAGACAGGAGACAGGACACAGCCACAGGCCACAGAAGGCGATGCCTGTGATTGAATGTTAAACATTTAATTTAAACTTGCAACACCGCACACACAGCTGAGATTGAGACTCGGTAGGACATAATTTATGCACGCACATCAATTCAAATGCATCTAATTTGGTAAACAGGCATCTACTCATCGTCATTGGCATCGTCACACCTGCGTGGCAACCCTCCTCCTCCTCCTCCTTCCTCCTGGTCCTCCTCCTTCTGTGTCCCGACAGTTTCTCCTCTTCGGTGATGGCTTGGCTTAAAATAGTTTTCATTTGTTTTCGGTGTACTTAGCTGTTGGTGCAACATGTGGCATTGGCATTGCTGCCACTAAGTAGCCTGTCTGCCTCAGCATCTGTGTCTCTGTCTGTTGCAACTTCGGGGAGTTCGTTGCGCTTCGTTTGCGTACATGCAGCTCATTTAGTTGACATTTATTAACGTCACATTGCG
The DNA here is from genome assembly GCA_035042165.1 of Drosophila kuntzei. NCBI lineage: Eukaryota > Metazoa > Arthropoda > Insecta > Diptera > Drosophilidae > Drosophila > Drosophila kuntzei. The sequence goes on from JAWNLU010001704.1 coordinate 33,075, forward strand.
CGCTATGTTTGACAATTAATTAGACCGAAGATGTGGCAGACAAGTCTACAATGCTCTCGGCCAGCTCTCTCTCCGTCTCCAATCACTCATTAGATGCTTAAATTAAATTTAAATATAGCTCAATTGCTGGCTTATTTATAAGTGTTATCAATTTACTTCACAACCGGGAAATTTTAGGCTCATAATTCCTGGATATATTATATCTTATCTTAAATGTTTTTTGTTATTAAATTATATTTGGTATAATAATTAAATTCATATTTATTAAATTTAAAACAACTTTTATATTCAAGATTAATCCTAATAATCAATTTCCAATTTAATCCTATCCTTTCCTAATAAAACCCAGATTTCTAATCGTTATTTCTTATCCATACTAAGACTTTTAATTTTGTAATTCCACTTTCTATTTGACTACTCAGTGTTGTCATATATTACATTATTTTAACTTCAGCTTCCTTTTACTCAATTTTGCCATAAGTGACTGTCTTATAAGCAGATTGAAAAGAGTATAAGGTTTCAATTTCCAAACTATCTTCAGGGTTAAACTTGAAACTGCAAAAACAACTACCGTACTATCCCCCAAATGTTAAGTAATTTTAATCTGTTAATTCAACAATCATTCAATTTCAAATTCCCACTTAAGATATGACACTCAAGTTTCGTTTTTCAGTCATTGAAAAACCCGGGGAATGTGCCAAAAGAACTGACCGAATCACAGCAATTTTCTAAGTAAACATTTCTTTCTCTCCTTCCCTCTCTCCACTTCCACTGTGTGTGTGTGTGTGTAGGACTATCAAGCAAAAAGCGCTAGGATTTTTATTTATAAAACACTTGAAAAAAAAAACGCACAGTTTGGAATTCCTTGCTTTCTTTTTTTGGAAACATATTGACGCAAGGATTTCGACCCGAAAAGTGGAAAAAAAAAGGAAGAAAACAGTGGCAAATGTGCAATGAGCACTGTGAGTAGAGATCAAACAGCAGGACCACGAGCCTGGAGTATCCTGCTGGCAAAGTCCTTTTGAGGGTTTGTCGAGTCGCTTGAGCGAAAGTTTGTTTTGCTTTTGCAAATGTCGCATGAAAAATGCGTTCGCTCTGCAAATGCCGGCACTTTGCATGGCCAAGTCCCCCTCTTCCCCCTTTTTCCTCCTCTCTCCTTGTGGGGGTGTTGAAACCCCCTCCGATGGGAACATTCTGTTGGTCGCCTTGCACGAAATTTCCATTTAATGTGTTTGCGCAAAGTATTAAAAGGCAACGACGATTGAGTATCGAAAAGAAGTAACGCAAAGAAGCATCCAAATAGGTTGTCCTCTGGGAGGAGAGAGGGATGTGTCCAGAGTGGGGAGTATGGCTTGCAGCCTGCAGTCGCCAGAGGGCGCTACTGCTGCTGAGTGATTGCCATGATAAGTGGCCCATTATGATGCCAGTTTGCACAGTTTGAGATTGCTCTGCGCTCCATTGGAGTTTCCCCGTTCCCCTTGTTCCGTTGTTCCACAGATTGTCAGCTCTGAAGTTTTTCTGTTCGTCAATTCGTCAGTTGGTGAGTTCCTTCGTCTGTCGGACAATTCTTGTTTTATGCATATCAAAGAGGACAAAGTTGTGGCCCGAAAAAGTGCGTCATTGTTGAAAGAACTGGACTCTGTGATGGTCTCTTGTTCTACTTGCATACCCTGTAATGTATATAAAGTGATTAAGGGATTGATGGAAACCGAGTATCTGTTAGTCTCTAATTCTACATATTTAAATATTATCTACATCTACTATCTTATAAATAAATTCTCTTTGGCATTGCTTACTTAAATACAGGGTATCCTGTAGTTGATTACTCTTTATATTTACTGCTGTCGATGTACAGGGCATCAATATCTTCTTATATTTAAATATAAATCTTATTTATTCATTTCTCAGTTGAAGATTTAAATGTACATTTCTCTGGTATTTCACTCTTAACTACAGGGTATCTGATATTCGATCATATTATATTCGCACGTTCTTAATTCTTTTTTTCTGTGGCTATCAGCATCTTTAGTGGAACGGCTGTTGACAAAAGACATTTAATTTTCCCTTAGTTTGCTTTTGCCTGCTTCGAGTATCTCTGCCATAAAGTTTCCTAGTGCCCCCTCTCTCTCCCTGCCCTCTTTTTACCCATTCCTTTACTATTCTCCTACATTTTTTCATGCCCGATTTTTGGTCTGCGACAGCGAAAACTTTGATAAGTGAAATTTATTGTGGGCGCTTTGAGTTGTCCACTCTGCGTGGACACTGAAAGTAGCAAGGAATGAGCAACTCATGGTGCTTTGATGTCCTTCCCCTCCTTTCCCTTGTCCAACAATGCTTTATGGAATTCATAGTGCAGTTTTCAACAGCAATCGTGGTTTTTGTTGTTTATGAAAAGCAGCGTCAGATAGATGTAATTTATAGGCACTCGAAGGACTCGCCTGGCATGACAATCAAACTGATGAGCAAGGGATCCATTGTCGGGAATCTCCAAACTAAATTCAGATTACATTAATGTTAAAGGGAATAAATTATATTCAGGGGAATTACTATTATCTTAAGATATTTTTCCTTATATTCAACTATTATTGGCAAATTCATATATATGTTTATTCTCCCCTCCTATGATATTGCAGCTCCACCCCTTACACCTGACATTATGCATCGATCATTACTCATGCTATAAAAGGAATCCACTTAATCTCACAACGAAACATTCAAACATTTATTAAAGACATGACAGATCCGTTTTGGGGTAGCTGGGAGTGTGCAGACCCCTTAATTCAGACAAAAACTGCAACAAAAGGTATAATTTATAGTTCGACACCCTTGGAGTGTAATTCTAACTAAGCGAAGGGGGCGATTTGGGGAGGTCGTACACAGTCCGCCCCCGGTACGGCCCAAGGACATTGGTTGGGTGGCAAAATGTAATTGCTGCCGCCCCAAAATTTGGCATAGACCTTGAAAAAAAAGGGAAAACAATAATGAAATGGGGAAACAGGAATAAAATGTTTGAGTTGAGTGATAGAACTTAAAGCTCAAACGCCCGCGCGTATGCAATGAATATTTACGGGCGCCCGCTCTTGGGTCCTCTGAGGATTATTCGGCTTTATGCAATTGCGCGCAAGTAAAAATCTAATTTATCCGCCTGCCACCCTTCGTTTTATTTGACAATTGCCCAAAATGTTGCCCCCATGCATTGGCATGAGGTTGTCTCTGCCGGCACGTACACGGCTCTACCGGGCCGTACCGGCTCATGCTTTAAGGGAATTTGCCATAAAGCAGCCTGAAAAAATTGCTTTGCTATTTACTGCAGCTACCCTTTGTTAGATACAGGTTCAAGTTTAAGGATTTGGGGTGGTTGCAGTACGCCCGGTGGTGGGTGGTTGGGTCGTTGGTGGGTTGATAGGTCTCCAGTCTCATCATAACACCACATGTTCTGAAATTGCTGCTGGCGTCGCCACGTCGCCATCTCGTACTTCATGTAGATTTCTATCTATTCTATTGTCTGACTTTGACTTGTGCTAGATTTTAACATTTATTTCGTTTGATGAGGCGCAAAGTAGTGGAATTTATTGCGGGACTCGACAAAAAGTTAAGTGGATTTTACGTAAATTAATGAGTCCGGCTTCAGCATCAGCTTCAGTTTCTGACCCCAGGGGTAGAAACCTACCCTTTAAATGTATCTAAAATGCAAATTCTATTGCAACTGTTTAAAAGTATGGGTAGTGGTAGTATGTGGTTGAGGGGTGTAGAGAGGTGAAGGTATTCTTTACGTATAAATAACATGTATAGCTATTTATATATTTACTAAAGATATTATACCTTGTTTCTAGCCAAATACTTATTTAAAATATATAAAATATCAAATACAACTATTTGTTATTCAAATAAAACAATTCTTATTAAATGTCCATTGACATAATAAATATTTTTCCTACCCTAATAATTTATTTTTACAACTAATATAAATATTTAATTGAATTCAAATGTATTTAAAATATTAATTTAAATAAATGTTTTTCTTAATCATAAAAAAGCTTTTCTTTTATCTAAAAAGTAATTTGGATATTTTATCTGTCGTCTTCTACTCAGTTCAAAAAACTTTCACAATGTATAAGTTCATCTTATACGTCTTATACGTAAGCCTCGCTTTAAGACTCTATTAAGCAGCTCAGTCTTGGCCGAAACGTGTGCGATTTAAGCCACAAAGTGTGTGTAGTCAGTGTATAAATATTTACTATTTTTAATGTTTTCAAATATAAATAATTTAATTAGTTGAATAATTATGTTGGGCCATGAGTTATTGTTAAGGCATAGAAAAACAATTCTTTTGTTGCTGCTGCTCGCTGCAATTTGCAATGTTGTCATCTATCTTTACATCATGGAAAGAAAAACACAAACAACATTAACAACAGTGACTACAACAACGCCGAGAGAGAAAGAGAGAGAGATCAGTCAGCTGGCAGACAACTTAATACTGTCCGGTTTGGGCGCAATGGGCCGACCGGCGAGCGGCAACTGGACCAAAGCTCAGCTGTTGGCCATGAAGAGCAGCGAGCGGGAAACGGGTTATAACGCTTGGCTCTCAGAGAGAGTATCAGCAGAGCGATCACTTCACGATATGCGGCATCGCAGGTGAGTCGAAGAAAGAGAAAGAGAGAGCGAGAGTGATAGTGTGTATAAGAGTTGTAAGTCTGATAAAAGCATTCTCTCACGAAAGCTGCAAAAAGCTCAAGTATCCAATGGAAAAGCTTCCCTCGATCAGCGTGATTATCACACAGTACAATGAACAGCCGAGTTTGCTGCTGAGAACATTGAGCAGTCTGAGAAATAGAACTCCATCGAAATTATTAAGAGAGATCATTTTGGTGGATGATGGCAGCGATCGGGAGTATGGAAACCTTACGGATATTTTGAACGACAATTTCAAGGAACTGTTGGTCCAATTACGTCATCTCAAACAGCTGGGATTGATGCAGGCGCGTCTGACAGGCGCTCGCAAGGCTAAGGGAGGTGTCCTGGTTTTTCTAGATGCCCATGTGGAGGTTACCCGAGGTTGGCTTCCTCCATTGCTCGCACCACTGCTGCAGAACAATAAAACCTGCACCACACCAGTGGTGGATACAATAGACAATGAGAACTTTGCCTATAAGCGTGGAAAACCTTCGCGTGGTTTCTTCGACTGGGACTTTAACTACGTGCAGCTGCCACTGTTGAAGGAGGAGTTGATGGCGATGCCTGCACCACACGATAATCCCATCATGAATGGAGGTCTCTTTGCTATAAATCGCCAGTGGTTCTTTGAACTGGGTGGTTATGATGAGGGACTGCGCATTTGGGGAGCTGAACAGTTTGAGCTTAGTCTCAAGATTTGGCTCTGCGGTGGTCGAATTCTCGAGGTGCCCTGCTCCAGAGTGGGACATCTTTACAGAGTCGCCAGCTTCCAGGTGCAATACAAAAAGTCCGACAGCGGCAGAAAAACGCTGGCAAGAGTAAGAGAAGAAACTGATTATCTCTAGAGAATTCTCATAATGATTTACAATTTCTATAGAACTACAGACGTGTAGCCGAAGTCTGGCTGGATGAGTACAAGGACAAGTTGTATGCAAATTTGCCCCACTTGACCCACATTAAAGTGGGTTCACTGACCAAGCAGAAGGCTCTTCGTCAACGTCTGCAGTGCAAGCCCTTTAAATGGTTTCTGGATCATCTGGCCAGTGATTTCCTGGAACTGTATCCCCTGGAGGAACCTGTTGACTACGCCTTTGGTGCTGTTCAGAGTCTAGCTGCATCCAATCTGTGCCTGGAGAGAAGCGAATCAGCAACTCATCCTCAACTGCTGCCCTGTGACGAAGATCTCATGTATCCCAAGCTGCAGCAAAAGTGGTCTTTAAGTCACTTTCGTGATCTTCATGCCAGTTCCCATTGCCTGGAGGTGCAAAACCGTCAACCTCAAGCTGAGATTTTTCTCTGGCAGTGTCATCATCAAGCTGGCAATCAATTTTGGTCCTACGATTCTAATTCCAAGCAACTGATTAATGGTCAGAAAAGAAGTCAACAGCGCTGTCTTAAGGCTGAAGTTGATGAGCGTAGGGTTGTCGCCAATATCTGTGATTCCAAAAATCAGCGACAGCAATGGAAGTTTGGTTATGTTGATGATGTCAGACTGGAAGATTTTTGGAAGAATGTGCCTAATCAGATTTGAATGATGGGTGACAACCCTGTATTAATTTATGGTATACGAAAGACTGTTGCTAGCATTTTGGTAGAATATAGATGATGAGATCTGACAAAAAAGTTAACGAAACAATTGATAGGTGGCAACTCTATATCCAAATATATAACTTTCCTTCAGAAAAACTTTACTAAAATTGCTTAATTATCAATTAAAACTAAATTTAGTATTTTTCTAGCCATATATCCGTTAAAAATCTATTTCTTAACATTTCCGGAAAGTATTTCATAATTATTTATGTTGAATATTCATATAAGACGTCATTAGTTTCCTCATCTTCGGGGTTGTCTTGCCATGTTTTTACTTGGGGCACTCCAAAGTGTTTCGCCTTATACGTCAGATAAAAAAGATCGTATATATTTGGCATATATTGGACGTGTGAGCTGATGAATCGCACTGAGGCTTGTACGATGCGCTGAAATTCGCATTAAATATTAAAAATCCCTTTTAACTATTTTTATTATAATACTTACATTCTGAATATGATAGTAGGATCGATCTAGGAAGTTTTTGTGCATCTCCAACGATTCATTTAGTGGGAAAGCTAAGTGATCCTTAATCTCAAAAGGTAGGAATCGATGGTAGCCCAGATAATCTCGACTATCGCCAGCCCGTACATGGATATTACCTAGACAGCGACCCAATTCTTCAGTTGCTGCATTGCCCATTGCACTTGAGGTGCAAATGGTCTCATTGGGCATCGCCTGTAGAACGAAGTTCCGAAGTGTAGCGCTGCTAAAGACCATGCTGGAGCGATCGTACATGTACATCTAGAATCAGTAGAAAGTGAAGTGAGATCAGAGAGCGTAGAATAATAAGTGTAGAGCAAGTACGAGAAGGAGATACAGGTAAGTTATAAGGAAGTTGGAAGTTTATAAAGCAGAGTTGAGTAGATTATGTAATTCAGAACGCACCTGATTCTTGAGAGACCTTAGTTTGCAGCCAAAGTAGATGAGTTCCGTGGGCTTATGGGATAGCAGCATATGACGGAGATTCTCGATGACCACAAAACTGTAGAAATAAAACTAATTGAAAACAACTGAAATATATATAGTTATCGGACTTACTTATCATCATTAGCGTAGAGAAACCAATCGCCTTCGTCAAAGTGATATTTGTAGACGTATTCCAATTGGGCACGCATTTGTTGCCACTTGTCCGGCAGATTGGTAAATACGGCGGGTTCCAGTTCCTCGTGTGAATCGTCGCTCACAAATAGGAATTGATCACAGTGTTTGGTCCAGGTGCGTTTGACATGGACAGCCGCAGAATTATGTCGATAGCCGTAGGTGGAGATGATGCAGAAGATGCGAGGGGATGCAACAGGAGGAGGCGCCACAGTTTTTGTTGCTGCATCCCTTTCCAGGAGGAGTGTGACCAGCAGACAGAACAAGCCCAGCACCACCAGCCTGTAGAGAGTGGAGCAGATGATGGTGGAGCAGCTGCTGCATGGATTCAAAATGCTAATTTTATTCTTGCCGCGCAAAAAGAAGCGTCGCGTGCTAAAGAACCGTCGCATTCTAAAATCGAAACTGAAATCAGACTCCACTGAGGATGATGATGATGATGACGGGTCTCACTGTCGGCTACAATTTAATTATATTGAGTGCTTTTGTCTGTCTCGCTTTGGGTCTGTGTCTGAGACTCTCACCTCCCTCCTCCCTCCCCTATCTTTTTGGTTTCTCGATTGGTTTGCCGCATACAAATTGCCTTTTTCAATTAGAAATATTAACTCACCTGGCAAGGTGGCAAGTCTTCCACTTCCACTTGCGTTGTAGTTGTAGTTGTAGTTGTAGTTGAAGTTGATGCAAAACTTTGGTTACGCTTCGTTTGCAGTTTGAAATTGAGAATTGACAAGTGCAGTTGTACGCGGGGGAGTGACAAAAGGGGCGTAACCGTTGCAACTTCACTCTAAGCTGAGATATTGTCAGTAGCTATTGGACAAGGGGAACGAGGGGCAGCTTTCAAATATTGAATTCGAAATGTGGTTAATGGGGCTGAGGAGCAGCAGATACTAATGGTGTTGAAGGGTCTATGAAAGCAGAGAAAGGGCTTAAACTATATCCAGGTAACATGAAAGCGATGACTGAAAATAATAGTTGGTGTTGAAAGGGTTAAGAAAGTGTTCTGCAACACTTTACAATGTAAACTTAAAAAATTATCTTCAGTATAGTTTAATCAATATGTTCTTCAATGGATCTTGTTTATAATTCATAATTAAATGAGATCTTGTTCTGAATTAACAGAGTTCAATAAAGATAAGATAAAACTATCTTGAATACTAGACGTTTTTAATTTCTCCTCAACTTAGTATCTTTCCGAACTATCCATGTTTAGAAATCCTCTAGAAATCTTGCTAAGAACTATACTAATATTTTATTAAAATTAAAATGTGTAGAATTTTTATAAGTATAAAATATTTACTATACATCCGAAAATCTATTTTAAATTTCGCGAATTGCGTATAACTAAAATTTTTGAAAATTAAACAGTCTTAGTTACTTGCAACTGACGAATCTACACAATTTGTATGTTGTTATTTTTATGATAGTTATCTGTCATAAATATGCAAGTTTTTTTCAATTCTTATAGAATCCAAATATTGTCTTTGTCTTATATCGTCTTTTCATAGCTAAAATCTATGATCTATGCAAGGTAAACAACATATGTCAAGATTTGCATAAGAAATCCTAGGAAAAGACACAAATAACTGTCATTCAAGGGAAGACAAATAACTCAGCTATTGTTTTGACAAAAGACTCGAGGAACACTTATATAATAACTATAATAACATATGAGCCAGTTCAAATGAAACTGTCCAAAAACATAAAAAGAACAGTGAATAAATTTGAGAAAGGTAAACGATATTACTTCATATGTGGGGCATTAATGTCTCAGTTTACGTGCTCAAATTACCAGATGAGTTGTCATTGTGGACTAACAGGTTGGTAAACAAAAGGCCTACACATGAGAAACCGAGAAAGAGAGGGAGAGGGAAAGAGTAACAATCAGGAAACTGAAGAAAAAAGCGCAATGTTGCATACAATTTGCCTTTCTCCCTTTGGCAAGATTCAATCCCTGTACCCAAAAGGCAGAGGCTGTGGCAGAGGCAGAGTCTGTGGCAGTGGCAGTGTCAGGCATGATGCAACAATGACACTTTGCAGTTGCAACAAAACGGAAGTAATTTCGCACAGGCAACCAATGGAGACAAAAGGCATGAGAAAATCTAAGACCTGGACAGACAGAAAGACAGGGAGACATACGCTTCATTGATGAACACGTATCTCAATCAGTGTGTGGTGTGTGTGGTGTTTCTGAGGTGTGTGTGGGTTGGCAGATTGTTGTGTCGTATGTGCCATGAATTATGTGAGAAAATCTCTGTCTAACTACTTAGCTGTTAGATGATATGTGGGTTACACGGAAGTACCCCTAAAAGTAACCCAAAACGTAACCTAATTGAACTATCTGAAATACGGAAATGCTTGACAGTTTCTGTCGAGCAGCTGCAACAGATTTCAGATACTTTAATAAGGCAAAAGATTCTTGCCAAATAAACGCAATTTATATCTAAAATATATATTGTACATTTTGGCGTACATTCTAAGAACGTACGGAAACATTATAGAATTGAAAAATGAGCCTTAGATTTTTGAATAATTCAAAATATAATTTACAAAAACCATATTTAAATAATGCAGTTAGTAATTACATTTTGATTAATCAACTTGCTAATTAGAGCAATTCAGCGACCGTAATTTAATGAAATAATTTATCCAAACATCAAAAGACTCATATTTAAATATAATTAGGTAAAAACTGCTAGACAAATGATACAAACAGACTCTCAGCAGACCTTCAATCGATCCCGAAAATCGTGCATATCAATAAATAAATCTGAGATCTGTTCTGCATACAATAAAACTAAAAGTAAACCTCAAATTCGCAAATAAACGACTATATTGGAAATTTAAATAGACGTAAAGCGATATACAAACAATTCCTATTTGAAAAACCGTGTCAACAAGTTCGGAAGATCCGAAGATCCGTTTCTGAATGAACGGCGATCCAATGTAAACAAATGCCAAGTTCAAGCCGCAAATGTGCGCAGTAAACACACTAAGAAAATACAACAAAAATACGTAATATTAATAAAAACAAAAACAAAACACAAATCACAAAAAAAAACATTCAAAACGCTTAACGAATTCTATACACAGGTCAGTCTGGGTATGTGTGTTGATTTACTTGACAAACAAACAGCCAAAATAATTGTAGATAATGCCGATAAGGTGCTATACGACATGTTAGATGTTGTTTTCTTTTTTTTGCCGTCTTTTAAACAAACTATAACCGGTTTTCGTCTGAGAGAACCATTCAGTTTCAGAATGTTTCCAGTATTTGCTCACTTTTGATGGATATTACTAATTAAATTTGCACAGCAAACTCTTTGTTTTGCCACCCCGAACTTGGTAATGGTTTTACCATCAAGCTTATTTTAGTCTCAACAAAATAAAAAATAATATTTTAATTAGTTGCCGATAAGCACGACAAGTGCCAGACAACTTGTCTCATTTCAAACCCCATTAAATGCCATACAAAGAAATATTAAGTAATCCCAACTCAGTTCTCACTTTCCATCGAAGGCGTTGACATCGGTTGAAATAAATTTCCAATTATTTACTTATATTTCCAGAGATTTAAGCTTCCGAAAATATTTCATTGACCCGAATTGTGTCCAAAGTTCAAACAAAATATTGTTTTTTTAAATTACGTGTCTCATCAATTTTAATCATTTATTTTTATATTTATTTGCTTGAAATGCATTGAACTTAGTTCTATTTATATGAGTTCTCTATTTATTTGCTTCTTGCAAGTATTCTTAATCGCTATATTAATAGTCATGAATTTGTTTTCTAGTGAGTCAGGTGAAGCTACAATCTAGATCCTTCTTATTACTATGAAAAATTGAAAAACAAAAAAATAATTAGAGAGACAGAGCAATAAAATCAAATTGAGTGAAAATAAGATAGGGACTCACCTTTAGCACAATACTTTAATCTACGCTTCGACATTTATTGGCAAACAACAAAGTTGTTCAAATTGATTAGGCAAGTGCATAAATAAAATTCATATTTGCTTTTGTATTTTTCTCACTCTTATTTTGCTCATTTGACATATTTTTTGTTGACATATTTAATGTACAATTTGTAAATGCGCACAAAACACTCATCACAACTCTTGAAAAGCTGAGAGTCTGAAAATGAATAACTATTCACAATTCAGTTGAATTTCAGTCAATTCACGGTTCAAATTGCGATACATAAATCAACATATAATATATTAATTAAAGGAAATTAATTTAAAATATTAATTTACAGCCAAGAAAACTTTGTGAATTCTATTTTGAATGCATCGAATTTTTGCTAGCGAAATATAAAAAGGTTCTTTAATTTAATAAAGTTTCGGAGATAATTTTGGATTATATATTTAGAAAAAGTTTAAAGTTCTTCTGAATCCAAGTTTGTGTTTTAAACAAAAACTTGTATAAAAAGGAGTCAAATTTAAAAGGATTCTGGTCCGGTTCAGCAGGTTGTAAGTATTGCTATATCTCCACCAATCTAATCATAGATTTATTATGCCTCCGGGATTACTATATCATAAAGGAACGATCTACAACTATAGACTATTATCTACTGTCTAAAGGCTATCATTGACTTGGGCCTGAGAAAATGCTCAGTATCAGTTTCCAATTTCAAAGAGCTAACAAAATTTGTACCAATTATGAAAGGAAAACTCCCCGGAGTGCAATCAGCTAAACGCATATATGCATTTAGTTATTCTTGTTGTTGTCGTTGAACAAAAGGCAGCGGCAGATAAAAAGTGCTCTCCAAAGATACGAAGATACTTCCTTTTTGTCGTGGCGCAGTTGATAAAGGAAACGGTTGTGTTAGCCAAACCACAAAGCACCAAAGGAAGCAAAAGAAAAACGAAAAAAGAGAAACAACTAAACAAAATAGAAAAGAGATGAAAATGGAACTGAACGGAACGGAACGGAACCGTAGTGTCACAGAAACCCATAGCCAGAGGCTGATAACTTTATCAATGAAAAGTCAAATGGAAGAGTAGAATAAGATGCGGAGTAGTGGCCACATAAAGAAGTATAACGAATGTCATAACAATATGCAAGCGATAAAAATAATATGACAAAGAGAGAAAGAGAGGGGGCAATTTATGAGTGACACAATTCAAATTGAAGTTATGGAGATTATTGGGATTAACCCTTACCTATTGTCGTCTATCTTGAGAAACCAAACGACATCGTGTTTGTAATAGTCAAATGCATAGATCAAACCTTGCCGCCCAATCAGCCAATTGTCAGTGGTGTTGACCTCATCTTCATCGGAAATTCTCGGCATAGAACACCTTTTCTCTATTGATAAGAAATTAATTAGACTCTACATAAAATATAGTTATGTTTATATTAACTTCTGGTTTCCTAGTTAGTTGTTTTAAACAAAGGGTTCAGTGTTGCGTGTAGTTATGATTCTTACGGAAGTTGTGACATTGTATCATTAATACAAACCGGCTTCACATTATGGCCGAGCAATTGTCTAAATTCCACTAAGACAATTGTCTTTCGCTTGAGAGTACTTTAAACTTGTGAATAATTTAACCTCTCATTATAATAATTAACATTTCTTGTTCCTTTTGTAGCCAAGATTTCCCAAAAATTGTCTTTAATTGATAAACATTTGCTCACTTTTGCAGTGATAATCCAATTTGGCAACCAATTGACTGAACTTAATCGATTAACAGTCTAATCGAGTGAACATCTCTAGAATACGAAAAAGTGGCCACATTAAAAGAAGAAGACTTTAGTTATTGTGCTTAAACTTTATTTAAGTATACTTAGACATAATCCTTGGCTTTATTTGGTTTGTTTATTTTGAGTAAGCCAATGTTGTCACAACAAATACCCGAATTTTAAGCACTACAAATAGCCACAATTAAGGTCTTACCAAATAGGGCAATAAAATGCAAATCCCATCTCTTCTTTTTTTAGTGTATTTCTCTTGAAATCTGGCGAGGAACAAAAGCAACAACCTGCTGCTCCAATCCAATCCAATTTCAACTCCAGCGAAGCCAAGTCGAACAAACATTAAGTTACAAAATAAAATCTTTGGGCCATAAAATTAAAACACAGCGAAATACGCAGAAGACACAAAACTCCAGCAAGAGACAAATAGAGAAAGATAGAAAGAGATAGATTGAGAGGGAGAGAGAGAGGTTGCTGTGTGCAACACGTTAATCTGCGGCGCGGAGCTTATCAGAAAAACAAACCTGCAAGCAACCTACTTTATATGTGCATGTATCTCAATCTCTGTATCTGTAGCTGCATTTGTATCTGTATCTGTATCTGTAACAGCGTCTGCGGCTGCTGTGGATGCTGTTGTCAGACTGGGAAACCCTTTACCCATTCCGTCTTTGATGTCTTCTGATGCAAGCGCCCAGATAGTAACAGTTAAACCCATCTCCCTGTCTCTGTCTATCTCTAACTTTTTCTATCTCTTGTTCGTTCTATTTTTTATGAGTTGGATTCACGTTAAGGTCGGGCGAGTATCTAAACATTTAGCTGCATGCCCATAACTCCGGATCATCTAACTTTTATTTGCATTTTCATTTTTATTTCTATTTCTCTGTCTCTTTTTTTCATTTATTTCTCAGAAGTTCTATTTGATTTGTTAACTTAAACAAACAGCAAATATTTAGAAGCTTTACTATATTTTTTATCGTTTTATTCACATGTCAAACTTGACCCAATCGGAATTAATGAGTATTTTGCCAAGTCCAAGTTCAACAGCATTCGAAAGCTTGTTGCATTTAAGCTAACAAAAAACATAAATAAACATTGTTTTATGTCTTGTTCTTACTTTAATGTAAGAAAGATATATCCAAGAGAAATATATGGCATTAGATCTTTTGTTTACCTTCTTTATTCTTTGTTCTAAGTTTTTCAAGAACCTTTAATGTAAATATGCGCTACAAATATTTATTCGAGCGCCGCATTTACTTTGCCATATTACAAAGGCAAACAAATCAGAAGAATAAAATCTTTATAATGTTTGCCTTTTATTTCATACATATTTACTTTCCTGGTTTTGTTTTTTGCCAAACCTTTCATTCACCTTTTGGGGTCATAAAATAGAAGTCATGTAAAATGTGATGGTGTTTGCTCAAGTCGCAAGAGAAGAGATAAATATTTCAAAGCTGAAAGTTGAAGCGAAATTAGCACAAGACATTTCAAAAAATGCGACACGAGGCGCAAACATTTGGAGCCAGTGTGACTTTTAATGCGAATCCAAATAAAAATGTTTAAAGAGCTTATTTAAATGACACAAGACATGCCAATAAAACTGTCTCAGGTATTTTTTAATATTTATTTTAGACTTTTGAATGAATTCAAATACTGAATTCTGAATTTTATGTTTAAGATTTTTTTTGCTAATTAAGATTGGTGCGAAAAGTAATTATTTATATTTTTTCGAGTTCTTAACTGTTCTTATATTTTTTATTAATATGCAACTTTTAATATACCCTGTAAAATTTATAAATATCGTATCATTTTACATTGCAAAATATTAAATCGCATTTTTATTTCGTCATTTCAATATAATTATTGCATCAACTTTTGTTGAGTATTTAATACTGGTTTTATGTTCAATTAAGATACAAATTTTTTTAAGTTTCATTTGCCAATTTTAAAATTGCATATTATTATTTTTATTTTTATCAGCTCATAATTACAAATATATTGCTACAAGTTTTGTTTAATACACGTTTTTCCAAAAATAAAAAATCCCGTACTATGAGTATCTAATTTGATGATTAGATTCAAGTATATCATGATGAAATCGAGTGGTATGTTTATAATTTAATACAGGTTATTAACTTGTTCCTTAAATAATTGTAGACTTTCTCAAAAACAATTCTGTTTTTGGTTCGCTCTTAAATATTTATATAAAATTTTTACAATTGCTCATTTATTTAACAAAGTGTGTTTTTTTTCTGAAAATATTGAATCTATAAAAATTATTTTTATTCTCGTGTAAATATATTTATTTATGTATGTCGCTTCTGGGGACTAATGTGAACTGTTTGAAAAACTGGCTTGCCAATTTTTTATATTTTTTGCGCCACCTACAGAAAAGTGGGTCAAATGTTGCGTATGACGTCGGATTCAGATTCGGTTTCAGTTTTTTGAATTTGGAGTCGTCGTCGTCGCTCAACCGGTTTTCACTTTCATATGTTGGCGGCGGGGCGTCTGTGGCTATTCCAGAGTTTGGGCCAATGGATTTGGCGCTTAATTGAAAATTCATTTAACTAAATTCCGTTTCGAGGCCCAAACCGTGGGCTAATGTGCATTTTTTATTAATAAATTGTTCGTTTCATTAGCCTGGCCCATTCCAGACTCTTGAGGGCAACTTTCTCCGCATCTGCATCTATTCGATGGTTTTTTAATAAATTGTTTGCCCTTTGGATGCGCTTTCTATGCATCTGCCATTTGATGTGTATTTGAAATTGGGCATTTCATTTGAATTATAAACTAATTATGTTGTTTATGTTGTATAATATTTTGATATGCTCAACGGACAACACATGTTTTGTTGCATTTTGCAATAAACTTGGATTTGAGCTCAAATGCAAATGAGAACTCTTAAGATGGTATGATATGATGAGAGTGTATTTCACAGTTTGTCTCAAAAGCGTGACTAAGGTGTTAATACTTGAACCTCTACATATCTATCTATTTATTTATTATTTAAGCCATTACGAACCAATCCATTAGCTTAGCAATTAGTTTGCATAAACAAAAACTCATTAGCAACAATTTCAAGTACGCACTTCACAGATCTATCCAATTTGTAGACGCTTCACTTTTAGCCTCGGTTCAACAATTAATGTAGAATATTGTTAGAAGATATAGGCTTACATATTAATTAATGATGAAACCAGATGATGTGAATCGTCGCAATAGAGACAATTGTTCAGTTCTGTTACTCGGTGGCCTAAAAGCATACAAAGGAACATTCATTATTATGAATAAACGTAGAATACAAACAAATAGCTATCCAGGTTTTGGAGGTATGTCTAGCCTACGTGTGTGGACTGATTATGAATCAATTGATCAATTGGGTCTGAGACACGCTTCGATGGGCACGCGCAAGCGCAACTTATTTGGATTGTTTTGCGTAGTTTTGATTTCGATATTCGGAATTCGATTTTGGCTAATGAAATAATTTGCACACATTTCAGCGACACAAAATTAAGCAACTTTTCCTTATTTCTTTTAGATTTTAATCGATTGATGAGTCATCCTGGAAAATTACTATAAGATGTCAAATAAATATAGGGTTGTCATAAATTGTCAATTCCAATTAAAATATATTGTTTTGCAGGTCTGAAGAGCGTTCTCAAGAAAACTAATGTAAATAAAATGCAAATTTCACTTGGCACCTCTTTTCGCATGCAAATCAAGTGAATACCCTCCACTCGCTTCTCAGAGTAGTGAATAGTGAATGACGAATAGTGAGTGGTGAATGCGGCAAATGAGTGCAGAGCCGCGCCCCTGTTGAATGTCAAGCAGTAAAATGAATTATTTTTATTTACCACATTATAGTTATGGTATTTTATCACCTGACCAGTAATAACTAACAATCTCACACACGGCGAGACCTTCTTATAAATGCTTTGTGATTTTGTTAGCAATTTGTTATTGCCATTTGCAGCATACTAAACAATAATGGCGCAACGGATTGCCAGATAACAGAGGAAATTGCAACTGAGCAGCTTAAAATATGACAGTAAAAATAAATAAAATTTAGAAAAATAAATAAATTCCAACTGCAACCAAATGCATGATGTTTACTAATGAGATGCAGATAAGATCCAGCTCTGAGATTAATATTTATTTTATACTCTTAGGAAAGAAAATTGCAATTTAAATAGGAAAAACTGTTAACTAACATATTTTGCAAATGTTAATTACACTTTTTGAAATGTTAACAAATTTCATTTATGCTATTAACATAACTTTGGTAAATTCGTATTTTATTAAGTTCGTAGAATATTTAATTATTATTCGAATAGAAACTGTTAATTAACACCTCTCTCTTCTTTAGTTAATATTTCCCTAGTTCAAATTGTAAATATTTAATAACATTTTTAGCTTGCTCTGTTAAATACTCTATTATAATCCCACTGTTATCGTCATTTGCATATTTTATGAGACTTTTAAGCAAGTCGGAAAATTATTACCTAAGCTTTTCTCAGAATAAATGTAAATGATTTATTTCTTTGTAATCTCAATCAATCATTTCAAGAGCGGTTAATTAGTAATTCAATTTAATTAAATTATATTTATGCCTTTTGACTAGCGTCTGTACATGCTGATTGAAATTTTTTTTTATAAACTACTTTTCCAACGTAGTATTTGTATCATTATTTATGTCCAAGCTGGATTCAATTGAGAGCTTGATACACAGATTTGCATATTCTGGAAGCTTATCAAAACAAATGACTAAAGTGAGTGCAGTGCAAGTATTCAAACTATTCGTAGTACTCAATGTACACTATATTTTCGTATTCGTATTCGTATTCAGCTTATCACGTGGCACGTCCTTAGCTCAATGTCAAACTCAAACTGTCTCCATCTATTTGTCTGTCTGTCCATCTGTCTAACTGTCTGTCTGTCTGTCTGTATGTTTCTCTATCTGTTGCAACTGTCTCAATCTCGTCTGACATCTGCTGAGCTCGGGCCATTTTTATTTATAAAGCTCAACAAAGAGATGGAAATGGTGGGAAAGCCCTTGACGGGGTTGCTATGTCTGATAAGGATTGGAAGCTGAGTTTTGATTGAAGCATCAGCTGCTGTTGTGCTGTCAATCAATTCAATTGCAACGACATCAAATCAAGTTGAATGCCACACCATTGATAACAACAGTTGACGGCAGTTCACAGGGAAAGTAAATTTAAAGATTTGTGCACAATTTGTATAAAATGTATGTATAATTTATTATGATCTACTTAGGAACTAATAACAAGCTTTTACCAAAATTAGTTATGCATTCTTGCGAGTTGTCTTTTCTATGATCACAGCGCTTAGTTTAGACTTAAGTACGGGGGGGCATATATCATATATGATATGAGAACCGACAGCAACAAAATTATTATCACAGAGCACATTTGGTTAATAGATCTCGGGACTGGTATATCCAATATAGAGACTTGATCTAGCATTTGTCGTCTTGGCCTTTCGATGAGTTTTTCATTGACTTCTTCTTCTCATCAATCGTCTTAAAGCCAAATACTTCGGCATAACTTGGCACAAAATTGGGCTTAATGCTATCGCATGTGGGTGTGTTTATTGCTGACGTTGCTGTGGTTGTTGTTCCAATCGTTGTGGTTGTTGTTGTTGTTGTTGTTAGCAGCGGTGTTGTTGCCTCGCACAATGCTGCTGTCTGTGGCAATGTTGCCGCTTCCCCAGCAACGGCATCTATTGTTGCCGTGGGTGTTGCTGACGTTGTTGTTGCTGCTGCTGCTGCTGCTGCTGTTGTTGTTAATGTTGCTGTTGTTGTTGCTGCCGTGTTGGCTCTTTCATGCTTATTGAATACATTAAACACGCTTGGATAGACAATCAAACACGACGATTGCGGCGTTTTATGCAACAACTCCAAGGCGGCTTCATAGCTGGGCAGACCCGATACCAATGTGTATTCCGGCACCGGATCCTCCGAATCGGGTTGCAGTTTCAATGCCTCAATATCAACAATTGTGCACTGTGTTGAGCTGCTCCCATTGTTGTGATCTAAGACGAGAGAGAAAGAAAGAGAGAAGTGGTTGATTAGCCAAGTGTTTAACTTTGTGGGTTGCGCTAAAATAAATTGCTTTGAGATCTGACCTAATTTATGTTTAACTAGCAGAGCGAGTATATAAGTTCCCTGAATTTTATTCTCCAAGTTGAGATCTAAATGTATTACTTTATCACAAGTGTCAGTATTTTAACTATCTGCACATTGAGAGAGTATTTATCTAAAATGTACACTTCAAATAAGATAATTTTCATTTAACTTTTAACTTTTTTCAGAGTACTCAACAAGTCGGTCTGATTTATCAATATTTAATTATTTTTATAAAAGTTACTTAACCATTTTTTATTTACTTGAGCGTAGATCTGGAATATTTTATTTATCATTAAACTGTTGTATAAATATGTTACGCTGTGCATTAATTGTTTAAATATATATGTCTACATATACATTTTTTTACGTTTTTCAATTTGTTGTCGCCTTGGCGCTGGCTAAATGCACTTGAGCTACTTTTACGATAATAATACGAGTATTATTATTATTATTTTTCTTCATTTTTGCTGACACAGAAAAACCTTGATAAACTTCTATGTAGAACAGAAATTGAGAAGAAAAACAAATGAGCTGACAATTGTTTAACGCTTAAACAATTCACATGTCTTTAAGTCAAAGTCTAATTTAATTGTCTTATGTAATGTCCTGATCTATAGTTAACCCAGAGTTAATTACCAGGGGTAGATCAACGAGAGGTTAACGAAGTTCAGCAATCATTAGATGTCATGATGTAATATCAAATTCGAAACGAAACTAAATATGTAATCCATTTATATCAACCAGGTGTAAATTGCCATTCATGGACTTGTCCATTCATAAGACAACTTTATAAAGGGGCTTCTACACTTTACGTGAAAGAATTAGCGAATAACACGTAGACCTTGTCTTTATCGAGGTATTTGTAACTCGTCGAGCTAATCTAAAATAGCCAAGATACGATAAGTCCTAATCAATAAGTCGCTATCAATGGCCGATTATAAATACATAGTTATACATTGTAGTTCGTCAGATCTTTGGAATTCTTTCTGCTTTCTGCTGAAGTTGTACTTACAATTGCGTTTCCAGGTACGAAACTGATGGTACAGGAAGCACGAGCATATGCAGAAGACCATCGAGATCAAGATTAGTGTGAAGACAATGCCGATCCACACTTCGTTCATGAACTTGTCGTACTCGATCTGCTGCTGCAGTTGATCCACACTGCTGCTATCCAACACCACATGATTGGAGTTGAAGTCGAAATCCATGGTCAGTTCACTGGAATTGTGGGTAGCTTCGTTCAGTTTGTGATGCTTCAGTTGAATTGAATTGAAGATCGTTGCTCCAAGTTTTTGCAGAAAATCGTTATTGGCCAACGCATCCAATGTGCTGATCGTGGGCGTTGATGCCTCCGCAGCGGCAATGTTCTTTCCGTTCTCGAGGATCTGTTGAGCGGCACCGGCGAAATGATCGAAATGCAAATCGTGCGACAGTTCGTAGTTTAATGCGTGCGGCAGATTCTCCATATTGCCCTTATATATTAGTATGTATGTATGCTGATATCAATCTCAAACTCAATCTCAACGCACTCGGATCACGTTCGGTAATTACGAGTATTACAATGCGAGTATCTCTTTTTTATTTAATGTTGTTGTCGTTGTTAACTGCGGCACACTTTCACTCTATCGTTAACTTTATCTTTATCTTGATCTGCTTCTTGTATTCGGTTTTTTTTCTGGCTCTCGGCGATGCGCACACGTCCGACGTAGGCGACGTCTGCAAACAAACTGATTAGCGATCAGCCTGCAGAGGCAGCCGAAGGCAGCTCGGCTCGGATCACTAAGCGCGCTGTTAACTTCACTCAAGAGCGAACCAATCGAGAGAGAGAGAGTAATAACAAGAGAGAGCGCAAGACGGTGAGAGATTATTTGCTACCTGGCTAAAGATGCGCTCAAATGCGCTGAGCGTGTTGTTCATTTACCGCTTGGATACGCATCGCTAAGACCTCTTCCTCTCTCCCTCTCTCTCTCTCTCGCTCTCTCTCTCTCTTGCTCTGCTTGCATTTGGGAAGTAATCTTCTTCTTCTGCTGCTTCGTGTAATGCTCGCTTGCTTAGTCTTTTGTGCCTTCCCAAACAATGCCTTCAAATTATGGGCCCATAATTGGCGTTACAAAGCGGCGCACATGTTGCCCGACTGCCTCTCAGTCCCAAATTCAGACTCAGACTCAAACCCAGTTCCAGTTCTCGTCCCAGTTCAGCTCGTACTGTTATGGAGCATCGATCTTCATTTCAGTTCTGTTCTCTTCTGTTCTTCGATTTCGTTTATGCCTGGCAAATGACATATCTCTACATTTGTTTTGTTTGAGAAAAGAAATTATTGCTGTAGGATAATACGAGTGTGTGTGCATGTGTGTATGTCTTTGACGGGGCCTGAGATCATTTCTCGTTCTTTTCTTTTATTTTCTGTTAATTTTTTCTTTCTTTTTGGTGGGGTTTTAAATTACAGCTACGTGCAGATATCTTATTTCGGTACTCCCGAGCAATTTGTGGGCGCACAGAGCTGCGTATTCACCTGGTGGAAGATGAATTTAGCGATATTATCTCAGGTAGGAGACAGCAGAATGCAAGAGTTGCTCATTTCAAGATTGATGTATTTACCAAACATAATCGATGTGCAAGAGAAAATTAGTAAAGGAAACGGCGTAAAATGACAGCGGATAATCATATAGAAATATAAATATTACTGAGAGATACAGAAAGAATCTCATAAGAAGGTCGATTCAAAAATTTATTTACTCTTCTTGTAATAAGAAAGATATTTTAGTATACTGAATTTGTGTTAAGGATTTACGTAAGATTAAAAATGTAGTCTTGCCCTTATATCACAGCCTAGAGAAATATAAAAAATATTCCTGTCAATATATCGCAGATCTCTGATCGTTAAACGTCAAGTAGACAAAGAAAATACTTTAACTAATCAGTTATTAGCTAACATTCAACATAAGAGATATTTCTGTTCATATATCATTGTTCATGGGTTATTAACAGACTGTCTGTTTGCCATTTTTCATTAGACAGTCGATAAGGAATCGTATGGCGAATGCACACACTCAAAACAAAGTGGGATAAGATCAGTTTCTCATAGACGAAACGAAATTGCTTTTCAACGAGGTTCATCTATGATAAATTTGAGTGCAATTTACAAAGGGTTGGTCTAGTCTGGACGCTGTTGATGATATTGATGAGCTCATCGACTGCACAAAAGAACATTCTTATCATGATCGTCTAATCTATTCAGCGAAATGAATCAGCACAACAAACGAAGATGACGTTGATCATGATGAGGCTTTTCTGCCCAGCAACCGATAAAAGAACCCAGACGATTGTCTATTACGAGGGTTGGATTAGCCAAGATTCTTGGGTTGTATTTTGTGTCACAGTTGATGACGTTTTTTCCTTTCCTTTCAAGATCATTTAAGACTGGAATTTGCGGCTCTTGCGGCTAGCCATATGGGCTTAGAAAACCTTTTTGCAATAATTTCTGCCCAACTGTCAGACAGTTAAGACAATGGTTCTCTAATTAGGTGAGGTAAGTAACCGTTCCCAGCCCCGACCCCGATTGCGATCCCAGACCCACATAAGAGTATAACAGTAGCAGTAGCTAGCCAGTAAGACGTGTCTTTGTTAGACTGTCTTCTGCCGCTTCTTTGCTTTCTTTCTGTGGACTTCTCGCTACTTCTTGCTGACCCTTGGGGCCTAGTTGACCGAGTTGTGTTTAAAGCGGCCCAAGTAGCTTTAATTTAAGACCCTAATGAGCCATTTAGGCATTCTGCATTCTGGCTTTGTATTCAATGCCGACTACTGTATGCCGAGCCCCACAAAAATTAATGAGTCCACGGTCAGTCGGAGGCCCAATCCGCTACGGATTGCATGCGGGTGATGGCACTGATAAAGCCGCTTAATTTTTCACTGTCTATGGGGTCCGCATCCAAAGCATCCAACTCCAATTTGATGCTCTGCTTTGCATAATGCATCCAAACGGTCCCAAATTTAACATAGTTTATTAATTTTTTAGATATTTCTCTCGTTGTCTTCCACTCTGTTGGTCATTCGGTTATTGTATGGAGGCTTTGTCAAACTCTTCTGACATCTATAAATCGGCTTAAATTTGATCTTGAACAATTTACAGTCAAGCTTCTCTGAGACGCATTGGCTTTAGTCGAATTCCAATGTAGTAACTACATAAAATTATATATTTTTAAGATTCATAAGAAACTATTATCTTCAATTTTGGAAATTCCATTTCGTTATAGCACAGATATGTAAATCTTTTTCTTAAATTTCATCAAAATATTTCTCTAATTTAGCTTTATAATAATCTGTCTTATTAGATTATAATAAATAATAAATTTATAATAAAAATCAACCGATTACCACAAGTATTATTTTTGTTTGGGGTTAATCTTTGAATTATGTCAATATAAACTGATTTTTTTTAAACATTATCAGAAAGCGAATACTTCGTTTCATATTTAAATTCTTCATAAGCAATCTTCTTAGACATTCAACCATCACATCTTTGGCAAAACTCAACCGATTGCCATGCGGAATACTGTATAGATTAGGGTTTGACATCTAGATTATTTTTAGAAATGTTGGGCTCATGTGAAAATCTTCGTTCATTTTCCGCATAATTACATGCACTCAATGCATTTCACACACTCTAATTGAGTAATCAGCTGCAGCATCAGCATCAGAAGAATCGGGCTCAAAAGAAATAATAATGGTAGATGGAATAGATTTTATACTGGGAACTCTACGCACAGCCTGATATCAACTCCTGTGGTGGACAGTGCGCCATAAAGTCAAAGTCCCGATTAGTTTAAAGACGTCCTGCCAGGCGGAGAACTGGCAACTGGCAACTGGAAGCACTTGTTCCCTGACCCCAGAGTTTCGAAAGCAACTCCGACTTCGCAGCAAGACGCAACAGACCAACAACTGAGCTGTGACGCCGGGAGGCAACAGCAACAATTGAAACAACAACAACAACAACAATACGAACATAGGCATAGGCTGAGGCTAAGGCAGAGTCAGAGTCAGGTAATTGCTGGAGTCCGGAACGCACTGATGTGAAACATTTGTCATATGGACCGAGACGTGCCGTGAGTTGCCCTGGGAAAGTTGTCAACGTTGTTGGTTGTCCCGTCTTGGAAGTCGTTGCTGCTGCTGCTGTTGCTGCAGAGTTGCCTTTAATCTGTGATATAGGTCATGCAACCCTGAAGGTTCCGCGTAGTACTCGCACTCGTAGCATGCCTCAATCTCGAATGCAGTATGCTGCATGCCTCGGCATTGTCTGTGCCTTTTGTAGCTTGACTTGAATTCGTAGAAATTAAGCATGAGCATGCAGCAGAAAGTAGCCTTGTCCTGTTGCAAGTGTCCCTATTATGCATGTTGCAATGTTGCATGCCCCACTGTGTCTCTCCACTGTGTCTGCACATCCACTAACAAGTGCACTTTGAGTGCCGCTTTCATTGCATGCACAATTAAAAACGCAGTTAGACAAAAAAAAATAACAGAAATAGAAACAGAAACAGAATAAAAAGAAACAAAAACCAAGTCGAGCTGCAAATTCCCCCCCGAGATACTGAACCACTGAACCACCCAAAAGAGTGAACGCCAACCCATTCAATGTCAATGAACCGCAGTCATAATAATACACACACACACACACACTTACACACACTCGCACACCTAGCTGTCGTTCGGATTGAATTCTTTCCTTATTTGTTTATGGTTTTGCCCCGTCTCAGATAATCTTGGGCGCGTTAGCTTCAAGTTCGTTGCGCTTGGCCAGGTTGCACCGTACCGGGGACTCATTCTGAGACTAGGGCCTAGACTACGCAACGTATCTATATCTATATCTATAGTACTTATGATGTTATTTCATTTTATTGTCGTCGTTGTCGATGTCGTCGTCGTCTTCTGTCATAGTTCTCTACATTTTGTTGGTTTATCGCTTCAAAGGTTTTCAATACTTCAATGCAACAATTGATTGAACATTATTAGCACTCAAGCATAAATATTTTCGACATTCTAGTCAGTCAACTGCCTTTATAAGGTACTTTTTCCATTATGCTTCTAGGTGCGGGCGGTCTACCAAATACGACTTCGAATCTATTCCGATGTAATCGTTTTTGGTCAATTCATGTAATTGTTTTGTGGCTGAGGTGAAAATGCTGTAAAAAAATAAATAAAACAAAATAAATAGTTATTTAAATGAAAATTATA
Organism: Drosophila kuntzei; assembly: GCA_035042165.1. Lineage (NCBI taxonomy): Eukaryota > Metazoa > Arthropoda > Insecta > Diptera > Drosophilidae > Drosophila > Drosophila kuntzei. The sequence continues at coordinate 58,497 of JAWNLU010001704.1, forward strand.
AAAAGAATAAGAATAATTATAAAAGTATATTAACAAAGCTAGCGTTAGTCAAGTAATTGTTTTGATCAAATAAAGAATGCACACATTTTAATTTAAAAAAAATACTGGTTGTCTTGGTTTCTTAATTTGTTATAGTTTCTAATGGTTCTTAGAACCAGTTAAAAATATAAATAATGCGATCCACCGGGCTTAACTAATTTAAAAACCATTATTGTTAAAACAATTACTTGACAAACTGTGTGCATACTTGTAAAATATCTCAGCTAATCTACCAATCAATAATTTTAAACAGATTTCTCATAGGCTCGTTATATACACACTTTTCCAGCCAATTAGAAATAAATTGTATGTTAATTATAGTATATTAAAGAGCAGATCAAAGTTTTATTAACCAATTTGTTGATGTATTAAATAAATGCAACAGCACTTAACACAGTTGATCTTATGCAAAAATCTATTAATATTCCATTTGATCCCCATGAATTATTATATAAATATAATCGATTAAAATCGATCAGTAGCCATTGTCTATGTGTCAACGCTTAGAGTGATCTATTCAAATGAACAACTTTAGATATTATTATAGCTGATTAAAGCCAGGCTTATGACTATGTAAATGAGAACACGATATTTTACAAATGTTAACAGTAATTTCTATATCAATCTCCAAGATCACTGGCATTTTTTCACATTCTGCGATTATAAATTATTCTTTATCTGATTGATGTATTTATTGTACAAGAATTACAGAGTAACTATATATTAATCCGGTTTTTCCCATCAGTGAAGAAGACTTTATACCAATATACAGGGTATCTAAAAGTCATAATTTATCAATTTATGCATTTTATCTAGTTCTGTGAAGAAAAAGGAATTTACTAATGATCTTTTTTCAAGTAACGATTAATTCTATAAGTATCTGTCTAATGGGTATCTATTTGTCACTCATTTGCAATTAGAATATTTTAACTTGTTCTCTGCCAACTTGTGTGCTATTTAGCGTCTCACTCAATGTGTCTATTTCTCCAAATAATTAAAGAAACTAGTTTTCAAACAAAACTTTTCTAAGAAAATTAACACGTGCGGAACATTAGACAACATTACTAAAAGACGTATACATTTTTCAAAGCAATAATATCTAGGAAAGTGTTAATGACTCTGTACTTTTTAGATATTAACCCTAATATTGCACTTGGCGCCTAACTTGTCAGATAGATACACAGAATGTCCCCAATTGAAGTCTTCGAATAGAACATGAAGAATAAAAAACAAAGAAAAGTTGTGACTGGACAATCGATTGATTGATTTCGATTGGGAAATCGAACACGACTGCTCTTATCAGTGAGTTCTTATCGCTGGGCCCCATTGTAAAATGATATGCAAGGTGCTTGGTCGGCTTTTAGCTTGGGCACTTCATCAAATTCATCAAATACACGAAATTCATCAGCCATAAACTTTCAATTTCAAGAACTGCCCCGACGCCTTGTTGAGTCTTGTCATTATTGACATTACAAATGTTATTGATTGATAGATAGGGAGGGAGGGAGCGTAGGGAGGAGTCGGGGCTGTATTGTGGCTCCATTTCGTTTCACTTTTCCACGGACTGCTTTTCTTTCTTTCGGCCCAAGTCACGAAATTGAAAGTACATGTTAATTATTTCCACATACAGCGGTAACAATCACCTGCATTCATTGTAGGAGACGAGGTAGGAGACGGAGACGGAGACGTAGACGGAGACCCGCAGACCCGATCAATTTTCACTGATAAGCGCATTAGTTTTCGAGTGTTACCTTGTACAATCATTCTCCCCTCTGTTCCCCCCTATTTTCCTTTTCAATATGCCTCGTTGCGTCTCTTGGTGTCAATCAGTTCCAATTCGAGTCCCAGTCTTTCTTTTTTTATGCGTTTTGTTGACATTTCTTTCTGTCTCGTCAACGTTGCATGCAAACAATGAAATCGGTTTTTATTTTGTATTTTTTGTTGTGTATTTTTTATGGAGCAGGAGGCATTTGTATTGGGGTCCATCAGTCTGGCGACAGTAGCATTACAATGCATTTGCTTTTGACTTTTCGGTTTAGCAATTCTCAGAAATTGACACAGCGGCGCTTTGTTTTGACCCGAATGCGATATGGCCAAGAGATATTGGATATTGGAAGCGTTTAAATGAAAAAATGTAGCACAGAACCTCACCCTCTTTTATATTTTAAGATATGAAAATCAGTACTTAAGTGCAAATGATCAAAATATTCCGCTTCCTGAAAGAAATTTGTGAAAATTTTCTACAAATTTATCGACTAAATGATATAGAAAATAAGGACTATTAATAATTTCTACCTCCAATCAAAAATTAAAAGAAAAGCTTAGTAATGAGTTTAAATTCTTTTACACTTTATTCAATTAGCACAAAAATAATGTAGTAGAAAATGGACAGATTTGAGTTATGTAGGTGAAAGTGTTTCATTTGACACCAAGTCATTTCAAAAACTCCACATGAAAATCTGAGCAAGAATTGCTGCAGAGGTTTTTAGAATTCTTTTAACAGAGTTTTTATTTTTTTTATAATTTTCTCAACGCATTTCTTTCAGGGTGCCATCTCATTTGAAGAGGCCTCTTCATAATTTGCATTCCTAATGAGGTTAACAATCCTCAGCTTTGCATACGCCCACTGCACTGCTCTAATTACATGTCTTACATGTCTAAAAGTCACTCCCATTTCTTCCCAGTCTTCCCATTAAGCTGTTCCTTCCATTTCAAGATACAATTAATTGCATGCCAAGTTGTTGACGCTACCTTATAAAAATTAGTATTTGAGAAAAGATTGCCCCAAGGCACAACAACAAGTGTTATGGTAGCTACAACATGGGGCAGTGTCTGTGTGGGAGGGTCAGGGAGGGGACAGGGACAGGGACAGTCGCGTATTTAAAGTCCAATCTGCAACAATTCAATTAAGCCAATAAATAAACCAATTTGTAATGCGCTGCAGCTTTTTAAATACAGCAACAGAGAATGGCAAATGGCGACGATGATGATGATGATGATGATGATGATGGCTACAAAGTCTTCAAGAATTGGGGTAAGTACGAGCAAAAGAGAGAGGAAGAGGGAGAGGAAGAGGAAGAGGGAGAGGAGGATACTGTCATGGAGAGAGAATGTGGCAAAGTTAATGCCAAACACAAAGCCACGCGGCAGCGAGGCAAATCCAATTAAACTGGTGACAACGACACTGCAGTCACTAAAAAAGGGCAATCGAGGGAGGAGAGAGAGAGAGAGAGGAGAGAGAGAGGGCCAACAGAGGGAGGGGCTGTGAGGGAATGCGGGGGCTGAATAGCGCATAAAAATTGAATAAAGCGCAATTTCAAATGGCTGTTGTGGACCATAGAGCAATGCCACCTGCTGTTGGTTTTCATTTGCAAAAGTCGACTTCAAAGCAATTGCGACATAATTAAGTTGACAACAACAACAACGGCAACAACAACAAGCCAAGTCAACGATTGACACCAGTGACCCAGTTTAACGCGACGGATAAAACTGGACGCGGCTCTGGCTCTGACTCCGACTGCGACTCTGTCTTCGTCTCCATCCCTGTCTCCGTCGCCGTCCCTGACTTCGACTCCAACTCTGTCACCGACTTGCAACTCGCGACTGAAACTGACTAAGAGGCAAACCGTGTGACGACGTTGTTGTTGTCGTTGTTGTTGTTGTCGTTGTTGCAGTTAAAATTGAAAATTAAAATTGTTAGACAGCGTGTCGCGCTGTCGCCTGTCACTGGCAATAGTTCAACATATTACGTATACGCAATGCCCTGCCTTGGAACTTAAACAACTGCCCCGTGGAGCAGCATAACTAAGTTTTACTATAAGTTCAAATAGACATAAGATCAACAGGTGAAGACTCTTAAATAAGGTAGGGTTTATAATTAAATCATATGAGGAAATTTCTTTACTCCAATAAAATACACATTTATTAAGAAAAATATGTATCTTATTTTTTTAAAATTTATAAGCAAATGAAAATATCTATTGGTATATTATTATTACACTTGTAAAAGGTTTGCTTAGCTAAGTACAACTTAATTATCAGTAGGCGAATTCACTGGGATCATTAAATAATTTAAAACAATTTTAATGGAAACAAAACTAATTTTTATTCGAAAATTATCTAGAATACAACTAAATAAAAATGTGAATTTACAGGGCATTTTCAGAATTCATGAGACCGATTTAACCACAAAGTTGCGCGCTTTTAGGCCGCTATTTTAACGGGTTTTACCAGCTGCCATTCCGTCTGGCATTCAGTCCGTACGTCTGTCTATCTGTCCGTGTGTCTGGCATGCTTTTGTTGTTGACTGCTTCTTAATTTCACACCGACGCCGCCGCGAAGTGGCAAATGTTTTAGCGGCGCTTTTAATACTCGCATTTGCCCGGGCAGCTCCTGGCAGCTATGACGACAAAATCCAATTAAAGAAATTATATTTGCACAAATATATAAGAAAAACCTGGTCACATTTGCGGCAAATTGTTATTAAAACCATTATAAAGAAACTACCAGTTGGACATGAGCCGAGTCGAGTCAAGGAAAGCCGTGCGGGGCGTGGCGTGAGCACTTAAAATGTTGACGCCTCAACCGCATGGCCAAGATGTGAGTACATTCCTTTTTTTTTTGTAGGTTGAGTGTTTTGTTAAGGATCTGGGATTGTTTTTAGAGGATGTGCCACAAACCACATCCACACATGCTTAACTTGAGAGGTGCTTTACAAATTTCTTAACGTAATTTCTTTGAAAATACACAGCAAACAGCAAAAGATTTACGAAACGAGATACAAGATACTATTTACTGGCCGCTGGCCTCATATTGTACAAGTCTGCAGGAAGAAGAAGAACAAGAGGAAGAATCAGCGCAGTTTATGAAAACAAATTGCTCAAATTACAAGAGGTTCTCATCTTTTTTTTTGAGTTTCCTTTCTTATTTTTTGCTGCACTCACATGTACTTGTAGTTATTTGTATCTTTAAGATACATGTGAGCGTAAGAGTGCTGCTTAAGTGCATTTTGGTATGGATTACGCCAGAGGAAGTTATATTTAGGTTAAAAAGGGAAAAAGATTATCAAGTGTTGCTGGGGAAACCCTAAGAAGTTTTGGACAAAGATAACTTAATCTATATATGATTCACTCATTAAATTTCATAATATCTTTCGAGTTAGCACGAAATTAAACAGATGATAACTGTTGATCATAAATACCTGAGTCAGTTTTTTAGATAAGGGAATTAGGAAATGCATATCATTCACAGACGTAATTGAATGACTAATGAATCAGCTTGAAATAGAAATAGAACTTAAAGTCTTGTATTTGAAAAATATTTATAATTGGTGCAGCTCCATCACTTACTGACCTCGGTCTCCCAATTTGATTTGAACTCTTCCCCAACCCTGGGTTCAGTCATAAAACTGTTAAATCTCCAAAAAGGGCATAAATCTAATTTGGCTCTTGGGCTCTTTTTATGATGGCCATCGAGCGGATCATTTGAAAAGAGAATTGCCAAATGCTCTGTTTGATGATGATGATAATGATGATGATGATGGGCTATCTAAGCGCCCAAAATGTACTACTCCAAATCCATTTACACACCTGACGGTAAAATAGCAAGTCAATGTAATGATCAACTCAAAAATACCCTCATACTTATCATAAGAAATGAGTTAAATTGCATTAAATGGGAGAGGAAATATGTAAGTAATCTTGAGTTAATATTAAAAGTGTAACTACCCTTTCAGTGCCTACCATACAGGGTATCAACTGAAAGTTAAAAGCCATTCAAGTTGGCCCGCAATAAAACGGCAAATGCGAGCGCGAAAATTTTCCAAACGCGCACACGAAAATTATTTTATGATGCTTTTAAACTAATTTTCCGGAAAAGAACAAGAACAACAAAAACAACGTGCGAAGGCACTCGGAATTGGTAGAACACGAGAAAAAAATAAAGTAGAGGAAGCATAAAAAACTGTTGACGGGACGCGTGAGGATGTAAAAAATTTTATTTACCTGAAAACAAATTTGAAGCCGCTGAGTTTAGGTGCAATTTAATTCTCCCACATGCTGTGCGAGTAACAGGTTAGTTCTAGTCCTTGTACTAGTCCTGTAACTACCAGCAGTTATGGCTGTGTTATTACTACAGTTACAGCCAACAGTTTGTGTCCTTTCATAGTTTTCGGTCACGAACTAACAATAAAATGAGCAGAAAGAAAGGTTCAAGAACTGTGCAAATTTGTAGATTATTCGTTGTCAGGAGACACTTTCCCCTGTCCTTGGAAGTCTTATCGAGGTCTTATCTGAGGGCCATCAATCTAAATTACAGTACGTGGGAGGGGGGTGCATTAAATTGCGAGACAGCATTAAAATTTGTGTGTGACTTTCAAGCAATAATAAAAATATTTTTATGCCCTTGACATTCAGACGACAAATTGATTTATCTGAGCTCAACTCGAAGTTGATAGATGAGTTCTTGTTCTTCCAATGGCACAACAGGAAGTGAGCTGAGAAGTTGCAACATGCTTGCAACAAAATTGAAATGTTCTGCAGCATAATGAAGTGATCAGTGGCAGGCAGAGTCTTAGGCCTCATACTGTTCCATAGAACGAGGTCTGTCTATTCATAAATTCAGGCACTGCCTGCTGATTTGTCAGCACCAGAGAATGCCAAAGGACATGGGACATGGGACAAGGACATACGTAGAACTCAGGTAACCTCCTTATTGTCTCATCCCATCTCAGCTTCACTTTTGTCTTGCTCTTTTTTTGCCATCTTCTGTTTGCTTTTGCAATTGACAGCCTGCTGTACGTAAATTGTAAGCGTGGGCATAATTATGGTCTTCAATCTATTCCCAGAAATTCCCGAACAACTTCAACTTCAAGGCAATACACACACACAGATACACAGTGAGTATTATCGGGTTTCGACTTAGGTTCGAGTTTACTTACTTGGAAATGAGGCTTGTTGCTCTACGGGATTCATTACTGTAGGTGTCATAAATTTATCCTGGAGTCTCTCAAGTTGATTTGACTGCTGTTCCTGTGACGCAAAAGAGAGACAGCTATATTTATAGAGGGAAAGAGCGAGAGTTCTTCAATCATTATCATAACTTGCACGTACAAAATTTAAGTTACCTTTCTACTATAACTTAACATGATTATGGAGTTTGTTTACGTTTTCGGTAGCCCGTCATTGACATATCATAACTCAAAATATCGACAACTCATGTTGCCTTTGCACAAACAAGATAGTAATTTCCTGTATTATTTATTTACTTTTAAGTAGTCGCAAGTACAAGAAAAAAAAACTGACATATCATCCTGTAGAAAAGTGTCCTGACAACAGAACTCATTCATAAATCAAGGCAACACGGACCAAGTATTGTTAATTTTCGATATATCTCTGACATGTTTTTATATTCATTTTTTTAGGAGAAACCTCTTAAGTGTTTCTTAGTTGATACAAAACACGATGGAACGAGAGAAAAAAACTGCTTCCTCATGGTTATTTCAGTATTCGAAATATGATAGCACATAACTTCAAACTCTGAGCAGCTGACGAATGTTTCAAAAGGAAGAGAGAAATATTGAGAGAGGTGTAAGGAGAAATCAAGAGAGGAAACTTCTTTTGCTTCCTGCACTCGCATATTCAGAAAAAAGTATATTTTTTGTAAGGCATACTTTATTATTAAATGACTTTTACTTGAATATTAAGCCGTTTTTTATTTATTTTATTATACGTTGTCAGTTGTCAGTAAAAGGAAGGAATAGAGAAAGGAAATTCCATGTGCTTCCTGTGGATGCATTTTTAACAAAATGCGCAATTTTGCTTAATGATTGTTATAAATTAAATAACTTCTACAAAATTTCTATAAATTCTCATAGAATTCTCTCATAAATTCTAATTTAAATTTGTTCTTAAATAGATTTTCCATTTAAACCATTTCTAGTGGAATTTTCAATAGTTATTTTTTATGGACATTATAAGTTGAGTCATTTCTGGAAACTCTCTTTCTATTGCCAATAAAAATAAGACAAAGATGGGACAGAATGTGAAAAACTTCTCGAAACGTGCTGATGCCATAAATATCAATTAGCTTAGATAAAGATAGAGAAGCGAGCCACGGGCAATACGATCCGAATTTCAGGCTAATTGCAGTTTGACTGTTAGCCGGTGGTCCAGAGTTCGAATCGGAGTCTGAGTCTGAGTCAGAAACGGGTCAGAGTGCAGTTTGAAGAAAGGAAAGGAAGTCGTTAAATTGATAAGGACTAACTGAATGAAAATGCGTTGCAGGAAAACCGAAAATGATTATGGAATGTCACCAAAGTGCCAGGTCACGTTCCACTCACGGCTGAGGCACATATGACTCACAAACAGAGACAAAGAGAGAGATAGAGGAAGAGACACGGTTCTTATCAGAGAAGAGACGACACCGCCGCCTCTCTGCCTGTTGATAAGCTGCCACAAATTTGATGACGCAAAAGTCTCACAGAGAATTTCCCGGTAGTTGCTGCTACTAATTTGTTGCTCACTTTGTTTGATGATGTGACGACGACGACGATGATTCTGTAGGCGGCTCTTTGAACTCGGCCTGCGGCATTTTATCAACTCTACTCCATTGGCCCAGTCTCTGGGTCTCTTATCACTTAGTGCGGTGTGGTCCATGGCCCTTATCTCGGCATGTGCTACTCCTCCTCTCTCTTTTCTACACTCGGGTGGGCTCTTCTCATATTTGCATTCGTCTTAGTTACGAATAAATAACAACAACTAGTTGGCACGTATTTCCTGAACTTTTGTTGTCTCACATCTACTCGTGGAATTGTGGCCAAAGCAATCACTGTGCTTATCTGGAAACAACCCGACCCTGACCTAAGCCAAGTCTTAGCTTATTTACTGATGAGATACTAGATAGATGTATCTATTTGACGTAGCCAAATATAGTGCACACTTATCGCTCTTACTGTTATTCATTCTATATATGTACATATGTATGTATGAATAATATAATATGATTTTTTAACATGGTATTTTTAGTCATAACCAGAAATTGTTAGGGCTGATATAGAGTTATGACATACTATTCCCATATAATAATATTTTATAGTATTTCCTTATCGACGATTACCAGCTGCTAAATTGAATGTAAATATCTAAACAGATAAAAATAATAGATTCCATATTATTATTAATTAAAACAGAGAGTTTATTTTAAAAGATACAAAAAAAGTTAGAATAAGTTACTTGCAAGGATAGATAAAAAGAAATAAAGAACTCAGATAAATACTGCAATCTCATAGTCTAATTATATAATAAGAAACATTTTATTTTATACCGAATTTCAATAGAAAATGTTTGTTACATAATAACATTCCAGGAATTTTGCAAATAATTAATTAAATATGACTTTTCCCTTAGAACAATAAATTGCTCTCAAAATAATTTAAGATTCTGTGAAGATACGTGTTCTACAACTTTTCTGGCACCCCCAATTACCATGTTATTACTTAGCCCACATAGTCGTATGTGGCTTATATTAGAACTTACCAAATTGCAGCAACACCATAGATTTTACAGCCAAATCATAAACACGAACCGACTCTGATTAAAATTTCATTTCGCACTTTCGAGTGTGATGCCGTGATTCGGTGTTTTGGATGGTTTGAGTGTTGGGTGTTGGCTGTTGGATGGGCAGCCAGTGTTGTAGTGGCCCCAAAAAGTAGTGTCGAGTCGTAAAAAGTGCAGCGACAACCGCAGCACAACAACGTCCACTGCAATGCAGCAGCTGAAATGTCAGCGTTGCTTCAGGTTTTATGGCCCACACCGCAAATGGCTATGAGAATGAATCTAAACTGGCCACGGGGTCTGGGCCAGGGCCCGGGCCCGGGTCCGGGTCTGGGTCTGGGCCTGAGTCTGGGATTGTGTTTGGGTCTGGCTCCAAATTCGGTTAGGGCTAAAACGTAAAAGTTTTATGGCTGGCGCAGAGCGTGCGCGTGGAAGACGTTCAGGCCAAGCCAAAAGGCAGCCGCAATGTTGACGTCAACGTCAGCTAGAGATGAGCACGTGAGCAACGAAAAATAACACGAATTCAACTTACTTAAAGTAATAAATAAAGTAAATAAATAAACTACTTATTCTAAAGATTTCATATCTTTTAAGCTATCGAATCAATCTCTGTCATTTCCGATTCGTGTCACGCTGTCAGCAACGAGTTTCGTTAATACAATTTTGCCTGTAATTAATTTTGCATGCAAGTCAGCAAGTCAGCGAAACGGAGACTGAACCTCAGACAGTGACTGACTATAGTACGAAAGTAGTATGAGTACTGCGTATATTCCATATACTTGTACTCGAAATCGAACTCGTACTCGTACTCGAACTTGGCCCGTCTCAGATTTTGGCTTATTTTGGAAGTTAATAAACGACGCACACGGCAGCTGATTTTGAATGCCGCTGACTGACGTTTTATCCGATTTTGATATGCCAAATGTGTCGCTAAATGATTCTTATTTTTGTTATCTCCACACCTCCTTACACATCCCTCCCTCCACACACACAACATGACTGTCTGAGTCTCAAGCCTGCGTTGCGCATACGCCGCGTGTGACAAACGCAGTTTGTGACTGGCATTAGCTTTCAACTTGTCTCATCATTTTGGCTTTTTTGTATGCAAATTGGCTGAAAGAGGGAGCTGGTTAGGGACTGTGGCAGAAGCTGCTGCTCTTGTTAGAGGAAAAACTTATGCTCTGGCAGATCGAGGGCTGCGACCTCGCGAGGTTCAGGTTTTTGAGTTTACATTGCATTTGTCAGTCAGCTCATTAGTGTGTCTATTTGTTTGCTGTTGCTGTAGCATTATTTATTTGACATTTTTAACACTTGGCTTACAGTTGACAGTTTACCGCGATTTCTGCCCTTGGCGCTGTTTACACACTTCCAGCATTATTTGCCAACAAGCACAAAATTAGTTAACTGCATTGACTAAAATTGTTTCGACTCTTGCTCTCTTTGCTGTCAACTTTTGTTGACTTTATGCATTAACTGCCTGACTGACGGTCTGACTGCCTCTGCCACACTCTTTCCTCCTGATTTGTTTGAAATATTTACATAAATTGACGCAGATCTATGACGGATTTCGTATGACATTTTGGAAATAAATAAGTTAGCGCTGAGTAAGAATCAGTAAGTTAGTATGCAGACTAACAACACCGTGGAACAAAATTTATATTTTCTTGCTAACTTTAACAAATCGAATATTTTCACTTTAAAAACATTTCTATAATTTTTAACAATTTAAATTATTCTAAAATTTTATCATAATTTAACCTCATATTAATTTGGTTCATTTGGTTTGAACATTTCGATTATTTTCATTTTACTGATTTTTAATAACTTCGAACTGCCAGAACTTTGTCAAAAGTCAAACAATTTCCATGCGCAATGTAAATTTGAGCATAATTTTACTTCTAAATTCGTTCTGCATTTAAATTTTGTTCATTTTTAAAAATTCGAAAAATTTGAATTTTTTAGAAATTTTACAGTGTTACCCCTTATAATTTTTCGAAAAATTTTGAAAATTTCGAACTATCAAAATGAACAAAATTTAAATGCAGAACGAATTAAGAGGTAAAATCATGCTCAAATTTACATTGCGCATGGAAATTGATTGACTTTTGATAAAGTTATTGCGGTTCAAAGTTATCAAAGTTGCTCAGTAGCTGAGACGGCCAGAACCGAAATTAACCCTTATAAATGAATCGGTTACTAAACAGTTATTTCGGTTATTTAAAGAGTTTCGGTACAGCGGATAAAATTATTTTCGGTTACGGTTTCAGTTACGGTTACAAATTTCAATTGGTTTCCACCGGTTATAGGTTACGGTTTCGGTTAAGGTTGTAATCTCTGTTTTAAAGTAAGAAAATTATGTATTATTGTAAAGTATTTTATATGATTGTTTGATTTTAAAATTCTGGGGAAATTTAAATAATTAGTTACATAGTGTCATTTAAAGTGTTGGCTGTGGGCTTTCCAAAGTTACGTTTTGTAAACAGAGATCTTATTGAACTCTCTCTCTAATTTTTGGCTTGATTGATTCTTGCGGATGTTTATGAATTTTTATTTTCACCAGTTTATTTATGTCAGTGATTTGAAAATCAAGTGTGCCATGAATCGAACTGGATCTTTCTCAATATATATCTTTGTAATGTTTTCCATATTGAGTACACTACGTGAATGTCATTATATAACACTAAATCTGACTGCATTCATAGCAGTCATGACACCAAAATTGCAGTGAATGTAGGCGGGAAGACACAATCGATTCGATACGATTTGATTCGATTCGAACCGTTAACCTGACCGAGAATGTACAGCACGAATTCCAGGCATATCTATATTGCATATAAGAAGGCTCGTCGAAAGTTCTCACTGAAAGTCTATCTATTGCTGACGATTTGGCTGATAATTGCTCTAATTCAATGGTTGATGGTGTGTTTAATGTAAGTGCAACAGATTTGGGGCATTCTACAATTCCTATTACCTCAATCTCATAGTCCAGAGATTCGAGATGTCTTTCGGAAACACTATTATGTAAGCGTTGTGACTTTCATGCTGTCCATTTTACTCTTTTCCCTGTTTCTGTTCTTTGAGAATCTTCGTTACAACAGAATTTTGGCTCTGTTTATATCATTTACTATTGTGAGTGGATTTGTATTAATGTTTTTGTAATAAATGAAACTTGTAACATCCTTTAACATTTCATCTAGGTAGAGTTACAGATCATTTCTCTATTCACGCTCGTCTCTCGCACCCACTGGGCGGAATTGCTCATGTATTTTATGATCTGTGCTGGGCTTATATCATTATTCCTCATCATCGGTTCGTTCTTGCCAAGAAAGGTGAGTTCCAGTGTTGGAAAATACGTAAATAATTTAAAATATATATTTGAAATTTCAGATGGATCTTACGCTCCATATAGCTCTACTTTTTATCCTCGCTTTTCTCTTTCTGCTAGTCGCCGTCTTTTTTCTAATGCTCCAGCTTCTGGTCTCTGAGGTCTGGCGAGATATCAGTATCTATAGCTATATACTGGTCCAGGTACCCATTTCAATTACAATGCTATTCGTAAGTATCCATTAGAGTGCTATTGATTATTCAATTCATTGTAATATTAAATGCAGTTTGTCATGTACCATGCCCAAACCATTAATGGAGGGAGATTCGCGGAGATGCGTCTACATGATTATTGTCTTGGATCGTTGATTCTTTTCCACGATTTTCTAATCATTTATTGGTTAACTTTCTACTGGCAACTTATATCGGGTGTAGTCACACCCAAGGACTGGACACTGCTAACGACCCCATGGGACCGTAACGATCAGAAACAACTTCGACTCGATTACGAAGACTATAGCGATAATATATATCCGAAAACTGTATATAGAGAAAGAGGAACGACGCCAGTGACATTAGATGAATCGCAGTTTGGTATAACTCAAGACTTTAATGATGGCAAGGAAACAGAATCTTTAACTGATCCAAATTGGAGGGTCAAGTGGTTAGCTCAAGAATCTCGCCACAAACATGGCAAAAGACTTAAAAAGGATATAACTGACGAAGTGTATACCAAGGGTCTCTATAGTGAGGATCCTGAAATTGTTTTAAAGTGACATTTAATGTAAACAAGAAAATAATAAATGTTATAATAGCAATGCAAGAAAAATGTAAATTATTTTCTCGTTTCAGATACTTTTCAAATTAATGTCAAATTTATTAAATATATTTTGTTGATTAGTTTAAACTTCTTGTTGTTTGTTTATTTCGAGGTAATACCACAATTAATTCAAGTCCGATGCACGGACGGCCATGAAAGCCACCTATCGGAACTATCGCAATTATAAGATAGCCCGCAGAAAGTTTGCCCTCAAGACCTATCTGTTACTTCTCATCTGGCTTCTATTGGCATTAATACAATGGGTCGTGGTCAATGCGTTGTAAGTTCAATTTTATTCATATATAAATTTATAGATTTTATAATTTGTATATACAGAGAGGCTGCAAGAGACCTATTTAAGGATTATTATTATATATGCTTTTTGACATTTTCTCTGGCGATTCTACTCTTCGCTATCTTCATATTCTTTGAGAAGCTGCGTTTTATCAATGGGATCAACTTTATTATCACCTTTCTCATAGTGAGTGTTGACTAACTAATATATATATATATATATAAATCTATATATAAATATATTTTTTTATATGTCTATTTTCTAATGTCTATTTGTTGAGTTTTCAGGTTGAGCTACAGATAATATCATTATTCGCCCTTGTGGCTCGCGTTCAACTGGCAGATCTATTAATATTTTTTGGAATATGTGTACTTTTGGTGGGAATCTCTCTGATAATTGGTTCTATACTTCCAAGGAGCGTTAGTTTACATCTGATCTTTAGGTTTTTTCCTCCATATCATTCATTCGCATCTTTCAGATTGATCTCACTTTGGATGTGGCAATCCTTTTCATTCTGGGCTTTATATTCCTAATTGTCGCTGTCTTTCTTCTCATGGTCAAGTTTGTGATACCCGCCACATCAACAAGTGCTTATTTAATTGCCGAAATCTTTATTACCACAATGATTCTACTTGTAAGTTCCCTTTATAAATTATAGATATTTTTCTCGATTAAGATTTGACTTTGTTTCTTTCCTAGTTTGTTATGTACCATGCACAGACCATCAATGGGAGTCGATTTGCTGAGATGCGACTGAATGACGCTTTGCTGGGATCTTTAATTCTCTTCCATGATTTTCTAATCATTTACTGGCTGACTTTCTACTGGCAATTCTCCTTTAATCCTTTCGGCAATTTGATAGGACCCTCAACAAAAGGTGACACGACTACAGGAGATGATGATGACGAAGATTGGGCTGATGATGATGAAGATGAAACAACCATAGATGATGATGAGGATGCAACAACAGAAGATTCTGGTGATGCAACAGCGGAAGATTCTGGTGATGCAACAGCAGAAGATTCTGATGATGCAACAGCAGAAGATTCTGATGATGCAACAACAGAAGATTCTGGTGATGCAACAACGGAAGAATCTGATGATGCAACAACAGAAGATTCTGCTTAAGAGTCTAAATCTACAAAATTTGGAAAATTTTCTCATTCAGAAAATACCTAGCTGAAAGCAAAGGAAATAAAATATATTAAAAAATTGTAGATTTTAGGTAGATAAATTAATAAAGTCGATACATAAAATATCTCAGAACATTTGCTAGTTCACAAGAATTCATCAATATATTCAGTCAATCACTTACCACTGCTGATTGAGTCAAGATTTATCTATTGAAAGACCAATTTACGGTAACCTGTT
Organism: Drosophila kuntzei; assembly: GCA_035042165.1. Lineage (NCBI taxonomy): Eukaryota > Metazoa > Arthropoda > Insecta > Diptera > Drosophilidae > Drosophila > Drosophila kuntzei. The sequence goes on from JAWNLU010001704.1 coordinate 73,897, forward strand.
CATTGAACTCTTCGACTTTCAAAGAGTCACCGACAAATTAAGGCCAGCACACGTCTGAGAGGCCCCATAAAAACGTTCTCTTCATTCATGCACACACTCAACATTACTCAGAAGACACAGATATTTCAGACAAGTACATATAGCACTGCATATCGGTTATCTTTGAGGTTAGCAATGTCAATGGTCGGAATATTTATACCCTCATTACCTTATGAATGATGCGGGTCTGCTGATATGATCAGTTTGTAATAAGTGTACATTGCAATGTATTATGGTCTTAGAAAGTACCTGAAAAACCTTTGAAATCTATAAGATCAAAAGAAAATTGCGATACTCGATTAAGTCTTGACTTCTAGGTCAGTAAATCAATTCGAATATTAGCACTTATAATTCTGTTATTCGCAATATTGAAGTACTACGGAAAAAAATAACTCTATGATATAGAAGCCATACAACGGATAGGTCGCAAAAAGCCTTCACTAGACATCAGGCGGGTTTTCAAATATGATAATACCTCAGCCGTTTTTTCATCAAATTCAATAATTGATATCTTAAACCTTGCCTAAATACTTACAGGGCCCAATTATTTCTTTTCGAATATTCTCATAATTTTAAAGTCAAAATTTAAATGCCATAGGAACGATCAGCTGAAGTAAGGGCATCAAATCTTTGGCGTGCCGAAGAAAATCTTTCTTTGTTGTTGCTTATTGCTAATGTTATTGTTGTGATTTACAGTTGAACACGACCGCGACACAAACTTAACAACGATGGAACTGCAACTACAACAGCAACTGCTGCTGGTGTTGATGTTGCTGTTGCTGTTGATGTTGCTGTTGATGTCAGTGCCAGGTTCTACACCCACTTTGCAGACCCCACTCTCCACTTGTCTCTCTCTCTCTTCTTCTTCCACTCCTCTCTCCTTTTCCCTCTGTCACTGTCCCTGTCCAGAGTTTAACTGGCAGTCACTCATGATTGTGACCTGAACCAGATACACGATGCACGATAATATAATTTATGGCCCTGTTTTGGTGTTTCTTGCTCCGTTGCGTTATGGAATGCTTGATGTGGCGTGTTACTCCGTCCATCCGTCTGTCTTCGTCTGTCTTTCTGTCTGTCAGTCTGTCCCTCGTCGACTCATCAACAAATCGTACATTTGAATACAAATTGCAGCATTACACGAGTCGAGGCGCAGAAACCTCAACAAAAGTGTCAAATTTGACATGAAATTAAGTATTTATTATGCCCACACGAGAACTCCAAGAATTCTCTGGCTTAACCTGGTTCCATTCCCACTCCCACTCCCATTCCATTCCCCTCTCATTCACCAGAGTTAATAGAATTTCTTGTATTTATATTTTTGCATAAATATTTAATTTTGCTTGCATTTCACTTTATCATAGTTGACAATATTTAATCGCTTATTAGATTTAGTTTATTTATTTTGCTTGAAGTATCATTTTCTTTTTTCACTTTTAGTTTTTGTTTCTTCCAATATAAGCTTATACATAGATATTTCTTTTAGTATCTATAATAATCTTTTCTACTTGCATTTTAATTTAAGTAGTTTTAGTAACTGCAACACTTTAAGAACTAACAGTGCTTGATCAAGAGGTGCCAAATCAATTATATTAAACAAATTCCACAATTCAGAAAATTATTATTAAAAAAAATGTGTTCAAATATATAATTATTCTTTTCAGTGATGAGTTTAGTTATCTCTCTATATAAATATGGGATAATTTGAAAGAAATTCAGGAAGTAAATTGAAATTAGATTTGCATTATTAATTAAAATTATAATATAAGAAGGAAATAATAAGTGAAGAAACATTATGAATATTCTCTGGAATGAATTTTGGTTATCAGAACTATTTGCGAATCATTAGAAAATTGAATCAGCGAAATGTGAAGAACAAAATTAAACCCATAATAAAGAAAATCAAATAAACTGTTAAATAAAATCATATTGATGTTTTTCTTGAATTTTCATTTAAAATTTTGTTGAATATATTTTTGCGTTTATATATTTATGTTTATTAACATTTAGGCTTAATCGATAGGCAATTCGTTTAAATTACTTAATACATAGACAATAAATAATACTCAGTCTTGGATAATACATGATATAACAAATAACTAAAACGAAATTAAATCATTTCATCTCATAAAGCTATAGGATTCTGTGATGAGCCAGAGGAACCAACTATTTACAAGTGACTAAACATGTAACCATGATCTCTGGCTGCAGTTTATATCCTACAGTCTATACACCCTACTACTCGTTAACCCCCTAAAGCCCACTTTAGTTGCTGGGCAATCACGCGGCAACAACAACAACCAATGAGGCGCAATCGTCGTCAGCAGCTGCCGCCGGCAGCAAAGTTTGTGCCGCATCTGTCGACGCAGCATTGGCCACCACATTTCGATGCTCCTGCTCCCGCTCCTGTTCCCTTTCCCTTTCCATCTCCTGCTCCTGCTCCTGCTCCTCATCCGGCATGTTAATGCAAATAGCTGGCGAGGCTTTGTCCTCCTCCGTCTGCCTTTGCCTCAGCATCTCCCTCTCCCTGTCCCAGTCCGTTTGTGTCTGCCTGGAATCGTCTGTTGCTGACAGTTTGCACTTTTGCAGCTTATTCGCACCGCGCTGCACAGCGTCCTTCTCCCAGTTGGTAATGCACGCACGCTGATTATGATGATGGTGATGATGATGATGCACTGCCGCCAGACTGGGATACACAAACTTCATGCCGTAGGCAAAATGACGCGGCTGATGGTGCAACGCCTCATCGTAGCTGGGCAGTCCTGTGGCAATTGTATAGCAGGGTGGCGATTCAATTTGATAGAACGCTGCCTCATTGCCCCCAGTTGTGGCACTGCCACCAGTTCCCGTTCCACTTCCATTTCCACTTCCATTTCCAGTTCCAGTTCCGGTTGGCAACTGCTGCAGCAATCGACGGGCATCGCAGCTGATCAGGTGATGACTGGCGCCATGTGAGGAGTAGGAATCACTTGCCGCATGAATCTGTGCTCGGATGTCCTTGTCTGCAAATAAATAGAAGCAGATAGAAAGTTGCTTAGTTTCAGTTGGCTTTGACTTTGACAGACGTCTCATTAGATTGTTTGTGTCCCCCTCCTAGCCTACACAAAGGACACTTGTTGGATGGGGAATAAGGAAAATGGAAGCAGGACGTTGAGCTGGGCATTAAATTCAATTTAGCGTAAAGGCGCAAACGCTTGAACTTTCTGAATGCCAGGACATGAACACGAACCTCAGGATCTTTTATTAAAAAAACACAAAAAATGCGAAAAGCAACACAAAGAAGGAAAGAGAGAGAGAGAGAAAAAGGCGACAGAAACTTTTGTGCTGACCGGAAATGCCTGTGAGACTCGACGGACAGGCAAAGTTTCCCATTCACAACAACAACAACAGCAACAGCAACAATCTGAATGAGTGACTGACTGACTGACAACAACTACAACAAGTAGGCAATAACATGCCGGAAGTAAGCGCGTGGCACACGAAAAAATAAATAAGAAAAAACAAAATGTATAAATACTAAAGAAGATGCAGAAATGCAGAAGGCATAAAAACGACGGAAAGTATGCAACGGCAAAATGTTGAATTTTAATGGAATTTACATTTTTGTTTTTTAAGAGAAATGTCATAAAATTGAAACTTAAATTTATCCGAAATTATCCAAAACTTATCCGTACTTATCCGAAATTATCCAAAGTCTAAATAACACCATTTAAAGTCGTAGGCAGACTTCAAACTTCCTTATGTGACTGTAATGCATTATATGATATTTTTTGAGACCTATCCGAAATTATCCAAAGCCGTAATACCATTTGATTCTACTTTTTTCAGAATGAATACAAGCAGAAAATCTATTATGCATGTGTAAACTTTTTATCAGCAATTGGGAAAAGGGTTTTCCAATTTTGATTGAAAAAAGATTGATTTAAATACATGATAATAAAAAGGGTCGCTTTTATTGCTTGTCCAGCCACACAATGTTGCAGTTATTAAATACGATTTAAGCCATATTCATGTGTGTGCTTTATGCAATTGAATGCAGCGATTTCAAAAATCTCGACAATTTTTTAATTGTCAGCGAAAATGGTTTTCTACTTTTTTTATCTTTGTTTTTCATTATATTTAATTTAATTTAATTTTTTATTTGTGTGTGCTAGAAACTCGCATGAGTAAATATTTTGGTCAAATGGTTTTCCATTAAAGCAACGGCATTTTTTTTTTTGATGTTGTGTGGGTGTAAAGGGGGCGTGGCATTCAGTGGGATATTTGAGCCTGTTGAACAAAAAATGTTCGCATTACAATATTAAAACAGAACGCAGAAACAACAAGAACAGCAACGAGAGTTGAAACAGCAGCAGCAGTCGCCGAGTACTTGTACTCATACTGTTAGCAGGCACTGTGCTGTTGGCAGCGTTTGTTGATTTATTGTTATAACTGTAGCACAAACTCGTATATTTTTCGGGTGCTGCCTCCTGGACGAGCACTTTCACAGACCCATTTTGACTTTTGTTTCATTTTTTGATAGACAGACGGCAAACACGACCAACTGGGGCCACAATGGGCGTGGCACACACACACACTCACACACATGATGCGGGCTTCATATTTTATGCAAGTGTTTGGGGCGACTCTCTTCTCTTCTTCCTTTTCCTTCTCTTTCTCCTCTTGCAACATGCGAAAACGCAGTAAAAAAAAAGAAAGAAGCAACTGTCCCCTGGTAGGAGAGTTGTTGAAGTAAATGGAATAAAGGGGGGAATGGCGAAAGGGGAGGCAGCTGCAGTGGCTATGAGAAAAAATTAGCACGCCATTTGTTTTTGGCTTTTGTTACAGCGTTTTTTACTGCCGAAGCGCCCAAATGTATGCAACAATTTAAATTCATTGCAATGAGCTGACGAACACTGAAGGACCCAACAATTGAGCTCGCTTCGCTGCGCTCTTTTATTTATTTTTTATCCATATACATGTTTTATTTCTCTGCTGTTTTTCATAAATGTTTGTTCATTTTTTAACGCACGGAAACAGTTGGCGCAGCTTTTTGAGGTTGGACGGTATTTTTATTACATTTAATCGGTTGGCAGGTGATTTAAATGAAAGCCGAGTGTTGAGTGATGCTCAAATTAAGTTTATCCGGCATTATCCGGAATTATCCGGAATTATCCTTAGACCTTAGCTCATTTTTAACTTAAAGAACGACATCAAATGTGTTAAACTACTTAAAACTGATTATCCTTTGCTATAAATTTATTCTAGCCTCAATGGGAGAACTGATTTCCAAGTCGAAAACATTTGCAGCAAATAATTAGTTTAACTAACACTTTAGAATGCTCTCAAGTTGTTGGAGAAAGTCAAAACGAGACCACAAAATCCATTAAAAATTGTCCTTCAAAGGGAGTCAAGTTTTTGGCAGTTAGTTTTTGTCTTGGAGAAATAGGAGACGATGGAGAAAGGAAGAAAGTGTGTGGGGAAAGAAAGTGTGCTACGCTTAATTACATTTTTCAGGCAGGCAAGTAAATTATGCACAACCTATACAACATAATAAACAGTGGCATGAATGGAGGTCCTGCTTCGTCCTGTTTCGTCCTGTTTCTGGTACTTTGCTTCAATTTACAAGTGCCTGGCCCCGCTGGCTGTTGTCCTGTTAATAAATTCAGTTGTGCGCTGCTCTAATTGATAACAAGCCGAAACTTGCTCCTCATTTGTAGAGAGAGTACGAGTGTGTGTATATGTGTGTGTATGAGTGTGTGTATCCTTGCTTAATAAATAAACTGTAAGAGCAGGCTGAGAGAGGATGAGTGGCAACTTGGCCAGGTCGGCATCTCAGGCGCTCGTTAAGTATTTATAAGGTAAACACACTCACTGTGAGCTGCGACAACAAAGCACAAGGATCTGGACGTGGATAAGGAGAGAGGAGGGAAGGAGGAAGTAGCAAGCAGGGGGAGGAGGGGGACACGTAGCGAGCATTAAGCGCACAAAAGCGTGCTATGAAAATCGAGCAAACTTAAGCCAAAGTTGCTTAATTATAAATGACACACGTGTGTGGCAAACACACACACACACACACACAGACACAAAGGCCAAATGATGCACCGAACACAACAAAATACATATATATATATATGTATGTTTATAGTCCCTATCTATGTAGGCCAGTCTAACGTGTATTACCAAAAAATAAAAAAGAGAAGAGAAAGGCAAAAACTAAACCCAACACGACACTAACGAAACTAATTAGACGCAGAGGCGCCCCCCAAAAACAGGCAACACACACACACACACACACACACATACAAACACACACACTCGCATACACACGCACATATCGCTCAAAGCTCAAATTGATATTTTACGTAGTGCTGCCCCCTTCCAAACATTATCCATGGACGTGGGCGGGGGTAGAAAAGTTTTTAAGGCTCGTTAGCACGAAATTGACAGTTTGACAGTTGAGTTGGCCATACTTTAATGCCACGGCCTTTGGCCCCCCTCTTAACAACTTGTGTAATACTCGCTATCTCTCTCTCTCTCTCTCTCTCTCTTGCTCTTTCTCTGGTTTTGGCCTAAATAAATCATTTGGCTAAATTGGTCTGCAAAAAGTTTGACACTCGAGTTGAGACTTGTGTAAGTTGCATAGTTAGGGCCAGGTTGTAAAGCTTGTTGCTCTCCTCCTCACTCACTTCCCTCCCCCATCTCTCTGTCACTCTCTTTGGGGATTCACATGACTTAGTCTGTATGTATATGTGTGTGTGTGTCTAATTATGTGTAAAGTGCCTAAGCATATGATTTACTTTTTGGCATTTATTTACAGCTCTTCATCCTTTCGGTTTGAAAGCAACAGGTTCACATTTTTAACAGATTGAAATTGTTCGGGGCCATTTTTCTTAGAATTTACCCGAATATTCATTTCTTATAGCCAACATAACAAAGTATATTCAATTTTAGCTTTTTTGTTGCTTCAACAAAAGCATGTAATACGGATGAAGTTGTCCTACTTTATAATACTCTTACAGAGAGTACTATAGATTTTTATTATAATAAATGTGTCAAATATTAAAAATGAAATTTCTTATTCTAAAAAGTTACATTTTAATATTGAAAAAAATCTTTTTATTTCACTTATTTATTTTATTATTCCGGTTTTCTTATTATAAAATAGATTCTTAAAGTTCTTGGAACAAGTTGAAAAATTAATTGGGTCTAACTGTAGAATTTTTAAAAACATATATTATTATTTTTATCTTTATCAAAAAAATTACTAGACATTCTATAATTTGGAAAAGACGAATTACTCATTTAATATATTTACATTTATTACATTATTACATTTATTTATTGAGTATTCGTAAGAAAATGTTTTATCAATATCAGAAAGTTTTATTTTAGGGTAGTTTTGAGAAGGATTCATTAAAATGTGAGTATTTCAAAGATTATTTCAACAAATTCGAATTTCAGTTAAGGAAAGTAAAGTAATAGGGTATCAAATTTTCGTCTACAAAGAAATACAAATTCTTGAATGCTATCCTTATATATTATACTCATCTCCTGCTTTATCACTGTCCATTCAACGCGACACACACAATTTCACGCCTTTCTTTTCAAAGTCAGAGTTGCCATATTATCACACTCCTAAAGAACAGCAGGGGGAGAAGCGGAGATGGGGGTTGGGGGCTGTGGTAGGTCAATTTAATATTATAAATATGCGCCACATACATATATTTTGTGGCATCATAAAGTTGTGTATCTAAAATTACAGCGCCCTAACAATTTCGAAGCGCGCCAAAATTTATGAGACTGTTGGCCATAACGGAGCATAATGCGATAGATAGAGGGGAAGACGGGGCCAGAGGGGTGACTGAGAGGAGGCAGAGAGTGCATTCTGCATTTTATATTGTTTAGCCTGGCAGCCAAAACAGCTGGATAAATGGCCGTTGATAAGGTCGAAAAACATACACAAAATAAAATAAAAAAAAAGAAAATAACAACCGACAAACATTTTGATTAAAGTCTGACAACAAATGTAGGACGAGGGGAGTTTGAATACTTACTGCACTTTTTCCATGTACGAAACTTGCGATAGAAGTAGCAGCTGAAGAGTATGAAGATAAGTGATAACACCACCAAAGAGGTCACAACGCCAATCCACAAATAGTTCACAATAGCATGCATATCGGCATCGCCAAAGATTTGCTCCCATGTGGAATTGTTATCCGCCTCATTGGTGTTATCCCTCAGATCGGCCAGATCGAGCACTACGGAATTGGATAACTGCTCCGTGCTGATGCTGTGAGTGTTCCCCGATGAATCATAGTTGACGGCGCCGGCGTTCCCAATCCGTTGCAAGAGGGCATTGAAGGAATGCAGGGCATCAATGTGTCGCAGATCGTGGGCTGTGGGAATCTCAAAGGTGATTTGATTCTGTTGCATGTGCTCAGCAATTGCAGCGGGACTCATGCTGCTCGCCGGTGCCGCGATGAATTCCGCATACAATTCCCCACCGCTTCCTGTTGTTGTTATCATTGTTGCTGTTGTTGTTGTCTCCTCCACAGTTAGCGGATAATCCGTTGTGCTGCTCAGCGACATGTTTCAACTTGTTTTCTTCTTTCTATTCTCACTTGAAACACAGTTAGTTTTCGTTTTGCAGGGATTTGTGTTTTTTTTTATTTGTATTTATTTCTTGTTTATTTAGTTGGCACACGCGTCACACGACACATAAACAAAGCGTCGACTATAAATAGTCAGTCATTGGTAGAAGTTCGGAATTCGGAACTCGAAATTCGAATACGATTACGTTTCACGTTTAACGCTGCTCCGCACACTGCGTCCGTTTGCTATGGCGGCTCGTTGTCGACTGAATTCGCCTCTCGCACGGCGACCACAAGGTAAATTCTCAGCGACTCAAAATGCACTAATGCACTGTCCGCTCTCTCGCTCACTCCGCTCCGCTCAGCGGGACATTTTTGCACTCGCTTTGTTCACTCACTCACTCATTTGTCTGCTCGCTCACTCGCTCAACTGCGACTCACAATTCACTCCAAGTCGAGTTTAAATACAATTCCTAGTTTTTGTAGCATGTTTTCTGTTCCTTGTTTTTTTTTTCTATTTTTAATGTTTAACGTCCTCATTGCTGACCCAGTTTGAAGCGCTCGCCTTTTTGGCCAAAGACAAAGATGTCGACATTTTGGTTAAAGAAAACTTCGACCCGGTCACGTTCGTGACGCATTTCGGGCCGTTTAAACTTTAAAGTTATCAAGTTTTTAAGCAAAAACCAAATTGCAACTGGGAAAACTTCCAGCGTTTATAATGAGGTGGGGGAGAGGGAGTTGGAGTAGTGATAAGCTTGAGTTTGGCCTCAGGATTTATGGACGCAAAGAAAACGTGGATTTAGTTTAGAAACTTTGGAACTGTTCATCAGTTCTTATGGTTTCGCTTAAGCTCACGCAATATAAAGGAGCTTAAAGAGTTTCCGAAATGAAAAAGTTAAAGTAGAATTATATTTATGATCTAGAATTATATTTGATTCAAATTTAAATTGGTTTCTAACTTTAAATTTAAGTAATTCTCTTTATTCCAAAGCAGAAGCAGGGATAACTTTAAATGTACCCTCAAATAAATGGGAGCCACAACTCAAATCTCAGCCATTATGTGTCCTCTGGGTGAAAAGGAAGCCGCAATGCATCCTGGCCATCCTTTGCCAGTTTGCCCGCTGGCTGGCACATGAGTATGTCCTGGACACGCCTCCAGCCCAAAAGACTGACCAAATGCCGGACAGTAAAACTCAATGCACAAAGGTGCTCGTTCCGTAGAAAAAACGTGCTCAGAAACTGGAACAAATGCAATATTCTCCCTACTCCCAACTCCAATTCTCACTCTCTCACTAAACATTCAACAAAAACACTCGTGCTCAACTGTTTTGAGTTGCACTCAAAGACCGGTTTGAGAGAGCGCTTGTGCGCACTCAGTGAGCGTAAATTGCCCGCGAGAGAGCGCTGAGTAAATTTCCCTTTTTGTTTGGACTCTCACGAAAAGAGGGCAACACAGGCAAATTGCCAACATTCGCCTTTGAACTGCGCCCGGCTAAAGGTCACAGACGCGTGGGCGCTACGTGCGACCAGGTTTTGCTTTTGTAAATAGATTTACGTAAAGTCAGCAACTGGTTTTGGGTCTGGGAAAATCCTAGAGTGGGGGGAAAGGAAGAGTGTGCAGTACATGCTTGTAATTGCTGCAGGAAATTGAAATAGATGCCCGATAATATGCACTTAGCTGCAGCTACCAAAGTCATTCGATAAATGCATTAAAACTTTTCGACGTCAGCCAAAACTTGGGCCTGTACTTCTGGGTTTTGGCTATGACTTCAGGCAACAGCCAAACGCTTATCGTTAATTAGCTTTCGACTAATTTTGAACTTAAACATAAGTTTAACTGCAACCGACTTAACGTAAATTGCCACTTAGATTTATGTCCACAAGCCACGGCAATAGAGAAAGAGAGACAGATCAAGAAAGAGAGATGGCAATAGGAAAGTTTAGTTAATTCTAAAATGGGCGCACTTAAAGTTGGTTAAATTAGTAAAACTCTAAGTTAATTAAAGTCACCATTTCTAATTCATTAAAATGATAACTAAATAATTATTCATTCGGCAATGTTTCCAAAGTTTCTCAAATTTCTATTACTTTAACTTTAGATTAGCGCTCTTAATGGATTTTTTTATCTCATATTAATTTATTTGTATATTTTTGAGATCGGATACATTTTTTACATCATTTTTAAAATAAGGAAATCTATTTATTACAATTATGAATATTTTTAAAATAGAATAACTAAAGTCCTCTTTTATTAATGATCGCATTAAATCAAGTTTCGCTAATAGTAAAGCTTGACTATAAATGTTTTAACTAAAATCATTGAATTGTTAACAATAGTTTCAAGTTTCCTTATATTGATTTAAGAAAAGAAAAGCAAATCATTTTATCTTCATTTTTATTTGCCTTTCCATTTTTTGTTCTATTTTCTTTGTTGCTTTCAAGTTTTCTTTCATTCTTTCACTTTAATCGAGTTGCTTGTGAATGGAAATTAAATTCACAGCACTTGACTTGTCGCATTCAATTTGCAAATTTGCAACCTAGCTAAGAATATAGAAACAACCCTCCTCCCCCTCCTCCCACCCACCACCCACTCACCATGACTGGCACTTTTCAACACATATGACAATGGATGCCACGTCATGTTGTATCTTTTGCATCTTTGCCAGTTGCTTGGCTTTGTGAAAGATAAACAGAGACAGGAAGACAAACATAGAAAGAGAAAGAGAGAGAGTTGGAGAAGTTGAGAGAGACTAGATGTGGCCAGTGAGGCAGAAAGTTAACTTTTATAAACAAATTTACACCTTTCATTTTGTGCACGATTTTAATATATATTTTCTAAGAAAATATGTAAGCTGTCAGTCCCTATGAAGGCCCAGACATATATTCTATGGCATATTCGTACTCACCAGGTATGCAGATGCTCTGTGACACCAAACTAAAAGTAAATTCATTAAAAATTCCATCATAAAGAATACCTAGACAGAAGCTGATCTGAACCACAGACTTAGATGAAGGGGGGAGGAAAGTTGTATGCTTTTTACTTCAACTAACTAAAAAGTAAACCATAAAAAGAAACATGTAAGCAAGTGTTAGTTGAAGATATACGGTTAATAGATGCCCTGTAAGATATGGATAGTAATTTACTGAATAATTTTCATATTTATTTTGAAATTATGATGATGATGATTTAAATATGTGTATACCAAATTTCTAAGTTATAGTTTCACATATAAGTATAATACATGATTTTCTTAGATTTACTTAAATTTCCTTCAACTCTATAATAATCTCTGAGATCTGTTACAGATTGAAGGAATGTAGAAATTTTTCTCAGCCTTTTACCCACCTTAATACAACACCTTAACACCCATTATATTTATGTACAGGGTATTTAAAGAGCGACAAGTCAAAGAGGGAGACAGACACTCTAACTGCAGCCTCCTAACTATGCGAAACTCACGCGTCTGCTCTTTGATATCTTTCAGCTTCCATCACACTTCACTTACACGCTCTTTAGCATGTCAGCGTGTCAGCCAAGAGAGTGAGAGATAGGCAGAGATAGAGACAGAGAGAGAGACTGAGACAGAGAGAGCATCTGTGTGACATAGTGACATAATAAAAATGTTTCTTTAGTCGCATTTTTGCAGTGGAGATACACACAATATATGTATATTATACATCTTAGCTGAAATTTTAGTTATGCCTTAAGCATTTCTAAGCCCATTAATGAAATATGCAATTGAACAGAATTTAACTTTGTGTCTGTGCATCTGCATAATTGCCCCAGGATTAGGGATTAACATAAATCAATCAAAGAAAATGCCTGTGAAATTGTGCAGAAGGCAAAAGGCTGAAAGAAATATGCAGAGAATGCCAAGGATGCAGGACCTCAGCCTTAAGGCAAACCGCTTGGCTGGCTAAACAAATACAATTGCATAAGTCCTTGCAATCCCGACAGCCTTTGTCTCTTTCTCATTCTTTATCTCACTCTCTCTCTTTCTCTCTCCCTTTCTCTATGAAGTTGTATGTTTATCATATGTGCGCTTGATTAGCGCTGACAACATATGCAGGCAGGCAAACTGGCAGCCAGGATAACAGGAAAGGCAGGAAACTAGTCAAGCCACAAAAGGACTGCACACTACAAAACTGTTGACAAACAAACAAGTGCTCATTTCTTTATGGATACCCTGCAAAATGAGCCAACTATGGACTATTAACTATTGGACATGGAGTAATTCTAAAGGATAAAAGGAATAAACTTAAGGGACATTTAACGCGAGTTCGAACAAGCTTAGTTTGTTTAAACTTCAGAATAAGTTTAACTTTAAGTAATAGATTTAATTATTCGACCTCTTAGGTTCTTTTATACTTTTATATTCTTAATATAAATGTGAGCTTTAGCGTTCTTTTTAATTGACGTACTCTTAGTATTTTTATTTAAAAAATTTCTATTTAATATTTAGTTAACAAAAGAACGACAAGAATAACATAGGGTGGCTATTTAAATTTAAGAGAATATAAATACAAAACAATATACCCATTTACTTATCTTTTAAGTAACGTGTATAAAAAGGAATATCTTGTTGTTTTTTCTATTTTTAAGAATATCATGGATTGGTGAATGGTTTTCTTATAAACATAGAAATTACTAACAAAATCAGCAGTTCTAATAATTGCTTACAGGATATCTGTCAGTCGGACACTCTCGTCAAAAGCATTCTTATTTGTTTTTGCTGTGGCATACTGCATATTTTCTTTTGGGAAAGTGGCACAACAAATATGGTTGAGGAGGTCCTGTTTGTACTTAGTGCTGCTTTCAGTTTTCAGTTTTTGTTGCATTTGCCGTTGCTGTTGCTGTTGCTGTTTGTGGCATGTTGCATCATGGCAGAACAAAAGGCAGAAGAGCTGCATTCAGCATGTTCAGTTTAAAAGGATTTGCAGCTTGAAATATGTGCAGTACATTGTTTAAAATACTATTTATTCACATGCATACTCTACATGATATAAGTACTATGAAGATATGACGGGAAGAACTATGGAAATGTGAGGGGAAGAATTATAGAGATTATGCAAATAGAAATGACGTCTGTGAAAAGAACAATTTGTATTCCAAATAATGATATGAAAAGAAATGAATCTGAACCAGAAAGACAATTGTAAGCACTCAATATAATTGAATAGATCTGTTCAATTATAAAGCTTGGTTCTCTTAACCGGATAAGCAAAAAATTGTAGGCAAAGTTAAATTTATCTACATATAAGATTTTATGATTTCCATCGTTGAATTGCTTATCATTAATTTATTATATTAAGATTTATTATTTATTATATTTAAATTAAATTTAAAATTGAATTAAATTTTATTTAAATTTCCATACAAAAAATCGTATATAAATTTAGATTTGAAGGAGTACTAACCTATTAGTTTTGTATGTAATGGGCAATGTTCCCTTTTTCTCATATCAATTATACTTAATTATCTTCAGCTTATTCGACTATTTCAACTATTTTTGTAATATTTCAAACTAATTATTTATATGCTAAATTAATGACTCTCAGCTGGCTTTTACAGTTATGCTACTTATTCTACATTTCCCCTCACAAGGGGGGGATTTAAACAATTTCCTTAGATCCCAAGTTGGAGCAGTCGTAATTAATCTATTTCAGTTTTCAGTCGCATGCTTTGCCATTTCGACCTACATTAATTTCGTATTCATTGCTCGGTTGCAGCATCAGCTGTTCTATGACCCCCTGACCCCCCTTACGCCACTACGTCCGTGGTAAGTAGAATCGCGTGCCATTCGCGCATATTTCGCGCACTTGAAAAGTTTTTGTGCCGTTGCTTATTAAGAGGCAGCTGGAGCAAAACAACAATAACAACAACAACAACAACAACAAACTGAAAGGGCCAAAAGAATTTTAGCCATAATTCAAGTACGGCTCACAAATACCAATACAAACGGAGAAAGAAAATAAAAACAAATAGCAATACGAATAGGAATATCCAAAGTCGTGACAGGGACCTCGCTGTCTCCGGCTTTCAGTAGAGACTGAGGGAGGGAATGCGGTTTGTGGGCCTTTTGCTAACCGGAAACTGGCTGCACGCTTCCGTTTTGTGCCTGAAAATTAATGAGCTGACAGGGTTGCGGGCATCGGGGGCAACCCAGAGTTGCCACACTTTTCGCAAACTAATTCCGAGCAACTTGTTACAGTCGCAAAACTTTTGCAAGGACCTAAAGCAGGACGACCTTCGTGCCAGTTCCTGCCGGCGCATCACGCCGCACGTATCCGCATCCGTATCTCTTTTTTACCCTCCGCTCCTTTCTTTCCTCTCTCTCTCTCTCTCTCTCGGCAACAACAACAAACAACATTAACAACAACAGATGAAGAGAGAAAAAAATGAAAAGCCAACATTATTTGAGCAAAATTTTCGCTTCAAAGTTTGCTTATTGTTTACGTGCGTTGCTTCATTAAGAACTGTCAGAGAGTGGGAAAGAGAGGGAGACAGAGATAGAGAGAGAGGGAAATAGTCAGAGTCGAGGATGAGGTGAGCAAAGGGCTTGAGGGGCGTTAGATTGCCGCGAGGGTTACTTGACTACAGTTACATTTCCACAGACCTGAATTGGGTCAGACAGTCGACACTCGTGTTGCAGTTGCACAGATGAGGGGCAGGGGCAGAAGAAGGAGGAGGAGTGGAGGGTTGTTGCTTGAGAGGCGCGTGTTTATTTACTTTTGATATAGATTGGATTGTTTAATAAGTGTGAGAGCAGATTAAGTTATGAACTGTTCCACATACACTTTGATAATTCAATGAGAAGTTCTCACATTCTGACATCGAATTAAATATGTGAGAACTTTTCATGCCATTCCCAACAATATTTGTATTACTATCTGTATATATATTAGTAAGCTGTTATCTTTCATTTACACTAAGCTTAAAGCTTCCTAATACGTGTGCTGTGTAGATGAACGAAAACTCATTTAAAGTTCCTTTATAATATAATTTTAAATAGGTAATCAACTGATTAGCTGCAGGATGATTAAAGTCATTACGAGGTCTTTTTTAACTACCCTCAAACAGCAGTCGTTTAATTTAAATAAAAATGAAGCCAATCGAGTGAGGAATCGTTAGAAACAAAAGAAAGTAAAGAAAAACAAAGGCGGAAATTGAATAAGCAACTGAACCAAATAATCAAAAAGCTACAAAAAGCGACCAAATGAGTCAAATGAAAAAAAACAAAAACAAAAAATCAGCGATACGACCAAATGGCCAAACGGAAAACTGAAAACTGACGCCTGCCATTCAAAACAAAATCATTCAAATCAGTGAAGTTGCTCCAAATCGGCGTAGCACCAGTCAAAAGTCCAGAAATTAACATTTCCAGCAGAGTAAACAATCAAGAACGGCGCCAAATCACGAAAAAAAAATAAAATTATTAAAATAGCACATAAATGGTGACTAGCAGATACCCTGCAATCAATTTTGTAAATTAAATATTAAATAAATTATGTGGTAATAAACAGACTCTTATGACATCTGTATAAGAAGTCTACAGAAATCTATCTAAATAGATTAATGATGATTAAGTTAAGAAAAAAAATTCAAATACTAAGGCATTTAATAATTTGTAGGTTTCCTGTCCTTTTTTTTATTCAATTATGAAATATTGATATAAACAAATAACTATTACTATAGTTATTGGTCAAATCTACTGAATTTCAAACAAATTTAAAACTCCACCTTTCAATTAATTCTTTATTAGACTCTATAAACCGATTTGATAGTTACAGGGTATACAAATGCTGTGTAAATTGGTGTACGGACTGTGGTAAGGTAAACGACACGTAGCAAGGGGGCAAAAAAGAGGGAGAAAGCTGGCTGATTGCACATTACCAGAGCGAGAGAGCATTAAACAAATTTATTCGATATAATTAGAAAACTTGGCGACTTCTGAAGTAATTCGCTTAATTACTTTAAGTGCGCAAATGACGACGACGACGACGACGACGAGAAAGACGACAGCCAAGTGAGTCAGTGGCCAACCGAGAAGAGACTGTTGCCAGTTTCAGCCCCAGCCCCATTTCCAGCTTTAATTCCAACTCCAGCTCCAGCTCTAGCTTCGTCACCAGTTGCCCAGCTGCTGCCTGGTGACAACCCAAGAGGCGCCACAAGCCAATAAAAGTTGCGACCAACTAAATCGCAAATGCCAACTTTGGCATGAATAATGCGTAGGACCAGCAATTTCTGAAACTGTGACAATTAATTGAAGCCAAGTCGAAAAAAAGCTAAGAAAAAAACTTAAAGAAGGTTGAGCCCAAATGGGTAACCACAGTGATAGAGTCCGATTGAAGCTATACTTAAGTGCACAACTTAGAGCTAAGGAAATTAAAAATAATAAAGAAAATGAATAAAGTATATATTGTAGTATTTACATTATATTAAGATATTTTTCCATGTTGTTATGGAGTAATTTATGACTTAATAATGGAATTAGATTAGATCAGATTACAAGTGGAGGATGATAGGTGTGCAGAGGTGTCTATCCGACATAAACTAAATTATTAGTAGCAAAAATTGAAAATACCTGTATTTCTTTGTAGGGTGTATTTTTATATAAAAATGTTCCTGAAATTATTTAACAATTACATGTTCTCTAATTAAGGATAAAATATGCTTAATGTTTCCTGTAAAAAATCCATCATTGAATAATACGAGGAAATTTAAAATATCGTAAACTCATTCTGCAAGTTCACTCCCAAAAAAGATTATCTTTTTTAGCATTCTCCACAAATCTCTGCTGAGAAATTATTTAAAGATAATTTTCAATCCCCTACGAGTAGGTCCAAATAATACATCAATTAGGTTAAGCTATCCCATTTCAAATAAAGGTTGACTGCCGTGCTGAAAACTGACCTGTCACAATGCCAAGAAAGCCCTAAAAAACGTAATATAAACGGAACCCAAGTGAACCGTAACCCAGTCATGAGTTTTACTGTGAAGCGTCGAAAGTTCCGGTACAAACTTGAAAACATAATCCCACATCCGGTAGCCACAATTTCCGGCAATATGAAAAAGCCACAACAAGTACAGCAACAACAATAATAATAATAACAACAACAAATACAACAACAATGCTAAGCCCTAAAAAACAAAGCTCTTTGCCACGTTGAGCGATAACAAAAAGCGAGTCCTTTGGCGTGGCCGGACTTGAGCAGAAATTTGTGTAAATTTGATGGCAGGATTTGCCGTGGACAGAAGGAAACGTAGCAAGAAGATAGAACAAAGGGGAAGAGAGAAGAAGAAGTTGAAGTTGGCCGGAAAGCGCGTCTCTAATAAAGCTGAACGAGCAAAAATGAAGATGCGATGGCAATAAGGATAAGGCAAAGGATAAGGCACAGCTACTTATGGGGCACATGGATAGATGGTAAATGGTTGAGGCTGCATTGAGCATGCGGCCAGCTAAGAAGCCAGAGGACAACGACAATGAAATGGCAAAAAGCAAAGGCAAAGGCGTTAAAAGCCAGTAATACAACAGCTCTCTCTCTTTCTCTCTCTCTATCTCTCTCTCTGTGTCTATGGCGTCTTTCCAAGAGAATGAGAGACAGGGAACTCAGCTGATAATGATGTTATTAACATAGAAATTCATATTAGAAGCCACAGGCAATGAGAAAATGTTGGGAGGGGGAAGGGAACTGTTAGCTTAATAAAAATTAATGTTTATTTCGCGCTTTTGCTTTTAATTAAAAATTGTCAGGCCAGCAAATTGAAAATTTAAATGTGCAAAACCAAAAAATGTGTAACAATTTTCATAGAACAATTTTCACCTCCCCCTTCCTCAGTAAGCCATGGTCGACCCACTGTTCTTGGCTTGAAGTGTTTTGGCCATAATGCAAAGCTTTTAACATAAACTTTGCTTTACTGTGGCCAAATCCCGCCCTCCCTTGCTTTTTTGTCTAGTGCTGTCGCAAATGGCAAAAGTTTGTGCTTTAAATAATTGGCAAGCTGCGAGGAGGTGTCAGGGAGAAAGGGAGTGGAGAGAGGGAAAAGAGCGGAGAGAGTGCTGCCGGTTAGTTTTAAATATTGTTGCTAATTTGCCACATTGTGCGTGAACAGCAGGCGTCGTCGTGTTGCAACAACAGGAGGGGCAAGAGGAAGACGGGGGGCCTGAAAGCTGGATTAAAATTATGAGCTTGCCATATTTTTTGAAGTGTGCGCGACAAAAGCTGCCCTCCCTGCCCCCTTCCCTGTCTTAACTTAAGCTGACGCTGCTGATGGAAGCCTGGCAAGGACAACAAGCGTTGCACAAGACGAATATCCTGGGAAAAGGCAAAGTTTTTCCTTGGAGTGGACAACAAGAGATGAGCAGACGCCGAAGCTGCAAAGTGCGAAAAATTACTATGACGGCAGTTTTTCTTCTTTGTGTTTTGTTAAATTAACAAGAAGGATAAGTTACAGTTGTTATAGAGAATATGATAGTCAAGAGAATGCCCTGGAACAGCTACAGTCTAAAGCTTATTACAAATAAAACTTAACGAAAAATAAACAAACAATGCTAAGAACACATCATGAGATCCAAAAGTATCTGAAGATAACAGTGACTAATTCGGAAGCTAAAAATAAACAAAAGTTAGTTGCCAATCATAAGAATTATACTCTTTGATTGAGGCCCAATAGGACTATAAATTATATGTAGAACTTGTAATGCTAGGATGCTAAAGAAAATTATATTATATTCAATCTATATCTATAAAATTTACTTATGTACAAAAAGTTGATTTGTCTGCTTTAATAACATGATTCAGATATTTATTATTATTATATTATTTTTTATAATATAAAATTTAATTAAGTATCTTAAAGATACATATATAATATTTATCTACAGTCAGTTAATAGCATTATTATTTATTTACTTATTATTTTATTATTCCTTTTCTTTTCCAGTTAGGTTTACAGGGTATAAAAAGCAATTTATTATAAATTGCGCAAGTTATTAGCTTACAAAAGATGGTGTTTATATAAGTCCTTAAATCGGAATAAGAAGAGATAAAGGAAAGAGTGACAGCTAAATATATAGAGAAAGATATAAGTATTCAATTGAAAGAAAGAGAGGTAGTTAGCTTAGCTAATTTAACACTTCAAATGTGCTGCTAAAAGTGACTGAATATTCGTGCTATTCGGAAAGTATTCACAAGGGACTGCGTCACTTCCAAACACAACACATTCCATTTCGAGGACCGCAACTTTAACTAACTGCACGGCATTCTAAACAATGTCCAGGCACATGGAGTTGACCACACTCAAAAGCCTGAAGCTGCAGCCAGTATGAGTACTCGTATATTCGTAGTATGAGTAGCTCCGTCAGTGAACCAAAAGCTCATCCGATTCTCCTGTTGATGTTGCTGCTGTTTGGGATGAGAAACGGAAGGGGAAGTGAGGTTGTTGGCCAGTTGAGCCTGTTGTTATCCTCCTGGCCCGAGGCCTAGCCAGGGCTTGCTGGTCAGGCCCAAAACCGCACAACTGTTTTGGCATCTTATTATGGCCAGTTGACAGGTGCATGACATTTTGTGGCTGCACGCATCGAGTGGACAGCCCCGACAGTTGCCGACGCACGCCATCCACTTCCTCTCCTCTCCTCTCCACCCCATTTTCCCACTTCCCCACCTCAAATTGGATGTGTCCTTTCCGTCGCTGTGTCCTTTTCCGAGGCGTCAACATGCGAATAAAAAAGTGCAACGAAACCGCAATGAAAAACATCCTGACCATTCGACCTGATATCAATTGCCCACGCCTGGCATCAAATTACATTATGCCAAAGTAAATACAAATGGGAAATTTAATATACATACATTTATTATAAATAAATATACATTTTTTATCCCTCTTTTCTCTACCAAAAAAAAAAAAAATTTGAAAATGCCGAACACTTTGATAGGCGACAAGCTTTATTACCTTTTCTTTTTTTGGCTGGGAATTGAACGGCATTGCACAAATTGTTGACAGCTGTCCCGGGAAAAGGAGTTTGATGGGAAGAATGGAGACGGATTTTGGAGCATGACACTGGCTCTGTCTACGTTAAAGTTTCCAGAGTTTTAATCCTATATGAAAACTACTTTCCAATCTGACGCCTGACAACGTGGCGTGAAAATAAATTAAAAGACAAATTTAAAACTTCGTCAAAGGTCGACTGCAATATGATCTACAAAGTAGTCTGTCAAATGTGAAATTTAATGTAAGAGTATTTTAATAAAAAGAGAGAAAAAGAGAGATTAAAATGGATCAAAAGAGTAAGCAGAGAGAAAGAGAATTTTGAGATAGCGTTATAATTTCTAATGCAGCTGAGAAACAATATGGCATAAGAAAATCTTAAGATCTTAACAGAAATAAGATACAAGTGTACAGAGTCAGTATTTATTATACAAATTTGTATTTAAAATATATATTTTAAATCAATATATGTAATTTTGAAGCAGCTGCATGTAATCTTCTTATACACCCGATATATATTTATGTATATGGATAACAATTACAATATAATGTGAGCTATAACTTGAATGGGGAACCATAGTTACCCCTAAAATTAATGCAACCGCTTAGCATTTGCAGGGCACATTTTGTGCTGTCGTGCAAATAAATTCAAGTTCAAAATTTCTGACTGTCATTTCAGGCCGTGACAGCCTTCAGGCGTCGGGCATTCGGTCTTGCAGTCTGCTGTCCTTATTTGATTTCTCACAAAACACGAACTAATACTCAAACCCAAAACCAGACCCTGACAATCTGAGTTGTCGGGTAGAGTCGACTGTCGTCTGTGCTGTCTATCTTCATTTGATTCCGAGTCGATTTCCTGGCAAAAACGGGAACAGAACCCGTCGTCAGGCTACGTCATATTGACATAAGTCAACGGATTTCACATTGGTCACGTAGTGCGGCATCTGCCACAACTGCCACGTCTGCCACGTCTGCCTCAGCATTGCCTTGCACATTATTTCTCTGTATGTTTTGGCATATATGAATATTTTAGAAATGCCTGTTTTTTTCTTTTTTTTGTTTCTTTGGTAAAAAATTCAGACGTTTCGATATATACAACACCCAATTAAAAAGTTTTTTATCACCTCGTGTATATATGACAGTTGGCTGCCCACAGATTCCGTTCTGGGGTCTTGAACAGATCTATAAACACGTCAAATCACAACTCAGCGCATAAATATGCAAATTTTATTTGTTTTTAAATAATTTTCTTTAGTTTTCGAGGCGTTTATCCGGTCGCCTCATTTGCAGCCCACGCCAAAAATGCGTTTTGAATTTCTATTTTTGGGATTCGATTTTAAACGGGTTAAAAGTTTAATATGATCATCGATCAGCTACAACAGCTTCCCCTTCTCTTTCCCCTTTGTCTTTAAATGAAAGTTTTGTGTGTTTGGAAAGTTGTTCCAAATGTTTTGGGCCTTTTTTATAGTATTTAGATTGGGCGTTTATGAGAAATGTTTATGATATGATTGTGTAAAGAAAAACATATCTAATCAAGAAACATGACTTGAATCGTTCGCATTGCGCCAAAGATTTACGGATTGTTAAACATTGCTACGAATTGATATTTAAAATATTTATAAAGTAATAAAACCGAAATGTAGAAGACATAAAAGTGTCACTTGAAATATTTTTAAAATATAATTAAAATAAAAATGCGAAATATCTTTAGAAAAGCCCTTTGAAGTTTAACTTAACGACACGTTCGTATTATCCTTGACTTTCCAACCAAGAGGCAGGATTTTACGAGAGTTATTTTACTTTTTATGACCAAACACTAAAATAAATTACGTCCAAATGTAAATTCCTTTGTTTTTTGAGGGTGCATCAAATTAATTTTATTTTCATGATGACGCCACCGCAATGAGCAAAGTTTTTGGCAGGCAGCCCCTAAAACGAAATGTAGGCAACCCTTTTTTTTGTAATTTTTTTTATTACTTGGTCTGCCTTTAATCCGGCTTTTTCCAACGGAAGCCAATGGAAATATTCAAAGTGCGTACTTTGAGGCAACACATAATTAAGCTTAATAAATTTCTAATTATCAGATGGACGCTAAGTGAAAAAGGAGGCTAAAAGGGACTCAGTCGGGTGAAGTTGGCAACACATGGTTAAGCCCCCTCTTGCAAATTAACCCTTTTGTAGGACACAGACCCTGGACTCGTTGGACAATTAAAAGTACGCTCATAAAATGTCAGTTTTATGTTCA
Source organism: Drosophila kuntzei (assembly GCA_035042165.1). Classification (NCBI taxonomy): domain Eukaryota; kingdom Metazoa; phylum Arthropoda; class Insecta; order Diptera; family Drosophilidae; genus Drosophila; species Drosophila kuntzei. The sequence continues at coordinate 96,740 of JAWNLU010001704.1, forward strand.
GTCGCTGACTGCAGTTTAAATTTGAATAAATTGAACAAAACAGTGATGAGGAGAGGAGACCTGGCGGTAAGGGGGAGTAGAGGGAGGAACTGTCGGCAATGCTTCCCACGTCCAGTTTTTATGACCTGACCAGAAATTAAAAGTTTATCTTGATTTCCCTCTAAACAATTTGATGAACATAGACAACGGCGCTGACGAGACCGAAGAGGAGAGAGAGGAGAGAAATGAAGAGAAGAGTTTGGTGTAGGGGAAAGGGTATTCACGAGTCAGGCTGCATAATTAGGCACCCGTTGGGTTCATCCAATATTCCAGCTCTGAGATGTCCAGCTACGTATGCAAATACTCTGTTCTTCTGTTTTCTCTCCCTCTTTTATTTCAGTCTCTTTCTCTTTGTTTCTCTATCTAACTGTCCCACCATTATTCACGCTCAGTTGACCACCTGTGAGCGGCGTAATATAATAGATAGACTTTGATAGACTTTTGTTACCGTCAAAAAGACAACAACAGAAACATGTAAGAAACCGTAAACAAAAAATGCCTAACAAACAGATACCCCATTATAAAATTCAATAAATAATCATTGAAATAATTGATATGTTTTATCAGAAATTTATATAATAGAAAATCTCTAAAAACTCTCAAGTAAACTAAAGAATGTTTTTTTTAAATTTAAATAAATTAATTCTTTTGTTACAAATATTTTAGCATACCCCATTCAGCATACACTAATGACTACAGGGTATATACAGAAAATAAATACTTAAAGCTGGACATTGTCGTCGACTTTTTATCGCGTTAGGGAAATTAACATAATTGAATTAAGCATCGATAAGCGTTTCAGCTGCAGTTGGCTCTGATATCATTAGCTGATGTTGTTGTTGTTGTTATTGTTATTGAAGCTATAGTTGTTGTTATTGTTGTAGTCTTTGAAATTGTTTAAACGCAAACGCAGTGGCAGGTTGTGTCATCCAATGCTCATGTTTTAACTTCATTAATTTAACATTTGATAAGCCCAAAAACTGGCAACTGGCAAATGTCAACAAAGAGAGGGTGAGGGGTAAGCGACTGAAGTGACAGAGGGGCAGATGAAAGGGGAGCAAGTGGCGAAGTAATTGCCAAAATGTCAATAAACATTTAAAAAAAATTAAACCCTTTACAGAGGCAGACGCATCAAAAGCACCGCATAGAATTGATTATTCAGGGTTGTCAAGCAGCTAAAAAGTGAGTAAAAAGGGTGGCTGTTGATCATAAAAAATGAGAGAAATATAGAAAGAATTAAGTATTAAATAAACGTATAAATGATTAATGATCATAAATAATATTTATGAAAAGTTAAAAAATTCAGGAAAGAATATTTTCTCAAATATCTCTTACAAATTTAAAATTTCTAAAAGATTTTAAATTTTTTAGAAATAATTGAGTACTTAAAAATCATATATTTTTTTTTATATTTATTGGTTAAATTATAATAATTATTTAATATACATATATTCTAACATTTTTAAAGCATTGTAGATAAAATCCTTTTAATTTGGATATATTACTTCGGAATTTGCATTTAAATTGAATATTCAATTTTTATTTTATAAAAGCATTTTAAATTTATAAATTTATTAAATTTCATATGTTCATTTTCACTTTGCATTTTAATTGGTTATTAAATATTTACTTTATCTGAATGATTTTTCTACTCACTATTTACATAGAGTATTATCAGAGAAAGCATACAACAAATTGGCAGCTTTAACCCAATTCGAGTGCTGTTGAAAGTGCTTGGCAAATACACCTGGCAACCCTGGCAATGGAAGCCAAGCGATTAACACACCCAAACCAGGCGAAACCAGTTGGCTTACAAGTGCACAGCCATGTCCTAAGCCAAACAAACAAACAAACAAACAGAAAGACAGACAGACAAATATTTGATATTTAATCTTATGAAACGAGTAAGCAAAACACAAGGCAGAGGGAATGAGAAGGGGGAAAGAAAGGGGAAAGATGACGACAAGCTTTGAATGAATTAAACAGGCAGCGCATGAAATTGTAATTAATTAAATTTAAAGTCAACTTCTTGCCAGACAGACAGACAGACAACTTTTGGGTGGTGTGGTTAACGGGTGGTGTTGTAGGGGGAGGGACCTACATAAAGGATTAACACGAATACGAAAACAATGGGCAACAATTTGACGCTTAAACTGTTCCAAAAACCAAAGACAAAATGCAAACAAAAAACAGAAACAACACATCGCAACAGAGTGGGCGTTTGGGGGCCATGTAGGCGTGGCTTTGGCCCAAAAGTGCTTTTAACCTACTTTCGTGTAAACAGAGACACACACAGACTCACACACATGTGCACACATATGCATAAATAAACTTAACCTACCCCGATTCCCACCCCTCTCCACGCTTTGCGACCCGCAGAAGCGAGCTTTGAATATCTGTAGGAAAAAAAGAAATGGTGAGTGGACCGCACATTGTCGCCGTTCTCGCTGCTTTCAACAAAATTTAATCTTATTTACACACCAACTCACACACACACATACTTTCACATACACACTCTTTAGTTCGTAATCCTTTAAATGAGTTTAGCGTCACGTTCGCACTTATGCATTAAACACGTGTTTTTGCCTCGCATTATCCTTGCCTAGCACACAACAGACTCACCGACTCACCGAAACACACACGCACACACACACACACACATGCACACTTAACTCATTCACACACACTCACACACACACCCTCCCACACCCCCTTTGGATATGCAATGCTTTTTTGCACTCGGCACAATTCAAAATGTCAATTGAGGCATGCGGCCATGTGGCAGTCCAACAGCACTTGAGTGCCACAGCAGCCAGAGGAACTTCAAGTCCCCCAACTGCCCACCTCTCCCCTCTGTTAACTTACCCCTCCCTTACCCCTTACCCCTTGGCTGTCATGCTGGTGCCCTGATGCGAATTGTTGGACGTCAAACATTCACGACATGCGCCGCGGGCCGGTCTCAGTTTAGTCCACGTCGTTGCACCTACAACAACTGCCCCTGCCGGTGTGCAAGCTTAGCTTAGTGGGCGTGGCACCAAGTGGGTGGTGGGTGGTGGCGGGAGCAAGTGGTGTGTGTAGAGAGGCGGCACTCAGTGCGCAACGTTGGCTCATTAAAGTGGCATATTTCACACATAGCCCCAGTAACAGCAACAGCAACAGCAACAACAACAGCAGCAAAAAACAACAACCGAGTTCATATATGCAGAAGTAAAACTTGAATACCCTTACCTTAAATCAAGGTATCAACAATATGTCATGAAATTAACGAATCTGGAAGTCTAAGGTACAATTTATTGTTTTTAAAGACCAGAGTTATACTTTCCATTATTATCTAGTTTTCTTAAATAGTATCTTAATTCTTATTCCTTTCCTTTAAATATAATTAAATATATAAAATATAAATAAAAATAAATTATTTAATATTTCCACATATTTTCCATTTGTTTCATTAGAAGTAACTATCTTAAACTTCCAAGTAAATCTCTGCAATATACCGGTCTTTTAAAATCCCTGATATTACACTGAAAATGCTTTAGGTAGCATGTGCTCTTAATAATAAATAAAGTATCCAAGTATCTTAATTCTTATTCCTTTAAAAAAACATAGCTCTACTGAAACTACTATTATTTGAAATAGATTTAGAACTTCTTTTCTTTATTCAGAGTACTTTCAATCTCATTAGTTTCTTTTCTATAAAGTTTCTATTTGATTTTTTACTCCCACAAATATGTTTAGTCAGTTTGTAAAATAGGTATTTTGGTTAGGGTATCAAGTATTCCGTCTAAAATGGAACTTCATTTCTTCGCAGTTGACGTTCTTCTGGGCATCTACGGTATGTCCTGGCCAGAAAATACAGTTGAACACTGTCTCAGTTAAGTGCTGGCAATTTTAGTCTTTGAAAAAATAAACTTTGTTGTCGTAGCTGTTGTTGTTACTGTTGTTGTTGCTATTGCTGTTGTTATTGTTGTTGTATATAGTGCATTGCGTCGAGGGACGGTGTGAGTATGTGGCAAATTATTTTAATTGTTTGGCAAGTGCTTAGAATGCCGTCGACTTAATGGACTTTTTGAGGCAGGCAGCAGGACACAGAAGAGGTGGTTTAGGGGTGCTGAGGGGGTCAGCCAAGGGGGGGGTTTGGGTGTGTCCTCTGTACAGTAAATTAATATCAAGGGAGTTACGCTTTTCGGTTAAATTAATATTCTTTGTTAAGTTAATTTCCGAAAGAGGTTCTAAGTGCGTCATAGAAATTGTGGTTAAAACACTTTCTGGGGTACAATTGAATTATGTAAGTCCTTGTGAAAAATGGAACCACTACCGTAATGTTCCATTAAGAGAAATGTATTCCTAAGCTATATTAATTCAACTCGGCGTTGTAAGTTATTACAAATTGTATTTTTTATAGAACTCAGCTTATTTCGTGATTATCTATTGATTAAATTAAGTATAACACTAATTGTGCGCAACGAAAATCGATTTACGTTTTAATTACTATTCAATATTCATAAATATAGAAAAAAGTGTATGTGTGTGTGTGTGATTGTGTGTGTGAATGAATAAAAAAAGCACTCTTAAATTTACAGCAAATTAATTCCACGAGCATTGAAAGAGTTCTGTATGGAAAAATATTAAATGCAATGAACAACGAAAACAAAAAGGGAATAGGACATATTAAACTCGACTGGATAATACCCTGTAATAAGTCCGATAAATATCATTAAATTATTATTCGATTTTTAAGAATTCATGAAAATTAGTCCAAATTAGAATAATTTTCTAAACTTTATTATTTCACTTTCTGCTGCTCTGCATTTACAGGGTATTTATATAAATAAAAATGGGGATCATGCTGTAAAATAATAATAAATAACGAGCCAACGAGGCGAAATCAATGTAAAACGCGATGAAGCGTATCAATGGTAAGCATGGGCGTTAGCCCTAGTGGGCGTGGCAGTGACAAAATAACCGCATGACGTCAATCAACAGTACAATATATGTAAGTGACTGCATGTGCATATGTGTGTGTGTGAGTGTGTATTTTATGGGATAATGTATAATCGAGGCATATCAACAACTTGCCACAGTGTTGGTTAACACTTCAATAAATCGATAAATGCATCAAAGAGAAAAGCTGTTGCATAATTATCGGCGCACAGGCAGCACTTTAATTAAATTGGCTGCATTCAAGTATTAGTGCCATTGCTCCGTCTCTTTCTCACATTCTCTCCCACGCTCACGCTATCTCTCTCTCTCGCTCTCGCGGCACCCAGCATTAATCATAAAAATTGCAATCAATTGGCAAAAATTGAAATGGCTGCCAGTTGGCTGACGTCCCAATTGAATCGATATATTTTTCACAGGGTATATCAACTAAGTGGCACAGTTCGTTAAGGGAATACATAAAATAACTTTTATTGTTCTATTAAAATTATGCCCATCTAAAAAATAATTAGAAAAAATTATTCTAACCAAAAGATCATTATATCTGTTTTTTCTATCTCTCTAGCTCAATCAATTTCCATTCTTCAATTTATCTTATCATTTAATTTATTATTTAATTTAATTTATTATTGTTTATTAATATAAATAGTTTTTGCATCGAAATTTCCAACGTTTTCTTCTCGTATTATGATATAATTATTTTATAAATTATTTAAAGTTCTAATCAATTTTGACTCTCTATTTCTTTTATTTTATTATTATATTTATTGTAATTATTTAGTATATATTTTAAGTGGCATTATAAATTTTATTGAGTTTATTCTCGATATTGCAAATGCAATTATTAACCATTTTACTGGCCTTCGCTTTTAGCATATTCGATAAACTAAAAATTCAATATATTCCACTCCATTTGATGAAATTTTTGTGAAATAGTGCATGTACTTCTCATCATATAACAGAACATTTAAATGCTGTTATATCATGCTTACTTGTTTGCCATTCCAAGTGAATGGACGCGTCTGTCAATGTTGATGATAATGATGATGGGGATTGGAAGGTGAATGTGGATGTGGATGTTGATGCTGATGTGGTTGGTTATGCTTGGGTAAGGAATATCGCAGTCAGGTAAGCTGTAGAGCCAAACGAAAATTAAGTTGGCAAAGCGTTCAACTGCAAGTAACTCCCCCATTCCAATTTAACTAGACCCCACTTGGGTGGGTTGGCATTAAACTGAAGTTGCTGCACGTGACCGACAAACGTTCGACTCCCGCTGCCGTTTCCAGTTCCAGTCCCAATCCCATTGCCAGTCACAATCTCAATCGCAATCCCAGTGGCAGTCAGCAGTTGCAGCTGCCACGTGCCGTCAACAGCAGCATTGCAGCAGGAACCACAGCAGCAACCGATGCAACAGCACCAACAGCAGCAACATCACTTGTCAGCATATGTCGAATGGGCTCAAGTGGCACTGGAAGTGGCACAGTTGCTGCAACTGCCCCATGATTGCTTTTATGGTCACCTGTGGGTGTCATTAAATGATATCGCACAACTAAGTCAACTAACGTTCCATTTCTGTCATTATATAACCAGTTATACGCCCTGTTGCCCTACTGCAATCCTGTGGTATTGCCTACTTTATACTCTGATATTTTCTTACCTGGTACTCTACTTTAAATTTTACTAGGATTTACTCTATATTGCATATTGTATTAATTACTCTGTACTCTAGTGAATGAAGGGTGCTTAACCCTTATTTATACTTTTTTTTATATATGTAATATACTAAATATGTACTATTTACCCTTAACTACCTTGTTAACTGAATTCCTTTCATACATTTTATAATGTATCCTGTGTTCAATCGACTATATACTATAGTGTATACTCTAGTTATACCCTAGTGCTTTGTATTACATATTAACCTCATTATTTTATAATTCTTATTCCTCTACTAAATATATATTGTACATATATCTTACTATAATATTTGCTTTACTCCCTAAATATCTGTATGCCAGTCTCTAGGCTCTACTTCATATATTACTATGTCCGACAAACTCTACTATCCTCGTATACCCTACTGTAAGCCTTGAAGGGAATTACTCAGCTCTTTCACTATTCCAATCTGCTCTCTGTTCTGCCTTCATTAGATGTTCTTTGCGCTTTTAATACCATTTGCCAGTTGCCCTTCATTTTATCCTTCTCTATGTATTTTGTTTTTATACTTTTTATTTAGCAATTTGTTGTTATTGTTGTTGTTGTAGTTGTTGGGTTCTTTAATGCTGTTAAATGCATTGCAATTTTTATCTGCTGTGAAGTTTTTTCTACGACTGCGACTGCGACTACGTGACGTTGGCGTTTTGCATTTGGAACTGGACTTGCATATCCGTTAGCATATCCTGAATGCCTGTAGTAGAATCCTTCCTGCAGTCCCGTTGTGTTATCTTGCGGTTTTTTATATCAAGCTGAGAATTTTCTCATTAATTTCAACGTTTTTTTCCCCTCTTTCTCACTCCCTTCATCTCTTTTTCTGTCGTTGATGTGTTTTGTGGTTGTGTGGACAGTTGTCGGTCTGCATCCTGTGGTTGAATCCTGCGCCACAAGCCGAGTAAATGAGTGTCCCATGTTTCGCATCATAGATGGAACTCTTTACATTTAATGATATGAAAGTATTGAATAAATGTGGAACAAGTATTTGACTTCACATGGAACTTGGAATGTAATTAAAAGATGAAATGTTCTATATGCTATTCTAACTTTTGCTTATTAAATGATGAACTATTCTACTAATGTAAGTTTATTCTCTAAACTCTGTATAATCATCAAAATTTTTTTTAAATCTTGAAACACATACAATCTTAATTATAAATCTTCTTCTTATTAAAAGAGAGTCTGTCATAATATCTGTTAGATCTTTCCACAAGCTACACTAACCAACGTTGTCTTTGGGGATATGAAATTTTCAGATAATTTACAAAAATTAAAGATAAATTTGGAAAATTTAAAGATATCATCTACAATTACTTCTAGACAGTATAAAATGAAGGGAACGAAATGGAAATCAGTGCGCCAAAGTGGAAGTTCACACAAATTAGAGCTGGGGTCAAAGGAAAAGCTACGGGAAGAGAGTAAAATGAGGGAGAAGTGCAAGACAAACACCAATTAAATGAACATAATGATAATGTTGTGCCGAAAAGTCATTTGGTGCTAACTAAATTACAACTTCCACTTTACATTGGATGGCAGGAAAGCGGAACCTCAACCTCAATCTTTGAAATAAAACAACGACCTCGACCTCGCCCAAGAACCGCGTCGACGACTCTTTGTGTAGAACGGAACTGGAAATCCACACAAATTAAAAGTCTGCTGCAGTTGCAAGTAAGAACAGATGGCTACTGCAATCTAATGAAAACAAACATTTCCACAGCAACAACAACAACAATTACATTGCAGAGGAAAAACTAAAAAAGAAAATTCGTGAACTCTTAAACTGAAGAAGTGGAGCTAAAACCATTTTCAAGTTGGTTTTCGGCTTGGTTGACTTGCCCGAAGTTCAATGCACAAGTTCATGAACTTGGAACTTCGAAAGGGTTTACCGGGTCGCTCCACTGACTGCTGACAGAGCAGTTTATAATTAGAAACCCTAAGATGGCTAAAAGAAGTAGACGTAGCGAAAGAAGAAGAAGAAGCAATTGTAAATAGAAGCAGAGCTCAGAGACCGACAGTTTGACTTGACTCAAGTATCTGACAAAAAGTCAAGTGGATTTTGGCGGCAAAGTTGCATTGCCACAGAACCAATCCACCTCTCTCTCTCTCTCTCTCCTTTCCCATCTCTTTCTCTCCACCTTTAGGTGCGTCGTGCGTGGGATTTAATGTTTACCCAAGGCACAAGACCAGACCAAAGTCGAAGAAGAATCAGCATCAGCAACTGATGATGATGAAGTTGATGATGATGATGACAAGTGCGCACTTCTCCTGTGATATTGACAGAAAAACAAAAGCAAACAAATTGTTGGTGTGCAGTCGTGTATGTAAATAAAAGACAAGAATCCAACCAAAAAAAATGTAAGAATTTTGATAAATAACGAAGAGGTAATACCCTATCTCTCTAGCAAAATTTAGTTTCGCAGATTCTAACAAATAAGAAAATTATTATACGGAAATAATTGTATCTTAAATGTAATCAAAAAATTAAAGAATTCTATAAACTCGATTTAATACTTAAAAAAAAAACAAGGTCAGATGAACTGATATGATTTCTTGGATAACTCAATAAATAAATATTTATTTCATTTTAGCAATCTTAAAATATGGCTTTAGTTTCTCTTATTTTCTTTCTCTCAACTTCTGTTGCATAATTATCTACACTTCGGTGTCCATCGCTCAATTGTAGGGTATACACAAATACGGTTTACTGGTGGCAACTTATCAACATTGATATGAAAATCGGTTTAAAGAACAAAAACCTCAACAATTCTGAAAAGGTAAAAACGAAAAACAGAAGACAGAAGATGAAACTGTCCATTTTGCATATGAGGACAGCCTTTTGTTATTGTTTTCAGCAGCTTAAGCAATATTTAATACTGATTTAACAAGAATAAAGCCGAGACAAAAGCAACATCAACAAAGAGAACGAATTATTCCAATTTTAACATATGTTTATATACATATATTTGTATATGAGTGGGTGGGCTGAAACTTCCTCGATTGTGGTTAATCTTTAAAGTGTGATAGGCTTCCATCTCCTTCTTTCTCTCACAATCTCTCTTACTCTATCTGCATGTTTATATTTTGATTTAAAATTCTGTGCACGCGCCATGCATTATATTTTCTATATATGATGATACTCAGTTACTCGAATACTCATACTCAAACAAACGAATACTCGAATACTCGACTGCCCGGTGTGAATATTTGTTGTCTCTTATTGTTTGCGTTTTTCCATATATGCAAATAATACAAAATATTATAACGAATATACGAAGAATATTAACAGATACAAACAATAGACAACGATGCTTTTTAAATAAATATATAACAAATAATACCCCCCATTTTCCCCTCGGTTTACCAATTATTTGCTGCTGTTTCGATTGATAAGCGCTTCAAAATGAAAATTGTAAACTGAAAACTGAAAAGTGCAAACTGCATTGCAATAAATTGCAGGAAATGCAATATAAAAATGTTTATTTGTCATAAATTGCCACAGTTGGCATATGCCCCTCAGCATTAAAAAAGCAATCAAAAAGCAAAGAACATAAAAATATGCTGCTATGGTAAATGGGAAGTGCATAAAGAGGAGTCGGAAGGGAAAGTTAAATGTTAGGTGCAGGCAATTGTTAAAGATAAACTGTTGAGATAATAAAAGTCTTATACCTATCATGATTCTATTGTTATTATTTTAATAATAAATTTCCTTTTCAAGACTGTTTCATTTTCTTTCTGATATCTCTTTCTTGACAAGACTTGTTCAATAAGACGACTCGTCAGTATTCTGTAAAATTTCTTTCCTCTGGATAAAATTACTATCTGAAAATAGCGATGAATATATTTAATCCAGGTATTAAAACCTTAACCGAAACCGTAACCTTTAACCGGTGAAAACCGATTGAAATTTGTAACCGTAACTAAAACCGTAACCGAAAAAAATTTGTTCCGCTGTACCGAAACCCACAAACCGAAACTCTTTAAACCGAAATAACCGGTTGGTAACCGATTCATTTATAAGGGTTAATTTCGGTTCTGGCTGTCACAGGTACTGATTACTTTGAACTGCCATAACTTTGTCAAAACTCAATCAATTATCATGCGCAATGTAAATTTGAGCATGATTTTACCTCAAAATTCGATCTGCATTTAAATTTTGTTCATTTTTAAAAATTTTTTAAAATCGAATTTTTTACAAATTTTACAGTGTTACCCCTTATCATTTTTCGAAAAATTTCGAAAATTTCGAATTTTCAAAATTAACAAAATTTAAATGCAGAACGAATTAAGAAGTAAAATCATGCTCAAATTTGCATGGTGCATGATAATTAATTAAGTTTTGACAAAGTTATCACAGTTCAAAATTATTAAAAATCAGTAATATCAAAATAATCGAAATTTTCATTCCATTCCAGTAACCAGATAACATTATTTTCCAGGCTAATTAGAGCATTAAGTCTTTTTTCATGAAAAGTAGTGAATAACGCTTCTTATTTTGGTCAACCGAAAACCTTAATTTCTTATTTTTTTGTGAACCGAAACCATACCGGTATTTTTAAACCGAAACTTACAAAAAACCGATAACCGTTACGAAACCGATACTCCAAGTTTTTGCATAACCGACAACCGAAAACCTTGATGCGAGCATAACCGAAACCGTAACTAAAACCGATATTCGTTTCGGTTTTAATCCCTGATTCACTCTATTTAAAATATTCAAGCTATATAAAATATAGTCTATATATCTAATTGATTATAGTTCCCTTGTAAATGAGATAAACTCTTTGTCAATTTAAAAGAGTCCCAATCTTTAAAAGATCACAGATCTTTTAAGGATATATATATATATAAAATCAGAATGTAAAACCTATTACATTTTATCTCGATGTTTACGCTGTAAATGGTCTTCGGGAGTACAAAAGCTTGATAAACTCTTTGACACTCGTTTCAGACACGTTTATAAATCGTCAGCAATAAAGCTGGCTAATAATTTTTATCCTGTCTGTCGACTTTGGAGCTATTACCAGGACAAACATGAGGCATATATACTCGTAAATCCTTCGGTCCAGCTATCTGCATAATGCATTTCTACCCAGACCAAAAACAAGACCAAACTAAACCTTCATTTATCACATTTATCGTTGCAGGCAGCTCAGCTCTGAGTGCAATGCAAAAATTCTATTACAAGGCAACAGACCGAATGCTGCCAGTTCCCTCGGCATGACCATTCAGGAAGCAATGCCGGCAGACCATTAAAAATTACAATAAGAGTGCAAGATAGTGACAGAAAGAGAGAGGCAGAGGAAGAGGCAGAGAGAGATGGAGAGAGTTGAGAATCTGGCATATCATGTGAGACTTGCGACATATGCGATAAATTTCCTGAAGAAAACTGCCGAGCAAAAAGGCACTGCATCATTTTCCATTGTGCACAAAAAGAAAACAAGTTAGCATCAAGTCTATAGTGACAGAACTAGTAGATACCCTGTATAAAGTTATCTTATTACAAGAATTTATAGTCCTAGTCATAGTTTTTAGAGGAAAGAGTACAAAATGTAAGTCCTAATCGGGTCCAGAGTGCTGAAGTAGTAGCTATTTTGATACTGGATTCCAATTGTAATAAAGATAATAGAACATCTTGATGGAATTTAGATAAATGTATTAGATGAATAAATACTCTGCATAAAACTAGGATATCTTCAGATCTTCTGTAAACTAAGGAATAAAAGTTCTGTAAAGAATATAGTTATAATTGGATATAAGATAACCTATACGCAGTTTGATTAACTATAGTTTTTCTGTTAATCAAAGATTCAAAACATACAAAATTCCGTCTAGATACCCTGAATAAGCTAACTATCTGATAAACATAATGAAATTAAATGTTTGGATAAATGTATCTGTATTTCAATAACAGACATAAGTTCTTCGGGATTCTATTTACTATTAAATTATCATACTCTTTCTTTACATATTCTTAGTCTACAGGGTATTCATATAAAAGTAGATTATAATGCACATGTTGAGAGCATTTCTTGAGATTCAAAGCAATTCTCCTTTAGCTGCAGTTTGTTACAATTTATCAATGTCCTGGCAATGCATATAATCCGCGTCCATAAGGATCAATGAGGATAATGCGAATATATGTCGATGTTGTCGTGTCGAGTCGTGTAGGTAAAACGTCGACTCTGCCACATGTAATTATCGTTTATGCCGCAACGTGGCACGTTTCGTATTTGGATTTGAAATTAGGTTTGAGTTTGGGTTTCGATTTGGAACTGAAACTGAAACTGGAATTGGAATTGGGGGAGTTGTCTTTAATTTGCCATGGTTTTCAGCTGCACAAGCCAGTCGATGTGTGAGTGTGTGTGAGTTTATTTGTGTTTGCGATGTGATAAGCACATAATATGGTTTTTCACACTTACAATAGCTTTCTCGATAAGGAAGTGGGGGACTTAAGGTGGGGCTACGTATTTGGGGGGATTTGGATTTGTGTGCTATCGATTTTGCCTTTTCGGTTTTCAGTTGCTGTTGCGGTCGTGTTGCAACATGTTTTCGTGCTATCAGAATTATGATTAATTGATTGCCGGCAGTTATCAAGCACTATGAATTGGGGGTTGGGTCACGCCCCTGCAATTTGGGGCGGTCAACAGCCGACTGCCGACTGCCGACACCCTTTGCCACCAGAGAGAACATAATTCGAGAGATAAGCATTTAAAACAATTCTGACACTTGCCCACTTCCCCTCTTCCTTCTGTTTACACCTCCCTTTGCTCTTGCTGCTCCACTGATGACAAACAGCTGGAAGACGCTGGCGTGGCATCCACATTCAGCCACAACAGCAAATGTGCAACCAAATTGACAGCCATAATCAAACATAAGCAACATTTAATTGGCACTCAGGCGAGCAGCTGCAACTAAACGCACTCCAAATACACTTGCAATTAAATAAAAATTATATTTAAGTTAAAAATATTTGAAATATAATTTAAAATATATTTAAAATTCAGTTGTGGCAACTTCAACGTGCAACTCATTGCTGCAGGGCTAAAGGCCTATTTTATTGCAAATTTAATTATAAAAAATAAAAAAAATAAATAATTTTAATTTTTTGAATTATGAAATAATCGAACTATAATATTACATTATTTTTAAAATAAAGTGATTGCAATACATTGCTGCAAAGCTAATGGATTCTTAATCAGCTGATGACATATTTTATTTTTTTGAAAATTCGCTTGAAAAGATATTTTAAAACAATTAATTTTATATTTGTAATTAAAAACTAATCGAAATATAATTATAATATATTTTTGTAATTAAGTTTTGGCAACTCCAGAGTGCCAACCTTTCCGACAAAACTAAAGGATTCTCAATCAGCTGAAGACAAATTTTATTTTATTGAAAATTCACTTGCAAATAAATTTTAAAACAATGAATTCTATATTTGTAATTAAAAACTAATCGAAATATAATTATAATATATTTTTAAAATTAAGTTATGCCAACTTGAACGTTCTACACTTTGCTGCAAAGCTAAAGGACTCTCAGGCAGCTGAGGATCTACAAAGGGAATCTGTGGGGAGCTGCGTCTGCGGCTGTGGCAGCCACATGTGCGCTGTGCAATCATTTAAATAGTTATTGCACTTTTCTTGCAACACACACACTCACACACACACACTTACACGCACACGGCAATGCAATTAGTTTAAAAGGCCAAAAAGAGAGCCGAAAGGGGAAGGAGAAGAAGTGGAAGCTTGACAGGCTGACAGCACAACAAACATGCCCCAGCAGGAGAAAGAGGTGAAAGAGGGGGAGGAAAAACGACTGCAACGAGCTGCATGGAAAAATGTCAAAGCAGAAATGAAGCCATTAAATGAACGGCAAAAGTTGCCCAAAAAAAAGAAGACTATAGAAGAAGCAGAAGAAATGAAGACAGAGAGAGCATAAAAAGAGGAAGGAAACTGCAGCCAACGCCAGTGGCAACACATTTAACACCCGCAGGAAAAACAGCAGAAAAAGAAGGGAGCAGGGAGTGTGGAGTAGAGGAAAGTCTCACTGAATAGGGGGAGTTAAAAGCACTGGGGCAACAGTCTTTGACTGGTTCAAACGTCATCGTCATCGCCGCAGTCCGCAACATCATCGTCATCCTGTAAGAGCTAGAGGGGACAGGGGAGAGAGGAGTGAGGCAGATGGAGAGTGGGAGTCTCGTCTACGTCGTAAAAGTCAACATCTTTCACGTATGTGAGGCCCTTCTGACGTTTACAGGGCGCGATAGAAAAAATAACCAGAGAAATTGGTCCAGGAATAGAGCCAACACTTTTTTTTGGGCTGAGTTGGAGTTTTGAGGTTGAGTCGAAATTTTAATGGGCTACAGCCCATTGTGGTCATGTCATTAAGTGCAGACGGCTCTGATTTAAAGTGGCTAACCATTCGTAAATATGCTAGTTAGCCATAAGGTAAAATAATGGACAACTACTTAGAAACAGAAAGGACCAAAGAAAGAAGAATGTGCTGGTAATTAAAGAATTTAGCAGATTAAAATAGGGATACAAATTGAAGATTTTATTTAATTAGCTAATCAGAGAGTTTTACATTTTTAGCTTGATAAATTCTACAATTGAAAGAAGCAGATGTAACAAATTTAAGCAACTCAAGTTCCAAGAGAGACGAGTTCAGATATAATATAAAGAGATAACTAACTCAATATTTACAGCTCTAATATACGAAATATCCTCAAATATTGGGCTACAACAATACATCAAGTTGATTTGTTTAATTCGATATACATACCAACAATTTCCTCCTTTCACTCAACAAAATCTAAGGTTATTACACATTTGGTTGATAAAGGAGCAACTCCTGATTAGATTAAACTGCTGTAACTTGTATAACTGTTTGTTGGGTAATTAGTCTAAGCAATTAATAAAGCTGGCAGCTGCAGACAGACAGACAGGTTGTTTTACTGGATGAATCCTTAAGCTCAACAATAAGTAGGTTATGCTATCAATTTCCATATTCCATATGCCAAGTTTTTGGGAGGAGAGTAGCGCAGTGTTAACTTGGCCCAAACAGCAGCCCAACAAGACAAACGACTTCTGCAGTGCTGAGAGGAGGTAAGAAGGGAGCAATAGAAAACAACGGGAGGAGAGAGGGATTGGGGAAACATAGAACACGTGAGTTGTGCAACATTTTTGCAAAGTAATTGCTCATTTTGACAGCTCGTGCAACGCCCTTGTTTGCAGTTGCCTTTTTGGGAAGAGGGAAGACAGCGAGGGGATGAAGCTTCTTTTAGGGCTTTGCCAGGCTTCGGCTTGTTGCTTCCTGCCACTGGCAGCAGCAACTACAACAACTTGCAACAATATGCAGCAACCAGCAGCAACCTGCAACATCAGCTTCGCGTTGTCTTCCTTTTTTTCACATACGAGAAAGCAATAAAATCTTATAGTTTGTTTTGTTTTTGTGCTCCTGCTTCTGCTGCTGTTGCTGCTGCACATGTGGCATGCCACCAGCGTACAACGGTGACAACGACAACAATGACGACACTGACTACAGACAGTATTCTGTCACTGACAGCCTGTCAGACGACACAGGCGACTCGAAGCTGTCCCCCACTTGTTGTCAACTGTGATGCACTTGCTCCTTTGCTCCATCTATCTATACACTGCATCTAATAGTTCGGTAAGGGTATATACACTATATGAAAAGTTTCATAAACTGGTCGTAGAACATGTTGAATCGCATTGTAGTCGAAATTATGTTAATTTTTAAACTTTATATGTATCTGAAATATATTGTCAAACTGGGATTAAGAGATGATATTCCGTTTAAGGAAATATAATTTATTTAATTTATTTAAACGTCAACTAAAAATGGATAGTCTTATAGTTAAAATTGTTAATCATGATTTTAAATTATTTATTAAATTAAATAATATTAATTACATACTTCATGTTGTTCGGAATATTATATATTATTGATTGATACCTATATTCTATAGGTATATTATATATTCCTATTTTCTAGCTTAAAAGAAATAAAAATATTTTTAAATATTAAAAGAAAACTACTCTGCTAATTTGCTTTTGGCTCTTATTTTATTTTTGTGATTAGGGTTCGATGAGGAATATATCACAAGGTCGGTAATAAATTAAATTTAGATCTGCTCACAATGTGAGATCGTTTTTAATGTGAACTAAGATTAAAAATCATGTATGGTTGATGATGATGATAATATATTGCAATAGATTGTATTGTATATCTGTGATTCATATTTCATTTAAATAATATTCCCATTTTATACACATAAGTTAATTTTTAATTGCTAATTAAAGGGCAACTCTTAGTCGGATACTCCCCACTTCGTTTAATAGTACTTTCTTTTGTTGTCGCTTGCATTGTTGCTGCATTTTAGTACAACTATTAAATGCGTTTCACAATTGTTGTCGATGGATTTGTTATAGTTGGCAATAAAATTAATATGCATGTTGGGGGCAATAGTTCCAATGACATTTCAACAGAAAGCAGCTTGCAGCATGCAGCATGTGGCATGCAACGCCATCTGCTTTGCATATCAGAGAACGCCATCGAATGTCAGCTTTTCATTTTTTTTGCGTCTTTTATGGCAATTGCAGCTAGATTTGCCCCCCATGTAAAGAGAATGTATTACTTTTTACTGAAAGACATTGTCTAGCACAACGGGCGATGATGTGCCCCCAGACGGGGCACAGAATCATTCTCAATTTAAACGTATGACACAACACAAAAGTGTCAGTCAGCGAACAAGAGGAGATGGTGGGAAAGGGGGGCAGTTAAAAGAGGGGTTGAGCATTTCATAGCAATCTGTCACAATCAATTAATTGCCATAGAAAATATCAACGAAGCACATCAAACAAAACTCTGGCAAGGTAAATGCATGACGATGAGGTTGACGCTGCCGATGCCTATCCGTCAGATACAAGATACTCTACACGGAGATACAAGATACAGGGAACACACTCGGCTGCCTTTGGCTTTTATCAGCACGCACGATCACTTCAAAGAGGCAAACAGAATCATTGAAACGGAAGTGATTGCATTCACACTACCGCACCACATTGAATCACACCACAGCTGGCCAAGTGGGGCAAATTGTGGTTGGGCATAGTTGGGCCTAGACACGGCGGCACTTTATTTGATCAACGCTCGATCGCATTTAACAGATACTTTCCTATGCTACATGTCGGACCGATAATTTGATCATCTCTGTCAGCTTTATGCGAAGGCATTCACACATATGTATAATACAATACATTTCAGAGATGTCAACCTAAGGTTAACTGGAATTTCCTCTATGGTTTCTATCTTCTCTGAGGTGTGCTCTATATGTGTGTTCTTCCTAATTTATATTGACACATTTTAGGGAATTTCTTGATTTGTGTTATGGCTAATATGTTGTTATAAATTCGAATGCTGAAGGAATTCAGTGATTGGAAATTGAAAAGGGTTTCAAAAAGAGATTTGGAGCGCTAGCTGAAGTTAGCTATAATTACAATATCATAGAACATATTTGAGGTTTATGGGGATGTTTTTTGATCAGTGTTAAATTAAAAATATTTTAAGCAAAACAATACAGAGAATATATTTCAAGAGTTTTAAAGATGGGTTTAATTTTATATTACTATTTTCAAGAAGTTTTCCGACTTTACAAGAAAGGTTTTGAAATTAAAATTTAATATAGGGCCCTAAAATATTAAAATCGATTGAATGGTTATTGAACATAGAACAAATATTTTTCTTAATTATACAGCCCAATTCCCTATAATATTTTTTAGAAGATCGACGTTTTACTCACAGCTTCCTTCTTCTGAATTTGAGATGCACTTAAAGACTATTTAATTTAAATAAATATAAAAATTCTGAAATTTCCGCAAGAAATTCTTTTCAAGTATAATAGTTGTCGAAACAGTTATTTTTAACAAATTGTTATTTTCTTTTTTCCACCGCAATTGAGAAAAACAAGAAACTGCAAATGAAATGAATTTTCAGTCATAAATAATACGTTGACAGTTGTAATTTTCGAAAGTAATCAGGCAAAGCTAATTAACAACAGCAGAAACTGAAACTGAATGAGAAACAGAAAAACAGCAGCCAAGTGAAGTCGAAAAAGGTGCGCACTTCAAATACTTATATATATGTATAAGGGCGTGGCAGCAAGCCCCCTATAGATGTATATATATAATGTGAAAATGTGTAGGGAGATGGTGCAACATGTCATCTATGAGAAAGTCTGAACAGCGCTAATGAGAAAAA
Source organism: Drosophila kuntzei (assembly GCA_035042165.1). NCBI lineage: Eukaryota > Metazoa > Arthropoda > Insecta > Diptera > Drosophilidae > Drosophila > Drosophila kuntzei. The sequence continues at coordinate 115,712 of JAWNLU010001704.1, forward strand.
TATGACACAATTGTAATTATCTCTATCGGAATGGTCTGTCTCTCTCTTTCTCTCTCTCTCTGTCTATCTGTCTGTCTCACTCTATGCTTAACATTTAATACCAATATGACAGTGACAGACCCAAGGCTAGTGGCAGTTGCAATATGTGTTGTAGCAAGATGAATGAGCATGAATTATAAACACATAAAAAAAGGCAGCAACAACTTGCAACTGGGCAGTGAAAATAGTTGTTGCCACTGCAGCTGACATTTCAGTTAATTTTGATGTATGTTCCATCCGCTGGATGCGACTCCGTGTGTACTTGTGTGTGTGTGTGGGTTTCCCTGCCGAATACCCGGAGCTGTTGTTAAGCCAAACGGATTTTCAACTCCTGCGGGAAAATAGCGCAAGAGCAGCTTGAACGCTTGAAATAACAATAACAATAACAAAACAATGAACATACGGGAGTGAAATGATATGTGAGCTCGTAACTCGTATCTCGTAAACTTGCTACACCTGCCGCTTAATTGGGAACAGGTAAAAGTGGAAGTGACCCTGTTCTGTTCTCTTCTGTTCTAGGCGCCATAAAGTTTCATTAAGCGTGACGTGTTTTATAATTTTGTAATCCAAAAACGCCCCCGAATCAGCTCGCTTCCCCCTCTCCAACTATCAAAGAGCCGTAACTGATTAACTAAATGCTCATAAACATGGAAACTAACCGAAAAGCGAAAGGAAAAATGCAGAGGGAAAGGAAAAACAGCATCCCAAACAACAACCCCTATTAAAAATGATCTATGTGTAAAAATATGAGTAAATTTTTAGCTTGTTTTCATGGGAAAATTGTTTGGTATCCTCCCGGCAGTCTGTGGGTGGTAATATTTCGAGTCCTTACATAGCATTACTTGCTATTTCTGTTAGGGATTGTGTAGTGTCATTGCGGCACTCAAGCGTGCTCTCCCTGTGGAATCTTTTGGGATCATTTAGTTGGGTGAGAGTGCAGGAAAAAGTGCTCAAGTCTGGGAAAGAATCTCTTATTGAACTGTGACTTCAACTGACACAAACGGAATCATAATTTATCTTTGGCAATATCTCCTTTGAAATGTTAGCCGACTTTAAAGTTTACATCACTGACCCAGATGTCGATGATGCTCGTAATATGGCAAAATTTATGCACAATATTTCTTGCTTGTTGTCTAACAATTTGCAGACATCTGAATCAGAGAACAGAAATGAAAATGCTGTGATGTGTTTACACAAGAGACGTACACGAAATTGGAAATTCGAATATCGACATGCAAAGCAAGTGAAAATTCAAAATACGAAATTTACGAGGCAGCCGACGAATTCTCACACTGTTTATCATAAAATAAAAAAAAAATACAGAAAAAAAAAATTGATGATTCGAAAAGGAATGGGAAAGAGAGGCAAAAATCAGTGAGAAAGCCGGGCAAATGTTTACACAAATTACGTTTTGCCCCATCCTTAACTCCCACTCCTTCCACAATTTGAACGGCTACCGTATTGGAAAATAAACCAATTGCCTTGTGCATCCGATAGATACAGATACATATAGAGATAGAGAGATACACACGGGACGTGAGGGGAAAACGAGCAAACATGGACAGGCTGACAAACAGTGTATGTCAGACGATAATATTTTTTCAGCTCAACATATGTATGGGCTTGTATGTGTTTACATATATTTAAATTGTATCTGTATCTGTAAGTGTGTCTACTACTCGTGTATCTATGTATCTATTGGTAAGGCAACGGCAAAGCGGATTGAAGGTGTTAAATGGGCATGAAACAGCTGCATTGCGACGTGGACGAAAGGACAATCAACAAATAAACACACTCACATACAACAACAGCACCTCCTGCTGTCTGTGAGGAGGAAAAAGCTCAAAGGACATGTACAAAATATCCCAATTGGTAATGCAGGCGAGGCACATTGATCGGCTCTGTTGCCATTGCCATTGCCATTGCCGTTAACGGGCAAACGGGACATATGTAAATACCAAGCTACGCTACGAAATGTCAACAACTACAATTACAGCTATAACAACAACAGCAATGACTATAACATGGGTCAGGAGCTAAGGTCCCCAGGGGTCCTTCTTAACCCTTTCTCGACCGAGCACACACAATGGGTAGGCAGCTCGTCCTTTATTTAAATTTAATTTACATTTTCCCACTATTTCGAGGCATATTAATTTCCATATCGATCAATCGGAACTGACCAGAAACACTCACACCTTTTGGCCAGCTGGCCACACCCCTGCCGCCTCTCCCCCTTACCAGTTCTGACCCAAATACAACTAATTGAGCATGACGTAATTAGTCATCTATTCACAGGGTTGTTGTTCTCATTCTCATTCAATTCTCGCTCTTGATGTTGTTGTTTTGATTCATATTTAATGGCCATGGGAAAAACTATTTCATTCATTGAAAATGCATTGCAAAATTGCAACCACAAATTTTGTTATGCCAACATCTTGCCATTTGTCATAACTTCCAGGCAGAATTTTGCCCAAAACGATTTTCACAGGATCTTCGAACTCATTTATTAACTAATTGCAAAAATGCAAAAAGAAAATTTATTAGTCTATTGGGAAGTTATAAAACTTTATACCAAAGATTTGAATATAGAAATGAGATATTGTATTAAAAACTAAAATTTACATATACTTGTATAATAACAAGTTTTAAATTACAAAAAACTAATTTTACCAAGAAAATGAAATACAATACTATTAAATGGATTATCTAACAATACTGCACTTTTAATTTAATCCTAAAACTTCACTAAAATTTTCCAAAAATGTCTCCAACCTTTTGCCAGTTAAAGCAAATTATAATTGCATAATAAATGCTTATGAAATTGATGTATAATTTAAATGAAACTCAGTGCAGACCCCATCAGGATATATGAGCACTCGAAAGCACCATGGTCAGCTGTTCCTAATTAAATGTGGAGCTGAACCACAATGAAAGAGCAAATTTGTCATGGCAAGAAACAACAACAAATCTCTTAAACCGAAGCAGCACCCACAACAGGATGAGATCGGGATAAAAAATGAAGGATGCAATTCAAGCTGAGGCAATCCAAGAAAAACCCCATTACCGAAATGAATTTATGCACATTTCAAATAGAGGAAAACAAACAACAAGTTGAAAGAAGAGTGAGAACTGTAGATACTTGTACCATGACCATGACCAGGATGACGTCGACGTCGACGTCGACGACGGAGTTGCGGATGTGCTGGAGTTGATGATGTTGACGGGAAAAACTGCAAAGATGAAACACTGCAGAAATGAAAAACTTGCATACTGAGTTGAAGTTGAAGTTGGAATCGTAGTCTGAGTCGCAGTCTCTGTTTGTTTTTGCTGTTGTCGAGAGCTGAATAACAAATTGCCAGAGAAAACTAACTAGACCAAATATTTATTTTTTAACACGTTAATCTCACAAATCCCCTCCTCAAGTGCAACAACAACCACAACAACATTAAACCGCACACAGTTGTCTGTGTAAACAGTATGACACCAGATACCAGAGACGTACCACAACCACAATGAGTTTCAAGTTGTTCTTTCATTCTAGTCTATTTTTTTTTCTGAACTTTTTCTACAGATTTTTAAATTATCATGGCCAGAGTATAGTTTCTGACTGGACGCAGGAGTCTAAACAAACAGTAAACGTAACAGTAGCCAAGACCCTACATAGGCCACAATCAGCCGCAGGCCCTAACAAGAACCGGAGCTGTCACCACTTGACTTATCCCCAGACTCCCTCCGAGATGCCCTATGAGACGTCACACCGTCCGACTGCACTTTTTCCACAGAAAACATGACGCAGGCGTCGCAGCCTGCTGACAAAAATGTCGCGCCCAAAGGCGATGTAACTACAAAAAATACCAAATAAATGTATAATAACTGACGCAACGAATTTGAAATACTCTAACTATAAGATCTCTACTGTTTCCATTTATGATAGAATTATTTCAAATATTTAGTTGGTAATCATTGCAAGAAATTAAATGATTTATTTTGTTAAAAATAAATAAAAATTGTATTTTATCCAGTCTGAGAGATATTTTAAATAGGCATTCATTTTTTTATTATACATACTATTACTTCAAAATTTCTTTCAGTTAATTGTTAGTCAGTAATTGAGACATTAACTAAGCATTCGATTTTTTTAATATTGTTTTAATAATCATTAGTTAGAAATTATTTATAAATACAAATAAGTTGATTTTTGTTTTTAAATAGTATAGAAGTTATTTTTATTATTTATTATAAATATTCAATAATAAATATAATTTAAATTTTTAAATATTAATCTTTTATTTGAAATTCAATTGATTTTATTTTTTTAATTTCATTTGATTTTAGTGCTTGAATTTTCTGGAATATTTTCAAATTGGCAGACGTTGCTGTTAGTCTGTAGGATAGTGTATTTAGTTAGGCTATGGATAAAATTATGACAGTAAATTCAATTTGTATGAAAGGGCAACAGAAAAGACAAAATATACGTATTTTCCTTGTTTTTATTCCTTTTTTAGCCACTCGACAAGTGACGCCTCTTCGAGCCTGTCCAACTCAACTGTCAGGCGACTACGTTGAGGTTTTCTAAGTGAGTGAGAGTTTTTTTTGGTGTGTGTGTGTGTATGAGTGTAAATGTGTGTGTGTGTATCTGTGTGGTCCACTCTTGACGCAGCTCAAGTGCTCGCTGTGTTGCCCCAAAAGGCAACAACGGAAGCAACTCAATGGGTGGCCAGGTTGAGATTTTTGGGTGGGAATGGTTGTAATTGTGAGTATCTGTGTGTGTTTGTGTTTGTGTTAGTCAATGCGCGAGCTTGTTAATTATGATAACCAGACAGCTGGGTCAGGTTAACACAATGGCAAATGCAGACCAGCAGCTAATTAGCAATGGTTAACTAAAAGCCTGCTCCTAATATCGAATTGGCAAAGCAGCTCGAAGACCTCCGGATCTCCAACTGCGACTGCGACTCGGACACGAGCTGCTTCATTAGCGCGCATTAGCGAAAACTAAATTTCCGCTTTCTGCTGATGAAGATGAAACACATGCCAAAAACAACAAGAGTCACAGCAACAATAACAACAACAAGAACCACAAAAAAAGTGAGCAATACAAAGCGAAAACCCATCGAATCGCCGCAGGTGATTTTTGTTTTCGGCCAAACAAAAGAAGACCAAAAACAAAACACGCAGCAATATAATTAAGAGCCTCAAGTGTATTTAAATCAAAAAAATGTATAAAACAAAAGCGAGAAAAAAAGGAGACTTGAAGTCGCGTCATAAAGGAATTGAGCTTTAGGCTTTAGGTTCAGGAATGAGTCGATTGGCAGGCAGCTGTTGCTCTGGCTACGCTTTTGTCTTTAGTTTATGCATAAGTAAACCCCATGGAGCCCCAGAGATCCATACATACACACACTCACAGCACTCAAAACTTCAAACTGTGAAGGAATCGAATTTCGGCAAGCTGCAAAATTTTAAATGCGCTATACAATAATTAAAAGGGCATATAAGTGAGCATGAGAATCGATTATGAAATATTATTTGATATATTTTATATACGTGTAGAAATTTTACCTATATATAAAAAATCAATTACATTTATATACTATATATCATCATTCGTAAATTTATACGTATACGTAATACGTATAACAACAATAAATAACTAAATAATAATAAATTTCTAGACTGTTCATTGTGTAAATTTAAAATTTTTAAATATATAGTTTCTGTAGTTTGAAAATCGATAAATTTCTCTCTCCATCTCTTATTCTCTTTTCCTCTCGGTGCTCAATGTAAAATATAAAAATATAGATAGAGTACAGATAGCTTCAGGCTTTAGGTTGTAAGCTAGTTTAATGGAAGAATTAAAAAAATATCGTCTAAAAATAATAGATTTCCAGTTTATTTAAAAATTATACAAAAAGATTTTCAGCTGTGCAAATATCTTTGATATTATTCTCCATTTCATTAAGAACTGAAGGATCGTTATTTATTTTTTTCTTTTAATAATTAGATGAAAAATATTTTATGTATTTCAAGATTTTTAGTAAACTTTGAAAACTGGAAAACATTTACAAATCTAGTTGTTTTTAGTTTTCTATTTAATTAAATTAGTATAAATAAAATGGTCTTAAGCTAAACTAATTAAAATTTTTGAAAAATCGCAAAATCCACAAATAACTTAGAAAAAATTAAATTTGATACACTATTATAAAATATCTCTAAATGTTTCAACAAACGTCTCCACATAATTATTATGGCCAACTGTAGAAGATTATTTTGATGGGCCGCCAGTTTGTTCGACTTTTGCTGTAAATATCGGAAAAAATGATGGCACACAGTTTACGCAGCGGGAACTGAGAACTGATTGAGTGGAGAAGAGAGAAGAGGGGAATGCAAACTGGGAACTGAGAACTGGGTACAGGCAGGGAGAGATTCTTCTGCTGTGGGGCACACCTACCCAGAGTGCCCCTTTGCTGCATATGAAGATACAAGTATGCCAGCTACGCACACGCGAATAACTCGAATTCACAATACATCCATATTCTGCCCCCTTCACCAGACAGACACCCCTTGCCCCCCTTTGGCCACTAAGCCGGATTGTGCGTTGCGTGTGATGTGCGTGAAATGCAACTAAATCATGCCGCGAAATATTTCAGGGATTTCAGAAACGCACACAAAAGAAATGAGGCAAGAGCTGAAACAGAAAACTGAAGGGCATTGAGAAGAACACGAAGAAGACGGGGAAGACAGGGAAGAACGCGTCCCGCCAAGCGGCAGATGGCCAGCCAGAATATGGACGAACTCTGGACGGACCGAGCATGTTGCACGTTGCCTGTTGCCTGTTGCTTGTTGGTTGTTGCTTGTTGCTTGTTGTTGTTGATAACTTAAATGCCACATTTAGATACAAAATTTCAGTAAAGGCGGCGCATAAATCAAGCGGCAAGATCACCAGAGGCTGCCACAAAACAACTGCGGAAGCAGGGGGCGTTGCTAAAGAAAAAGAGAAGACAGACTCAAACTCTGGAACTGGAACTGAAACTGGAAATGGAAATGGTAATACGACAGCGACTGCAATATGATCGCATATAGGAAAGAAGTTCCATAAGGCAAATGTGTCTCGTGCGTTTAATTATTGTCATTTTTTAAAGCAGTTCTCCCCCAAGACATTGAGAAAAGATTCTTGGTAGTTGACAGGGTAAAAAGAGGTAAGGAATGAAAAGAGGGGGAAGGTGTCGCCTGGTAGCTGCTTAGTCACAGCTCTTTATCATCATTCGTCGCCCTCGTCGACGTCATTTGACACTTTTCTGACATTTTTATCATTTAAGTCACATTCGGTTGTTGTTTATACTCCGATCAGAGGCAAACAAAGAATCGACCCCATCAGACTTATGCCTTATGACAGCTTTACATCGCATCCCCATTCCCCACCTCTTTCCACTTCCTAGCTATAAAGATATTTTATTGTTGCCCAATTCAGTTTTGTATTTGGTATTTGGTATCTCTTTGCTTTAATGAAAGTGTTGAGTTTTAGTTTTGAGTTCTTGTTGCGCTTTTTCTCGATTTTAATTGTTTGTTTATAGTCAACGCATTCGTGGGGCTCGTTAAGAGGCCCCCATGATAAATTACCAGGCGTGCAATGAAAAACCATTCAAAATACGCCATTAAAAATTGTTGTTAAAATTCCCCCTGACTTAAATTGATTTAAGTTGCCAGCGTTGTTGAAACACGAAAATCTATTAAAAACTTACAGTTACCTTAAACAACTCTATTAAAATAGAAAGACGTCTAGGTATCTAGAGAACTCGTGAGAAGGGAGGAGGGAGAAGAGGTCTATTCAATCTGCAAGTACCTACAGCAAACATTTCAAAACATTTCAATGAGCTCTTTTTTTACGGCACACACTAAAAGCCAAGGATGAGCTGAAAGGGGGTTATTTAAAATGAAGGAACTGAACAAACAAATAATATTCAATAAAATTTAAGTACTAACTAAAATAACATACAGAGAGAGGAGAAAAAAAGCTGTAAAGTGATTGAATAGAATAAAGCTTATTTTAAGAGCACTTTGATTTACCTAATGGAAATTAATGGTAAATGGCATATAAGAAATAGAGAAAAACTAACCGTTAGAGATCTGAGTTAAATTATTTAAATGGAAAGAAATGGTTATTTTATAACTATAATATATGATTAACGTAACGGAATAAATATTTGATTAGCTCGGTTTAGGAATCATTATGAATAATGCTCGATCCAAAACACAATTTAAATAAAATTACACATTAAAGTGATCAATAATTCCATAAGTTGGTAGAGAGATATTCAGCAACAGGAAAATATAAGTATTATGTGTGCTTGAGATAATTAATTGAAGAGTGAAATAAGTAAATAAGTAAATAGTTTTCAAGAAAAATATAGAAAGATATTTCATAGGTTTGGATAAAAATATTAAAGATTATATTCTATTCTATTCACAAATCACGTTAAGCTAAGTTAATTTAAATTAAAGTAATTGATTTAAGATTATAATCCATGAGTATTCAACAACCAAGATTCCACTTGCTAAACTCATTAATTATATTTATTGATTAAATTTCAGTATAAACCATTTAGGTAGAGCGAATTTACTTCAGTTAATAAAAATTGATATAATGTTCTCAATAATTGTTTGTTCTACGAAATCCACCACCAAACTGCAAACTGCAGCAAATTATGTGCACTTATAAATCAAATAGCCTAACAACATGGGCACTATAATTATGGGAAATTTATAAAAAATTACATAATATTTACAAGATGTTATCGAAGTTAAGTATAGGCCAGACAGACAAACGGAATAAGCCAGACAGCTGCCTCTGGAGTTAACAGAGTTAATTTGTCTATTAAGCGAACGTGGGTTGTAACCTTTCTCAGAGAGCGAAAGACTATCTACCGGTCGAGGTAGAAATTTGTATTGTAAATGAGTCTAATCAGTCAGGCAAAAGGGTAAGCCTATAATTTGGTAATTACGAGTACCAGGAGCTGCTGCCAAGAATACCCAAAAGGAGCCAGTCCAAAAATAAAGGCAATAAGTCAAAAAAGAATTCAGAAAAGAACGGAAAACGGTTGCATGTAATGCATAATTTTTGGTATTTCGTATGATCTTCAGCATATTCCCAGCCTGCAGCCATAATTAGCAGTTCCAAATGCGTTTCCCTGCTGTTCCAGTGTGGTTCGGAGTTTCGGTGTTTCGGTGGTTCGGTGGTTGCTTACCTCAGGTCAAACGGTAGCCACAGCATTTGCCAGTTACCAGTTGCCAGTTTCCGTTCCAGTTATTGCGATGCGAGAGAGATGCAACCTTTATAGAGACATCAACAGCTGTGGCAATTTTGACATTTTGATTTGTGGTTTCTTAAGGGCGATGATGAACATGTTTATGATGGTGCCATGTGGTTGACTCGGGATTGAAAGCAGGAAACTCTTGCCTAGTTACCAATAACCTGGCCAAAAGAAAGACCCAATTAAAATATTGGAATTTAAACCAAAATCATGTGAAGGACACTCTATATCTTTCAAAAAAAAAACTACCTCTGATTGCTTTTTGATAATCAAGAAATAAAAAGACAACATTTTAATATAAATATAACTCAATTTTTAAATTAGTAGTTGTTTTTGAGGTATCAATATTTCTGCAATAAAATGTATATATATTTGTGTCAAGTAAATTAAAATGTACAGCTCTAGTATTAGAGCAGTTAAATTCATACAAAATTGCTCACTCACTTAATGTGTACAGAGTAAAACAAACAACGGAAAATTGTTTAGAAATATTTTGTGAACCACAATGTGAAAATGTCAACAGCAGTTGTAACCACAAAAATAAAATACAACGACAGTTTGATATTTTAAAACAAAAATCGCAATGGTCGCAAGTTCAAAGAACCCTCAACTGGCCAGAGCTTATCTAACAGAAACATGTGCTCCGTTATGACCTATTTAGGTTATATTTTTGGCTAGGACCTTTATTTCCTTTTACTCTTCTTCAAATAGCTCACGCGCCTACGCTTCAGTTGAGGGACACGCTCACGCACTTGAACGCTTTATCTATAAAATATTTACTCTTGTCAATGGAAATTTGTTAACCATTTTTTTAAAAATAAAAGTCAGTGGAGGCCTCTTCAGACACATCCCATGGATGGTTGCTATTCCCACATATGCTCTTGTCGTCTATGTCAAATTACTGTTTAACTTTTATGGTGTTTTGTCGTATTTTGTCGCATTTTGCCAGCTATTTATATACATATACAGATTGTTGTTATATTATTTTTTTGTAGCTTTTGCAGCTTATTTCTTTGGCATTTTTCGGCTGTTCGGCATGTGACGCAAATGTGACATAAAATTTGAGGGTAGAACATCCCCCATTCTCCCATCTCCCATCTCACATTCCCATTCCTCCTCACACAATGTGGCGTTTCTCTTGGCTTGGAGTTGTTGTATTTGTGGTTGTTGTTGTTGCATGACATGTTGCGTAATTGCTGCAATCTGTGGGACACTCTTTGGAGGTGGTAGAGCTGAGCTATTGGAGCCCTGCCGCATGTTGTCCCAACAGCTTTTAAATTGTTATTGATTGGACCAAGCAGAGACGTAAACACAACTGGGCCGACGAGTGAGTGTGTGACATGTTTTGTGGGCGGAGTTGTAAGGAAAGCGAAAACAAACAAATTAATATGCACATACTTATTATACATATTGGAAATTGGGTTATCAAAATGCCAGTCTACCCAATAAAAACAATGTTATGTCGTTGTCGTTATAAATACACATTCGGGCTGATATCTCAGGACCTTGTTAAGATAATGTCATGAGACTTTGTTTACATGCTATCAACAGTGTGCAATTGTGTTTGAAAGTAGTGGAACCTCTGGGTGATGTAACTTCCCCAAGTAACTCAGAAACTACTAAGGATAGTACGTCAAGAATTGGACTACGCAAGTTCTACATTATTATAAAAATAATTATATACTTTGGAGGTTACAGAGAATTATTACTTACTCGTATATATCTAATAAATAGACCATTTTTTAATTACTTGATATCTCAGGACCTTTATGTGCTAACTTTGTGAAGTTTGGTATTCACACTTACGAGAATGTTTGTTGTACTTTTCCAAGTAATACAGAATATATTGGTCTATGTATTGGGAACCATCTCGCTGGTGAATATAATACATAAAATATTATTAAACAGCAAAATGGCAATTTCTGTTATCGTACAGCTGCAGTGAATACTCGTATTACACATGTCATATGCACACACACACGTCTGATGATCAAAAGAAAAATGAACTGAACCACAGAGAGGAAAAGGCGCCCAAAGCGGCAGAAACAGCGCCTGACCATGGTCACTGCAATGCACTTTTCTTATCTAATTGCATTTAAAGTCAATAAATTAATAAATAGCAAGCAATAAATTTAGTAAAAACAAGCCATTAATAACACTTTGGTTGACACACAGCAAAAACAAGACCCCGGTGGTAATGTCGGTGGCTGCGGCCAGAGTTACGTTGGGTCAGGTCAGCCAGGCGGAGCCAATGAGTCGCCAAAAGGTCGCTGACATGTCCCTGGGACGAGGGAGGGGGACGAAAAGTTGAAAAATTGAGCGCACAATGTTTTTGTCACCAACGAAAAACTAGCGGAAATTCAAAGAAAAATGAAAAGTTCGTTCAATTCGTTGCACTTCGTTGAGTTTCAATTTGAACCTAGCCCTAGTTCCTGTGAGACCCTCGTAATTCAAAACTTGGAGAAATTAGAAGTGTGGGCGATTTGTGTTTTGGCTTAACAATACGACGCAATTAATTTTAAAACTATTTAAATCAGCGCCATCAACAATTGAAATTTTTATTGTAAATTAAATTTGATGGCCCATCGACCCGCATGCAACATGCAACGTGCAATGTGCAACATACAGAAGATATCAATCCACAACGCGTGCCACTTTCCATTACGGCCAAACTATTTTAAAACGCAGCCCAACAACTGTTTCGGGTAATTTGTTTAATTGAAAAATCGTAAAATGGCATTTTCTTTATTCTCTTTCAAATTGATTTTTATGACACGCACAATTGACAATTACGGATATAACGGAAATTTACGATGCAACACATTAAGCCTTCTATTATTATGGTACTTGCGCTAACCCAATGCCCATTCCTCTTTAATAAAGTTTCGAAAGCATGTGTGAAAAAACGGAAAAATAAGTGATTGACTAAGAGTTACCCTGTCCCAAGCATACGTTTTGCTTAATGGATTTGTTCGATTTTCCCTGACACTTTCTACTGATAATACTTTGTCGCAAAATATGAATTTCCATTCTACGATCGTTATTAAATTTTCAGGAAAGAAAGATAAAATAGTCATTTATATCTATGTCAAAAATCTTGAGCTTATCTTAAAAAAAAACAAGTTAGAGAGGAATGTAAAAAAATATTAAAATTATCCTGATCTGCGTATGGTACTAAATAGCTCCTAATTTCTATAGACAAACGTGCAGTCAGATATTTCCATATCATCAAAAATATATATATACAGTAATATACTCACTCCATGCAGCCAATTAAATCAGACTCTCTACAGCTGCCATCCCTTTCCATTCCCCCAACCTTAGGAAGTCAGGTCTATTAGCCTAAAGCACGTAGCACATTTGGCCAGCTAAGAGAGTCCTGTGGGCTCCTCAAAGGTTGCAGCTTCCAGCTTGTTCCGGACCCAATGTGCGTAGGCAATCAGACTCGACAGTGGCATATAACTTGGGAGACCACCGACAAACCACAAAAATGCACGCCACTCAAATTTGTGTGGTGCGGTGTGGTGTGTGTGTGTGAAAATGGCAGAAATAGTAGTAAAAGTGGTGAAATGCTGGCTAAAACGTGTGTCTAGCTTGCTGACTGACATGCCGAATGTCCGACTGACTGACTGCCTCATGGACTGATAGACTGATGGACTGACAAAGTGCGTTCCAGAGACAACAAATAGCATTTGGACACGCAATGGGAAATTTATGTTAGATAATGCTTGGTTCTAGTGTGTGTTTGTGTGTGTGTGTTTGTGTGTTGTTGCTGATCCAGAGATAAAGTTTCAAATTAGTTTTGTGGCTGGTAATTAAATTTAATTTTTTTATTAGGCCAACCGCACAACACAATGAAACAGACGAGCATGCCAAAAGACGAGTTGGCTTATAGCTGACAGTTTTAAGTCGCAATTCTGGCTACAAATAAAACCAGCTCAAACCAATTTAAGGTGTGGCTTCTGATGGAAACAATTTATGCTATGAAATAAATATAAACTTTTAGGTAAAGAAATATATTTGTTACAGCAATATAAACAATATAAAGGAAATTAGCCTTCAATGTCAATAAAATTATAAGGAAGTTATGCCAAGAGATAAATTCGAAAGTGTGAGTATTCCACAAATTGGCCGAATTAAGATAACAAATAAACTCAGAAATCAAATCATGTTTAATATGGTGTAATTACTAATAAAGTCATCTACTAAGTTACTAGAAAATCATCTAAATTTAAAGATTGTAAAAAAAGATTAAAAATACTTTCAAATTAATCAAATTCAGATTATTAATTAAGCAAGAGACTAAAATATCAGATAAAACTATTAATTTAAATTCAAATTGAAATATTCATACATAAGTTATGAAATTACACATTTTAAAAGAGAATTTAAGTAAATTTGTTGTTCAAGTTTTTAATGTGTCGCGTATATTATACATGTACTTGAATTGAATGAATGTTGTATAAATGTTGGCCAAATTTACATAATCTAAAAGCTTTTGGAAGTGGAAAATGGAAGGCGTCTCAATTTGATTAGCATTTGATTCGTGAACTTGTAGAACAGAGCTGTCAGTTTGCCTGACTTGATGACTCGTATCGACTGCTTGATAGACTGATTGATTGATTGATGACTCAAAGATGTAAAGGGATTGGCAATGCCTAACTGGTAACTGGCAACTCTTAAAGAGGTCTTTAAGGTCGAGTGGTTACAGGTTTGCAGTAAGTTAAGCCTGGGATAAGCACAAGGCCACAACCTGTTAACCCAGAAACCCCAACGAAACCAAGTAGAGTAAAAAGTTCTTTTGTATTATTGTAACTGAAATTTCTGACAGCAACAGGAAAAACTTGCGAGCAAGGTAAACAAACACGTGAGGCAAACGAAGCGGATAAAACAATATCGAGAAAACACCAAAAAAAGAAAAATCCCAGCTGGGTCACAGGGTAAAAAATAAAAGGGAGCCTAATAAAGTCGCTAACAAATTGGAGCACATACATATCGGAGAGTCAAGACATAATCCTCAGGTTGCCTTGGCCTGGCCCGGGTTATGATAAAGTGCGAAAAATTCCTGAGGTCTTGTCTCCTCGAGGAAAACGCCGTCAGGTAATTGAAATAAGCGTAGAAATTTATAAGGCTCAAAAGTTGGAAGAAAAAAGCTTTTTAACTTGTTGTTTTTTCCTCCCAGCCTCTGCCCCGAAAATGTATGCGTGTCTATTAATTATGATTTCGGGTCTGGAAAGAAACCCCCCTCCCGAAACTGAGCTCCCAACTGAGCGCCCACCTGCGCTGTGGAGGTCTGGATAATAAATTCAATTTAAATGAAGCGTAAAATTCAATCAGGTCGTGGTCGAGGTCGATGTTCAGGTTCACGTTCAGTTTAAGATTCAGTTTCAGTTTTGTGGTTTTAGTTTGAAGTTTGAGGCTACTGCGGCTGCGTCTGTGGCTTCTTAGGTGGTAAATTGTTTGAGCCCAGAGCCCTCAACAGATTCTGCGAAATTAGAGGGCAATGCAAGAACAATAAAGAAGTCAATTTATATAAATTTTCCGTCTCTCCGGGTCCCAAGACCCAGGCGAAGGCCCTTCCATCGCTCGCACTGCGGTCTGTGGCTCAAATGCAATTTAAGAGCTGGCCCTGGCTTTGTTTTTCCATTTTTCTTAAGTCATTCACCGAGTGTGTGTTCTCGAGTGGTTTTTCTTTTCATTTTCCTAACGCTTTTCTGCTTTTGTGTAATATAATTTCAAATTAGGTAGCATATGTTTTGCGGTCGAGACCGGGACAGTATTCAATCAAAATGATGTTATTTTAATTTCAAAACGGATTTGCGTAGAGAATTTTTAATAAATTGTTTTTTATGGGCTCTCGGGCATGAGTTACCCTTCATAAACAATTGCCTGCGGTTGTTGGTTTACTTCTCCTATCCTGTTCGGTACTCCTCTCTTATGTTATATTCTATGCTCTGCTCTGTTCTGTTATGTCCTTTGCTCTAATTTTATTGATGGTGTTTCATGTGCAGTGAATTGTGCGGACATTTGTAAACTGTAATTGCAGTTGGGTTCCGCACTCAGTACTCGATGCTCGGTACTCGGTGCTCGACTTTGGACAAGACGCAGATGTAGTTCCTATATAAATGCATATGTTTTGCAGGCTTCACTAACTTTGGTCCAAAAGGAAACCAAGCAGCCGACAGCTGTCTGGGAGGGAGTTACGTGGGGTTATTTCAAATGTAGAAATTGTGTTGAAAGCAAATTGTGAAGACTTGCCTTTGGGATTAGATTAATTGAACCAGTTCTTAACTACATACACGCCAAGAAATCAACTTGAGATGAATGGTCTGTGACTCTTTCAGAAAGAGTTATACATACAAGTGTGACAATGTTTAAAGAAAAGGAATAAAACACAAATTAAATAGATTGAAGTCGATTTTTACAGTATGTTTGTCAAGAGGGAAATTTCAAATACTTTAGAAACTCACTGCTTTTCAAATTAAATAGAGAAGATATTCAAAAAGTTCTTAGCAATTGAGTTATAATTATGTGTAGTTAGATTACACTCATTGAAAGCATAAAAAAAATAAAGTGAAATAATCGTAAAGAAAAACAGAGAAAACAAACCATTTAGAAAACTTTTCAAATGTTTAGAACCAGTTTTAAACTGTATCCAAGACCAGTTACTATAAATAATAGTGACTTGTTGCAGCTACTACCTATTCAAAGTGTAATCTTGCTACCTTTTCCTTTTGTTATTCCATCAGTCAAAGGAATAATATTTACCTACCTTCTCATATGTAAAATAACCTAAAAACGAATCCATACTTAAGATCTGCATAACGGAGAGCTTTCATTCAAAAGGTAAAGCAATCTAATGGCTACAAAGCTTAAGCTTCAATTTGATAAACGTAAATCCCACAAAGGAGTCTCAGTCAACATTTTTGGCAACTGAATCCCCAAAAATGGTCCCTCCCTCTTTCCTCCTTTCAAGGATGAAACGCAAGAAATGCGAAATCAAAAAGGTGGCCCTAAGTAAATATATAAACACTTACACAAACATACTTACTTATATGTACATATATACATATGGTATTTTCCTAGCTTGGCATTGATTTGAACATTGCGAAACATTTTCCAGCTGTAGTTTGTTTACTTAACTCCCTCCCGGAGGGGTACAGAGTAGATAGATGGAGTCGCAACTATTTAGAAAATTGAGACACCTACGGCTAGAAGGAACCGCCAAGTCTATTAGAACGCTGTGTTTAGAAGCTGTAAAACAAAATATTTACACGCGTTTCAACATAAAAGGCGACACAGCACGCAAAGCCAGCAGCTGGGACCCTGAAGTCGAAGTCGATGCCGGAGACGAAGCCGAAGCCGGAACCAGGACCTGCCCACAGGACATGCGAACGAGACATTAAAGCCAAAAGGCTCCCGGCGAAACACTTGCCGCAAAACAACTGCTAACAGCGATAGAGACAGACAGAGAGACAGAGAAAGAGAGGCAACAATTTTTGCCACGAATGCTAAACATTAAACTGACAGGCGGGCCATGTCCTGGATCCTGGAACCAGGATACTGGCTCCTTCCTGCTGCCATGTCACGTCTGCTCGACGCTTTTAGTCTAAATAAAGGCATTTAAAAGATTTAGAGCAAATGAACCTAACCTCAAGCATTCGCTGTCTGCCATTTCTCGTCAAGTTTAATGGGCGAGGGAGGCGTGGCACATAAAAACAAAAGACACGCATGTCCTTGTCTGTCTGTGTGACACTTTTATGGCAAATTTAAGACACGCAACTTCTTCTTTTTCTTTCCCGTTTTGTAAGTTTTTCTTGTCTTTTTTTATACTTTGTGTAATTTGTCAGTCGTCGCTTTAATTTCTGTGACTTTCTGACAGTTGCTGTGTGTGTGTATTGTGTGTGTCCTGTGTGTATGTTGTGCAAGAAACAGTTATTCCTGTTGGCCTCATGATGACAAAATGACGCAAATAAAATGCTGTTGTGCATTTCCTTCCGCGTGCATGTAATTGCTTAATTTTTTATATCTCCCCCTTGATTTCATTACTTTTATTTTCGTATTTTTTTTATTTATATCCTTATTAATTTTTGCCCTTTTCAACGCACTTTTATTGGCTTCCCTTTCCGCAGATTTGCTGTTAATTTTTTGCGCTTGATTTTTATCTGTTCGCCGTGGAAGTTAATTAAGTTATTAAGAGTCCTTTGAGCCCACTGAGCGGGTTCCCAAAAGCTGTTTATTATTATGTATGCTCTTCTGCTTTTATGGCTGCCACACCAGCACCTAGATCAAGACCAAAGATATTAAGACCTCCCTATAGAGAGCAGCTGCTGCTGCTGCTTTTTAGCTAATTAAATTGCCGTCTCTTAAGGTCGATTAACATCGCAGATAATAATATGGTAATAAATTAAATAAAGCGTTATTTTTACCATCATATTTTTTCTAATACTATATCTTTAAGATTTAGATTATTAGTTGATAAATAAATATATTAATTGCTTTAATATGGATTAGATTATTATTTAAACTTAAAGTGAAATATAACATTTTTTAATTAGTTAAAATTTTATAACAGTTTTAGACTTATTTAACACAAATTATCCCAGATTGTTTAACTGATAAAACTATGAATAAAATCAGTTAAATATACTTTTTTTAAGAATCTTTATCGACAATATTCCCCAAAAAAATTAATAAAGTTTATTTTGAATACTTTGTAATTTTTTTATAAACTGAATAAATATGTATATTTAATTTTAAACAACTATTCCACTTTTTAAATTTACTTTAAATATTTTTCAGTTGAAATTTAGTAATATTTAAAAGAAATTATTTCAACTTTAACTTTGCTAACATAGTTAATGGAAAATAAAATATTCTAAAATTAACTTGAATGAAGTTAACCGATGTTAATTTAAATCTACTTCATTATTGTATTATAAATTTATAGAATAGCTCAATTTCAAGTGGTTGCCAACTTTATAACTCGAACAGTTTACGTGAATTTACTTAGTTTTGTTGTAAGCCTTGACTTAGACTAGTTTTCTTATTATGGTCTAACGCCTACACAACTTTTTAGCCACAACTTGTAATGCAAATGAACATTAGCAATTCCAGAGCTCGGTTCCTAGACAATGGTATTACATTAAGAGAGTGCTCCATAGAGCCCTATCCATTGTTATGCATAAAACTCTCTAGACTTTATGCATAATTCAAAATGTCCGTCAAGTTGTCATAAACTGCAAAAGCAACAAAGAAACTGAGCTTAAATTAGGAGATGGCAGAAATTTGCTTGCCAAGAAAGGAAAATACTTCAAGGACTCTAATGAAATGCAAGAAAATGAGCGAGTTGGTTAGCTAACTGGCCAACTGGCAGACTGACAAACTGACAAACTGAGTGACTAACTGATTGACAGAGTGACTGACTGACTGACTAACAAACTAACAGACTGCCTGACAGTGGCACTCAGTTACCAATTCGAGTTTCAACTTATTGCAAATGTAAATATTTTGTTTTAATTTCCGAAATGATAAAAACAACTTTTATGCGGGTTTCCTCCTCTTGAGATAGGAAGAGAGATGAGCAAAGATAGGGAGAGGTAGTTAGAAAATTGTTGAAAAAGTGACGGTAACATGAGACAACTTTCAAGCGCAGTGATACGAGTATAAAATTATGAAAACTAATTATAGGGGTGCATCCCATCCAGAGAGTTTGGGTTGGGGTTGGGGTTGAAAGTTGGCTGAGGTGTACACTTTTCCTATAGAGTAGCTCTCACTATCTATGACCATGGCACGCAACCGTTCAGCATAATTAACCACTTATGTTTAAACAAATTTTAAGTGCTGCCCCAGCCCAGGGGCGTCCCGGAACCAACGTGGGAATAATCAAAGAAGCAACAATAATGTCAAGTTAAATGAAAAATCAACGAATATTCAATGCCCTAAATTAATTTATTTATTTTATATAGCTATCTATTGATATCTTTCAGATCTTGTGATTTCTTATAGAAGAAAACTAAAACGGTCAGTACTCAGAAGACACTGTATAATAAATGCAGAGATCCTTTATAAATAGAGTATCATAATCAAATATTTCCTTTATTCATATCTCATCAGTTGCATCTCCCGAAAATTCAAGTATACCCTCTTTAAGTAGGCTTTGATAAGCTGAAAGCCTTGTTAAAAACAAGACTCGGAAAACTGCGGAAGATATTTTAATTTAGTGGATATTTTTAAGGGAATATTTCTAATCCAATTTTCAGAAAATGGAAAAATGTTCTGTATATGTTATTGGATATACTGGAACAAGTCCCAGAAAATACTGGGCCACTTTTTCTCAATCACATCAGCTGGCAAGGTAAATATACCCTCTATAAGTAGGGTATTGTAAGCTGGAGGTCTGACTCGGCCAGAGCTCAGGACACACTGCAGCAATGCGGCGAAGTTTAAGTGAAAAACTTTTTGTTTTTGCCGCAAAAGTTTTGCAGCATAGCGCAGCAAATTGCAGCGGCTGCCATTACAGCAACTGGGAAAATCACAGAGAAGCAGCGAAGGAAATGGAGAATGTAGAGAGTGAGGGAGGGGGTAAAAGGAAGTGTGGTAGGAAACGGAACCAGGGAATGTTAACCAAAAACAAACAGCAAACAACGCAATGACATTGATTTTTACGTGCAATTCCTTCTCCAACTCCATCTGAGTTCAGGATCAGGCCACAAAATGGAGCAACTCAAGTAATCATTAACACGCATCGTCCTGAGAGGCCAAGAGGGCGGGGGGTGTGGTCCAAGTTAAGCAGCTTAGCGGAGTTGCATGCAAACGGAAGCACATTGTAGCTGCAGGACCTTAAAAGGACATTACACTCAGGACACATCAGCAGCGAGCCAAAACTGAAACTACAACTACAATGTACTTGGGACACGCAGACATTGAAACATTCACTTGAATAGAAGTTGAATACCCAAAGACTTGGATACTCGAATATAGTTGAATAGTTGCATATATAGTTGGATAGTTGCAATTAAAACCAAAGTACTTTTGCCTTTTTAAAATAGTTTCCTTTTTGGCAGAGTCCTATGAATCAGAGAGGCTCTCTCTCTATCTCTATCTCTTTCTGTCTGCCTATCTGGCATTTCCTTCTTCTTTCTCCCCTCATCCCCTTTCCTCACATTTTCTGACTAAACAGACAAAGGCAAGTGGCAGAAATGTTGCAATTACTTTAATTATTGGCGGCAGGAAATGGGTTGACAGACAGAACCGGAAAGACAGCCAGAGAGAGTTGGCCAGTGGAACATTCAGATAGACAGTCAGACAATGCGAGGGCTAAACGAATAGTTTCAAGAAAAAACTATCATTGAAGAACACTGAAATTTTGCAACAAGCAGCATCAATGCAAAATTAAATAAGAAATAGTGGAGTTTTCAAATAAATAATTGAAAGTATCTTATTAAAATATGGGGAAAGCTTTACTTTCAAATATCAGATAAGTTTTTCCCGAATATCTATTACTATTTACAAATTCGATAAATTTTAATAGACAGTCAGAAAGAATTTAACTCCAAATGCAAATCAATATTAAATATGCAGTAAAGTATTGTTAGATCAAATGTTCTACGTAAGTAGTATGAATAATAGTATGTATTTAAATAACTTCAGAATCCATTAAAGTATTCTTGGTGTCTATTTGTCTATCTAGAAATATTCTTCAGAATATAGGCAAACCAGTTTCAGTTTTCATCTGATATTCATATATATAAAAAAGGCAGGAAAGTATTCTTGTCATTTTTAAATAGAGAATTCTCTTACCGCCCTCGTTTTTGGTACTTGGAATTTCTTGCAATTTGCACGTTTCGTTTTTCGCACGCCCCACGCCCTTTCAATTATCTGGCCAAGATGGCAAAACGACAGAGAGAAACAGAGAAAATGATAGAGAAGGGGATATGAGCAAATCTGGCAATCGCAGTCGCGAGTTTCTTTTCTTTGATTTTCGTCGAGTGTTGCATACTTTTTGGCGCCTTAGCGTTGATTTTCGCGTTTGTTCTGATTTTCCCAAGTCGACTTTTTGCTCAACTGATGTAAGCGTCACGTAAAAAATTAGTGACCACCCGCTGTTTGTTTTCCCTTCCGTTCCCTTCCCTTTTTGTCCCCTCCAAGAGTTCGATTCGGTTACCACCCAAGGTGGTTCAATATGCGTTTTTTGGCACGCCCTAAAATGGAATTCCATTCATTAGAACTGAGTTCGATTCTACGTTAAATTGTTTGCACACGTTCTATGCAAACTTTAAGCATGATAAATGAATGAGCATGGTATGCTGTTCATCATCAATAGTTATTGTTGTTGTTGTCAGACAATTAACTTTTGCCTTTTCAATTTAATTTTTTTATTGAAATGCATTTTCAACCACCGAAATTCTGACAGAACTAAACCTGAGCTCTCTCTGTCTGTATTAATCTCATAAATAAGGCAGTCAATAATGGTAGGGATAGCACTAGGTAGATAGGCAACCTGCATCCACATCCCTCGAAAAAAAAACTGGACACAGTAGCTGCATTTTTTGTTGACAGCTTCCACAATAAGGCAAAAAATGAGAGAAAAAATTGAGTCGTAATCGATGGATGCTTTCAAAATATGACAGAGTCTAAAAACGAATGCATATTACGTGTATTATTTGAGTTCCTCGACTTGTGCTGACAGCCACCGCTATAAATTGTCAATCAAAATCGTAATTCCCTATAATTTGGACCTCATCCCCTTTTCTTTTCAGTGAAAGAGTCAAAGTCCGGGGTAAACCAATCAACGTCTGTCTCCAACTGCAACTTTGACGTTTGCATTGTTGACGGAGACGGAGACGAAGGAGGAGATAGAGACGAAGCCAATTTGTCGGGATTTTGGGTACCAGATAAGCGGCTTAACTTGGCTTATGAATGGAAATTGCAGTCAAGACGCCTTCCTGTTTATATAAGATGATGACGATGTCGACCTGATGATGACGTTGCATACAAGCGATTTGAAAAATCAGATTAATAACTTCGATTGCACTCTCCATCCAGAGACTAAAGAGAACAGTCAAAAGTAAGACAGATACTGAAAGAGAGAAGGACTAAGCGAAAACGAGAGAAAGAGAGAAAGAAGTATCGCATTTTTATAGCTCTATCTGATAATTGGCTCACGTTCCAGGTAAACACTCAACGCATATGCTTCAAGCTTGGGAATTGGAGGATATGTGTGTGTGAGTAGGTGTGTCTGTGGATTTTAATTAAAAATTTTCACTGCACTTTTGCTATTTGATTTTAACAAAAGCAAATGTGCAAATAGAGTATCGAGTGTTACCATAAAATTGGATTTCCTTAACTCGAGCAACTGAAAATCATCGGGAAAAGCTTCGAATCGCATCACGTAGATGAAAGATTCTAAGAAAATGTCTATAACTAAGTTTTGTAATAAAGAAAATGTTTAATAATGAATCCTACGCTTGAAAATTTAGTTACTAACGGAGGTAAACTTTGAGGAAAGTTTCTGTTATTCAATGGTAACCTGGTTTTAAGGTAAATTAATGAAATTTCTATGAAATTAATGTGATTTTTTAAATAAATACTTTCTATGAAGAAAATAAATAGCAGACTAAAATAAAATATCTCTAGTTTGTAGAGAAATACATAAACAGACGAACATGGTCATCTACCCAAAACTTTAATGACTCTTAATAATACAATTATTAAAGTTATTGTCATATTGATTGGTTGAAAAAGAAGCGTGTACTTAAAAACACTTGTAGAATTAATTAAGACTTTCCAATCGATTCTCTTAAAATATTTTATAATTATCTATATAATTAATGACTTTTAATAATACAATTATTAAAGTTATTGTCATATTGATTAGTTGAAAAAGAAGCGTGTACTTAAAAACACTTGTAGAATTAATAAAATCTTTGCAATCGATTCTCTTAAAATATTTTCTAATTATCTATCTAAACTATTTTCGAAATAGTTAAAGTCAATTTAAAATTGGATACAATTTAACTAATTAAAAATAATCTAAACTAATCCACTTTGGCTGTCCATTAATCAGTAGGGCCATTGACCATACAAATAAATGGAAAATAAATAGAAACGCTGTCCACTTCATTTAAACAAAATTAAAGTTTTATCACCAACTTGGGACTACGAGTAGAGACACACGCCAATCAATGGACACCAGCATCACGATACGAGCCTAACACACTGAAAAACTCAATGGGCACAAGAGACCGAGGGCAAAATGAAGAAATTAGCAGCAAATAGAAAACAAATTAGGAAAGGGTCCAGTCTAGACCCCTGAGCAGAGCAGATGATTCTCGTAGCTATAAAGGGCAGACAAATGCAGACGCAGCTCGGCCATGAAATGAAAATCAAAGTGATGGTCAGTTTATGATGGTGGATCCCTTGGTTGGTCCAGTGTTCAGTGTTCAGTGTCCAGTGGTTGGTGGTAAGCAGCCCGCACATTATGAGACTGATAAGACTAAGCTAACTCGATTCCCAATACAGCTGCCATAAAAACTGACCACAGTCCGTGTCACGCAGCAAATAAAGAAAATTTGCTGCTTGATTGCTGGGAATCCTCCCCACATAACAAATCCAACAACAACCGACTGTCAATTGTCAATCATGATGATTTCTTTCGGGCTATCATTTAACTATTGTGGGGTATTTGTATATAAACATACAAACATACTCGCACTATCTATCGATAATGAAATGCTCATGTATCCTCTATTTACTTATTTTTCAACTTTTGCCGAGGAAGGCAAAAATCAAATGTGCTTAGCTGATTGCTTGGGGACCTGGGTGTGAATATTTCTATATATGTATGTGTGTAGTGTGTGTAGTGTGTGTGTGGGTGTATGTGGCAATGACTATGACAAATTTTATGCTGATGCTGCATGTAATTTCATTGATTAACTTTCTATGCTGATATTCTGCATAATTTCGTGTGCGACAAGTTGTCAAAAATTGTGTTAGGCATGCTTTGAATGTCCTGGGAGATTGAATGAAACTAGAGAAGCTTTAAGAGCTGAATATTTATGGAACTCACTGTAAGCTCAATTAAATAACCGTTCATATAAATGAAGTTTATATTGTATTAAATATAAATATAGTAGCTGTTAGAGTATATCCAGCTTTATTTTCCCACTGAAATTATTTATATATTTAAAAATTAATCTTCCATTTCGGTCCTTTTTTATTGAATTGAATCAAATGTAAATGAGCCAGTTAAAACTAGTATAATTGAGATATAACTGTATATACGCCATTACCACTCACTTAACTTTATGTGCTCCAAAATATACCCCTAATTATGACATAAAATAACCCATAACGATAACACAAAGAAATATAAAAAATACAATTCTTTCTTAACTAATCAAAACGTTGATTCGATTAGCTGTATAAAGGAAAACTGAAATTGGGGAAAAACTTATTCATATGATAAACTTTATGGAGGGTGATTAATGTGGTGATAACAAAAGAAATGTCATAATAAATCTTTATCAAATGCCTCGGAAAATATGACAAATTATGAGCCAAAGTCGAAGGCATAATAAATCAACAAATCAAATGTGAATCGCGGTCTAAGCCCATGAGAAATTTGCCTGACAGCAATTAGAAATCATTTAATTGCAGCAACAAAGTCATAAAAATAAATTTAATGAAATTAGTTGTAGAGAGGGAAAGGGAGGGCCGGGCATTTACGCAACAGTTCATCAATAATAATCATCGAGCTTGATGTTTAGTGAAATTTACATGATTTGGTCATAAATCAATGTGGAAACTTTATATTTTGGGATAGGGGCAGCGCATTAATTGGGAAGTCAATTTATATTTGTATGTCGAATTTCGAAATTCAATGATGAATTTGGATTTACTTTAATGTTTTCAACAGTCAAAAATCAATAGGTAACAGAAGTTGCCAAAGTATCAGAATGCAATTTGCTAAACCAACACCTTTTACCGCCTAACACCCTCTCTCCCCCTTCGTCGTGGAGGACTTTGAACAAAATTTCATTCGGGTTTTTTTGGCAAAAGCCATATTTCATTCGCTGCCAGTCAAATCGGACAAGCTAACAGACAGATGGACAAACAGTCGAAACTGTGGGAATAACTCGGGAATAAGTTCAAATAAAACAACAAAAGATAAAAACGCACTGTGCCCGGCCCCCTATACGATACAGAGTGAGGAGTATGAAGTACAGAGTGGCAAACCCTATCTCATCCATCCAAAAGTAATTTAACTCCACTTCAAAACTCCAACCAGACTCCAAATACGTGTGGCAGGCAACGGCAACGGCATCGGCATCGGCGCTTGGCTGCTGTCACTGATTTTCCGCTTCATATTTATACTATATATATATATATATGTATGGTATATGCCATATAACAGCAGATATGCCTTGCCTCCAGAGAGACAGAAAGAAAGAGAGAAAGGATGGAAGTATGAGAGAGATAGAGCTACAGACAGGAGTCGAGAAAAATTGTGTTTATTTTTGTATATATTATATAAAAGCAGCCAGGGACAGATTTTCGTTGAATGCTCCACATGTATGTAAATTTATTTATTTTTCATCTTTTCCTTCAGTGTTTTTTTTTTTGCTTACCCCAAATGAGGCGAGGCTGGGAATTTTCTTTTGGGGCGGCCTGTGTCTGGCTCATGTTATCGGCGGGCGGGATTTGTAGTTGACGTGAAAATTGTCAAAGGGCGCTTAAAGTCTTTGGTTTGCCTCGTTGTCCTCTCTGTTTTCCCTGTTCAAATTAAAGAAAATATTATTTTTAGGCCTGTCAGCCCAAAAGGATTGAAGTTGGGATTTGCTCTACGTAGCACCTCGAAGTAAGCAGGGAGGGATTGACGCTGGATTTGACATGCTAATGGTTTGTTTTAGAGGGTGTCACGGCAAATGCACTGAAAATTGCCGAGAAACGTCCCGCGTATTTGGTTATGTTATGGAGTGTTAGGTTCTCACGCCTTGACAGATGACTCAAGTGAGAACGAGGGGGGGACAAGCAGCCGATGCGTGGAAAATGATTGTTTAAAATGTCTTCAGGGAGTTCAAGTTTCGACAAATGGTGATAATTTCCAAAATCGACAAGAAAGAGTTACCTTAGACCACATATCTCTATTAAGGAATTTACTTATAGTTAAATATACATTAGGTAAACTCTGAATAGCAACAAATAAGTATATTCGATATTTAAATTTCAAATACATTCCATGAAAATATTTTTAATCGATATAGAAATGATAAAACTATTGACAAAGTTTGTTATGCCGTTCATAAAATTGTATATTTTATAGAAAAACTTCGCCTATTTCAAAGGATTAGTTTTCTTCCATAGAATATATAAGTTTTTAAAAGTATTGGTTGAATTATCAATAAGTGTAAAGAAAATATTTAAATTTAGTATATGGCAAGCAATTTAACTTTCTAAAATCCACTTTTATTTAACGTATTCGTTTTCCCACAAATTAAATACAAATTTCGTAAAGATCTCATAAGTGATTGCTGAGTTATGAATAGGTTAACACGTCCTGTGTCCTGTATTCCTCGGCAAGTGTGGCCATTGCACAATCACATTTCGTTGATTTCAGTGTCTTGCTTTTATGAGTACTTTTAACATTCCACACTTCTCAGTGCCAACACGCACTTGTTTTATCGTGCATACTACCGAGTATCACATTCCTTTCTCTCATAACAATGGGGCAGTCAAAAGTCCAGAGAGAGAGAGGGAGAGGGAAAAGGAGATTTGAGAAAGAGTCCGAGGAGTCGCGAAGCCAACACATTTCGGTGATTTACATTGATAAAGTTAATGGAATGGAATGCGTGTGCGCTTGCTGACTCGACTTCAATTCCGATTCTCGACACTCGACTTGGGCACGAATTCCGGAGGGGATGGAGGGAACATGTAGGGATGTATGTGCAGAAATTTGCATTTCTTGCCAGCGTCACACGCCAAACGGAAGTTGTATACAAAGAGTTGCACTTAAAAGCTACCCAGAAATGTTACCATTCATGTCCAAAAGGCCAGAAACCAGAGTTGGGAAAATTCTGAGTCCGCAGTTGGTTTTTTACATGCACACATGCAATTTTTATGGCTTGTAAGCCATTTGAGGCATCGAAATGGCCTTCTGCTAAAAGCCCCCTTCCCCTTATTATCCAATACATAGAGAAGTGTTATATATTTTTTAAAGGTGGTTCGTTCCATTTTTATTTTTTCGGCGCACTCTGAAACGGAAATGAAATGCGCCTAATCTAACAAATTTTCGTGCTAATTTGGGTCAAATGCGGATTTGCATAAATTTGCCGGTTACCGTTCGCTGATGGTGTTGCCACCTTATCAAAGTCCATTAGAGCGGCACCACTCGACTCAATTTGTTGCTGTTGTTGTGGTTGTTGTTGTTAAGTGCCAGTCAACGCTGTAAAAATTATTATTTTATTATTATTATAAAAAATTATTATTTTCTCGGCATTTAAGTCATACTGACACATGACAAATTCCACATGAACCTACTACACCCCCACCAAAATTCCTACCCACATTTCTCCTTTCCACCAACACACTCTTCTCTCTACACTCGTTGGGGGCCGATGCCAAAAGTCATTAGCCCAAACACCCACCGTTTGTGCAGAAGCGATTCTGGAATGGGATCGGCAAATGGAATTTTGTCATAAATGTACTTGTTGTTGCCACTGTTGTTGCTGCTGTTTTTCATGTTGTTGCTACTACTCGTACTAGTGACATATTTTCGTGCAAAATTTCACGCTCATGCATATTTAAATCGCCCCAAAAACGTGTTAAAAAGAAAACATAACAAAAGCAATTATACCCTACAGTATACTGTAAAAGTTTTCACAAATAAACTATGAATAATATTGTAAGGACTTTTCAGCATAGGCATTACATTCTAATTTCACGTAATTACTTAAAAGAATTTTAGGTAATTAAAGGTATTTACAATAAGAAAGTTCTATTAAATGTCAACTCTGATGATAGTTCTGGTTCAATTAGATACTTTGAAATGCCAAATGAAATGCTTCTTTATTCCTTTCAAGCTCCCAAACTGTTTAAAATAATTTTATTATTTGAACTATTTCAACAGTTTTAATTCAAATAAGTCAAATAAAGAGAAAAATTTTAACTAAGACCGTAAATTTCAGCCTATAAAATAAAGAGATCAAATAATGAATTACTACAAAACTTTAAAAAATACTAAATAATTTTTTCATATGTCGGTAGTTTCAGTTGACGTAAATAACTAAAAGAAAAAGTTATTCCCTATTTTCGTGATAGTTCTGATTTAAATAAATAAATGGGAAAACAAATCATAATTCGTAAAAATTTCTATATTATTTAGTTAAATAAATTGTCTGGTATACCCGCTGCTAGGGTATTTGGTTACACCAATCTACCAGTATTCGCTGTCGTTTGTGCTATCAGCGGAGCTTTCCCATGAAATGTGCTTACTAAATAAGACCCCACATTAAAAATTACCCTAGGATAGCAAACACGAAGAGCCACAGCAGCTGATACCGCATACGAGTCGGGTTTGCCCATATACTATATGTATTTTTGCATTTCTGCAGCTGTCCAGAGTGCACATCAATCAAATGTCGTGGAGCATTTAAAGCAAGTACGAATATTTACCCAGGTTATTATTGGACTCGGAATATATTTTTTGGGGCGTGTCCCTACCCGGACCGCTCCCGTTGCCATCCCGATGTTCCCGAGGTTCCCAAGTTGGTTATATTGTAAGTACAGAGTTGCGTGCCAGACAACCAAAGCACACGCCTTGTTCTCTGCCAACGACTCGCATCAAAAGGTGTAAAAAGGGGCGTGGCCACTGGCACGAGCCCAAAACGTTAACGCCACAGGGCGTCCAGTCGGCAATTTGGTTTAAATTGTTGCCATTTGTTCTACAGGCCGCTTAACACACGGCGCCCAATACGAGCGCCAATGTTGCATAATAATTCTTTTGTTTAAACTGTACAAATTATAAAAATTGCTATGCGACAATTTGGTATATGAGCTTGGATTCAGATATTAAGATTATCGTAGTGCCAGCCTGGATTGCAGCAGGTCTTAAGTAGCAATTGTTTTCTCAATTGTTTGACAAGTTGGTAGCACTGGAAAGGGAAATAGGAGCTCAAACATTTATAAAACTGAAGGACAGGACACATTTAAGAAAACCAAGTATATAAATTGTAGGCATAAATACGTGCCTACTATTCCTAAAGTTAATTTTATCTGCATTAAGATAAAAAGCGGGAACAGTTTAGATATGATGTAAAATATAGGTAAAATATAACATGAAGATTAGAAAAAAAGTGGTAAGATGCACGTCAACTAGAACCAATAATATTAATAGCATACGTTACAAACTTGCACTTTCAGAACGACACTTCTTTGTGCACACTATTTGTATTTGGAACCAATTGCCACCTCAATTAAAATCAATAAGTAGCGCAGCAAACTTTAGGGACAAACTAAAACAATTGATGAGAGATACTTAAAATAAAATTAAATAAATAGAGATAATACTTTAGAATTAAATTCATTCTTTAATAACTTTAATTTTAATTTTAGATTAATAAGAAATTATAGCACATTGTTCAGCACACTATTGCATACTGTGACTAGTGCACTAATTTATAAGGGAGACCTTGTAGCGCTAGGATGATAGCAAATAAAATAAATAAAAAATAAATAAACAATTTTTCTCTTAAGTGTTCTGATGGAGTTTTGTCAAAAGAAATCAAAGATCCAAGATTAAAAATACATTAAATTATAGAATAAACTTAACATGAACATGAAAAAAAGAGATATATGGTCTCTGATTAATAGCTTAAATAACAAAAATCTGAAAAATTTTCAGAAATATTAAAAAAAGCATTAAACTTCTTTATAAGTATTTTTGAAAGTAAGAAAACAATTTAAGGTGGATTTCCTTTAAAATAACATGTATTTCTTGCAACATACATTCAGCATCATCGGTTGAATGCACCCATTTATGAGAAGTTAACCTCGGCTGACCCGCAACAAGGATTTGCTTTTGGTGCTGATTCCTGGTATTTTGGTTGTGACCTACTGCAGAGGTCTCAAATGCAATTTCCTTGCTCAATTTTTTATATGCACATTAAACGTATTTTCACATTTCAATTTCCAGAGCGAATGGCAACCATCCGCAGTGTGCCACCTGCCACATGCCACATGCTGCATGCAGCACTCGCCTGAGCTATAAGCATATAAAAATTAATATTTTACAAGTAGCCGAAAAAAAGAAAAACTGGTAAGAATTCAGCAGCGGCATTGTTATGAAGTCAGACCAGGAGCAGGAAAAGAGCTTTAGGAACACTAGAAGCTCGGGGAGCCAAAGGAGCACTCAGTGCAAATCCAAAAGTGTGCTTAAAAATGCATGAGAATTCACTGTGCTAAAAAACTAGGTGAGAGCAGTTCCCATACGAAATGTTAATTTTCATTTAAGTTATAAATTATAAGAGCTGCTTCCCATTTTGCACGTCCTGGCGCCAGTCAGATGAGCCCACCCACAGGTTATCCTGATGATTTTTGCAATTGTCTCGACCACAAACAGAAAATTACTTTGGCCAGGGGGTCAACCATAAAACAAATCGAAAAAATAAAGGAAAACCAACAAAGAGAATCAAAAATCACATAAATTGAGCTAAGAAAAGTTCTCACGCATCGCGTATAGATTTATATGCACGTAGTACACCTGTGGTTAGAATCACGTCCATGTGCCTAACAATAGGAATTGCCCCTAAAACGTGGGCCACAGAACCGCCAAGAGACAACAATGGCCCAAACAACAGACTCTCAGACGTCTCGCGGTGCAGCATCAGTTGAGCACAAAGACCAGAAGAAGCTAAACAACAGATGACAAAAAAGCGAAAGAAAGAAAAAATAATATATAATTTCTTGTTTTCCATTTCCATTTCTATTCTATTCTATTCCATTCTATTGTAACCATCGTTATGGGGTGTAGTTTGCTTTTGTTCTGTTGTTGTTTCTGCTTAAAAATGGGTTTGACATTGTCTATGGGGCAAAGTGTTGGGCCAGAGACCCCTCGGAACTAGCGTCTGTCTATTCGAAACTATCGCGTTAAACGCACGTTGATCTTTTGTCAGGATCGTGTTATAAAATTGATTACACATAAACAAAAAAGAAAACAAGCTATGCGTGTTCATAAAATTTATTATATGATTTCTTTGAATAGCAGAACAGTCAAAATACAAAAGTTTGGTCTGATTTTCGTTAAAATACTCTGTTGAAAGTTAAGACGGGAAATGTTTAATCAATGTTCTCATAATTTAATGCCTTGTATGTAAAAATAACTTAAAATTTAAGTAATTTAAGGACTTTTTAAATTTTAGACTTTAATCAAATATTTCACACTTTAAAACTATTTTAAATTGAAGTAATTTTCGACATATTTAATCTTAACTGTCCCATTTCACAAACTACACTGCATAGACCATTCAAGACATTACCTAAACTGCATTTCACAACTGTTGCAATATCGTAACACCCACTTACCGCCCCTCGTATCAACAGTAACACCTCCGAGATCACAAAATGTGCAATTTTTGGGAATATATTCAGGCGTTCGCTACTTTTCATAGCAATTAATCGACAATTTTACGGAGGGAAAGGTCGGGAGGGCCATGTACTATGGCAGGTTGTTAACTTTGACAACACATTTGCACAAATCCGTATTTTGGACTAAAGGACAACAACAAACAACTTGCTGAACAAGTCCCAAAAGGCTCAACATGAAAAACACATGCCAGGAAAAATGGAAAATCAGGTCAGATCCAACAGGGACAAACTAGATACAAATTCAGATTCAGGTTCAGGTTCAGGACCTGGCCCAATGCAGTTGTAATCGTTAGAAAATTCGAACATATTTGACAGAGCGCAAAAGTAAACAGTAAATTGACAAGGACGGGGGTTGATTGGTTGTT
Source organism: Drosophila kuntzei (assembly GCA_035042165.1). NCBI lineage: Eukaryota > Metazoa > Arthropoda > Insecta > Diptera > Drosophilidae > Drosophila > Drosophila kuntzei. The sequence goes on from JAWNLU010001704.1 coordinate 148,065, forward strand.
GGGTCGGGAAGGGGGGTGCAGAGAATGCAGGAGTTCTCGGATACAGAGTTTCAGATACAGATGCTGTCAACAGGCAGCGAGTGAGAAATGAGCAGAGCCAACAACAAACACATCCAACAGCTTGTTGAGCGATAAAGCAATTAGAAGCAAAATGGGATTTTGCATTTGAATTGCTGCTACAATGATGTTCAGGACAATGGCCCAGGGGGTAACAGGGGGATGAGGATAACTGCACAATTTTGTTTACACAAAAAGGATTTCAGACGCGCTCTTTAAACTCCAACAATGACAGGCAGTAAGAGAGAGAGAGAGGGGAGAGAGAGGGGACTCCCTTAACTGACCTACTTCAGTTGCTTTTGCTTTTGGTGTTGTGGCAGGATGAACAAGGCAGGATGTCGGATTGAGGCTTCGTCAAGGAGCTGCATTTTCATGCATTTGGCGCAGCTTGAAGTGTTGAGCTGCATATAAGGAGCATAAGCTGAGAGAGTTGAAGATGCGAGATGAGAGATGAGAGATTGCCTCTCGTATCAAGAAAGAAAAATTCGCTTCGTTGCGCTGAAAGTTTTCATATTTGTTCGCCTCGTCGAACTTTTGAGATTGTGCCATACACATGTGTGTATGTGTGTAGGTGTGTGTGTCAGCCAATTTCTTTATAGACGAAAGTGTGATATGCCATAAAAAGAAATGAGACACTTTTGGCTCTTATGTCAGCTGCTGTGCGATAAGCAAGATGAGAAAAATATAAATATGAACTTGAAAGCTGACGAATAACTTAAAAGAGAAGCTAAGAAAAATTTTAAATTATCGATTTAGATCCAAATAAGCTTAAGGCAGCTATCGACCTAATTTATATGGCTAATTTATTGTATGTAATTTTTCCAAATAAGCTTAAATCAAAACTGCAAGGCCCTAAAAATTTGTAGAAGATTCCATTCATAGAAAAAGAAAAAATAAATGAATATTAAAATTACTATCTAATTCTTCATGAATAAAAAAATAAATATATTCCTTCATTAACAAAGATTCATTAAAGGATCGCAACATTTTACGATTAACGATTTAAGGATTAATTAAAACTATCGATAGTAAAGTATGTATAAATAAAAGGAATGATAATCAAGTAATTGTATAATCTTCCAAAAAAAACTTTTTAACAAAGTAAAAGTCTAGTGACGAAAGTCTTTCCCTGCCCCAAAATTTCTGATATCCCATTTTGTGACGAACGATATTAAACTTAATATATAAATAATTATAAAATAAAAAGTTTGGCATTCGGAACATTGCGCATAAAGATCTTGATTCTTTATACCTAAAAATAATTTTAATGCGCAGTGCCGAATGCCAAACTTTTTATTTTATAATTATTTATATATTAAGTTTAATATCGTTCGTCACAAAATGGGATATCAGAAATTTTGGGGCAGGAAAGACTTTCGTCACTAGACTTTTACTTTGTTAAAAAGTTTTTTTTGGAAGATATCAGAAATTTTTGGAATTTAATATGATTCTGACAGTGTAATTTTGCTATAAAATTATCAAAATGCTTAATTCAAATAAAAAATAAATAGGGCAGCTATATAATATAGTAAACCGATTTTATCCAATGTTGGTCAGGATGTATAAAACCAACCCAGATGCGTATGTTGACAGTGTGATCAAGATCTGAAAAAACAACAAAGTTTTTTATACTAAAACTTGATTTTTAACCGATCGTTCCTATGACAGCTATATGATATAGTGGACCGATTTGAACTAAATTTGGACATAATGTGTAAGACTAACTTAAATGCATACTCTGTCAAATTGGTTGAGAAACCTTAAAAAACAAAAAAGTTGTTCATACTAAAACTTGATTTTTAACCGATCGTTCCTATGACAGCTATATGATATAGTGGACCGATTTCAACTAAATTTGGACATAATGTGTAAGACTTACTTAAATGCATACTTTGTCAAATTGGTTGAGAAACCTTGAAAAACAAAAAAGTTTTTTGTACCAAAGCTTGATTTTCTATTTAGTACCATATAGTAAATAGTAAAATGTATATATTCAGTTTACCGTTAATATCTTCCAAACCTTATGGCTGAGACACATGTGTCATATATCAAAAGACGCGAAATTTTATATGTTACAACATATTGAAATTTAATAAAAATCGTCGGAACCGTTTTCTAATAAATCGCCAAAGTTTAAGCTAAAAATTCTTTTTTCACCTGTAGCGTTTTACCTGAGCACTTTGCAAAAAAATATTCAAGGCACGTCTGAAAGCCCTCTAATATACCTTTCTAACGACATATAGAACACATCTCTAGCTTTCTTGGATTGGAAGCAATGGGTGTTTCAAATTTATCACGTTTTAGCTTTTTCCCGCTAAACTAGCTATTTCCCGCTAAAGTCGTAGAACAAACATTTCTAGATTTCTGATAAGAAACAATTCCTCATCAGAAAAATTTAGCTTTTTCAGCGCCTTCGTACAAACAAACAAACAGACAAACAGACAAACAAACTTTTCATCTCATTTTGAGAAGGCCCTTAAAAACTTCAAATTAATATATCTTTTGAACCAAATGTCGGATTGAAATGATCAAGGTATCATTCGACGCGTATTTTTAATAAGAATTTTTAAAAATTATAAAATTTTACCAAAAGGCTCCAACGGCCCCACTAGCTGCAATCATTAAAATTTGGCCCCTCCCACTTACACCCCCATATCTTACGAACCAGGTGAGTTACCAAAAGTCTTAGTATGCACTTTTGTTAGGTAAAGTCATACCTTTCGATCGGTATATAACTCAATCCGATCGGACAGTCATAGCAAATTTTCCATTCTGCGTGTATATATTGCTAGTCGCCTTTTGCACACTACGTGTTGCTTTCGTCACTAGCGCGGACTGCCGTCCGCAGTGATTATATTTTCCACGAACCGAACTATCTTTTAAGAAAGGGTAAGAAAGTTATGGAAGTTTATAATTTTAGAGTTTCGTTTCGACTCGACGAGAGGAAGCTTTGCTGAAGCTATAACTTTAACTCTATTTAAATATTTGTAATAACATTTTCGACCCAATATGGAGTTAGTTTATCTTACTGTTTGGACAACTTTTAGTTCAGCTTCTAGTTGTCAAAATGCAGCTGCTTTTGGGGTGAAGCCAGGTCTAATTCATCTAACCCACTGCCAGGTCTCAACTGTAGCCACTCAACAACTGTAATTTTTATTTAAAAACAAACAAAACAACAAGCAAGCAGTCAGCCGGGCAACCAACTAACAAAGATCCCTAATCTGGAGTAAATCCAACAGCTACTGCAGACGACATTGTTGTTGCTCTTGTTGAATTATTCGCACATATGCAAAGTGGGCAAAAAGTGCGAGGCGAGTCGAGTCGACTAGTGTCGAGTCCTGGCAAAGGACAACAGCAAATGAAAGGATGGCACAAAAACAGACAAAGGGCGGAGAGTACTCGTATAACTTTTCAAACTCCCCTCTCATCACTAACCCGACAATGACTGTGCAAATTTGGTGCAGATAAGCAGAGTCCGAGAACTTTGCCAGCAGCCCGAAACTAATGCGCGCTGACATGCAAAAAAAAGGGTAAATGAGTGACAGGATGTACAACAGGCTCAGAGAGTCCTACATATAGAATTCTGGCAGAGAAACAAAAGAGCTAACTACCCATCTCTCTCTATTTTTAACGCTCTGTCTCTCTTTCTCTCGGTCATGTTAAATGCTATGACAATTGCTATAATTGTCAACTGTCAAATGGCATTAACAATTTGTTGTTGTTGTTGTTGCTGTTGTTGTTGTTGTTGCTGCTCTTTGCACTTGCCCGCGCGCTCAATTGTGTGCGTAGGTGTGGAAATTTGTAAATGAAAGCGCACACTGCAATCTGGGGAAAAGGTCAACGAATAATAGGGATGGGGGATGTAACAGAAATGAAAATGGAAAAGAGGCTTAAGCCCAGCTGGTTAGACATTTGCTGTTTTGATTCAGTCAATGAGATTAAAGAGCTGCCTGAAATTAGCAGACAATGCGCCTTTTTCTTTTGTATACCCTACACCCTTTACATACCCTACAATCGGTCTAAACTTATTAGACAGTTGAGCTAGCGCTATGAAAATTGGTATGGGGCATGTTCAACTATAAAGCTTAGATGTAAAAGACAAATTACTATATCTTATAATCATGCAACTCAAAAAAGAGAAAATTAAGGCAAGGTAATTTTTGTAGCAAACGAAAAAAAAAAAAAAGAACTTTAAAATAAGAATCAATTAATTAACTATCAAATAAAATAAAATAAATTTAAATACACTAATTCAAAATACGTATAGAGTTAATTGTTGATTAATAATATTTCAATCAATTGTAATTCTATACTTAATCATTGGAAAAACTTGTAGAGCTGGAATGTTGGTTAGATAAATAAATAAATACGATTATTTTGTGAAAATATATAATGGGAATGTAAGATCAGAGAGTATAGTTAAACTATAAGAAAATTTAAAAAATTAAAAATTTCAGCCAAATTTAAGCATATACCATAGCTATATTTGGCTGATAGAATAAAACTTTTAGTAAAGTAAACTTAAATCTAAAATTCTTAAGAGCCACAATTAGCTATGGAAACAAAGCTACTATAGATAGTTTATTCTTTTGCCAAGTATAGCCATAAAATCACCACACAGAGGCAGCTTTCAGTTGGTAACTTTTCCGTAATGCCAAACCGAGCAATCATCGTCAAGTTGGAAGCGCGTGATGACAGTTTTTGCCAGCCACTAAATGTCAAACTTTTTGACATGTCTAAGGGGTAAAAGAGACAGACAAAGGGACAGTGAGTGAGAGAGGGAAAGTTTATATATAAACACAACGTGTGGTGACATTTCCCGACTCATATGTGACATTCAAGTGTCATCAAAAAGTAAGCGCGCTGGTTTGCATTTTTATGAGAATGACAGAGAAAAGCTCTGCAATGACTTGAGTGATTTTCTTTTCTGTTTTTTTTTTCTTTCTGTGAAAATAAAGAAAATCGAGGCAAAAGATTTTGCATAATTAAATTTTGTGTGACTGAAAAGAAGCAAAAAATGAAATTTGTTGTTAGCACAAGTATCTAACAGATACAGATACACGAGTGCACAGATACAAAAGATCTGCGGCGCCTGCGAATCAGCATAAAATAATTGAAAATGTGTGCGCTCGGATCTATTTGAATAAACGCAATTTGAATGCAAAAGCACGAAGTGCAAACAAGACGACAGATGAGTAACACGGGACACAGGACACAGGACAGAGTACACAGGATGCAGGACACAGGACAGGGGAGTCAGAGCATTGGATAGCAGGACCTACTGTCTGTTCATTTTGATAGATGGTATGGGCCTTGATTAGAAGGCGCTAATGTTGACGCTACTGAAAGGGTTGCGTTGAAAAAATTAAAGTGCTTGACGAGAAACCAAAACCTTAGATGAAAGATAAATGAAGATTCCTCCATTGTGTTTAAACTAACTGTATAAATATCCAGGAAATTAAATGGGTAGACTGGTAACTAATCTATAGAAAATTCTCTATTTAATTGGACATTTAAATATTAATAATGAAATCTAATGTTTTGTCAGCGAAATAAAGGGAAAATTCAATCTCAACAATATATCCAAATAAAAATAATATTTTAAGGACTACAACAGCTAATTAAATTCTATTATTTTAATCTTCTTTAAAATAGAAATTCCCCGTATTTGTATCGCTAAATGAGTTTTAGAATTCTTTGGGAATAAAACGCTTTATACATACATATATGCTTTATTAAAAAAAGAATAAAAATTGATGAAATTTATCCATTAACAAAATATAAAGCAATTAAATGAAATATATTAATAAAAACCGATAAATAGGCAGGTAGGAAATTTTCTCAAACAAAAATATAAAAATATCTAGTCAAAAAAAATATTTGAATAGAAAGCTGAAAGTTAAAGGGTAAAGATAGATAGATTCATTAATCTAAAGGTTCTTCAACAGACTAGACATAAGTGTCATCATTACCATACCAATATCTGGGACTATGATTTGCCATTTGTAAAATCCATTAGGAACCCACATATGTCAGCTCTTCATGCTATCCACAAGCCAAATAAAAACATGAGGCCAATAATTGAAATGTCAAATCCGTGCTAATGACAAATGTAAAAGCCCCAAAAATTCAACCGAAATTAATAAATGACACAGATTTTAGCACTTTAGTTTGGGAATATGCATACGAGAAAGAGAAAAAAAACAAAGACAAAACTGTTATAAAAACACAAGTGACAAGTGTGGCAGACATATGGAATGGGAATGAGAATGGGAACGGGAATGGATGAAGTAGGGGCTGTGTGGAGTGGGCAAGACCCGCACAAGCCGCAGACATACAAATCTGAGATGTGGCAAGGCAGAGGGAATCAACCGCACACTGGAGTTTTGACACATTTGACAGGCGAGCCGAGTGGCACTTGGTAAAGCAGCCATTTGATAGCCTCATTAGTGATGAGCCACTGTAGCATCAACAGCAGCAAGAACATCAGCAGGAAGACCCAAGTAGAAGACCAAAAGAGTAGCTGTCAAAGTGCTTAAGAGGTTCCTTGGATTCCTTGCGTAACTCAAAACCAAAAGGATATCGACCGTAACGCATGAGAATTTGACACTTGCTTTGGCTTCCATCAGCCCTCCCGCACATGTGCATATGTTGTGAACTGCCCCTCCCATAAATATCCATAAGGCAGGCCACCAAATAAATACTTAAGAGGCATCGCCCTATATAACGAAACACGCTCGAGGGAAACACCACAAACTGGGCAGGTCCCAGAACCCAAAACGAAACCAGAACTAAAGCAGAACCAGAGTCTTGACTCTGCCCCAAAGCATTTAGTCATATTGAAACATTAAAAAAGTCAACACCCACATGGCTAAACTAACAAACTAACACAAACTTCGACCATATGTATGTTCGGACCAAGCATAATAAACAATTCAAGGGGTAGTCAGAACCAGAGTCCGGCAAATGATAGACTATATAAATTTTGGGGCAAAATCATAAAATATTATGAACTAATTGAATTCTCGTATGCTCTAACAATACAAAGAATATTTATATTGTTGACGAAATATTTTTTAACAGATATTATTAAGATTGCAACATTAATAAAGATTAATTTAATATTCTAATTGATAAATATTATATACAATAATTTTTAATAGTTTGTGATCTATTTAGCCATGCTGATAATTTCAAAATTTGGATATTGAAAATTTTTAAATTGTGTATTATTTAAGATCGAATAAATATCGATGTATTATTCTTGGTAATAATATATGTAAATTTTTTTAATTATTCTCATATCTATTCTTAAAAATATTTAAAAAGATCAAATTATTTTTACTATCGAAAAGAAATTTGTGCAAATATATGTAAGACTTTTTTCTATAATATCAATCTATTTCTATAACTGCACCGATAACTTATCGACCTTAGTATTAATCGAACAGATCAAGTTTGAAATTATCAATGAAACCATTAGTTTATTTATGTTATCGATCCACTCTAATATTTATTTCTTTTAGATCTCTTGACAATATGAAAACATTATGTCTGTAATACTATCGTTGTTATCGATACATTGTAATATCCTTTTTTTGTATATGTTCTTTGCTTATCGAATCCTTTGCAATCTCTGGAATTCCCTACAATCTTAACTGCTCCTACTAGCGAGGGTATCGCAGCAATGCCCCAAAGCAGCCATAAAAATGTCAAAAAATTTCTATGTATTCATAAACACGTGTGAGTCTCTCAGTCGAAGACCCAAGCGGACCCCCAGACAGAAACCCAAACATGCCACGCCGCAATGTGACCACAATGTCGCTGCTCCTCTCTCCACACTTTACAGTCTGTCTACATATATCTATATGAATAGCGGACATAGGACATAGTTTATATGGTCAGTACATAACTTAAACAACCCCAACCCCAAACCTTACTCATATGTGCATTTAACATGCAAACTTTGAGCCCAGCCAGGACTTTTAGTGCCTGTTAACGTTATTGAGTTGATGGAGAAGAGAGAGAGAGAGCGGGGGGAAAACGCTCAAATTTCCGGTCAAGCGAGCGAATCCTTACATATTCCTTCAAATTTTTTGGGTTTCCTTTTGCTTAACGCCCACAAAATTTCAGCTAAATTAAATTATAAATATGGCAAAAAGTCGCTGCCAAGAGCGCAACACAAATAAAGTGGCCCAAAGGCAGCCAGAAAGGACGTGGCCATTATGATTCATGACAACGTCTGGAAATGTCTCTTATAACCTCCCTCCCTCTTTGTTGTCGTTAGTTAAAGCTGGACAGTTTTGGTCTGTTCCTTAGAGTGGATATCGGGATATCTGCTTACAAAGTGCGTGTCAAATTCTAAAAGCGAGTTATTCAATCCTTTTTTTAGTCATTGTCTACATCGTTTGACTGCTCAGTGGGCGACTTTGGCTTACAATGTCCTTTATCCTGTTCCTTAAACATATTTTGTTTGAATACTTTTTGGACAGATTTAGGTTAGCGATAGGCATGTCATGTTAGAGAGGAACGACAAGAATTTAGATATTCCGAGATACTTGTGATTGATGAAGGTTCGAGTCTATTTCGGCTGCTTTCAAGTGGAATTCAATTGAATATTTGGAATGTGTGTAATCCTTGATTGCAATCAATTTGCCCAAAGATATCACAGTTCTTTTCAATTATGAATATGTCTTCAAAGTGGTTCATTATATTGAAAAACCCTTTTATTCTATATATTGCTAAATTTTTTAGTTTTAATTTAATTATAATTTTCTTAATAAATATGGATCAAATTAAAATAGACTATAGTTTTTCTTTTTTTATTTTACATAAATATTAAATACCCCTATGATAAATTTAATACTCGACCCTTAGATAACCTTAAATCCTTAACCTAAATCTTTATTTACTAAGCCTAATTCTGAAGCAATTTCAAAAAGATTTCTTAGCTGTATTATCAATTAAATTTCAATAAAATTCTAGTCTCTGTCATTAAAGTTCATCAGTATTCCCTCATTATAAACTTGCAACAGTTTAAAAAAGATTTTTTAGATCCTTACTTTATTTACTTCTCCTGCAATGCTCATTAAAACTTTTTCAATTTCTCCTCATTATTGTGGAGCTTATTCAGCCCAGTGATCTATATGCGAAATTCAAGTAATGACTTCTACTCGTTTGCAGATTCCCAAATACGATGTTTTTGAAGGTCAAACTCATCTCCCCTCCTATTTAGACCGGTCCTGCCTCACGTAGCTGTATCAAATGACCATCGAGAAACCAATAAACGAACGAAAATCCAAAAGCAAATCCTTAACTGTGGTTAACATCTAGCAAATCCATTAACTGGCACACTTGGAGCGTGAAAAGGCGAAGCTACCAGGGACCAGGAAAGCAAAGGGAGTCAACGTCGAGCTGAGCCAGCAAAAGAAAAGAAAACAAAGGAGAGTAAGTAAAGTGTAGGGAGTAAAGCAAGCGGACCACATCATTTCATAACACTTCCAGTTCATATAATCTATTTAACCCAAATTTAAACGTGCCGTGCGTTTGTTCAGTGTTTAATCAATTGTAAAGCAATTTTCGCAATGTTTTTTCTTTAAACGACGCGTCGAATCGGTTCGGTTTGGAATTGTGTTGGGTCTGGGATTAGAACTGGCGCATTGTTGCGACTCCTACGTCTTCCCTGCACTCGGAGAAATAGTCTAAGATTTCATAGATGCAACTAATACAAATGGGAATCCATTTGTCGCATCGATTTCTCTCAGTGTATGCTGGGATATCCTCGCTTGATTTTCACTCGCTTGCCTTTGCTGTGGCCATCTATCTAACGGCTTCTGCTCCATTTCAATGGCAACTGTTTCACAGCTGATAAAAATTGGCAGATCCCAGTAAAAGGAAAAGGCAAGAATAGAATAACCAAAGGCGAGGGGCCAAAAGGATGAGAGGGGGCGACTGCTAGGGATACTGTGCCTAATCGTCTGCGTAATTGCTCTGCCACAGTGCGTGAGTTCGTGTTGATGCTGATCCTGTTCCTGATCCCAATTGTTGGTTTTAAAGAGCATGCCAAAAATTATAACTGCAGCTGTCGGAAGGTCAGTTAAACCTCCCACACCCTGCGACCCCGTAACCCCGTTACCATTGCACCCTCACATCTCGACAAGCGCTAAAATTTCAATTAACTTTCCCAAAAGGTCGCTCCTTGTTGAATTGTCCTTGTTTAATTTGATTAATTGCTGCGAAATTTGTTCACTTTGTGGTTGAATTTGTGTTTGAGCTGTGTGTGTGTGTGTGACGAATGTGCTATTCAGGTATTTCTAGGTGTCATTTGAATGTTGATTGTGCTGAATGGATTATGGCTTAAATGTGGGCATGTGTTAAGCCTCTGTGTCAACAGTGATTATGAATACCAAAGAAAATTATTGAAAGATGGAAATTCAACTGGATTGATTAATTCCTTTAGAGAAACTCATTTTTCGGCAACTCTAATTCGAAGTAAAATTTTGAATACGTATATATTAACTTATATGATGAATCAGAAATGCGATATAAAATCAGACCTGGCTAAAGTGTTTCCGAAAAGAGGGTTTACTTTACAATTTAAAGCAAAGCATGTCACATTAAAATCCTATATAAAATTTAATATAATGATTATATGCTACACAGTATTTGAATAATGGATAGTATAAAAACAGAGCAGTCTAGCTCACTAATATAACTATCTTTAATCTAAAAAAAAAACAACCCAAAGATAGAAAAAAAGTATTCCGAATTTAAATAGAACTATAAAATAAACATTTAAGATTAACAATTAATTTATATTATACAAATTTTAAATTCATAACTGAAAAGACACCAATTTTAAGAATATTTATCTTTGAAGAACTCTTACTTTTCTCTAAAAAAAAAAATATAACCAGTAGGACAGTTGATACCAATCCTTCTGAGCATCTTTTAAGTGCTCTAAGCTCTCAAATGAATTACCCATACCTAATACATATGTCACTTGCCCTACCTTTAGCATTGGTCCATTAAAAAGTGACCCCTGTGGAAGGGACCAAATGGACATCAAGCAAAACGAAATGCGTTCACTTTTGACCTTTTGCACTCTCTGGTTAATGTACAAAGGCGACTGCCTAATTGAATTGTAGCAAAAGTGAAAATAGAAGCAGAAATTGGGCAACAAAAAAAGCAAGGAGGACACTTTCGAATCTTTTGATGGCAGAAACAGTCGTTGTGGCAGTGGCAAGGACAATGGTCGCATTGTATGTGCCACAAACGGATGTTATATTCAGTTTCAGTTGAAATGAAAGGGAAGCAATAAAATAATTTTTTTTTAGAACTGCAAGCAGACAATTTGTAGCGCTTCCGGGGCCAAAAGGAAGCTGCAGAAAACCAGCTAAAATAAATGCCTCTGTTGTCCCATCTTCAATTTCCACTTCGTCTCAGACTCTTACGTCCTGTGAGGCCAACATTAAAACAAACTATAAAATGCAATCGATCTAAACGGTATAAACCGGAAAAGTAGAAATGTGGCATTGTATTTATAATGGAAATGGTTTTTTTCTATTTACTTCTATTTTCCTTTACGAACGGAAAATTGCACATAACAACGGAAGAAAATGCGAGCAGGAAATAAAAGAAAATAATTCGTTTGCAAGACGACGACGACAACGACGAAATGAAAAACTGTGATATTGATAAATGTGATATTAATGGCAAAACGTTGTGGGAATTTAAAAGTTTCAGATTCGCATTGTTGATGCAACGCGGAAAAATGAGCTCGGTTTACGCGCGATTTAAAGCTTCATTAATCATTATATAACTTAAGATTGGCTTCGAGGATAAGGAAACATGTGGAATGCGCCAACTGAGGGTATAGTAATTAAATGAATTAAATAGTTCCGTAATAATAGGAAAAGATTTTAAATAGGCTTTATATTGTAAACGATTTTGATAAGAATTGCTCTAAATATTTAGAGAGTTGTCAAACTAATTGGAAATATGATCTTGATATGAGTTATACAAAAATACATTTTCCATATGTAGATAGATATTATATCTATAATAATTAGATACATATTAATAATAAGATGTTTAAGTTACCAGACTCTATCTATAAATTTCATTGCCTATAAAGTTGCCCATTTTAATAGTAATATTTATTTACAATCTTTGGTTTTAGTTTCTTTCCACACTATCTTATCTAAACACAACTAAGCTCATCTAATCTCCGCTCCCACTTGACTATAATTTTTCCTTTTAGTATTATGACTTTGATGCCTCAATTTTGAGCTTTCTTATCGTAGCTATTACTCCCTACTATTCTCCCCATTCGCCATCCCTATTTCCATGTTATTGCCATCATATTTTCTCATATCTGTTGGCCACATTAAATAAGCAAATCTCTTTGACATTGCTCGTATGTTTCCCAAACTTATCTACCCTCGACTCTCCACATTTTGTCAGCAATTTTGCGGACAAGCCAAAAAACCCAGAAAGAGAGGAGCAAAAAACCGTCAACTAAGTAAATCTCGTCGCTTGCGAACAATAATCTGACATAATGTTTCAATTATGCGTCGTTTAGCATTATGGACGCTATATGAACGACCCCCATGACCCCTCACTCCCTAACTGAATGGGCAAACCACAAAACGAGCAAGGACGTCACAGGATACAGGTTTTTGGGTACCTCCCCAACCCGCCCCCTAAAGCATTAGAAGCAAAACAGACGCAACATTTGGAGAGCAAAGCAAATCTTACTAAAATAAACATTTTAGCATTAAATTTACATAAGACGCGACAATGAGGCAACCGACGGGGGTAGAGAGAAGTGGCGGAAGGAGAAGCTGTGGGATAAGCAAAGGGAAGAAGCTGGAGAAGCATCTACTTACGACACATTTTCATAAACACAGCAACAGTCAACTTCATCTAAATATGAGTACGCATTCCAGTTCTAACTCCCTCCTCCAATTCCCTCAACTCCGATGACTCCTTTAGCCTTCTCCGACTCCTCCCGACTGCTCCCGACTCTTGATGTGCTCTCGCGTATTTGCATAAACATTAGCAAAACAAATTTGCACATTTGCCCATCCAAGTTCTTCGTCAGCCTCCAATTGCGCACCCGACATATGCAAACAAACCGCCACAACAAAAACCAAAAGGGAAAGAGGTACATAACTCAGTATACAGCACTTAAGAATACCCTGTAATGTTAGAAAACTTATATCGAGAATTTTACGCTTGTCAGAAACCAAAAACTTTACTTTAAACTTTGAGTTTGTGTTGTGTTTAGATTAGATTTATTATCGGGTATCTTTAAAATCCCTGTAATAATAGAGAACTCTCAGAATTCATGGATTGTTTTTTTTCATTAAAACCCTTAAAAATCTTTAGCTTGTGCAAATTTGAATTAAGCGTAAAAACTATGAACTGAGCATACTCGACACTCCTTTGCCACTGGGTATAAGACAACTGTCAAGTTCATGGCGCACAAATAAGATGAAAATGAAGTTAGAGCACCGATGAAAGCGGAAGTCTTTAGGCCCACGTCAAACCCAAAAGGCGGAAGCGGATGTGCGTGCCAGTCAGACAGAGAGAGAGAGAGAGACAGCAACAGCAACCTAGACAGAGACAGAAACATAACTGTAAGAGGCGAAAAATACGCTAAATCAGCCAAAAAATACTTATAATCATTTCAAGATGATAAACGCCATGATGATGATGATAATGACAATAATGATGATGATGAAAACGATGACGTTTTATAAAAATGCTCCCAACTTGTCTGTTTTGTCTATGTTTTCTTAGCAACTTTAGCGCCATTTTCATCGCTCTTCCAGCCAACTCCGAAAACATTTTGTGGCACTTTGGCGCCCAAAACTCGGAACAAACGACAGCAAATATGCGTTTTATTGAATTTTATGGTCCTCGACGACGCAAGTTCCCACTGGATGCGGCGACTGCCAATTCGAACTTTTTTACGCCCAGCCTTGACTTGGCCAACATCTTGGCTAACGAAAAAATGTGCTTAGCCTGGCCAACCAAGTGAGCGTGAAATATGCCAACGACTTTTTGTTGGCACCAAAAGCCTTGAACCTCACTGCAAAGACATGCATGTTTTTTTGGCAATGAACTTAGCTAAAGAAAGTAGTGAAAATATGCTTATATTTAAATAGAATACAAAATTTAAATGTCAATTCCCATAAGTGGGAAATGGATAAACGAATTTTACATGAACACAAGTTTTATTTTTCTCTGATCGGCTTAAAAAAAGTTGAAAAAAATTATTTAAAGAGTTGATCATTTATAATAATAATAATTATAATATATCTGGGGAAAACTACCAAAAATGCAGCCTACTTAAATTTATCTCTGTTTTGTTTAATTATATCGATTTCGGCAAATGTACTTTACGATTTTACTTAGTACTTTCAGAATTTAAAATAATAGCTTTCTTTAAAATATACCACAGGAAACATAGAGATTAAATCTCATTTTCAGTTAAACTCACAAGGAAAATGGAAAGAGTATATACATATTAATTAGTAGTAATTAAAAGCAGTGCATATCATAGATGACAGTCAATTTATCGTAAATAAACTTGTTGTAAGAATCTAATTAAGACGTCAACAGAAAGATAAATAATCGGCAAAAATATCTCGTTGAAACCTTATTATAAGTAAATAATTGATTAAGTTGTCAAGTTGTTACTGAAACTATAATTTAATAAATTCTTAATACTTACAACTAATGCATATCCTTAACAAGGACTTTAGCTAAGGCAATTAAATTAAAGGCTTAAAACATGTGACTAACTCAATGGAGCTGAAATTAAATGAAACCTCAGAAACTAATTAGCAGAGGCGAGAATGCAACACAATTCTAATCCAAGGCAGAGTTCTAAAACAATTTCATTACAAATGTGTCGGTCGGAAGATGTTTGGTTAAATGTATATATATTTTATATGGAATCGTTGTGTATGGAATCAATTAATCAACGCCTCTGAAACGCCCACAAACAAGGAGTTGAGGAGCTAAATAAATTCAAATCCTTTCGACAGCTGACCGCACTGAGCCTAAACCAACAACAACAACAATAATAGCAACAACAATAATAATAATAATAGTGGTAAACTATAGGAAAATGCATAAAATTTCAATTTTCTCTAGCGTAAACAAGATAATGTCGAGAGAGTGGGGAACGAGGAAAAATCAAATCAAAGCCAAAGGCAAAATTTAATTGCGTTTAACCTGAAATCAAATTTCAACAGGCTACTAAGAAGGCTGCAAGTCTTAAGATTCAATCAACGTACGGTCTACTTGAGACCAAAGACCAGGACAACAGCTGAACGGGAAAGGGAAGCGCAGGATAAACAACAACAAATCAAAAAGGCTCATGTTTATCTTAATATAAAATACTTTTTCCCACACACACACACACACAGCCAGTTGAACATTGGGAAAAGGGATAATAAAATTGGCAGGGAAAGCCCAAAGGCAAGAAAATAAACAACAACACGCTCGAATGGATGCAGCCTTGAAGGATAGTTCAGGATACTAACCGAAAAAAGGCTTAGACAACTTTAGTTGTGTGTTGTGTGTGTTGCAATGATTTTGATTTTGATTTTGATTGTGGCATTGATTTCACTCTGAGTTCAACAGAGGAGATGGAGAAACGGGGGATTTCCCCTTTCGAACCGTTTAACACAATCAGGATACAGGACACAGTACGTATCCAGACTGTTCCATTTTATTATTTACTTTTATTTTGATTACATTTCGGATTTCAGCAAAAGTTCGCAGCCACAGACCAGAAATTCACACTTCATCTGCCTAGAAATCGTCCCCAAGGGACGAGGCTCCATATGGAACATTACTCCCAGAAGCATTTCAGTTTTCTGTTTCTGTTTCAACATCCTTCGAACCCTTTTTGGCTAACCAAATCATCGACTAATTTGCCAGAGGCCAACAAACATAGAAATGTTTTTTTTTACATTTCTTCTTTTTATGAGCACACACAAAATTAGCCGCCTTATCAACAGGTGTAGAATCCTAAACAGCTGTAACCTTTACGAACTCAAACCTTTCATTGTCATATTACGTTCCAGGTAAAGTGCACACATAAAATAACACACATTTCCAATCCCGATTCCGTGTATTTCTGTTATTACTGCCCTTTATGGACCTGATGCTTATCAAGGTAGTTTCTCTGCTCATCTTTTTTATTTTCTTAGATATTCCTTTTCGAACATCGTAAGGAATATAATAAAATTTTATTAATAAACGCGAACGCCTGTCAAAATCTAATGGATAATGGATTTTTTGTGGTATGCTGCGATTAAAATCTGTAGTCTGACAATTTGTGGATAGTTTATGGAGGGTTGAGCTCTTAGATATGGAACCGGTGAGTCACATCTGTGAGTCACTGTACTTAGCAGCTGAAGATACAGATGTTCAGATGAAATTTATAAAACAAAGAAAATTTTAATGCGTTGCCATTAAAGATCTATTGATACTTATTAAATATTAATAAAGCAAACTGTTGTAAGTATGCAAATTATTTAAATATCTCTCAAGATAATTACAAGATAACTAAAAATCGAATGAATGTATACGAAAGTCAATTTCCCTTAGTAGCAATTAAATAGCTGTTATACTAATTGTTATACAAAACGTTATATAATCACTATTAAAACACCAAAAACTATACAAATCACTCGCACTATCATTTCACCCCACAGCAAAACCAATTAAAATTAATTTTATTCAATCGAAACCAAATCCCAGTTGGGTCTTCACTTATTCTTTTGTATTCCTCCTCCTCCGTCGTCTACGTCGACTTCTGTTGCTTAAGGAGCGATTATTTAATTTCAGCTATTAATGCTGTGACTCCCCAGTCGCCAGTTGCCAGTTGCCAGTTTCCATAGTCGGAGCATCGCAGTTAGTCAATGCTTATTGATGTTTAGTTGCTGTTGTTGCCGTTTGTTGAGCACCAGCTCCAGTTCCGTGCAGCTCTGTGGCATTATTTCACTTGCGTTTCCGCTTTTAGCTTTGTTTACTTTTACGCTTGCCACACAAAAGCCCCAAAGCCCCAGCACCATAAGTAAACCCACAGCCAGAGGCAGACGAACCACATAAACCCATACCAAATACCATCGAACAAGCCGCACTATGTTTTGGTATTTGTATTTGGTGTTTTTTCTACCCTGTAATCAAAAAGCAAAGGGATTCTGTTAATGAGAAGGCCATGACATTAAATATTTATTTAAGCAATATCTTTAATTGATATAGATTTTGCCCATACTATAAAATATTAGTTCAAAGTATGATCGGGTCTATTTCAATTTTATTCAAAGCATTGGAATATATTCAAATCGGAATTTAATTTAATAATTTAATTTAATTTATTAATAATAATTTAATAATTCAACAATAATAATTTAATTTTTTCAGGACATTTTAAAGAACTATAAATTATGAGGAATGCAGTTTAAATACGTTTAAAACTTTTTACAGAGTATTTGCATAGTCGCTACCTACTATTGTTATTTTGCTAACTTGTTTGGTATTTGTATTTGGTGTTTTTCTTATGCCTTTTGCGTTTCTTTTCATTTTTTTGTTGTTGTTTTTGCTCCTGCTCCAATGCGAATCCCTTGACAATGCAATAAATTGCGCAAAAATTGGAAAAATAGAATTTTAGCCGCACCACAACGCAACGCCAGTAACGACAACCACAACAACAACAACAGCAGCAATAACAACGACAACGAGTCCTTTGGCTTTTTGGGTGGCTCACGCAATTTTCCCAATCTAGCGATTCCCTTTGCCTTGCCATTCTGGCGGTATCCCAAATAACAACAACAGTAACATCAGCAACAACAACAACGGAAATCAAGTGCTAAGCTTCCCACAACGCAATCAATTGATTTCTATTGTTTTGTTAAAATGTCGTGGCGGGTCCCCAACCAGTAAGGACTCCACCTCCCCTCATTCCCCTACTCTATCCAATATTTTGCTCCATTTGCCGTTGTTTTTGCTCCCATACTACTCCACACCCTCGTACCACATCCCTAAACCATCCTCTTTACACTCTATGGCATTTTTATATAAATTGCTTTGTTGTGGTCTTTATTGAAATTTTTGAGGTTACTTTTGTGATTGTTGCTTTTGGCCAGTTTTCAGTTCTCATCTAAAAAAAAAGAGAATAAAAAAAAACAATCTGAAACTGTGCATTATTTCTGTTTATTTGTTGATTTTACTTCGACGTCTATCGTCCATTTTTGCATTTTATTTTTATGGCCTTTTTTCTGTTTATTTTGCTGAAATATTCATGAGTTACGTTTTCAGTAAATGAAAAACGTTGTTTGGGGATTTATTGTATAGTCGAGTCTCTCACCGGACCCATGAATGCTTGATAATTTATAGTTTTCGACATTCCGGAGAATATTTGTACTCGTATATACTGCATATTTGTTTATGGCAACATTTAACGAGCTACAAATGAATACGAATAGTATAACAAAATCTGCATTAAAAAATATCATTTAAAAAACAGAAAATATTTTAAAAATATGATTATTCTATTGATGACTATCTAATATGAACAAATATCAAGAAGGCTTTAAAGAACTGGTTAAAATTTAAATTTAATTTTAGTTAGAAAGAAAAAAGCTATCAATAATTACTTAAAACTTGGATCCAAGTATTTCAAATCAATTCTTGTTTTAGGAAAATATAACATTTAAAGATATTTGAAGTTAAAATAAGGTTAATATTTAAATCATTATTTCTTTATTGATTACAATCTTATTCGGAGAATATCAAAGGGCAGTTTTATTTTTAAACATGAGCAATAGAAAATTACTTCAAGATATATTGCAAAAATTGCATTAAACTCAAATACAAACGAAAAATAAATTAAAGTTTGTAAATTCTAAATTCCATTACATTATTAGGAAGATTTTTAACAATTACACCAGAGAAAAGTAACTTATCAAATCTTGAATTCTACTAAAAAAAGACAGTAAACTCAACCATAATAGAGCATGGATCATTTCTTTAGATGATCATCAACAATTAAATTTCAAAACAGATTGGAAAATGCTGCCCGTCTTTCTTTACTTCCAGAACTATTCAGTTGTTTTGGGTAACTCCTCATAAAGACGCAACATTACAACGATTATAAAAATAAAGAAGATATCTTCTGCTTCAATTCAGATGAAAACAGCAAGACAAATGCTGAAGGAGAAGCAACTGATAGAAAAGAAAAGAAGAGAAAAATGTCATGATTATGGCAAATTTTCGGTACCTTTTGTGGGCAGAATTACGAATAGAATTGCGCTTTTCAACGATGTTCCTATACAATTGCCAGGACATTGTCCACAGGCATTGACAATCATCGACTGCTAAATCTCAAATGTCATGGCAACTTGGAAACGAGAATGATGCTCTTTTATGATTTGTCCTCTCCGGGGGTTCTTCTGTCTCCTAGGTAGGCGATGTCTGATCTCTAAACTGTAGGCAGGTTTCACAAATTAGAGGCTGCCTGGCGTGCACCAAAAATGTCGTAGCACTCGCCAGGGGCGGTCTATAGTCCAGACTCCAGTGTTCAGTGTCCTGTGTCCTTTATCCTGGGGTCCGGCATGCGTTTTATCTCTGTGACCAGTTTTATGGTTGACGCGAGCATCTTGCGATTTGACTTTGTGCTACATTGTCCTCCTGCCGGCAGCTGCGTTTGATATTTCTCGTGTCCTGACGTCTTACTCGCAATCCTACTGACAGCTTCCCTGGTAGCATTTCCCAAGAACCCAAAAAAAAAGGAGAAAATTCCAAATTGAACCTTTTTGCGTAATGTTTGCTTACTTTTCTTTGCTGTAGGTGCTTGCTAATTGGCTTATTGTCAGTGTTTGATAAGATTAGTTGCAGCTGCAGCTACTAAGCACACCTCCTTTCCCTTCTCCTTACCACACCACAACTGCACTCCTCCCCTTCTGCCCTATTAATATGCACTCTCTGCTGGAGAATTTATAGTTCCATGGAAGCGACATGGAGCGCTTGTTATCCTTTCCTGTGCCCCAAAACATTATTTAAATCGTTAAGCAGACAAACAAAATCCCACACCGAATCCCAATCCCAATCCCATTTCCAATCCCAATGCAGGTCTGGCGCCAGGAAGCCAGGCACCGAGTCGAGCTCCTCGTTGTCATAATTTAAATCGCGTCCACGCGTAAGCCCAGGCAAAAATATGTTAAACTATTGCCGGAGCACTTTTGTGGCCGTGCCAGCGAGCCAACCATAATTTTCCGGGGAAAACGCATGGAAATGAGCATTAGACAAAAAGGGTTTTCACCCATTTTAACGATTATGCAACACTCGCTCTACTCGCTTCTCTTCTGCTCCCTTCTGCGCATACAAAATCAGTCTTTTTACCTGTTGATGGTGCGGCACAATGTACGGGGGAAGGGGAAGCGACAGGGGCAGGGGCAGTGCCAGGGGCAGAGTCGGTGCCCAAAGGGGCCTTGGGGTGCTGCCGGAAGGTTGTGACAATGTTATGCGCTAATTGAGCACAAAAACATTCTTTTCCCCGGTTTTATGGCAATATTGCCACACTGTGCAACAAAATTCGGTTCAACATAAAGTGAAAATGTAAGATAATTAAAAAATAAAAAGTACTATATAAATAAAGAAGAAATATAGTCTCAATTTTTTATTTAAGTACATTTTTGATTTAAAATCATGGAAGAAATAATATAATATCAATAATATAAATTCAACAATCATTATATTAGAAAAAGGGAAATCTTTATAGTTAAGATGAGAAATTTTATAAAATGTCTTGGCACATTATTATCTATTATATAAATATTTTTTTAATAAAATTGTATACCATCAATTTCAATTCAATTCAATTCAATTTCAATTTCAAAAAAAAATTAAATAAAATAGAAATTTATATGTAAAGATTAAAAAAGAACGAGACAAAATTAAATGTAAACTAATAATTTAAGTAAATAAATAACTTCTGTTCAACTTGTAGCATAGTGTAATACACTCAATATGCTCGCTGCACGCATTGTTCTTTGCCACACGTGTCCCAACCAAAAAAAAATAAAAAAAATAGATGGAAAATTAAAAAACTTGTTGAAAATTCCCCATATCTCGTTAGCTCCTCTCATTTGCAGCGCCTTATGACAGTTTTATGAGCTCTCACTGCACCCTACTCTGTTCCTCAACTCCTACAGTGAGACAGGCTAGTTTGGTTTAAATGCAGGCAACAAAATATTATAATTATGCATAATTTAATTTTATTATAATATGCATTTTCCATATGACTTTTTCCAGTATCGAGAAATTCTTGGAAGACTCAGCGGAAGCCGCTGGCGACAGGCGTCTCTTTCCCCACACTCCTCTGCATCATTGTGTGTGTTGTCATTTTAAAAAAATTTATGCATTCTTCATTTTTAGTGGTAATTTGATTTTGATTTGGGAATTTTAATTAATAATCATGTTTCGGGGCGCCTGAATGCAATGCATTTGTGTTGAAATATTTTAGAGAGGGAGCAGAAGAACAGACATGGCCATTGAATACCAAAATCAAATTTAGCTCACTAAAATATTCAAAATACTAATAATTTTATGGCATTTAAAACATCTAATTGGGCAGAAAGCGAAACAGTTCTTTATATACCAAAAAAGCTTTTGGTTACGGGAAAAGCGCTCACTCAGGTGTGGCCTGTTTATTAGATTGGTTATTTTTAATGATCTCAATAATGATGAGGGTTATATGAAGCCTATTATTAACAGACAACTGTTGAGGTTTATTGCTGGAAAATTGGGTGATTTTTTTTAATGGAATTGCAGATAATATTTTCTATTATAGACATGTTTAATAAATATCCAATACTACAGAAAAGTAAATTGAATTGAAATTTAATTCTTAAGATACAAAAGTTTTACTTGTTTATATAGCCTAGAATACAGTTAAGGGAGAAAATATCTCTTAAGTGTGGCATAAGGTTGGTTATTTTTTTAAAGCAGTTTTTACTATTTGTTTATTTAATTAAGAAGTAAATATCATAGTGATTATAATAATATGATAATTACATATTATGTCAGTGATAACTAAGCAAAATATTCTTTTGAAAATATTATCAATAAATATTAATAAATATATACAAATTGATAAATAACTAAGAACAAGGATATTCTACTGATCTTTAGTGTATATAAGAATGGTCTTGAAATTGTCTAAAATTCCCTCAGATTTATCAACCAGAAAGCGGAACTCACGTCTTGGATTACATTAATCTGATGTGCAGATCAGAAAGACTCAATTAGTTTACGCCCGGGAGCATCTAAAGAATCCTGGCTACTGGCGGAAATTGGCAAAAAAGGATCAATTTTCAGCGAAAGGACTTTTGAAACGGAGCGCACTTTAACGGGATAAGATGCGTTTAAGCAAATGAGCACACAAAAGCAGCACAAAGAGTAACAGATGAAAAAGTAGTAGGTGCAGAAATAAAAGGAGCAGCAAATGCGTCGGCAATGCATTGAAGTAGGCCAAACAAAGGAGCGAGACGAGCACTTGGCCAGGGCCTAAACGGCAAATGGTCAACTGGCTGAGGGAACCACAAAAGGCAAACGGAGGCAGCTGGCAAAAGATGCCGGACAAGAGATTATGACCAACAAAAGGGAGCCTGATGAAAGGAGAAAGGCAGGAAGGCGGAAGCAGCTCCTCTCCTAGCTCCTTGGAATGTTAAATCCATTTAGCAAATAATTTTAAATCAATGCGTAGCGAATGCAATAAATGTGAGGCACAGCTGCATGTCCAAACATGTTATATCCTGTTGAGTGCCGAACGCCTCATGCTAAGAACTCGACTCGGTGTTTAGTGCACAATTTCATGGCAGTCCCAAAATGTTAACAGCTCACTTTTTTCCTTTTGCTCTCCGCCGACTGTTGACACTTTCAGCTGTCCTGTGAAACACCACCCGTAGGTCCTGCAATATCCTTTGGTGCTAATATGCTAAACAGCAGGTTGCCAAAAAAGAAAAGAATAGAGGAAAACTCGTGCTGTCATTGGAGTTACATTCCTACTGCGATTTTAGCCAGAAAAAATCTGTTGACGCTCTCTTCAAACACAACTGTGGGAAATTCTCTTTTCCCTGTCGAGACCTTGATCTCGAGTCCAACTGAAACACTTGACCCACATCCAACGATATCAACAACAATCTAATCTAAACAATTTCCCTGCCCTCGTAACAAATTGCGCAGCCTGTAATCGATACCTTGAGGGGATCAATTGAGGATCCTTCACAAAGAACAAGCGATTTTATGCTACATTGAATATTATCAAAAGCAAAGAAACCATATCAAAGCATTAGATAAGAGGCATCTGTCCATAGCCCAAACAGATGTGGGCTTTATCAATTGTATTTTAGTTGTGGTTTCCATATCGAGAAAGAGAAAGAGGGGAATGGGGGAGTCCAGGTAAATTGATAGGACTATCAATCAATCAAGGATCATATGATAGTGCTCTAAAATTCTATTCAACGAATTCTCTGTACCCAAAAAGTATTAAAATATAAATTTTATAAACAAAATTTGTTTTTAATGTTAGATTCGATATCTAAAAATAAGTCATCTTTCGAATGTTTTCTTAATATTTTCTAAAAATGTGTGGGTCACACTTAACTATGAATAAATTGGTTTTTTTAATAATCTTGTTATAAAATATAATTCTTGGAAGGCTTAACATCATTTCAATTTCAATACATGACAAACCTTTTCAACGGGGTTCGGTTTAGGATAAATTGACAGCGTTGTTTTTGAAAAATCCTTCAAAATAAACCTAATATAGTAAAATCCTAAGGCATCAAAGCACACCTTGATATATTACTAAATCGAACACAAATTTTTCTGTAAATATTATTAAAAATATGTGGATCTCTACCAATAATTTTAGTATAAAGCTGAAAGTGAGCCAAGAAACAACTGAAGCGCAGTCGTAAGTCCAAATTTGAGTTATTTTAACGCAGAACTTAAAAATGCCATAAAATTTTCTTTCATTCTTTATAGTTCTGTTGAGATTTTGATTTTAATATCTGTATCATATCTTACAATGGGACGTCGCAAGTCGAAGCGTAAGCCGCCAGCACGGCGGAAAAATATTCAGATAATGGAAAAACAGTTTAATTGTCCGTTCTGCAATCACGAGAAATCCTGTGATGTCGTTATGTAAGTTCGAAGTGGACAGGCATAATCTATATTTAATATTAATCGAATTGATTAGAGATAAGCGAAAGAACGTGGGTCGAATTACTTGTCGTGTTTGTAAGGAATACTTCCAGACTCCGATAATTTCTCTGTCAGAGCCAATCGATGTGTATAATGATTGGATAGATGCCTGTGAACAAATTAATTAAACTAAGCACCAGTAAAAATAACACTTTTTTATATACAAACAAAACCTAGAAAATACAACAAAAATTGTAATAGCCGAAAAATACAAAGTTTGAAAACTATGGTGCATTATGGAAACGGAAGTAACAAATTTCCCCCATTTATATGAGCTGCTGCTAAGTATGCAACACTTTATTTCAAAAATATATTTTAGCGATTCCCCTAAAAGTATGCTGTGAATTTTTAGAGCCGATATCGAAAAAAAGTGCAAAGAACAAGAACGTTTGTTTTAAATATTCGAAAAATTTGAACTTGCTAAGATCGAAGAGATTATTATTCAATGTGGAAAATACATTAAGATAATGCTAAAAATTACATTCAGCATAAATTCCCAGCTTAATATTTTTGCAAACCAAGTAAGAATTAAATTCCATGCTAAGTTACATTTATTCGTTTACCTTAATGATTTTTGCACGAAGGTTTAGTAAGTGGGATGATAAAGGAGACAATACACGATATGTCTACGAAAAGGCTGATTTAAAATCTATATATTTTTTTAAAGGTTTTTATGTGTATAGCAATTTTAAATTCTTTGAAAAAACATTGGCCAACTAGCACCAATTTAAAGTAAGGCAAAACGTTTAATGTTTACCTCATTTCGGTGACCCAAATTAAGAATAGATGCAAATATTTACTCAGTTGTCTGAAATTTGGCAAAAAGTTCTCATCCAAAGTTCTGTATAAAAAGAGAAAGTAATAGTTCAGTTAGCATTGTAATCATTTGCATCAACAGCTTATCAACAATATGCTTTCCAACAAGTTTCTGGTTATGAGCTTTGGTAAGTAAAGAAAATATTCGATATATTATATAAAATAATATTAATCAAACGATAATTACAATAATTTAGCTCTTTTCGCTGTAATCATTGCGGTGTCTGGCGAGGGAATCAGCGATCGTCGCTTCCGCTGGGAAGGCTCCAACGAGCAGCAATCAGACGAGAAGGAGGCTGAGGTGGAGGAAGATAATGACAACGATAGCGATAATGAAGATGAGGAGGATACTAATGACGAGGATAATAATGATGCTGGTGATAATGATAATGAAACGCAAGACGAAGCCGAAACTGATGACGATAACAATACCGAAAGCGATAGCACCGAGGAGGAAGCATAAATCATGTTATATACACATTTTTAAACAATTTCCTTTTAAATATCATGCATAATTTAAAATTGTTTCAGTACATTCACCCAACATAACAAAAAGTAGAGTTAAAAATATTTGTTAAAATTTAAACAGTTGAACTTGAATCACAATAAATGTTCCAAAAGCCAAAATCTATGTATAATTAATTTTATTTAACATAATTTAATTTATGTATAATTCAATTTTAATATGGTTTACATACATTTATTTATTTATATTTTAATAAGTATTTGTATTATGCATTTAAATATATTTTAGGTATATTTAAACTATGACTAAACGTAAATTTCACATAATTATGCCATCGTTCAATAAGTTAATTTAATTATGTTCAATTATATATTTATTTTTATTAGCTTTTTACTAAATTTTAAACAAGTTTTCTTTTTGTGTTAAAGTTTGAAACCAAAATTGGAATGATACACAGGCAACAAAATGTGAAACAGAAAACGCCAAAACATTTAACAAAAAACTTTTACAATTACTAGACGGTTCTTTAAAAGAGGTTTCTTGAGGTTCTCTTCCCTTTCCTTCCTTTCTATTCGCTTCGCTTTCTTTTATTCCTTATATGTTCAGCTTTATAAACATTGTCGTTGCCTCTACACCGAGAGAGATCCTTTTACACTTGCGACCCGGATTGGCTTGAAATTTGGTCGCCAAGCAATAAATTGCACACGTTTTTCTTTTAGATATTTTCCTGCTGATCATGTTCCTGTTCCTGTTCTTGATATTGATGTTGTAGTTCTGTAGTTTGCCTTTTATGCGTTGCGTTTTGAGTCTTGTTTTCTCATCGCACACCTCCAGCCACGATTCTCGATCCATGATCCGTTCATCACACATTGCTGTCCGTGCCCACGGCTCCTGTGAAGGAGAACGGCTGTGCATTATTCACAATTCCCGAGCGATCGTTCGTGGTGGACACCGAATTGCCGCCGTATCCTGTTTGCTGTGCTGCGGCTCGCATATCATCAACGGAGGCTCTACGACGAGGAAAAACAAGACAAAGTTAGTTAAATACAAGTATATTCTTATATACTACAAATATATACAGCCTGACAAAAAATAATTACTGGGAATAATATGTCAAATTAATAGAGCATTAATAAGTTTGTGTGCGAACTAAGGAATCGTGCATTGCCAAGGGCCAGTCTAGAGATAAGGAAACTTTTGTTTACCCAATTGGATAATTGGTAGAGAAATCAAGACACTGTATTGGTACCATAACTATAAAGTTATTAAAGGAAAAACAAAATGCTAAGAAATTAATAGATATATTTCCGTATTCCAATTTCTCTGAAATATGCGTAGCATACATTTTAGAGCTATTTTCTGGGAAAGTGGAAATCAGAACTAAAGCATTCAAATTACCATCGTATATATTATATTAAAAAAAAAGAAATGGAATATAAATTACTTAAATTATCAATCAATTTTAGCTACTCAACTATTTACATATAGTTGTTATCATTATACATACGGGCAGTTATCAAAAGCAACAAAGTGCACTACATAAATAACAATTATTCGAACTACTTAACAAGGTATGTAATTGCCTTGACTTTAGCGTACTTATTGCTGTTGGTTTTGTAGTTATTGTAGTTGGTTTTGCTGGAGTCTGCAATTGGCTTTAAACTGGACTGTTCTGGGGCAGTTTGGCATGTACAATTCATTAGCATATAGTAAGTATGTAAGTATATATAGAGTTGACTTGTTGTTTTTCTTTTTATTTTCTTTGCGTTAAGTTACAAACCAAATATTTGACTTGAATGATAATTTTTAGTGTTGTGTTCGTTAAAAAGTAAATATTCATTAATTAACTATGTAATTTCAACTAGATGCAAGCTAGAAATCTTCTCTGGCTGCCAGTAACACGTTATCATATTGAGATTATGTAAGTATTTATAGAAAGAGAAAGCCATATTGGATGCCAATATGGATCCACTAGGATGAGTTTTAGATAATGTTGCGAGTATTATTTTATCTTTAAGCATAACAAAAACTTAAACTTAATATTAATTAATTAATTATAAACAGCTGGGTAAATATAAATAAATACATATGCTTTAAGTAAACGGAATGTTTCGAAATTTGTGTAGGCTTTAGCCGAAGTGAGGTTACAATATTTATAAATCAATTATGAACAATTCTGGTATATATAACTAGATATTTATATATTTATCCATATTGTGAGCAATAATAAAAACAAATATTTACTTTATCTCAACTAATATTTAACATTTTAAATTCTTGTACATTCAAGCAAAGCATATTTGATAAATGTTCTCTGATTTTGTTGTATAATATTGCTCTACGATTCTTTAATGTCTTTTTAATTTGCAGGTAATTTGTGTACTTTGCCGTGTGGAAGCTGCTCGTCATTTTCTCTTCTTTAATTGTTTTCTAGCGTGTATTTTTTATATATTCTTATTTATGTTATCAATAGAATTTTCTCACTAAAAATAAACTTTACATATATTTATATATAATATATATATACATATGTAAATATTTTATATGTATTTATGCATATGTATGTAGTATATTTAACTGTATTTTTTAACAACACCGTCGCTCGACAAAAGACATTTAAAAATGGAGAAATGCAACTACATGCAAAGGACGACAAATGACCAAACAACATTTTGCAACATTTTGTTTAGTAACAATTATGAAAAGTTTAGTTTCATTTTCTTGGTTTTTCTTGTTTTGTTTTCAATTGGTGGGGTGTTTTGTTTTGTATTAATTATGATCTCTTTTAGTTATTGTTTAATTGTTATTATTAATTTACTTTCAATTGGAACGAACACTAAAAACTATGCGCCATAAAATATTTGTTTCTCAATATTTGATCATGATATTTTTGTCTAATTGTCATTGTGTGTGTGTGTAAGTCCGTAGTGTGTGTGGTGTGTGTATTGTTGTAGTTGTTCTTTTGTTTTTGGCAGTTTATGCATTTGCTTAGTGCATTTATGTTGGACGCCAAACATCGGGATCTTCCATAAGTGTGATATGTTGATCGCCGCCCATTTGCATTTGGCCGCCCGCCTGGCCGCCTCCCATTTGTGTGGGCGATGTGGCCGCAGCGGCCATGTCCTCACGCGAAGCTCTAATTTTATATTTATTTTATTTTTTTTTTTTTTTTGTGTTAGATAACATTTGTTATAATTGTAAGCGTAATCACAGCGCAAGCACGTGAAGGAATAGAGAGAACATTGTTTCGATTAGCATTCAGTAAGCTTTTGTATTTGTTACTCCACATCGCCTCAGAATAACAGACTTTGCCTACTATAGCTGGTTAAATGGGCCCAGTCTGTACACAATACTCACTTTTTGCCTAACGCCATCATGCCATAAACGGCGCCAGTGGCAAAGATCAAGCCGCTGCCGAACAAACTTGCCAAGCCGAAGCACATAAAAATGGGCGGCACAGCCAAACTATAAGAAAATAAAGAGATTAAATTATTACAAGATACTTTACAGCAGCGATGCTCAAAGCTGCCTTATGGATGTGCACGCACCAATACAAATAAAGAAAATCACACGCACACATGTAACGAACTTTTTTTTTATTTCAATGAGTGCACGGAAAAAAATAATAACATGTTTCTAAAAAAATGAAAAATGTTTTTTTAATGTTTTTTCAAAAGCTCATCAATATCTATTTTAATTTTAGTTTTTATATGAAATTGGCTCTTTTTTAATGAAATTGATCTTTTTTAAAATTTGTTTTATCGCATTTCTATTTTAGTTAGTAGCAACAGTACACACGTTAATGTTTTTGTTTTCCAGTGTACAGAAAACGAAAAGACAACAACAAAATACATTCGGAATAATGACAGCAAAACGAAGCAGTAAAATTGTTTTTGTTTTGCCAGCAAAGAATCTTGACGGAAAGCGAGAAGTCAAAAATTGTTATTGTTTTACCAGTAACAAATTTTGACGGAAAACGAAAAGTGAAAAATTGTTTGTGTAATTTGCAATGTGTACCAGAACCTTACCAGTGTGTAAGCTCACACACTTCCATATGACATGTGCAATACAAAAACAAATGTGCGTCGTGTGCATAGGCTCTGTACACCTCTGCTTACAGGGTATTCTTAGGGCTACTCACGCGCAATAGAGACCCGCTCGGAAGTACATTGGCTTGGTATCCATCTTAAGTGCCAGCTGATCGACCTGCTCGATGCAGGAAAGCAACAAGGCGCTTCCAGCGCCATTACCACAAATCCTGCTACCATTTGGATTATGCCAGCGACAAGGCATGATACATTCAGTGTGAGAATTGAGACAATATTCCACAGACCAAACAGTATGGCAACTGAAAAATAAAGAGTATTATGTTTAAATCGTTTAATATTCATAATCTATTGGAGGTTAAAAGTTAGTGATTCTCACGCAATTTTATTCACTTACACGGGCCTCAGTCAGTTAATCGTGTTTACAAAAATTAAAAATAAAAGTGGGCGTACACTCAAAAAAATAATCATAAACCAGTTGACCCACAACAACATAACCAAATAAGGGGCGTTTTCACTTTTTCAACATAAATAATTAAATCAAACTTGTGATAGGTTTGTAATTGGAATTTAAAGTTTAGTTAAACTCTTATTCCATAACTTTCATTTTAAAATAAAAAAAATCAAAATACGTATTTTTTTGTAAAGAATACAATATATGTTGAAAATTAATTGTTATTTCGAATTGTCGGATGACTGATAATAACAAGAGAAAACGAAAACAATATATTGGGAATATTGGGTATAAAAATTTATATCACTGCAAACTAAAAACGCCTCCAACATTTGGCCTCATTTTTTCTCAGCTTTAAAACATTTCAAGCGTAATCTAATCGACCAAGTTGACTCATCCAACTGCTAAATTTGCCACAAGGTTGTGGTGTTTTATTTGTTATAAAATAAACAAAAAGATAGAATAATAAAATATAATAATAAAGGCGCTAAACAGACCACAGAAGCGTGACAAAATAAACGAAAACACTTGTTCAAATTGGAGCAACTGGTCGAATGAATAGAGCATATAGAACGCATTGTTACTGTCTTTCTGACTGTCTCTCTGAGTGTCAGCTAGTTTCTATAAGCCAATGATCTACACAGAAGCGATAAGTGAAACTATAATCAAGCCAATTTCAACGAAATTCCTAGACCCTCATCACATTTAAATATTTTATCAGCTGAAAGCAGAGAGAACATAAAGTTGACTGATAACACTTGTAAAACAAGGTAAACAAATGCCTTAACGTCTTAATTGAGCCAGTTCGTGTTGAATATAAATACTAACATAAATGGTTAGTAGTCTGTTACCATACATTATTCTACAATTTAGAAATCGGCTGTTATATAATCCTAACACACTCTTATATTTATTTCCTAGGGCATAAAGTGTAAAAAACGAACTCGTTTCTCAGGTAAACTGATCTCAATTCTGAGGTTATTGCGGTACAAATAGATCTCAATGAACTCAGGTACAAAGATGTATGCGGCTTTCAACAAAAGCTTTAAGGTTATAATTATTAAGTAAAGTTTTAGTTAATGTAAATAAAAACCGGTTTAAGGAAGCCGCAAAAATTAAAATTAGCTTTTGAAAATGAATAGTTTTACCCTCATAGCTTTCTCTCAAAGAATGAACAATTTTTTAAAAGTGTATTTAAGCTTCGTTAAAGTATAAGCCCATAAATCATTGTACTCAGAGCAAAATGTATTTCTATAAATGTTATGGTTTGTTTGTTTAAAAGTTTTGTTGATAACGAACATTTAAATCAACTGAGATTTGATTACAACAAACATTTCCATAATTGTTAAGATTTGTTTATAAGATTGGTGATAACAACAATTTAAATTTGAGTCAAGCTTTGTTTAATATTGTTTATAAATAATTAATAATTAGCTGTGTCATTGAACTTGAAAATTTCATAGTATTTTTGGGCTGAGCTCGTAAAAGGGGCCAACATAATATTAAAACACAATGTGAATGAAATGCGGGTCTTAATGTCATGGCAACTGGGAGTAAGTAAGGAAAGCACTAAAAGAACAATATGTATTACGCAAAATTATACAAGACAAAGAGAAAGACGGAAAGAGAAATAAAGAGAGCACGAGAAAATGTGTGGGAGGGCACACAACAATAAAAAAGAGAGAGCAAATGTTACTGATAAAATAAAAATAAATAATAAAAAAAAGAAGCATGCGAAATTTATGGCAATTTTATGAGAAAAGAGAACAAAGACTTAAATGGCATGAAAGGCTACAAATGGAGAGTTATGCATAACAGTTCGCCACGTAAATGTTTTGACAAATCAAAAAAAACCTTTCTTGGTTTTGTATTTGTTCTTAGTTTCATGAACAAATTAAAAATTAAATAAATTATGAGATTTGTTTTTAAGCATAAAAAACGGATATGTGCAATTTTGGTTGTCAAAACAATTACTCGACCAACTGTATGTATGCGTGTATTAGGCACATATCGACACATACACAGGCAAACATTTCTGTATCCTTTGTGGCATTTCCTTTTGTCTTTATCAATGTCAGGTCGAAGAGCGAGCGAGTGAGCGAGTGTGCGTGCTGTGAATCTTGTGGGTGTGTTGGGTGGCCCAGACACAAACACAAACATTCTCAGATGTACACACACACACACACATACACTGGCTACGAATAGATAACATGCAAGGTCCATTAGAATAATAAAAATCGATGCAAGTAACAACTGTAAATGTTCTTGTTCTTATTGCACTGTGTTGTTGTTATTGTTGTTGTTGTTGTTGCTTTTGTTATTGTGGGGTGGCTGAGATAAAACATGCATTTAATACTTACAGAAGGCGGCAACGATGCCCAGCACTCGGCTGCCATATTTGAGATACCAGGGCGCCTCTGGACCGCCAACTGAATCTTGTTGGTTGGGTCGCGCCATCCTTCCCGTTATCCATTCCGCAAGCGACTGCACATGAGAACATTGCAATTGAAATTCTATTTATTATTCAAGCACTTTGATTGTATATTGGAAAATCGAAAATTCGGCATGCAATTTGTGACGCGGACGCTTTTAAAACATACAGGCAGAACCACACACACACGCACACACACAATGAACACCTTTACTCACACGTACAATTTCACGTCAGCAAAAAACTTCTGCCGCGTGAAATTGTACAAATATTGATATTTGTATTGCTTTATTGCTGTTGACACACACACACATTTACGTACCATTTTGTTAAGCAACTATTTGAACTTAATCTATATTTTTTAAAATTCAATTTTATCAATTTTATGCACTTTTTAAGACCAACGAAAAAACGCAGAAGAGAATGAAATGCAGAATAAAAACGATAACACCGAACAATCGATTTTTCGTACTGCCGTTGTCACTTTGACTGCAGCACTTTTTGTTAACAGAATTACTCCTCAGGCACAGAATTGCTCCTCCTGTTTATGTTAATTTGCATTAACATTGGGAGCTGAAAGTTTCCAGCGCGCAATTCAAAGTTTTGCTAATTTTTGGCTAATTTTCCGTTACTTTTTTACTTAACTTCAGTTTTTGTTCATTTGGATAGTTCCAGTTTTTTTTTAGTCCCCTTATTTCGGTAAATAAAAACACAGTTTCTGTTTGCGGTTTCTCGGGAGTACAAAATAAAATTTGAATACAGTTTTTATTGCCAGAATTTGTTAAAAATATTGCCATAGTTTTTTTTTGAGTTGCACACAAATGGGAAACGGGAGCTTAAGGGAGGGAGTGTTGGGGGGTAATAACTATTATTACGAGTAATTTTTTGTATTTTAACGTTGCGTTGTTCTCGATTGGATGAAATTTGCGTTAACTTTACATCGCTTGGTTCGGTTTTAGTTTAAACATTAAAGTCTACAAATTGCCATTTTATTTTATATTTGTTTCTTTTGATATTAGTAGTATTTACTTTTTTTGGACGTCGTTGTACAGTTGTGAAAAACTAATGAAAATGCATAGCATATTTTGGAGTTACTTGGGCACGTGATAAGTAAGAGTTTCGACTTAGTTTACGGCAAGTGTAGAGGTTTTAGAATAGTAATTATTTAATTATGCTTGTAGACTTTTAAATTAACGGTCTTTAAATTTTTAAAAATGATCCCAAGTAATGATCGGATTTTTTTGCTTAAGGATAAACTTAATGTTTGCTGTCGGGTTTTTGTGGATTTTTAGGTGTAACTGTTTGTATTCAGTAGCCCGTTGACTATATTTAACTATTTGCTATGTCTATTGATTTTGCGAAACTAAGTATATGTATGTATGTGTAAATTGTAGGTAGGTATACTCGTAGTATTATAAAAGCTTTCGCTTTCATGTTGCACAATTCAGCATAAACATAAACATAATTATAATTTTGTGTTATTGCTTGAATCTGTAGTTAATACAATTTATAAATTTTCATTGCAATTTCTTGGATTTTTTTGAACAAATTCATTTTGTTGTTGTTTCTATTGTTTTTTATTTGATATTCATTGCAATTTGATGATGTTCGGTATTTTGTTTTAGTTTTTGTGCGCAAACAAATGAACAATGAAATTGCATAAAGTTAAAGAGAAATTCAAATTATAGAAAACTAATAAATACAGTTAAATTTTAATTTGAATTTCATTGCACATTTGTCTGACGCTTTGAACAGCTTCATTGCTGTTCAATTGTCGAAATGATAATGCAAATTATAAGAGTTGTAAATGAAAATCTGCATAAATTAAAATAATTAATTTCAAAATACAAAATTAATATGGCTTTTCAAAAAGCTTTAAAAGTCAATTATAAAAAAGTAAATGTGGGAAAGTGGGAAAATGCTAAAGAAATGTTTTTAAGAATCGTTTTAAAGGCCAGTCTATAGGCAGCATTTGTGAAGGTAATTTATCAGTTTTAAATTTGTTTAAATTTAGTAAATGTTATTTGTTAAATTCGTGAAAGTTATTAGAGTGGTCACAGAGTTCTCTCATGTTTTCTAGTTTCTTCTTGTTTCTGGATATGCCTGCCTGAGATTGCCCCCTCCTCCTCCTCATCAATAAATCGCGGGATTCCCCCAAAAATGTTTAAACATTATATAAGCTGTCTCTTTGGGGGCAATTGACAAGTTCTTCAATTGAATTATATTAAAATTTCTTATAAAAAACACTTGTTCGGTTCGTTTGTTATGTAATGTATGTTGTGTACGTATGTATGTATTGTATGTTATGTAATAATAGTTGTAGTCGTAGTAGCTAGCCGTTTTGTTAAGATCACAATTGTGCTAAGAAATACTATATCACAATTAATTATTTACACTCGTTATTATTTGTATTTTTTGCTCATTTGCATTACAACTTAATTGGTGTGTGGCTGTGTTGTGTGTGGTGGGCCGGGGCGGGGCAGAAAGTCATGCAACATGTTGCATATTAGTTGTATTTGCCTCTTTGCCACACATATTAAGCTTTTCTTTTCTTTTTTGTAGTTATAGTTGTTGTATAAAAAGTTCATTGTTTCATGCACAATAAACAAATCTACAATTAGGAAAAGTATAGAAAACAGAACGTTGGGCATTTTAAAGCTACGCTTTCTTTTCTTTTCTTTATCTTATCGTTTCGTTTCTTATTCTTTCACTATCTTTTACCATCATTATCTTTTTACTTAGTTGAAACTCTAATTAGAAGGATACTTTGCTCCATTCACTTCTTTGCTTACAAGAAATAAAAACAATCTAACATAATATAATTATTTTAAAGAATCGTATATCGTATCATACATATCATATCATATTGTACTTAAAAAGTGTTTTCTCTTTCCTTTGCTTTCTCTTATCTTCATTTTCTGCTATCTTTTACCTTCTACATATATAAAAAATTTTAATTTTGCCTGAATTTATACAATATGACGTGTGTTTTTTGCTGGAGCGGAAGACTCTCTTCTTTCGTAATTTTTCCCCCATCTATCAATCTATATTTCTTACATTCTTTCTTCGTACGATTTTTGGTATGAAAATGTTTTTACGTTAATTACAAAATTTTATACAATTCTTGCTATTTACAAATAAATGTTGAAACTCTTCTTTCAATATTGAAAAATGCATCTCGAAAATGTGCGCTTCGAGAGATCCATGAAAACTTTAAAAAACTTAAAAATTTTAATATTGTTTAGCGACTATTTAACGGTTCTTAATGCTGCCTAGATGCTGGCCTTATGACTTAAAAAAATGCAAAACAGTAGGAGAATTTTGGGTTTGGATTTGGGTTCGGTTTTGAAAAATGTCCAAGAAATGGAATTAGCAAAATACATTTGCTATAAAATTTTTGGTGAATGAGAAATTCGTCCACGAATTAAAACTGGGCGTAAAGTTAAGTGGCCCCTGCTGCTGTTGTTGTTGCTGATGTAATTGTTGTTGCTGCAGCATTAGTTGCTGGTGTTGTTGCTGATGCAACTGCTGCTGTTGTATTTGCAATGGTTGCTGCGATTGTGCACGCTTCAAATTGCGCAAATTTGTACCAGATGCCATGCGCTCCAATTTTTGCAGTGTTTGAGGTTCTGGCATTGTGCTCGTATTGGATGCACCAGCAACAGTTGCCACTGGCGAGTTGAGTGATACCGAAGCAGGCCGTGGACGCTGCTGTTGCTCCGGATTTGGTGTCTTTTGCGCTGCAGCTGCTGCTGTCAGCATTGCAATCAAATCGATGCCTGTTGTTGGCGTGGATTGTTGTGGCTGTTGTTGTTGCTGCTGCTGTTGTTGTAGTTGCTGCTGCTGCTGTTGCTGTGTATTATTTTTACTTAAAATGCTTTTGACAACCAATTGTTGATTGCTTTGCTTATCACTTTGCGATTTGGGGCGTGAACGTTGCTGTTGCTGCTGCTGTTGTTGTTGCTGCTGCTGCTGCTGCTTTTGAGCCTTGGCCGCCTTCAGTTGCTGCTGCTTTTCCTTGCGTATCAAATCAAAGGAGCTGACAATCTGCAATTGCTTTGGTTTAGCATTTTCAGCATTTTTTGCAATCTTTCCATTGCTTACCTTCTCATTGCTTGCCGGCTGTTGTGCATCATTTTGGCTTTGGCTATGGAACAGTTGACGTTTGCTTGTACCAGTTGTTGCAGCAGTTGTTGGTGTTGCTGCTGAGCCTGCAACTGTTGTTGTCACTGGCTGAAAAATTGCTATTGGTGCTGTTGTAGCTGTTGTTATTGTATTGCTGCCCGCAGCGACATTGAGTTGCTTGTTGTTGTTATTAGTATTGCTATTGCGCTTGATATTGCCATTGCATATGTTGCTGGCAGGGATTTCGCCACAGCCACCGTTAACAACACAACCATTGGCACCTCCATTTCCACTCGGCTTCCCATTGAGATTGTTCAATTTAACACCATCCAAATC
Source organism: Drosophila kuntzei (assembly GCA_035042165.1). Classification (NCBI taxonomy): domain Eukaryota; kingdom Metazoa; phylum Arthropoda; class Insecta; order Diptera; family Drosophilidae; genus Drosophila; species Drosophila kuntzei. The sequence continues at coordinate 185,090 of JAWNLU010001704.1, forward strand.
CCCCATCGACTTGTGTCGCTGACGTCGCGACGCAACACGTTGCTGCTCCTTCTTGCAGCTTCCAATGTTGCCGTTGTTGCTGTTTGTGAGCATTGTAGGCGATGCTGATGTTGTTGAATTGAAAATGGATTTGGGACTCTGCTGTCCAGAGCATTTGCGACGACGCGACGGTGGCTCAATGCCAGCACGTCGATCGTTCACCCACTTCTTGAGACGCTTCACAAATGGGATGATCATGAAGAAGGAATTGGAATTCTTGCCCAATTTGGCTTTTGATATGGCATCGTTCTTATTGACCGGCAATGCATCAATGCGAAACCAATCACAACACTTAATCTCATTGCGCGTGCGCGGCGCAAACTGTGTATCCAACGGTATATTACGCACTATATACAATCGCGTATATTGATAGTTGATAAAAGCCTCAATATAATCATCCGCATCAATCTTGTCCGTGATGTCAAAGCCAGTCTCCTCATAGACCTATTTAAAAGCAACAAGAGAATAAATAAATTAAATATTCAAGTAGATTGTTTAATAATGTGGCATATTCTTAAAAAACTTTCGATTATCTTTTATATCTGCGATGTTACCTTATAAGAAAATTGTCAAATAATTATACAAAAATTTAAATTGGGAAACAAGTTAGGACCACAAAACTATGACACTTGTAATTAGGAATTAAATTAAGAAATCCGAAAATTTTTATAAAAACCGATCGATTTTTTAAACTATGTAGTTTAATTTCCATAAATACTCTATAAGAATTATAACATTTTTCCGTACTATTTATTTACTATTATTTAGAATAAATTGCCTATTTGTTGCGTTGTATTTTCTGTGTGTAAGATTTGCGCAAGTGTCCGCTATTAAATTAAAATTTATGTATGTATATTACTATTTAAAAAGAAAATTTAGCCGAACACAGAAAAGTTAAAGCTGGATTTTTCCAATAATGAATGAACTAGATTATTTCTTTAAATCTTAATTCTTAAGTTCCCAACAATAATTCTTACAAAACTATACGAAATTTGCATAAATAAAAATCTGTTATTATTATATGAGTTCCCTGACCCCAATTATAATCGCAAAAAAGTGTAAAATGGATTTTAATGATTAAGTAAACATTCTAAGCCAATGTCACTAGTTATTTGAATTTAATACTTGCCTCTCTGGTGGCACAATGGGCTTCGTTCTCATTCTCGTTGATTTTACCCTTGGGAAATCCCCAAGAGTTGCGAGCAAAATATGATTGCACCAATAGACAATGATTGAGATCGTCCGATACAAGTATGGCCCCATATGTGGGCACCGATACCTTATAACTCTTCCAATCCTCCAATATCTGATCGACAGTACCAAAATGCTTGTTCAGAAAGGGAATGTGCTGCAAATAAATACAAATAAATTAACACATTACTTATTTTTAAATGTGTTGTTTTAATTATGGTAAATTTATCGTAATTTACCTGAAAGAGCTGCACGGCAAATTGTTTAATGCCAACAACGGGTAGCTTCCGCTGTTGCTGCTGTTGTTCGGAATCTTCGGGAGCACAAAAGAAGTCCAAGTAGAACCAATGGGCCAACTCAATTTGAAAGCAAATGCGAATTAAATTATTTAGCTCCATGTCCGGCACATTGATGATAAAGCGACTGGCCAGATCGTCGAGTATATCGGACGGAATTTTCGATTTCTCTGGCAATTTAATGCTGGACGATTTAATAGATGTTGCTGATCTGCCAGTTGATGTTGTTGCCGCCATGGGATCCTCGGTGGAGGAACAGGAGCTGCCATAGCTATTGGCCGTTAAGGAGTTGCTTGATGTGCTTGAATTTGTTGATGATATGGATGAATTGAGGCGTTGCTTTTGTGCGCTATTTGCATGTTGTTGCTGTTGTTGTTGTTGCTGCTGCTGTTGTTGTTGCTGCTGTTGCTTATGCTGCGTCTTCTTCTCAATGGCAATGGGCGCACTGATGCCAGTGGGCGTGACAGCAACAGCTGCTGCTGCTGCTGCTGTGAACACCGCGCCAGTTTTTAACAATTGATTTAATACATCATTCTCAGTTTCGTTATCAGAGTGTCGTCGTTGTTGCTGTTGTTGTTGTTGTTCGTGTTGCTGTACTTTGATTGGTGTTGCTGTTGTTGTTGCTTTTGTAACCGCCGACAGTGGTTGATAAGACGACACACTATCACTTCTTGTGCCATTATTATTATTATTATTGGTGTTGGTGTTGTTGTTGTGGCTGTTATTAATGTTGTTGATGTTGAGCACCTTTTGCAAAGTCAGCGATGCGAGAAACGCCAAATTGACTTTAGAAAAATTATGAAAATACACAAAACGTTTAGATAAGCAAAAATAAGACAATTACCACTGAAAATTGTAAATTTAGTTAATTATTATCAGTTTTTTCTAACATTTATTGCTGTTGTTTAATGCCCTTAAATCTTATTGCGATCCTGTTTAGTTATCGATAGCAAATGTGATAAGGATGAGTGTGCAAATGTGATCGATTGTCTGTGTAGTACATGTATTTACTGTATATTCTAATATGCTAATTAAATAACCAAAAACCTAGAGTCGACCTTCAATTGCTATTTGTTGCCGCTTTGTCTGCATTTTCAGTTTCAAATACTTTTAATAGAGAGCACCTTGAAAAAAATGCTGATTAATCATCATTGATAGTAAGTATTCTCGCATTAGTATTGGTTATGATCACAGCTGGGCCAATGATCTGTCAATTGCGCAACAACAAAATGTCGAAACAAAAAAATAATAATAATAACAATTACACACTATATTTATTACTATTCGTGTTTTGGCCTCTAAAAACTAATAGATGGGGGGCTCAGTTCAGCGACCTGCCTTCAACTACTGCAATCGACTGCGCTGCAACTGCGCGCGTGGAAAACTACTGAGGCGGAGAGATAAAAATACTAATAATACTAGGCACAGAGAGAGACAGAGCGAAAGAGAGAGGGAGTGAATGAGGTGGGGTGCAGTGTTGCCAACTAAGACTTTTTCTTGCCAGATCTGGACTTTTCCGAATGCCAAGCACGGAATAAATTGTAAAATAGCGAGTGACGGGAATTCTCTTTTTTTAAAGCTACAAAAACTACTAGAAATATCCAAATTCAGAATATAAAATCAACCTAAAAATTATAATAGCTTTTCTTTTTCTTTCTTGTAGATTTCCTAGCTTTTTTAGGCCGTGAACAGCTGTCAACACTGGTGGGGGGACCAACTAAGTTCTCTCTCTCTCTCTCACACACACACACACAAGCTGTGCAATTGGCAGTAAAATTTATTGCAAAAGTTTGTATTGTTTTTATTAATGCAATTATTATTATAGAATATGTTTGTTATCATTTTTAGTGTGATAATTTACCGTTATCATTTGGATTGTTGTTGCTTTCTTTGCGCGACGCAAAAACGGCTGCTGCAGCAGCGGAACGATTCTGTCGCTGCTTTTGCTGTGACGTCGACGTTGAGGCTGTGGCAGCGGCGGCTGTTGCGACGACGGCGGTATTAAATATAGGAGCAATTTCCATAATATTTCGTATTCTCTTTTTTATTTAATTTCAATTACTTTTATGTAATACACTTTATTTCTTTGTATTTGTATTTTTTTATAATAGTTAATTCACACTAATTTTCATATTCAGTCTTCGTCTTCCTCTTCTCGAATTTTTGTCACGTATTTTTACAATATCGTGGATCGCGCTTTTGTATTAGTTGTTGTTGTGGATGTAGTTGTAAATATGGCTGCCAATCGTCGAAAATTGTTGTTGCTAGCTGCTGTTGCTGTTGTTGTTGCTCCTTCTGTCGCACAAATTTCAATTTCCAATGCAATTGTTGTACTTGATAGTTTTGATTGTTGCTGGTACATGCATTTCTCGCTGCTGCTGCTGCTTTTGTTGTTCTTCTGGTTGTGGTTGTTGTTGCTGTGTGACAATCAACATTATTTGCTTTTGTTTTTATGTTGTTTTTGTTTGTGTTGTAAGCCATCCACAATTAATTGTGTCGCTAAACAGAAACAAAAAGTCTCCGCTACTCTCCACTCGACATGCGTACACACACAACCAAACTTGTTTTTTCTCACGTACTTTCTAAAAAAAATGAGGCTTCCAATGTGTGTGTATGTGGTTTTTGCGTCACTCGAATTTGCTCCTTAAATTTGCCTTATTTACTGATATTTATTTGCATGCGTAAGTTATATTTATTTATATATACGTTGCACTTAAATTTATGAATTAATTTGCACTATTTAATAGCTTTTTTAATTTCTGGAAAATGCTTCCTCGTCGCACAAATTCATATGAAAGTCGCACACACACACATGCACGGCGTCTTTTTTAATAGAGTTGCCACCCAACAAAAAACGTCTGGCAACGCTTAACGAAAAGTGCAAATTTCATATTTAGTAATTTTTCCAAAAAGGTTCTACGTATATAAGTTTTTCTTAATTTTGAAACTAGAACTTTGAATCACAGTTTATTTTATTTTTATAATTTATAATATTTATCACAGTTTTGTCGATTTTATGATATATTTTTTAGAATGAAATTTGAAACTTCTCCCGAGGAGTGACGAGTTTCAAACCTTTATAAAAAGGTTCACCTTAATTTTCTCTAATATCGAATTAAAAATTTTCATAAATGTATTCATTTTATATCAAAATAAAATAAGCTAAAAATTGGATAAAATAATAATAATAGATAATAAATAATAAGATAATAAATAATAGATAATAAAACAATACTAATACATATAATACATAATAAAATTTGTGCAAATCGATGCTTTCCTATAAAAACATCGAAAACATTGATGGTCACAAGCATCGATGTTTCTCCACCTCTATCGATAAACAAAGCTAACCGCGTAGTTCAAACAAACAACTAAAAATTAGCATAAGCAATTTACCAAAAAAAATGTTAAATTTTATAAAAGTTTTTAATTCGAAATTAGATTAAATGATTGCCTGACCATTTTAATAAAGGTTGGAAGTCGTTACTCCTCGGGGGAAGAAGTTGTATTATTAATTCTACAAAAAATACCGAAAACTCGAACCAAAACTCTGCAAAAATTATTAAAACTCTAGCTACAAATTTAAGAATTAATTAAGAAGAAAAAAAATATTTTTTTTCCGAAAAACTATTTCTTAATATCGCACTTTTATTGAAAGGTTGCCAGATGTACATATTTTTTCTGGGTGGCAGCTCGGTTTATCTATCCCAACGAGATTCTTCTTCTTCTGCCTCTGCTTTTGATGAAAATATTGTGAAAAATTGTGTTTAATGTGGAAGATATGTGCAAGTGCATTATTAAATAATGTTTAAAGTGCTCAGACAATGCTCCGCATTGTTCGCAAATTGTAAAATAACGCGCTAACTGTTGCAAAATATAAGAAATCGTGATTTCAATTGTTCGATTTTTCAACAGTGCACAAAAATATCTGTGCAAGTGTCAAAATCTGGTCATTTGCGCAAGCGATTGCAACCTGAAAACGCGCAATACAAAAATATTTAGCACAAATGTCGCTTTAAGCAAGCAGCAAAATTGCATTTTCGAAAATTTCCGCCTGCACCTGGTTTCCGTGGACGTGCTTTGGATCCGTGGATAACAGAGACGCAAAGGTATTAAAGTTTACACACTGAAAATAAAACCAAACAAATACTATTTTCACAACAATATGAATGAATACAAAACATAAATTGTTCTCATAGTAGCTAAAAGTAAATATATATATATGGATTTAGTATATTTTAATTATAATTTGTTTATAAATTGCGTGTGAAGTCATACAACGTGCGGTTATACACGCACACATATCCAATATCTACGTTGTATGCGTTGCATGTGTGTGTGTGGGCGTCGGACAAAATCAAAGGCAAAAGGCGTAGAATTAAGTTAACTTTGTTCATTCAATTACTGATTTTCTTTTCTCCCCAACATTGTAGATAGACGCCGTGTGGGGTTGGGCATCTGCCCCGCTGCGTTTAGCGGCGAATAGAATGGGCGATCCTTTGCTGCCGGGCTCAACCGGCCTTGGCAGTGGCGCTGCCGCCACAGCCACCGCTGGTTCGGGCACAACGGGAACTGGCCTCGGTAACGGTGGCACTGGTGGTGCCGAACGTCCACCGTCGCCGGCGCGTCTCACTCACACATCCGAGAAGCATCCGAAGGTGACGCTTACAGAATTAAATATGTTGCGCCGACATCGCGAGCTTTGCGATGTGGTTCTCAATGTAGGTGGACGCAAGATCTTTGCCCATCGTGTCATTTTAAGTGCGTGCAGCTCCTATTTTTGTGCCATGTTCACCGGCGAGCTGGAGGAGTCACGCCAAACGGAGGTAACCATACGGGACATCGATGAGAATGCCATGGAGCTGCTGATTGACTTTTGCTACACCGCCCACATCATTGTGGAGGAGTCCAATGTGCAGACGCTACTGCCAGCCGCCTGTCTGCTGCAACTGGTCGAAATCCAAGATATATGCTGTGAATTCCTCAAGCGTCAGCTCGATCCGACCAATTGTCTGGGCATACGCGCCTTCGCCGACACGCACTCCTGCCGCGAGCTACTTCGTATTGCCGACAAATTCACACAGCACAACTTCCAAGAGGTCATGGAGAGTGAGGAGTTTCTCCTGCTGCCTGTCGGCCAGCTGGTGGACATCATTTGCAGCGATGAGCTCAATGTACGCAGCGAGGAGCAGGTCTTTAATGCCGTAATGTCCTGGCTCAAGTACAATGTCGCTGAAAGGCGACAACACTTGGCACAAGTGAGTTTCATTCCCTAATCCTTTGCTGCTCTAATTTTAAACTATTCTCCATTGTTTAATAAAGGTGTTGCAACATGTGCGTTTGCCGCTACTCTCGCCCAAGTTCCTGGTCGGCACTGTGGGCTCTGATCTCCTGGTTCGCTCAGACGAAGCTTGCCGCGACCTGGTCGATGAGGCCAAAAACTATCTACTGCTACCGCAGGAACGTCCATTGATGCAGGGACCACGCACCCGTCCACGCAAGCCCACGCGACGTGGCGAGGTGCTGTTCGCCGTGGGCGGCTGGTGTTCCGGCGATGCCATTGCCTCCGTCGAACGCTTTGATCCTCAGACCAATGACTGGAAAATGGTGGCACCCATGAGCAAACGACGCTGCGGCGTCGGCGTTGCCGTTCTCAATGATCTACTTTATGCTGTCGGTGGACACGATGGTCAAAGCTATTTGAATAGCATCGAAAGATATGATCCACAGACCAATCAGTGGTCCTGCGATGTGGCGCCTACCACATCGTGCCGCACAAGCGTCGGCGTTGCAGTATTGGACGGATTTTTGTATGCAGTCGGTGGTCAGGATGGTGTTCAGTGTCTGAATCATGTGGAACGCTATGATCCCAAGGAGAACAAATGGTCCAAGGTAGCTCCAATGACCACTCGCCGTCTAGGCGTTGCTGTAGCTGTCCTCAGCGGTCATCTCTATGCCATAGGCGGTTCCGATGGCCAATGCCCGCTCAATACCGTGGAGCGCTATGATCCCAGGTAAGTTCTGCTTTATATGCGATCAAAAATGTATTTTAGCAGGAATCTAATCGTGTTGTCTTTTGATTTTTTATTTATTTAACTTCGAAAGAAATACTTTAAAATACAATTTTAAATAGTGTTAGAAAATTAGCCATCAAATTATTATATACAAATGTAAATGTATAACTGAAAAGTTTAAAAAGTTAAGGTTTAGCATGCGATGCAATCCATCCGAATTAAATCCAGGAAATGTTCTCTTATTTTATTAAATATTTAATTAAAAATTAGTTTTAATTTAAATTTTACTTATGGTGAATGGTACCGGTAATGGGTATCTAACAGTCGGGCAACTCGACTGTTGCTTGTTTTTATTTAACGACGTGACACTAACTCCAATTTATTCATTGTGACAGGCAAAACAAGTGGGTGGCTGTTAATCCCATGTCGACCCGTCGCAAGCATCTCGGCTGCGCCGTATTTAATAATTATATTTATGCCGTTGGCGGTCGTGACGATTGCATGGAACTGTCCTCCGCAGAGCGCTACAATCCCCTCACCAACACCTGGAGCCCCATTGTGGCAATGACCTCGCGACGCAGTGGCGTAAGTGAAGGCACACAAAGATCTGCAATAGTTTCCGTATGCTAACTCTCATTCTTTCGCTTGTAGGTCGGCTTGGCCGTAGTCAATGGACAGCTGTATGCTGTGGGTGGCTTTGATGGCTCTGCCTACTTGAAGACCATTGAGGTGTACGATCCAGAGACGAATCAATGGCGCCTGTGCGGCTGCATGAACTATCGCCGTCTGGGTGGCGGCGTTGGTGTTATGCGTGCACCGCAGACTGAGAATTATATGTGGTGCGATAACAGTTTTAGACAGAATAATCTATAATAATTTGTAATCCTCATAACTAACTAAACATAATGTCATTTCTTTGTATTCATCTTGTACTTTAAACACATACACACGCACCTATTTATGCTAACAATCGCAGGATACGCAAGGATTCTGTCGTCTGATGGGAGCCGAAGCCGACGACGACAGCGCTGCCATCGCAAACGTTGCCGCCGCCGCATTTCTACTAAAGTAACAAAAACTGCAACAACAAACAGACAGACAGAACGACAGACAGTTAACTGCATAACAAATCGAAGCCAAATTTTTTCCAGCGGTTACAAGTTGATAAGCCTAAGCATTATAAACATAATTGTATAATTAATAATTAATTGTTAAATGTTTCTCATTTGGTAGCGCGTTTAAAGAGAAAATGTTTGTTGTGTCGCGCGTTTTTAACAAATATGCCTAGCGTTAGTTGAATACACATAAACACACTCACACACGCTCTCACTCATACACATACAATTATAAATCTATTAATATATTATATGCTAAAACATGTACTGTAATATTTAATAAGCTACTAACAAATACTAAATGTTCTTTGTAAACAAAACAGAACAAGATGAACAAAAGATAACAAAACACTGTTGTTGGTTAAAATTTCATGGAAATTTCTAACATGCCTTTTCCCCCTCAAACATTATACAATTTAATTTAAATATGAAATTCTCGAAAAACAAAGCATTAAAAATCAAATATATATATTATAATTAAGCTATACAAAGATATATGAATGTATTAGGTATAAAACTACTTAAATGACGGCGTGAATAATTGAATGATTCCCGTAACGAATTTGTAAATTATTTATGCATAAGAATCTCAAACGAATTATACCTAAATTACGTCATCAAGTAAAAACTAACAAATAATTAATTATTACTGAATAGTTGTTCAAAATAAGCGCCAATAACTTATCAAGCTTAAAAAACAATGTAAGCATACAATGAATTGTAGTTCTAAAGGTAGTACATAATTATTTCAATAGAAAAATTAACAGATGCATAATGTATGAATGTAGTTAAGAAGCTTAAATATCTATCGAAAATTGATGCAATTTGTAAAGTGTTGTGGCAGCTGCTGCCAATAATTAAAAGCCACAACATGTTGCTAAGGAACCAACTCGAAATAACAACCAAAAGGCAGCTTTCATTTTATTTAGACTAGGCCTGCTTGCATTTTATTTATTATTACTATATACATATACTTTGTTTCGTTGTTGTCTTTTTAAACTCACATACAAACATTTATTAATTATACATCATATATTATTTATTCTCGTTTATTCTCGAACCTTATTGATTATTTTCTATCACACATTTTATTATTATTATTAATTATTATCTAAAACGTTGTTAACTTGGCAAACAAATTAGAAGTTTGCTTCCACATAAAACTTAAGAATAGCATTTAACTCGGAAAAAAAACACTAATTTATATATTATTATTAAGATTAAAACACTCACACTCGAAACACGTAAATAAAATGATAACAAAAGAAAATTGAATAACTGCACAGTAAATAAAGAATCAATATGATATCGTACATTTGTATAATAATATACATACACACGATAGTAAATATAACAAAACCGCGTACATAAACTGTATTTCATTCAAACTGGGTCAAATTCGAATATTTTAAATTTTAGCGGAAACGTTAACCTCAACTTAATATCGTTAATCGATACGCATTTCCTTCGATAGACTTGTGAGCGATAGTCTGTTCGCGACGAATATCGATTGACGAACTGTTGATTGCATGCGGAATAAATGTATTTTTTTGTTGCGGTTTTTTGACCAGTTAATATTATTAATATTGATTTGTAACAGTATTATTTTGATGAGGCATGGAGAAAATATGCCGCGTATGTCTCGGCAATGCCGACACACTTGTTGATATATTCGCCGAGCGGCAGAATGAAGAGGAACTTAGTTTGGCAGAAATGCTGAACGAGTGCGCGGAGTGCAAGATCAAAATCGACGATGAGTTGCCAAAGAAGATATGCATGGCCTGCTCCTTGGATGCACAGAGAGCGTTTAAGTTCAAGCGCAGGTACGAGCAGAGCTACAAGTTGCTGACCTTGAAGGTGGAGGAAAGGGAACTCGAAGTGGATGCCGACTTTTGTGATATGCTTGAAGCAGAAGAGTGGGATCTTCCAGAGAGAGATTCCATCAAGATCGAGCTTGACGACAGTCCAGCGAGAGAGCGAGAAAGCTTTAAAGATTTCGAAGACAAGGAATCTCCCAAGCATAAACCAAACACTTCTGAAGAACATAACCAGGATCAAAAGGAGATTCACAAGCAAGAGAACATTGGGGAGAGATTTCAAGAGAACATGTCTCCGCCATTCGCTGGATTTGAGGAGAAGGTAGAGAGTTCAAGTCGCTATCCTGTTCGCCAATCCAAGCGTAATTGCTACGTTGATCTTAGCAAGAATTTGGAATCTGACACCAGCAGCTACACCGATTTCAGTGTAGATGAAGATGAATTTGAAATAGATAAATTTAATGACAAGAAATCATGCTGCAAAGGGTTCACCAAGAAGACAACAAAGGCAGGACGTTCACACAAGTGTGTGGAATGCCCAAAGGCCTTTAACAGAATTAAGACTCTAAAGGCACACGTACGCACTCACACTGGAGAGCGTCCCTATGCATGTCCATATTGCCCGAAGATCTTTGCCCACAGCCACCATGCTAGAGATCACATTCAAGTACACAATGAAAAGCGTCCACATAAGTGTCCACATTGCCCAAAGGCTTTTGGACAAAAAACTAATTTAAATGCACACATTTACGTGCATGCTGGAGAGGGACCATACAAATGTACCCAATGCTCGAAATCTTTTTGCAGAAACTATGATCTCAAAGCGCATCTTCGTGTTCACACCGGCGACCTTCCATATAAGTGCACCCACTGTCCGAAAGGCTTCAATCGTCGCCGAGATCTTGAGCGGCACGTTCGGATTCATACAGGTGAAAACCCCTTTAAGTGCACCCAATGCACATTCAAATTCGCCAGGAAAGATCAACTGCAGGCTCATATTCGTGGTCATGAAATGGGTAAAATGATCCCTCGCGTCAAACGCAACAAAAAGGAGCCAAAAATCAAAAACAAATCATAAAATTGTTGTATTTACATATATAAGGATAGTATTATTAAGCAGTTATTATGTTTGAGACTTGATATAATTGTATGACACTCAGCAGGAACTGTGAGAATAGTAATATTTTGAAAACGTTTTTAAAATGAATGATATTTTTTATATCATTTTTTAATTTAAGTGACCGCATCTTGAATGAAATTCCATTTTAAATTTAAGCATCCTTTTATTAAAATGAAGAAAACATATATATTTTCTTGAATGAAGTTGAATATTAATACGAAGAATCCCATTAAGATGATAAATATATATTTTCTTTTCATTAAAATGAAGTATCTATATTTTCTTGAGTGAAATTCCATTTAAATTTATGCATTCTTCTGTTAAGATAGAGAATACATATATTTTTTTATTAAGATAAAGAATAAATACTTTTTTGAATGAGCTTCCATATTAAATTTAATCATCAATTTGTTAATATAATGAATATATATTTTCTTAATCCTTATAAAACAATTCATAATTTAAATTTATTTACTTTTCTTGTCCTTTTTGACTTTATTTTTTGCGCTATCTTTGCCCTTTATCTTTTGCTTAGCATTTTCTGAACTTTTCTCGGATTTATTTTTCTTCGGTTGCTTGGAAGCTTTTCCGTTTAGCTGTGGCTTCAGCGGTTTGTCCAGATTCATGGGCAGCGGCTGCTTCTCCGGTCGGATTTTGGTTGATATATCCTCGCGTTCCAGCGGCTTCTTAGCGCGCATCTTCGCCTCCGATTTGCGCACCTTCTTCATTTGCAGCATGTAATCCGGCACCGTTCCGCCGGAATTTTTGATTATTTGTGCAATGCTGTCAATGAAATCTGGTTAGTTGAATATTGAGGCATATTAATAACTCTTTTACCTTCTCAAATTGGCCGTATCGTCCTGCGTAAAGAAAGTAATGGCACGTCCGGGACGTCCTGCACGACCTGTGCGTCCAATGCGATGAATGTAGGAGATGGATGTCGGAGGAAAGTCATAATTGATGACTAGATTGACGCCCTTGAAGTCAATACCGCGTCCCATCAGCTCCGTACAAATGAGAACCCAGATGTGACCCTCGCGAAAGGCGCGTACACAATTGTCTCGCTGATGTTGGGTGCGCTCCGCATGGATGACATCCACATTGATGCCATCGTAGAGCAGCTCCTCAAACAATTGCTTGGCCCGCTCCTTGCTCTGCACAAAGACAAGCACTGGCGGTTGCAATCCCTGGCGAACCATTTCACGTACCGCCAGCAGTTTACCACTCTCGGAGCCCACAAAGAGCAACTCCTGCTGCACCGTATCCGTAGCGCTGTTTTGCACGCCAATAGTCACACGCACAAGATTTTTTAGATGCCGCAGGGCCCATTTTGCCACCGGAACCGTGTAGGTGGCACTGAAGAAAGCCACACGTTTCTGCGCATGTGTGCAGGCCGTATAGATGTCATCCAGCTGCTCCTTGAAGTTGTTCTGTCCCTCCTCCATAAGCCGATCAGCCTCGTCCAGCACAAACCATTCAATACCCTTAAAGTCCAACAGTGGAGGCTGCTGCTGCAGCAGGAAACGCACACGATTCGGTGTAGATATCAATATATCATATTTCTGCTTGCAATCCGGTCCATGTTGCTGACGTGCCTCGCTCACCTTGCTGATGAAATGCGTGCGCAGGCCCGTTGATCTCGTTAGCTCTATGCATTCCCGATAGATCTGCTGGGCAAGCTCACGTGTGGGCGCCAGCACAAGGGCGCGTAATCCAGTCGTCTTGTGACTACGTAGTCCATTGATGATGGGCGTCAGGAAGGCCAAGGTCTTACCTGACCCAGTCGGTGCACAGGCCATCAGAGCTCTATTTTTCAGCAGCACGGGGAGCGCCTGCATTTGGATAGGCGTCGGCTGTGGGAAGCCATAGGACAAGAGGTTCTCCTTTAAACGCGGCAACAGGTTGTACTCTGCGGAATTTAGCTCGTCAAAGCTGGTAATGGGCGCTGGTACATCCTTGCCCAGCACGGTTATGCTGTTCTGCTTACGCAGGGAACAGATCTGCTCCGCACGCTGCTGTTGCTCCAACTGCTCCGATGACAATTCCTTTTTGGCCTTCTTACGTTTGGGTTCATTAGCCACTGTGCCGACAGCGTCAGCCAGTAATCGAAACTGTGTAGTTGCTGTGCATTCCTCTGAGAGCTTTGGCACTTTGGCTGACTTGGGATCCGGTTTAATATCCTCCGTATCCTTTTTACTAATGTTTGAAATCTTCGTGTTTGCTGCTGGCGCCTGCAAAGAACTCCGATTAGTGCGTGTACTTCTATTGACTGGATTCTACATACCGTACGCTTTTTGGTAAAACGCACACCTGCCGTCAATTGTTTAAATATATCATGCGTATCCATTCTGTATAACAATTATTTTATTTAAGTTAAACAAAATTGTCACGCACGTGCATTTGTTTTGTTATTGCAGCAAATTTGTTATCGGTTAGAGCTGTATCAAATCGTTCGGACTAAGATCAATTGAACTATTCCTTAAAGTGAAGGAACGAACTAAATCCCTGAGTGTAGGTCATTTAGTTCAGTGACTCGAATCCCATTTTAGATCGTTCAGTTCAGTTTACAATCACTTTTTCTGATTGGCAGGAAAATTTGGACTGATAAAATTGTATTCCAATTATGCATAGCGCAATGAAGCTCTCAAAGCAATTTTTATTGTTCTGTAGTGTTTTTTTTTATTATTCCTATGATTTTGATTAAAATATGAATATAATGTTTATTTTGTTTAAGCATTTGCTTTTGATTTAATCCTGTTTTTAAACAAAACGATCGTCAGTGCTCGATGCATCGAACGAACTTTATTGGGATTCGAGTCACTGAACGATCTAAAATGTGATTCGAGTCACTGAACGAACGAAGACAGCAACTGAACTATTGAACTATATAAAAGATTAGTTCGTTCATCAAAAATTGATCTACTGAACTAAATCCTTCAATTGAACTACGATGAACAACTCTATTATCGGTTATCAAACTATCGTTAGTAACATCATGTAACTATCGATATATCGCATAACTTATGAAGTGTAGAACTATCGATGTCCGGTAGTTGAGTTCAAAGAAAAATATCAACAATCACGGATTACTTTTACTTTGCTTTATTTCTATTCCCCCTCTTCTGTGTTCACCAATGCATCAAGAAGCTCCACCCGCCGACGTAGTCCTTTGACGTCCTTCTCACTGCCCCTACCTCCAGAGAATACTCCACCCCAGGTAAATTTTTGTTGCCCGCCAACGTCCGTCTCCAAGTAGTTATCCTGGAAGTCAACGCACAGATTGTGCATGGCACAAATGCTTTCCACAATGAGCCGTACCTCATTTAGATCACGTGCCTCCAGTGCGTATAGAGTATGAAATCGACGTGCTAAAGTGTCTACAACATTGTCCGCCAATTCAAATGCTGGCTCCAACAGGCCGTTAAATACGGTGTCCTTGCGAAAGCACTCCGTTTCAATGGGACGTATTAGGTAGGATTTGAGAGGGAAGCTGGTGCTACCAATGAGGTAACTACCTGCTGGCATTGTACGTGGGTTAAGGGCTAGAGTTTGTCCTATGGGCGACTCCTCAAAAGTGTAGTCCTGCTCCAGTTCCACATAGCAGTCGATGATTTTGTTTTCTGCATTGCAAATTAGCTGCAGGACAACTGCCACCTCGGCGTGTTCACTCTCCATAAAGATGTCCACTCGTTTCAGGACTATGATGCCAAATAACTCCTGAAAACAGCTTAGCTGGGGCACACCTTGGAATCCTTGCAGAGTGCTCTGC
Source organism: Drosophila kuntzei (assembly GCA_035042165.1). NCBI lineage: Eukaryota > Metazoa > Arthropoda > Insecta > Diptera > Drosophilidae > Drosophila > Drosophila kuntzei. The sequence goes on from JAWNLU010001704.1 coordinate 200,454, forward strand.
TGTGCCTCCAAAGAATTTGGCCACTTGATGAAACTCTCATAGTTGTCGGAGATAATGTGCCAGAAACTGCGCACCACCTGCTGACAGAGAGACCACGGCAACTGAAATTTTCGCGAAATTTCCTCAAAATGTTCATCAGTTGCCAGTTTCCACAGTGCCAGCGAAAGAGTTGTCTGCGGAGTAGGTGCTCCCGGCAGCACATGCCTCTGCAGAATCTCCTCGAGTGCCTGTTGCATTTTCTGTCGATAGAATAGATAATTACTAAGTTATTCAGTTTGTGTCTGCAATCACGGTTGCCACTTCATGAAAAATGTACTTACTAGAAAGGTCAGCTTGCGCATATGCAAATGCGATTCAAACTGCGAGTCCACATAACGATGTAGCAAATTGAGCTCTGCGTATTGCCACTCCAATTTGGGAGTCTTTATTTTCAGTTCCTCTGCCGGCTGCCCGACTTGTTTTCGTTTCAGTTCTTCCTTTCCCTTTTCGACACTTGACGCCGCACGCTTCCTCTGCATAAGTGCAAAAATCTCCGCCTCATCATCATCGCTTCCTTCGAGCAGTGGAAAACTTAATGAGAAGCTGCCGCTGGTGAAGGTTGAGTGCCTGGGCGGCTCATCGATGAGCAGATCTTTTGTAATGATTGTGGCTATATTAGCTAAAACGGCGCGTTCCTCCATTTTAGTTGCAACAGTGTCTGCGGCTTTCTGTCAGCTGTCCAGGATGTTTCCTTTTCCACCCTCATTATCTGCGAACATGGCAATGCTACTGCGCCATCAGCTGACTGGATTAAGCGCCAAAATATTGCAACTAATTTTAATGACAATTAATATTTTTTATAACTACACTAATTACTGCAAATATAATCATAAATAAAATATTTAAGAAAAACGAATTCAAATGAATTATCAACAATTTTGACAAACGCGCAGCGTTGCCAGACAATGCAGTTAAGCTGTTCGATAGTTCGATAGCTGTCATTGAACAGCAGTAATTGTAATCGATATTGAATCGATAATCCTAGCCGTTAAACGAAAAGCTCACGAAACCACCACGCGATTTAAATTCAAGCACACAATTGTTTTAAAAATCAATCAGATCAATTATGACTTTTTTAAATATTTAAATGAAATTAATAAAGTTATTTAAATTGTTAAGCCAAGTATTTCATGGTATTTAAAATTAACAAATTTTAATGACATATCAATAAATATCAATTTCGTATAATTAATCACTGAGAGCCGCACTCCAGACGCACTGCAATTATTTTTAAAAATTAAATCTTTAAACACATTTGTTTTACTAGTTCATACCTGTGGCTGCCTCCTTCACTTCATAGCTATCCCAGGTACACTCATGAAAGCCAGGATCAGCATAACTGACATGGGGTCTATTACCAGGCTTTAAAGCTCCGGCACGGAGTTGATGGACACGTTGACGCAGTGATAAAAGAACCTCAGAATGTGGCTCAGAGTAAGCCAGATTATTTTGTTCGCACGGATCCTCAGTCAGATCGTAGAGGCATTCCTCCAGCAGAGCATTGCAACCACGTTGCATGACACCGCAACGCACAGTTGCAGATCTAGCAAGCATATTTACACGAGACTGTGTCAGTCGCTGGAGATCATATCGTGAGAGGGCTTTCGAAACAGGTGAATTGCGCACCTCAACCACATAACGACGCCCGCGAGGATCGAGATCATCCAACTCGCGGTAGGTCAGTAAATTATCGTATTGACCTGCCGAAGTGGTGCCATTCACATACTTCCATTGACCGAGCATCAAAGAGCTCACATGCCACACATCGTCCAGGTTGTGTAGAATCTCTCGTGGCACATGAGCTGCATCTTTTGGTCCCGACAGCTGTGGCCACAAGTCAATCCCATCGAGTTTCAGCGACTCTGGCAACTGAATTCCGGCTGCATGTGCAAGAGTGGGCAGAAAGTCTCCCACATAAATGGGCTGAGTAAACAGATTGCCTCGTGCCTCCAGCAATGGACTCCAAATTGCTCCGGCCACACGCACACCACCTTCCCAGGGTGTATTCTTCTGACCCTTAAGTGGCCAATTGGAACCCGTATTGGCGAACATGCCCACGGAAGGTCCACCGTTGTCCGAGTAGAAGATCACAATGCTGTTCTCCAGCTGCTCTGTGCTCGCCAAGGCGCTGATAATGCTGCCCACGCTATGATCCAGTCTGGAAACCATGGCTATATAATTAATAGTTAATTCGAATTTTTATATTACTCATTAAAATAACACTTTACTCACCAGCATACTTTTTGCGATTTGGATCTTTAATGTGGGCAAATTTGTTGAGTTCATCCTCTGGTGCTTGCAATGGATTCTTAACATTTGCCGTATGTGGAGCCAAATGGCTGAGCATTAAGAAAAGGGGCTTCTGCTTAGCCGGTTGCTCTTTTACTAGACGCTCCGCCTCATTGGTTAGCAAATCGGTGACATAAACATCAGGATCTGAATAATCCAGCTCCATGTTTCGTCGAAAGTCATAGCCGATGCTATAATTATGAAACGGCATCTTTGAGCGTCTGGAATAGTAGTCAATATAGGCTCCCCAATAGCCATAATGGTAGTCAAAACCTCTGTGTGTTGGCGTATACTCTGGCCTAGAGAATCCCAAATGCCATTTTCCTACCAAATTGGTAGAGTATCCCGCATCCCGAAAGATCTCTGGCATCAACGTGGTATTTAGAGAAAGTGCCCAGGGCTCCTCATTGCTAATCACAAAGTGTTGGGTACCTGAAATCAAACTCCTCTTCAATTAATTAAGTGAAGTTAATCTGATTGTATTCACAGCTCACCTGTGTGTATGGGATATTTCCCACTGAGCAGAGCTCCTCGGGATGGTGTACACATTGGCGGTGCATAGAGACGATCCAAAATGCGTCCATGATAAGCCAATGCGTCAATATTTGGTGTTAGAAATTCTCTTCCGCCACGAAAGCTCACATCATCAAAGCCCTTTGAGTGATATGAGGTGTTAATTAATTGCTGTTGACCAAAAACCGAGTTACATACCATGTCATCAGCTAATATAATAATAATATTAGGCAATTTATTGCCAGTTCTATTTGTCGCTGTAACGTTTGCCTTAACCCAGTCGAGATTAAGTAAAAGTAAAAGTGCTGATAAGATGATGAAGCGCATTTTAATAAATATACTTATATGTTTATTTGTTTTTAATTAGAAATATTTAAATGCCGCTCGAAAACCGATCCGTTGGAGAGCTAAAAAGCAACTGAATACGAGTATATTGGCAGATGCTCAAGTTTGGATGTCAGCCGGTCTTACGTAGATGATTTATTCGTGACAATAACAACAACTGCTGTTAATTAAACAAGCAACCAAATAAGTCTACAATCAATTCGTTGTTTAGAAATGAAACAAGTTGTACATACAGTAAGTCGAGAAAGTGTTGTGACAAAATCTAAACCTTACACAATTTCTCTTGTGAAATTTTTTTCCTGGTTCTTAAATTATTTTCATCGAACTTTACTATTTTTTAAAATAAAAAAAAACATATTTGAATATGAATTTTTTGATTTTGTTAAAATCCTTTCTTGACTAACTGTATTTATAACTACAAAATGTGTGGCGCACTTTTGGGCTGAAATTTCAATCAACGGGTATATCGAATAATCGATTTAACTATTAAATTTTAATATAAAAGCTTGAAGGTTTATAAATTGTTTATATTATATTATATTCATCACAAAATCGTCAAATTACTTTTGTCGATAAACCAGTCATTTAATATAAGATTGTATTTATTTTATTTCAAATACATTATTTAATTTGACATCTTTCGCATTGCAAATCGTACTTGAATTTCTGGAATTCAAATTTAAAACAAATCTTTTTGTGATATTCTTTATTTTTAAATTATGGAGTCTGTGGGGAATACTAATGGGAATTGTGATGAATTGATCATAAAACAGCAGCGAGAAATTGAAAAGGAGGTAAGAATTATACAATAATATTATTAACAATCTTCATATTGCTCTCTATGTTCGTGTTTAATATAGATCATTGAATCAACTCCCTTGGTCAGTGAAGAACTGCCCTTAGCTTGTTTAGTGGCTGAGTATAATGGTGATGCCATTTTGACGGCAAAGATTGAAGACTTGGCTGGAAAATATAAATATATACGACGGACACGTCCAGACGGAAATTGCTTCTTTCGAGCCTTTGCTTATTCGTATCTGGAGAATTTGGTCACCAATATCAGGGCCTATCGCGATTTTCGAATACTTGCGGAAAATTCAAAGGATAAGCTTATACAACTTGGATTTCCTAGCTTCACTTTAGAGGACTTTCATGGAACTGTAAGTGATGGGACCAGATTTTCACTGAACAAATATAAATTTTTTGTTTATTTCAGTTTATGGATGTGATAAATCGTGTTAGTCCCGATAATATCGGTGGAACGTTGCGAGCCAAAAATGAATTGCATTGTGTATTTAATGATCAGGGATATTCCGATTATGTGGTTGTCTATCTACGTTTAATCACATCGGGAAAACTGCAGGAAAATGCTGAATTCTATCAACATTTCATAGAAGGTGATCTTACCATTGAAGAGTTCCGTCACCAAGAAGTCGAACCGATGTTTAAGGAGTCGGATCACATTCATATCATTGCTCTTTGCACGGCCCTGGGAGTGGGAGTACGTGTTGAATATCTGGACAGAGGCGAAAGTGGCACCGTAAAGACTCACGATTTTCCCGAAGGATCACGGCCAATGGTTTATCTCATATACAGACCCGGGCATTATGATATACTCTATCCAAACTGAATTTCGATCAAAAAATAAATTGTAAACATAGTATAATTTTTGGTATAATTGTATCGACTTATAAACACCAATAAAGAAGTAAATATTCAAGAGCCTTCGAGTCTGTAGAGTATATTGAACTAGCGACTGATTGATAACCTTGCCCTGACCAATCATTCTTATTTATACCGGGTATTCGTAGACTACAAGCTCATAAATCTCGAAAATTAAAAAAAAAATCCACAAGTTATGAGTTAGAACTCATATTTCGAAGTTGAACACTTAATCACATCAAGATGGAATGTATTTAAAGGTAGTTATGACTGTTTTAAATTGTAATGACCGTCATAAATTTTATGCCGCTAGATATAGTAAAAATCAAAGAAAAAAGTTTATAAGTAGATTTGTGTATATTTTTTTGAATAATTTGTATATAGTTCATTCTACAGAGTTCTTACGAGAATCCCGAATTTTTTCTAGATCCACTTGTCCTACACTTACACTGAAAGAACTCTATAGGTGAAGACTATAATAATGCACCATAGTTTAGAATGTAAAAATTAAAGACTTTGATGATTGGATTGTAAGTACTATTATAAAATATTTATTACAAGATTTATACAAATTAAATTATTGTTACAAAAATTAGTTATCAACTAGGCTTCCATTACAATCACACAGATAATACTACAGAATGAACACACACAGATACACATATACACAGGTACACCTAAAGTCTACTCATTAGCTAGTTTAAAGGCATAATCAATTACTCATTATGAGTTCTTTTTATGTTCCTATCACCAGACGACGCTGCGCACGGAGGCGGGCAGACCACAGATGGCATTGTGGACGGGTATAGCTAGGAAGCCGGCAAGGGCAATGCCATAAGAATCCGATTGCACCACCATGGACATGGCAAACTGCTGACGACCCGGCGGTATCTCTTTGGACATGCGATAGAAGGTGTTCACATAGGCGCCACCACCCAACAGGCCCTCCCACAGGACAATGGTGAAAACAATCCAAATGCTCGGCGTGTAGAACCAAATGACTTCAGTGAGAAAGTAGGCAACGTTAATGAACTGAAACACAGACATCAGCCAGATTTTGTTCAGCTGGAATATGTTGACAGAGGAGCGGGAGATAAAGACGCCTATCTGATAGTCCACATTCAGCCAGCGATATTGCGATGCCCTATCCAGGAAGATGTTCTCAAAGTAAACCAGCTCGAACTGTCGGAAAAATTAATTAATTAGCAACAAGTACGATTGAAAGATAATTAGTATCTTACCAGTCCCTGGTTGATAAAGTACTCAAAAAAGTAGACCAAGCAGAGCGGAATCATGTACTTAAACAAATGCTTAACATAGGACATCTTCTCCTTGAAGCCCACTAAGGGTTTATCATCTCTAATAAGCTCCTCGGTGGATTCCACGTTCGTGATAGGCAAAACTTGTGGACGTCGTAGTAGCAACCAGAAGGCAAAGGCTTCAATTGCAGGAAAGATCAACATGATCAACATGGTATCACGTGGACTGACATCCAAGGAACGTAACGTGGCATAGCTAAGAGAACCAATTACTCCAGCGCCTCCTGTGCCCGATGACCACGTGGAGATGACATTTCTGAGGAAAGTTTCAATATTAAGTAATGGATATACAATTTTTTGGATTTCAATGTATTTTTTAGACAAAAATTTATCGTTTCGTAATGAAATTATTAATAAAAATTGTAATTTCGTCTAAAACATGTGTTGAAATCCTAAAGTTTTTAAAATTAGAGTAAGCCTTTTGTTTGTAAACTTTTTTTTTTTAAATCAATATTCTTGGTTTTCGAAACCGATTTGTTTTTATCAGGTAGGTGAACCCTTAACTCACTTGTTGAAGCTCGAGGAATATGCCAGGAAGGTGGTTTCTCCAATGCCACTGCTAGCTGAGGTGATGATCACGCCCAACAACGCCATCCACTCGGCATTCGCAAAGCCAACGAACAGGAAACCCGCCGCCGATAAAGCAACTGCAATGCCAATGCGAACACTGGAAAAAAAAATAGAAAATAATTAGTACTCAATTAGTAAGAACGATTTACACATGATACAGAAATCCTAACTCATATTCATACACATATAATCATATTAAAGAATATACACCTGGGAAAATAATATCAGAACCAGTACCAGACCCGTCTACCGAAACTAAACGTTCAATTTTAATACCTGAACCGTAACCGAAATAAATTCTTTGTTAAGAACCGAAAACCAAAACCTTTTTTAACGGTATAGCTTCGGCACATTTTTGCCAAAAATAATTTATTATTTTCTGTATGTAGTATATCATTTTGCTTTATATTAAAAAATATCTTAACCAACTCCTTTTCGTACAAAATCATGTCAAAAGGTTTCACCAACTTCAAAGTTTCCTAACTTTGCCAAAACTGATCAGATTTTTAGGCGGAATTTCATTTTGATCATGGTTTGGCTTAATCCATGCATTCAAATTCTACACCTTCTGTCTGTTAAATACATTCTCAAAAAGCTATAATATAATACTCTTTTTTGAAAGTTATCAATGGGCTCTGCGTATAAATAGACTGATATATATATAGAGGATAACTCACTTGACCCAGAACGGAAAGAAGGGCATAAGAATCTTGACAAACAGTGAGGGTAATACATCCGCCAGTAATATAGCGCCAGTGGAAACCAAATGACATTCACGTCCATTGCCACCTTCAGCGCTAACATCTTTCTCCGGCTAAAACAAAGAAATATTAGTTAACATTCTCCGCTAATATGGAAATGTCGTCTTGGAATTTACCTCATCGTTAAACTGCGCTATGATATCATGGGCAGCACTCAGCATTACCACATAGCCATAGTTATTACACAGACCCAGTATCCAGTAGGCTGTCAAATCTCGCCATAGACCACGATCTTTCCTTACGCTGTGAGCGGCATTTGTGGGAGTCACAACCACTTGGGGATTATGATCGCTATCCTCCGCTTCTTGCTGCTTCGACTCCGACATTCTGGGCAGGAGTACTGAAATATTTTGAAAGAATCGACGAATTAATTTTAGGCTATTTCGTAGCATTCCCAAATTTTTGTGTTCGTCTGTTGTCCATAAAGCTTCTGCAAATTAACTTTTGCATAGTCTTTCCCAGGATATGATTAAAATATAACTACATGATCAATGATATATATACTTTTTAAAGTTTTAGCTATTCTGTTAAAATTAAAAAAAATGATTTCACATAATTAAATTAAATTTTTTGCAGCTAACCCCAATTACAAAGATTTTGCTTTTCAATCATTTGAGGTCAATGAAATCCGAGCAGAAGCTTCCCATAATCTTTGAAATCTATAAGTTTGATGTTAATATTCTTATGTATAAAGCGTATTTTAATTTGAATAAAAAGTGTCCGGCAATGAACCTATAACATTTAATTTTAAGGACAACCTTCCAAAAAAGCCTCATCATCTTCAGAGCTGCCGCTAAATCTTAGCTTTTGGTAATCTATAAAGCGTCTTCTTTTTGAAACATTTAAAACACTCTGAGAATTACTCTCTTATTAACTGAATAGCCCTCAGAATTTCTGTTTGTTCAGGTGTAATAAATATGAAATTGACACGCTATTTAAAAGCTCGTTTTTGTGGTAGCTTTAATTTTACGCTTGGTTTAATAACTTACTTATATATTACTTAGTAAGTGTTTGAATAAAGCTTTTTTGAAAAGTTGTTTTATTAAGCTAAACATGTTCGACTGCGGTCTTGAGGCGAACAAAATTTCATTGAGCAAGTTCAGGAGAACAAAATGGGGAATACGTGCTTCAAATTGTAAACCAAGTGATGCAATTGTTTATAGTATAATTGTTTAAGTACTTTACACTTCCTATCTTTAAAATGTGCATAATATTTAGCTAAACATTAAGTTAAGATCTCATTTTACTGTTCTGTTTATTTATTAAAGTTCTTGGCTTAAAAATTATGCGTATTGGCGCACAAAAGTTGTTAAATATTTGCCTGGTTTATGACTACGTAAATTTGGCTTTTATTTAAATTCATTGACCTGGTCGAAAAGCAAAGCTTCATTTAAATTGCGTCACTCGACTGAGTTTAATTGTTATTTTTTTGACCAGTCTGGAAATAAAGTTTTGTTTTATTTTGTGCAAACATATCATTAAAATACAATCTGCTTATCAACTACCTATCTAAAAGGGAACTGAAAAAGGCCCGGATATAGAAAAAGTCAACAGTTTATTGGCAACGATTTATAAATGGGCAAAGTGCAAATTGTTTCATTTGTTTACAATCGCAAGAACTTGTGACTTGATTCAAAAAAAGAAAATAATTTACTAAATGAGATTATATTTAAAAGATTGAAGAATCTATCGGCCCAGGTAATTGCTAAATAGGGAGGTAAATATCTTTTGATAGAGTAAAATAATGAGTTAAACACAATAATGGATCAGCTCATTGGCAACTAATAAATTTATATTGATATATTCTTGATCACTTGGTTTATGGGGTATAGAAAATTATCAAAGTTAAATAGAAAGAAAGGCAGGAATGAAAGGAGTAGAAAGTTGCCCCTAAAGAAAAATTGTAACTAATTAAATTATATCGTTTTCTTTAAAATTAGTTGCATATTAACGATGGGAACGTAAATACCTATCGTTGAGTACACAATTAATCAAAGAGAAAGAAAGATAGAGAGAAAGAGATGTGGGGTAGAAAGTCGCCCGGCCAGAACAGTTGTATCTAATCAGATTATCTCGACTAAATTCTCAGCTATTTGACCTTGTCAATGCATGAGATTAGCAAAAATAAAAGCTCTATAGTCGTCGCACGTGTGAACTAACCAAGTGATTGTAATTAATGCAATATCAATTCAATTGCCAACCAAAAGTCTCAGGTAAAGTTCGCAATAAGAATCGATTCGAAGTCTATTCAATTTGATTTCTCTCTGAGTCATTCAGGTGCTCGCACTCTCCCACAGAAATGTTGTTGACCCACTTTGTAAGACTATCCCAGCTTAGTTTTCACTTTCGTTTGCATATCCCATGAAAAAACCTGACACCCGTCCATCCAAAATGCTAAATGCACTTCGAATTATAACTTGCAATGTAAATTGAGACAAAAGTTTGCGACATTTGCCTTGGGTTAACAATTTATGCCTCAGTTAAATTTGTGTTATTCACATGATATTCACTGTCTTTTTTGTTTTTGCTCGTATGAATACTAAATACATATTCAAATTTCATATAGGAAGTTTAAGTTTCGTATTGCGAAAGATGACAGGGCTAACGACTTTTATAGGAAACTAGAGAAGCGCTGCATTCGAGGCCAAAAGTATATCAGAATTTTTATTGAGTTCACTGCTTGAACTGATTTGATTGAGATGATAGATAGAATTAAAGTGGATTTATTTCTTGGATAGTTGAAAAACTATCTCAGTGAAGGAAAGAAGTATCACAGTTTTTTTAATTTTGTAGAATTGGTAATAATAATAGTTATTTTCTCAAACGATCATTCATTTTATTCCTTTATTATTTATTATTTTACATACAGTATTTTTTATATTTTATTTTTATTTAAAGAAAGTGTGACATATGAGATTAAAAGAATACCTATAGTATTCAATTGATAAGCTTGTAAATGAGGAGATTTATTTTTAAACCAATTTTTGATATAGTGAGGAAATTTTAGAGGTATAATATTGTCTCTTCAGATAAGTTGTAATTCATAAATTTATCTCAATTGTTCCCCGATAAGAAACCCGATTAAACTAAGCAGATTCTCTATGTGTTTTATATAGATTACGGATTGAATATAATTGCTTTGCTTTAGAAACTGTCAAATTCTTTGCTGATAAGATGATTACCCGTTATAGCGCACCTTTTCTAACACGTTATCGTTCAATTACTTGATCTAAGATGTTCCTTTTGCTGTTGTTAATTGGTTTCTAAGATTTATAGACCAAAATTTCCGAGAATTTTAGATAGCGTCGCTGACACGAGAACGCTTCGCGCGTTTTAACGTTTCGCGACCGACTGAATCTGAATGAACCGCCCACCAAATGGGACCCACAGCAACGCCGACGACATCGACATCGACATCGACTTCGACAGCGGCCGCAGCTGCAGTTTCAGTGCCAGCGGCAGCGGCAGCGACGCCGACGTTGAAGAGTCCAAGTGCTAAAATCACGCGAGTTGCGAGCGACAGCATAAAAAAAAGCACAAAGAAATAAGAAACAACAATGCGAAGAAGTGCCGATCTGTCAGGTAATTTTTTTTGTGTAAGAGTAGAAATATATATGTATGAAATATATATATTTACAGCTACGGTGAAAATAATAGCACCCTTCATTATATCATAATTTAAAAAAATGTATCTGAACTTAAAGAAACGAGCGTGTTTTTAAATAAAAATATCGTAATTGTACGAAAGCACAAAATAAGGAATATATTAAATATTTGATCTACATTTTCATAGAATTCTTACTTTTGATAATAATAAAATAATTTTCATTCATAACGGTGTTATTATTTTGTCTCGCACTGTATATCTGTATCTGTAACTGAGAACTGGTTCTCTCTTCGAATAGGTAAAGTTGCATTTGCGAAAACCCTTACTGTGTGGAGAGCAGAAGCGAGGACAAAACCTAAGTTGTCGGAAACTAGGAAATCGGCAAGAGAGGTCGGTCAATGATCTATGTAAATAGCTTGGCTGATCTGTTATTCCCGACTTCGATTAACAGAGCTGCACAGGCAATGTGACCGAATGGAGTTTTGACTTCAGCCCAAGTAAATATATTTTTTAGTTAGAAATTTGAAATCTGCAGGGACTTATAATTATGATTCTGCTCAGCAACGAGTGGGATAACGACAGTCCTTGGAACGATCCTTTGAGCCAGAAGTGACTTACTGGCTCCTGAATAAGGCGTGGAGATCACCGGTACTTCCCTCGAAGTTATCAACTCTAAGAATCATTCCACTGAATTAGGTTCAAAGCTTCTTATCTAGCCAACATTATTATCTTCTCACTCATTATTTTCATGTAGAATAAGGTCCAAGCGAATGTAGAAACTACGAAAAACTTTCACTCTAATTACTCAGCACTGGTCTGGGATAGAAAGAATCCTGTCCATATGTAACTGATAACTGGCTATACCAGTTTCTAAAAGGTCACACTGCGAAACCCTTAATTGTGTGGGAAACAGAAGAGAGAATAATAAGTAAGTCGAAACCGAGGCTAATGTACGATCAACGAAGTCACGTTTTTGTGCCGTTTTTGGGAGCAGCTGTTGATGAAGATTTCGAAATTAATTTATTAAACAATTTTTGTCGGCATATTAATTAAACATGCAGGTGGCAGATTTAGTATTGTTAAAACTGAGCCTATTGTTTAAACTTATTGTTGTTATTGAAGCACTTGCCGTATGCGCAATGACAAACTAAGAAGAAGAAAGCTATAAGCAGGCTGAAAACGAGCGAGAAAGGAAGAGAGATTGTCAAGTATTTTGAACCGGAATCCACAGAAATTTCGTAAATCATCTAAATAAAATTTCAAATTTATGCAAACAAACTCGAATTGCGACCTAATTAAAGTCCATTTGCACGAGTTGAGCTGCATTTAATGAGCAGAAATCTTTCTCTTGCCAATTTTAAAGGTTATTTAGTCATCAAATGATGCAGATACTAAAAACCTTAATACCTTATCAAATACACACATTTTATTGATTAGCCTTTAAAGTAAGTACTTTACCTCACGTTGTACGCGTTCGAGCAATGAAATTCAACTGAATGTGATCAAGTAGAAGCTAAAATACACGCTTAAGTGTCAATTGACATCATAATCACAATCATTAACATTATCATCAAACATTATCTTTATCTGAGCAATTCACTGGGGATAGATTAAAACACTATTGCAGACAACAATAACATCGATAAGATGTACACGGGACGTATAAATCTTAAGATAGTATCAGTTCAGCGCCAACAAATGGCAACAGCAATAGTATATAACTTGCTAATCTATAACTAAGCAATTTTCACACTAACTATACTATATAAAGCAGGTAAAGTGTAAGCAGTTAAGAGTTAAATTTGGAAACAAATTGCCAGATGCGACTTTAAACAAAACCATTTGGCGCGCTTGTTTAGCACGTACAGAAAACCGCCAAAATCAATTTAACAGACGCAGCCACAAAGTATTCAACAAAAAAATAAATAATAGTAAAGGAGTAATACATAAGGTTGACTTTTAAATACTCTCTACCAAGTTCTAAAAATATATTAAATCCAGCATTAATACAAGGTCCGCTTTTATACTAGTTAATTATAGAAAATATAAGCTAAAAATAATGTGATATTTAAAAATTAATTCGTATCTCGTGAACTGTTTTATATTGGAATATTAACTAACTTACAAAATCAAATGTCCAAAAATTAATCCAATAAAGAAAAACAGTCCAAATTTGAACTTCGCATTGTGTTAGTTTATAAATTACTAATAAACTAATCTAGAATACCGATTACCAATATTTTTAATATGTTATTTATTAAATTAAAATATTTTTTACTAAATGAGCTGACTATTTAATATATTTTAGAAAGTTATACAAATATTAAGTCTATTATAAATATAAAGATCTCTGTACTAATAAAATTAACTTATTTTTTAATAAATTTGCAGTAAGCATTAAAAACTTTAATTATTGTAAATATTATTTATTATAAATAAATCAATTTAATTGCTTCTTCTGCTCATTATAATTAACCATATATTCGCGTAAACCATTTTGCAGAGTACAACAGTCGAACTGCAAATGGTAAAGAAACTTGTTTAAAAAACTGAGAGGAAAAAAGAGTTAAAAAAAACTAAAACATGTTGTTGACGAATGCAATGTAGAGGATTCCTGATTGGGTTACAATGGGGGTCGCTCTGTTTCCAACTCGATAAAGACAAGTAAATGTAGTAAATAATTTACAATTGGCTGTCAATTTATCGTTAAATGTAATGTGCAAGAAATGACAGCGTTGTATTACAAGTTCGTTATAGGGGAGGACTGATGACAACAAGATTGAGTCGACAATTTGTCAGCGATGCGGCAATTTGTCATAGGAATTGGGTTCTCTTGGGTCAGGCAGCCGGAGGCCTAGAGTCGAGGGTAATAGTTGTAAAGCTGATACTATAGCTGAGTTTATAACAAATTAAGAATATTTTATACTTTTTCTGCTATATATTTTTACATAGTCTATAATCTAATATGCATGGAATTTGTGAAAATAAGTCAAAATTTATATTCTCAGCAGAACATTTTTCCTTCCCGTATATTCTATTTTTTATGCTGTTTGTCATACTTCATGGTATCAAAATATTTATATTAGAGTGTGTATTTATTTCATCTAACATAAGTTTATTTTAATTCGAATGCTGTACTAAACAATATCATGGAAATAAATTTAAAATCTATATTTAAATCATATAATATTACAATTATTTATATCGTTTGATATACCCCATTTGGTTTTGTTCAATTAATGTCAAAATGTTGCTATTTACAAAAAAAGAGAAGCATTGCCATTAATTGCCGCCTTGTTTTATGGTTTCGCAACAACGTGCCACCATTTTCTGATTGTGCAACTGAATAAAATGAAATGGTGTCAAGTGTCGCCCTCAGGTCGCCACATAAATCACGTGACAAACTGGGAAATAGAAATAAATATGAAATGATTGATTAGTTATGAAAGAGCGATAAGAGAGACTCTTATGACAAATCAGATTTCAAAGGTTAAATTCGTCAGCTATTGCCAAATGCTGATAACCGTTTAATCTCTTAACTTTCAGCTGTGGCATCCACACGTTGCAAGCGTCTTTTTCGCTCGCTGCGGGGCATATAAAAATGCAAATGAAATGGTAGAAAAATAAAAGAAACATAGCCCAAAAAACGGCAAACTGGAAAAGTTTTTAATGCAAATACGAAAATCGCATGAAAACATGAAAACGTGGTCAACTCAACGAGGCGTGTGGCAATTGCGAGGGTCCTGACAACAGGAAGTGCTGAGGCGACCGGGTTGCTGCATTCCTGCATAATTCCACAGTCGTTGGATGAGGCGAAAAAGTTAACGCAAAGTGCTTTTATTTTTATTTCATTTTTGCATAACAGCTTAAAGCGATTCCGTACAACGTGTAACGTGCAACGTGCAACTTGCCACAAAAGCGCTTGAAGGTGCAAGCTGCAAGGTGTAAGTGTTTAACGTGGTCTCTGGACATAGCGCTGCCAGGCCAGCTCGGCTATCAGCAATAATAGCACCAAAATGTAACCACAGATCAGCATAAAGAAGAGTGGCGCCACATACTCCATTCCCACGGTAATGGCAAAGTTCTGCGAATAACAATGCAACTTCATGCGGGCCCAACGATTGCGGTGTTTGCGATAGACGCCAGTCTCCAGCACCCGTAACAATCTGTCGGATGTAGCATCAGTTAGTTGGGATATATAATAAAAATTATGAAAACAATATATACAAATCATAAAAAATATATCAAATAATTAAAAATGAATTAATCAAATGAATTAAATTAACAATAGAGAATAAATATATATTGCATAATAGGAATATAAAGTAGATTGTAGATTGATACTGATAAAAATACATATATCTTTTTTTGTATCGGAGATGCTTTCTTCTGTTACATAAATTTGCATAAATCGAATAAAAATAGTTATGAAAAAAAAGAGATAAAAAATCATAAGTATATTAAATAATGAAAAGTGAATAAGTAAAATAATTTTAAGGCTAAAACAAAAGTGAAATAAAAATATATATTGCGAAATAGGGAATATAAAGTAGATTGTAGTTTGATACTGATAAAAATACATGTATCTTTTTTTTGTATCGGAGATGCTTTCTTCTGTTACGTAATATTGCATAAATCGAATAAAAATAGTTATGAAATAGATATAAAAATATATAAATCAAATAAATTATGGCCTAAGCAATAGAGAAATAAATATATATATTGCATAATAGGGAATGTAAAGTAGATTGTGGATTGCTACTGATAAAAATACATCTATCTAGTTGCTTTCTTCTGTTACATAATTGTGCATTAAACCAAAAAACATAAAATACCCTTCTTTTCCAATTTAATTGTATTTACTTTAGGCGAACGAGTTCCTTGTAGGTGGAATTTTTATGCAGAAGAGTGTAGAGCAAAAGTTCGGGTCGAAAGAGTATCTCATTGAGATCACAGATCTCCTGCTGGGTGTAATAACGTTCCACATAGGCATAACCAGAGGAGGACTCAAATACAAACACATAACCAGGATGATCACGTACACGTAATATTCCCTTCTCGGCGGGCAGCCAAAGTTCCTTATTCTTGGACTGCGTATCGATTTTGCGTTTGCTAAACAAATGAATTTCAGGGCGTAAAGAGTACTTTGAAATTGAAAAAAATCAGTTAATAAGAGAGGTGGTAATTTAAATATTCGACACTCACATTTAGATAGCTTTTGGTAAATGATAGAGGTTCTAGACCAACGTCTAGCGAGCTCTCTGCCAGCTGTTGCATTGTCTTGATCTGAGATTTGACCGGTGAATTCAGCAGAGAGGATACCACCACAGATGTATAATAGTTGTACATGATGAAGCTGATGAGGAAAAGCGCAAAGAAGGTGAGACGTCCGCCCGTGGAGCGTGGTATCAACGTGGAACTTTGACTGCAGGCAGCCCCAAAGCTGATCAGGCAAGTGGTTAACAAAGAAGGCACCGTATTGAAACGCCAACCAGGCTGCATACGCTTGCACTCCAAAAAAAAGGTCATATAGAGCAGCAATCCGATCAGCAGCAGGACACCAGCAAAGATATACCAGACCATGGCGCTAAATGGTTGCAGAAAGACATCACCACGAATGCCAGCATTATGGGGTGTCCGAAAGAGACAAACGGAACGAAAATATCCCGTCTCAATGATGCCCGATAAATACTGCAATCTGCCCTCGGTGGCCAGACCGGGAGCAGAGCCGATGTCGGCTGTCTGATTGACCACAGCGCCCACTGAGCCACCAATGATGTCGCTAAAACTCCAACGATCCGTGAAAATGAAGTTCATGCTGAAGGACAAGAAGTGTGAAACGGCTTTATTTTTAAGCTCACATAAGTTAACTTAAAAATTGAGCTTGATCTAATTTTTTATATAAATTATAATACCATAAAAAAATTAAAATGAAATATGGATTAGTTGCATAGCTTTCGAGAAAGATACAAATGCAGTATTATTTATTTGAGGGCTAAATGACTTATGTAATAGATTTTAGTGATCACTTAAATAAAAATAAAATTTGGTTTCAAAACTTCACTGTCCAATTAAAAATTTTAAAAAGCTAAAAAAAAAAATTACGTATACGCAATATTAAATTTTTTTGTTTCATTATTTTGTAAAATTTTAAGAAAAATATAAATACATTATACCCGTATCTATCAGGTTTGTGGTCTAAATGACTTACGTAGATGATTTAAGTTCAGTATTCATTAAAATAAAAACAAAATTTGCTTTCAAAACTGCACTATACAATTACAAATTTTAAACAGCTAAAGAAAAATACGTATACGCAATTTGGATTTCAGTTTCGCATTCATTAAAATAAAAATAAAAATCGCATTCAAAACTGCACTCCAATTAAAACCTTGAAACAGCTATGGAATATTACGCATACGCAATGTTAACCAAAAGAAAAAAAAACCAGAAACATGAGAAACTTAGGAAGATGAATAGAGCAATTTAGTAGCATAGAAATCAATAAAATTCTGTAGACTGTATTTAAACTTAAATCGTTGAAACTTACTCGCATTGCAAGAGATCTCTAAGGATTAAAGTTATCTGAAATCCAAATCGTGCTATGGCATCGATATGCGTCTCGTTATCCTCGCTGAGATAGCTTAGCAACAACTCCGGTGGCCAGGTGATGGGTCGTGTTGTAACCACTGTTGCCACCCGCAGCACCACATCCCTCAGTTGCTCCCGTTGCCTGTACTTGGAACGTAAATGTAACGTGCTGAGATAACGTTTCAAATGGCAACTTGTCCTATTACAGTAGAGTTCATAGTTTCCAGTTATATTGAGCTGTCCGCCAATATGTTTGCCATTGCTGTAGACATCGTATACGGCATAGATGATGTCACCAGTATTGTCCAGGATTTGCTGCTTCACATAGCTAACATCCGCATCAACGGATATGTTAAACGGTGCAAAGAAATCATAAAACCTGAAGCCAGTCAAGCTGTCGTGTAGAATCCAATGATAATTCTGATTGTAGAGCTGTGTTCGACTAGCCTGGAAATAGTATTTACTAGAGTTGAGTGTGCTCGACAGAGATATACACAGTATCATCGAATTGCAATTAATGAACTTAAAGAAATTAAATAAATTGTAAAAGCAAAGATAAATAAAATTTAAATAATAAATTATAATATACGTATAATAAGTACTTTTCTAAAGTACAAAAATTAGTTACTATTTAAGAACATGGAGTGTTCTTGTTTTATTAGGGACTTTTCTTTTCTTGAGTTATTTCCAAATTCATAAGATAATTTTGATCAATAAAAAACAAATATTAAAATATTACAAATAAATATTTGGATATTTTTGTAGGTCAGGGTCTATTTTTATACTCAATTTTATTTATTATTTATTATTATAATATAAGGAATTTTACTCGAGATGCAGCTTTACATCATTAAATGCTTTTATAGAATTACTTCCAAATTCATCAGTTATATTACTCTTGCACCCTTTGGGTACTTGGTTTACTTGCCTCTCTTAATAGTTCTCCCGTTCTTTTACACTCCAGATCCACATAGATAGTCAGCGTGGGCTGCAGATGATCCAGAAACCGTTGTTCCAAATGCTCCCATTTCCATTTATCCAAGTGCACAAACTGATGATAGATGAGATGCGGTGAATTGTGAATTTGTTGGGCCAACTGCAGAGCTGCAAGGAGTCTGTTTATTAAAGAATGTTCCTTTTCAGTGAAAACTAACTCTGCCCACTTTCATTCCTTTGCCAGCAATGAAAGATGGTGATGAAACTGATGCGCGACTGCAGCAAATTGTGCAGCAAGAAGTTGGCCAATTGTATTAACTGCATTTCCCTATTGACTTTTGACTGTGACACTTTTTGGACAGCCTTTTTATAGTCCTTCTTGGAGCAATTTGCCTGTCGCCGGCGGGTTTAATGTTTATTCAAATTGATGGTAAATTAGGGGCACTTGCCTTAATTTCGTGCCGCACGTAGCTGTCGCTTGTGCCACAATATTTCCAAGCCCAAAACAAATAGACATATAATATAGGCACTGAGTAGTAGGAGGAATAAAGGTCCTGCCGACTCCAGACCCACGACGACGGTGACATTGCTCCGATAACAATGCAACTTTGTGCGAATCCAATAGCGAAAATGCTTCAAATGAACTCCAGTTTCCAAGAGACGCAGTTGACTGAGTTGAAACTTGAATAATTAATTCCATACTTATCTAATATCCATTTTACACTTACCTCTGCTTAAATAACTCTATGAAGCTGGAGGTCTTGAGAACAATCGTAATGGCGCTTGTCTCATCACGCAACATTATCTCATTTAGTTCGCAAATCTCGTGGGGCAGATAATGTTTCGCTACAAAAACATAGGCGCTGGCGGATTCCGCAATAAAGACAAAGCCAGGATTGTTGCGCACCATCAAAACACCCTCCTCCGAAGATAACCAAACGCTTTTCGGATCCTTGTTCAATATCTTCTTGCGATATAAGCTGCGCACATCTGCTAAATCTGAAGTCTGAAAGTACATATATGTATAAAAAATATAAATAAAACTCTATGCCCTGTCTGGTAATTTTTTTAAATTAAAATTTTTACATTTATTTACTCTATGTTTTTATACCAACCAATTCATTCATTCAAAAAAGTGCACAAAAATTATTCATGCACTAAATTTCAACAATTTCCAATACTCCAACTTGCCGTTTTTCAAATTGTTTTATTTTTAAAATGTGTAATATAAATGTTCCTTAATCATGATAAAGAAAATATGTATGATAATAGTTTAGATTTCGAGTGTACGAATAAATGGTGTGCTGAGTATAAATAAAAATTTTAAATTAGATACAAATTATTAAGTGGATTATTCATATACGTATGTATACTATTAAATAATTCTACAAGTGTAACTAATTGTTTTTCAGCCCACCTCCACATATACTTTGGTATAGATTCTTGGTTCGACAGCCACCTCCAAATTGCTGTCTGCAAGCTGTTGTATGGTGCGTATACTTGATTTGGGCGGTGCTCCCAGTAGTGTGGAGACCACAACTGATGTATAATAGTTGTACATTAAAAAGCAAGTCAACATAATTGCATAAAAAACCATGCGACCGCCTGTGGAACGTGGCAATAACCAAGCACCCTGTATGCAAGCTGCACCAAAGGACAGCAGACAGCTAGTCAACAAGGAAGTTTCCATGTCACTTCTATTCATCCTCCGCTCCAGCAGAAATGTCAACCAAAGCAGAAAGCCGGTGAATAGCAAAAGAACGCTAAAAATGAGCCAAACCGTCCAGCTGAAAGGCTCCAGAAATTCTGTGACTCGCAGCTCGGTGCCAGCGGAGCGAGGATTGAGAAACATGCAAACGGATCGAAAAGAACTCTGCCAGACCACGGGCTTAAAGATTTTGGTACGTCCGATGGTATAAAAAAACCCAGTTGCTGTTAAATCAACGCTGCCATTTATCAAATCCTCAATGAGGCCGCCAGTTAGCTCCGAATCCGTCCAGCGATCACGAAAGGTGTAAGAGAAGCTGTGAAAGACATGAATTTATTACCACCAGGGACTAAAACCTTAACCAAAACCGTAACCTTTAACCGATAAAAACCGATTGAAATTTGTAACCGTAACTAAAACCGTAAACGAAAAAATTTTTTCCGCTGTACCGAAATCCATAAACCGAAACTCTTTAAACCGAAATAACCGTTTAGTAACCGATTCATTTAAAAGGGGATATTTCGGTTATGGCCGTCGGATGTACTGAGCAACTTTGATAACTTTAAACTGCCATAACTTTGTCAAAAGTCAATAAATTTCCATGCGCAATGTAAATTTATGCATGATTTTACCTTTAAATTCGTTCTGCATTTAAATTTTGTTAGATTTGAAAATTTTGAAAATTTCGAAATTTTTTTCGAAAAATACAAAGGGGTAAGTATGTAATTTTTCGAAAAATTTCGAAATTTTCAAATCGAACAAAATTTAAATGCAGAACGAATTTAGAGGTAAAATCATGCTCAAATTTACATTGCGCAAGGAACTTAATTGATTTTTGACAAAGTTATGGCACTCCGAAGTTATTAAAATTTAATAAAATCAAAGTAGTCGAAATTTTCAAACCAAATGAATCAAATTTATATGAGGTCAAATTATAATAAAATCGACATTACGCCTGACAATTCCAGCAATCAGATAACATTATTTTTCAGGCTAATAAAAGCATTAAGTCTTTTTTCATTTAAAACAATGAATAACGCTTCTTATTTTGGTCAACCGAAAACCTTAATTTTTATTTTTTTGTTAAACCGAAACTTACAAAAAACGGATAACCGTTACGAAACCGATACTCCAAGATTTTGCATAACCGAAAACCTTAATTCGAGCATAACCGAAATCGTAACTGAAACCGATATTCGTTTCGGTTTTAATCCCTGATTACCACATAATATTTTTAAAGTATTTTTTCTTAAATGAATCAGCAATAATTGGGTGCACTAAAGGCTAGAAAATGGTGCAATTTTGAACTTACTTGCAGTCCAACATGTCCATAAGAGCCTGATGCGATTGGTATCCCATCCTGGCATACGAATCTTTATATATATCTTCATGACTGCTAAGAAAGGCTTTGATCTGCTCATCAGGTGTGTCCACAGGCAAGCTAGTTACCTAAAGACATAATTAGTAAATTTAAGACTAAAGTATTTAAAAGAGTTGAGCCTTACTACTGTATTTATTCTTAGAGTTAGTCCAGTGAAAAATTTGCGATGTTGCATTCGAGTTCTCTTATAAAGATCACTCAAAAAGCGATTGACATGACAATTTCCTTTATTGCAATCGATTTCTTGATCTATTGTTATGTTTAGTTTGCTTCCCAAGTGTTTTGCCTTATTATACAGATCATAGAGTACAAAGCTGTTGAAATTCTCACGGGGCTCCACATAAATCAATTCGGTATGAAAATAAAGTTGTGCCTCTTTAAATCTTTTATATAGTTGATTTAAATTAAAGTTACGATCAAAGATGAGCCAATGATAACGATCTGTAAAAAGGTGTTGCATATTGGCCTTATAATGAAAATAAAAAAATTAGTTAATTAGTAAGGGAAATATCTATATAAATGTCAGCTTACCATATCCAAAACTTTAGCACTCTGATTACAATTGATGTCGAAATAAATGCCCAGCTTAATGAGATTGTGATGGACAAGTTGATCTTGCAAGTGCTCCGTTTGTGAGAATTTCGCATTAAGGTTCAGATATTGGGTGTATAAAGATTCATTGCGAGATATATATGCCAAGTGTAGTAGTGCTGTAGTAAGATAATTTAGAATAAGTAAAATATCTATAAAATTAACTTACAATCAGTTGTCCAACAGTGTAAAAATAAAATATTCTTCAACTTGGCAACATGCACAAAATAATATATGATAAATTGAAATAGATACATGATTGCAGACAATTACTGAGAATTAATGAGACAATTGCTTAAGTGCAAGTCCTTTTATAAGAACTCAATAAGCTGTCAGTTATATAAGCATAGGAAAATCGAATCAAGGCTTTGAAAAGTTGACAAGTTAATGGACTCTTGAGGTTAGTCAATGACAGCTGACAAGGAGTCCTTAAGTTGTCAATTCAACTAGGTGGTCAATTATTAAATAGGGGATTAAATTGGATAGATAAAACTAGAGTAAAACTTACCCAACTAATAAACTAAATTTTTAACTTGATTATTATTAAATTTCACTTTTGAAAGGCTGCGTATTTCTCCTTTCCAGATATGCCCAACAGAGTTCCAGCAATAAAATGAAGAGTGCCACAAAGTAGGCGACCAAGAGAGCTATAAAAAGTGGCGCTGCATATTCCATGCCCACTTTAATAATATAATTGTTTGAGAAACAGTGCAGCTTTGACTTGGTATAGAAACGTCGATGCTTTTGGGTCATTCCTCCTTCTAGCATTCGCAATTGGATCTGCTTCAATAACTCCTTGTATGTTGAGTTCTTGGGAATAACTGTATATACTCTGCTCTCCGGACGAAAGAGGATTTCATTCAATTCGCAAATCTCATGGGGCAAGTAATATTGTTGCACATAGTTGAAAGAGAACGAAGCTTCTAAAACGAATACAAAACCCGGTTGTTGACGTACTTGAAGAACACCTTCCTTGGCTTTCAACCATATGCGCTTGGGATCGCGTCCTTTCACCTTTCGTTTAACCAGATTAATTATGTCAGATCGTGGTGAGCTCTATAATAAGAAGAATTTCCCACTATACTTAAAAAAATATATTTATTTATATTTTTAAACAATAATTTAAAGAACCTCTTCAGGTAAATAAATAGCAAGTAATATCAAATTAAAATAATTTCAAAGTAAAATGAAATTTAAAAGATTAAAACCAAAAACCTTAATAAAATAGCTAAAATAGAAAATTAAACATTCATCTTTAAACTAATATTAAAAAATATATCAATTTTATTGTTAATTATTTATTAATGAACAAAGTTAAATTTGAATAGTTTTTCTATGCCTGAAATAATGACACTGGAAACCAAATGAATAATTAAATTAAATAGTATTATTTAAGAAAACTCACGTTTAAGTAAACCCTATTAAAAGGCAGGTCCTCAATAGCAAAATCCAATGAGCTATCGGCAAGTTGTTGTATAGTTTTAATATTGGAACGTACTGGAGAACCTAATAAAGTAGATACCACAATTGATGTGTAATAGTTATACATAAGGAACGAAGTCAACATAAGTGATATAAAAGCCAAGCGTCCGCCCGTAGAGTTTGGTATTGAATTAGTGCCCTGAATACAAGCAGCTCCTATGCTAATCAAGCAGCTGGTCAAGAGTGAGGGTATATAAGCCAAACAACGTTGCAACCAACGATGCTCCAGTCGAAATATTAGCCAAAGCAGCAGACCCGAGAAAACCAGTAAGGCGACAAAGACAAACCAAACACTTGGCTTAAATGGCTCCAGAAAGACGCCAGCTTTGATGCCAGCATTATGTGGCGTTCGAAAGATGCAAACTGATCGAAATTGGCCAATTTCCGTTGTGGGAAAAATGGCACGCAGTCGGGCATCTGATAATACAAAAGCTGTTGTCGATAATTCAACATGTTCATTAACCACTTCTCCCATGGCACCTCCAATTGTATCATTCGTACTCCATTGATTGCGCCAAATGTAACTAACACTGTGAATAAAAAAGATACAATTGACTTGAAAATGGATTTGGTAATTAAGATGTAAATTACTTGAATTGTAGCAATTCTTGCAAGTGTAAATTGTTGTGATAGCCCAAGCGAGATATCCAATCCAAATGAACATTATCTTCGCTGTTCAAAAAGTCAATAAGCATTTTCTCGCTCGAGTTGAGAGGTAGCACTGTGACCTATTACAAAAGCTTTTATTATATTATATTGAATAATAAAATGAAAGTAAACTCACCAATGCAACCTGCCTAAAGGTAATACCTTGTAAATTGCTGCGCTGTTGCAGCCTGGTTCTGGTATGCAATTCACTCAGATACTCCTTAATCTCACAATCACTCTGATTACAATAGATATTCTGATCTATAGTTATGTTAAGTCTCCCACCCAAATGACTGCCTTTATTATAGAGATCGTAGAGGGTAAAGAGGCTGCCTTTACTCAATTCTTCTCCTGAATTCAGCTTTACATAGGTCACATCCGCATTGATGCTGAGATTGGCTCTATCAAATAATTCTTCCAACTGACTCATATTACCCGCTTCATCATATAAAAGCCAATGAAAGTGTTCCGTGTAGAGACGCTCTCTACTCGACTGTAAGCACATTATCAGTAAAAGTATCAGTATAAGTAAAAGACTCTACGATGCACCTGATTTGTTATGAAGGAGCTCTGAGTGCAGCTCAGGTCCAAGAAGACGCCCAATTTGCTTAGTTCACTGACCAAATAATCCTTGTGAAAATTATCCAAGAATTCTCTTTTCTGATTGAGATTAACGTACTGGGAGAAAATGTAGTTTCGCGAGAAAAGCTCTGCCAGTGGCATCATGGCTGAAGAAAATCAGAATATTCAATGAAATACCAACAAAAAACCATAAACAGGAATATATTACTTCAAAAGAAATATGTTTTAAAAATTAGAAATTTAATATTTTTCAAATTAATAAAAACTTTTTTGTTTTAAGATATTTCATAGGTAACATAAAATATTTTAATTAAATATTCTAAATTAAATATGAAAAATATGAAAAATATTCCACTTATATATTTTCAAGAAATGTACACTACACAAATCTTTGCTTTTGATGTATAAAAACTATAAAAATTAATAGTGTACATATTTAATTAGACAACAATTTAAAAAGCTTTGGCCAATTTTTAAAATAAATATAATTTAACGTTAAATTAAGCAGGGAAATTTGTATTTTAAGTGTTTTTCACTTTGACTTTACTATATTTATATTTGCTAATTATTCTATTTAAATGTACATATATTTAAATGTATCATGTGGGATTTACCTGGCAGTTGCCAGCAATGAAATATAATCACATTTCTTAAGTTTACTTGCAGCAAATTGTAGACAATTAAGTTAAAAAGTGATAGATAAGACATCTTTGTCTTTACTGTAGAAGCAAAAGCGAAACCAATCCCTTTTATACCCTGCCAAAAAATGTCGAATTATGTAATATTTTTATTATTCTGGCTAGCGACATTTGTTAAGTGAGTTATTAGATTAAATTTGGGCTGTCAACGAAAAATGGAGATATATTGACAAGCTGATTACACTTTAAGTGGGCCAGTAACCAGTCCAAGCAACAGGTGCTGCTTTTGGGGGCGTCATAACAAAGAGCACGTGGCCAGGCAACATCTCACAATGCGTCGGCGCAGAAGTTTAAACGTAAACAAGACCAAAAACCCAGTCACATTTATGAATGAAAGCAATACGCCCCCGCTCAGTCCCTAATGACTTCATACACCCCGCAAACCCCTTAGTGTTAATGGATTTCAGCCATGATTTAGCCTCGTTGTGGCAGGGCAAAACTGATTTTGCGCCTTTTGCATGTCCGTGAATGTGTCGCCTCCTCACAGTGTATGTGTGAGTGTAAGTGTGACTCTATGTGTAAGTGTGTGTGTGCTTTATGCTGTCGGCATATCCTCTGCTCATGTTGCCTGCTGCACAATTGAATCTTGGCCAAGCGTTGGGTTTTAATGTCGTTTCAGTTGGCGTTGCGCGCTTGGCGCGTCTCGACGTATTCCTCTTACCAAATCTCTTTCAAAGCGGGCTAACGGGCATTAGGAACTCGATTTGACACTTTCCATTTCCAATATCGGTATCTGTTTATTTGTAAACATATTGTGGTTGCTATTATTATTGTAATTTTTGATGCCATTTGGCCGCCGGCGACAGCAAAAAATTGTTTGTGTCCTTTACAAGGCGGTTATAAGAGGATTGATTGAATCGACTCGACGGCGATTGATTACGAAAGTAATTAAGAAAGTCGCTTCGTACTTTCCTATAAGAAATGTGTAGTCAAATGAAATTAATTAAATACACAAATACGAAGTAACTAAATGTGATACATGGCGTATGCGCAATTAATATATTATTAATACCTGTCACATAATTTTAAAATATTAATCAAAGAGACAAAAAAAAATTATAAATGAATTATTAAATTAATCTGACAAAAAGAAATTAATAAAAAACATATTTAAATAATGTAAATATAATTGATACATGGCGCATAAACATATTTTCAATGGTTGTGAGATGTTTAAAACACAGTTAATTAAGTATATATTTGAAATAACAAAAAAGGACTCATTGTGTATGCGTAATTAATATATTTAAAAACATTATCAGATGTTCAAAAATATCAATAAAAATAGGGAATATAATAATAATAATTTATATTTATGAAAATATATTAAATTACAAAAACTTTGAAAGTAACAGAAATTTTACATACAAATTTTAATTTCTGTTGAACTTTCAATTCGGTTCTTGATTCTAAATTCTAAATTCATTTACAGTTATCTGATAAACACATAAATTATAAATTAAAATGTACATGACATTCGTTTATCTTAATTAGCCTTTCAAACAATATCAACATTTATTAAATGCCAATTAAAATGTCGAGTGCAATGCAAATAATAAACCTAATGCTAATTTAAAATAGAAGACGGACTGACAACTGCTCAATTAAAACTATTTACAACATTTTATACTGGAAACCCCAAATGTATTAAAAATCAATTGCAATGCGGTTGACCCGCATGTGAACCATATGATAAATGCAATAACCACAAATATGACATTTAAATAAATGAAAAAAATAAAGTAAAATTCAAACAAAATGAAATTATCACAGATTGAACATTACATATTAGAGAAATGTAAATCCGATAAAAAAAGAGTTAATCGACCAGCTATTTTGGTAAACCAAGCAAATCATTAACAAAACTATTAACAATGCAAGAGGGAGTTGACAATTTAGTGGGTGGGACTTAGCCTTATTTATGAGTGTTCTCATGTGGCTTTTCGTGGCAATTTATTATTATGCAAATTATTGAAGGGGAAAATACGATATTCCAAATTGAAAGCGAAAGTAATTTAAGTTAAAAATACAACTTGACTTGACAATAATATAAATAAATATAGTGTTGTTTTTAGTAAGATACTGTAGCTTTATAAATGAGCTGCAAATATTTATCTCGAGATTTACAAATGTATCTATGAAGTTTTTATGTCAAAGTTGCAGTTAAAGCTGACAGTTTCAGCGCTTTCCTTCATTCACAAGTTCTCAGTTTACTTTTTATACTCTGTAATCAAAGAGTGTCCAAGAAAGTCACCCAAATCTGATGGACACGTACTCTAACCCACAGAAGCACTAGATAGTGGATTCTTCCTGTAAAAAGAAAGTTTGAAAAATAATTTAGATGGAAAGATTTGTATACTGCACGTATTCACCTATTTCCAGGGTATCTGCTAGTCATCTACTCTCCTTATCGCTATTTTTTTCGGCAGTTGCCGCTTTATGTTACAAAACATCTGTTGGCTGGGCAAATGCAAAGCAGATACGAGTCTCTAAAAAATAGAAAAGCTGCTGGGCATCGCACTCTTGAGATTTACATTGTAAAGTGATGCGTTTAGCTTTCAGCCCATTCCACTTTCTGGTAGCTGTATAATATGTACGTGCAGCTGTATGTGGTATGACACAACAGCCTAACAAAAACTGCATTTAAATTAATTGAATTTTGCAGATTTTTTGTGGTCTGCGGCCCTCTTGAAGCTTACGCTCTCCTCTATTGCTTTTATTGAATTGGTTTGGGGATTCGTTAGTTGGACCACAAGTCAAGTTACTCTACCTCTCCTCCCTCTCACATCCTGATACCTGTTTACTTTGGGGTCTTAGGGTCACTTCTCAATCTTCTATGCATTTTGTGTGTCACAGCAATGTTATATCTTCGGTTTTACATACTTTTATTTCTTCATGGGCATCTGCACTCGAGTTCATTAATTTTTTAGCCAAGTTGAAATGTTTCTATTTATCTTTGAAATGCGTTTGGGCTTTTGTGCAGTAAATTGAATGCTTGACAATACTTGAGAATAATGCCCGATGCGTCATAAACAACCTGAGTCAAAAGTTACTCTGTTCATTTTTGGTATAATAGTTATATGAAAGATTATTGAGATTGCTTCTTATAATAATTACGTTGTTATAGTATTTTGTAATTTTGAGAGCTTTCTTTATCTGTTTACAATTCATAACTAGTCTATTTAAGCCGATTCTCATATTACAGTTGTAACTAAAAGTTTGTATTATAAAATTCTCCTAGTTTGTACAGAGTTTTGAACATTTAAACAAACTCTACTTATTATTTTCCTTCTTCACATTTATAAATTCTGTATCTTGAATTTCTTAACTTATTCACAACTGCTTTTCATTAAGTTTTCCAAATAAATTTCAACATTTTTATTTTTGAGCTTTCTATATAGATTATTACATTAATGTCTATCTTAAATTTACCAAGAGTTACGTAGAGTTTTCAGATAGCTTTCTGGTCAACTTTTATCTAGAAAGTTCTTTAAAATAATCAGACTTATGGTTTATTTTCCCTTAGCTCTCAATTTTTATTTAAATATTCGCAGTTGTACAAACTTTTAACTTTGTTTTAAACGCGATTTCTCAATTATTTTTTTGACATTTTCAAATTTAATTAAAGATTTCCGACCTTAAACTTTTTTCCCCCATTTGAATTATGTTTTAACTATATAATGATGCTCTAATATACATTGATAACTCATGAGTCTCTATTTTTTCACAATCCTATTTCACTTAGTATTTTCAGTACAGGGGAATGCACTTACCTAAGACAAATACCAACAAACAGAGCATTTGGTAGTTTCTTCCGCTGCTCCTCCGCAATATCCCCGACCCTGTCCCCTTCCCACTTCTCTCCTTGTGCTCAACTGGCAAACATTTCCGTAAATCGTGCGCTTGGTATCCTGGCCATCGTTAAAGCAGCACGTGCTGCGGCTTTACTGTAAAATAATTACAACAATTGCATTATTTTATGCCTGAATCCCATTGGCAACTGCATTTTGACTTGCATTTAATTAAATTGCGAATTTTTAAAGCTACTTAAGTTAACTAGAAAACTTGTGGCCAAATCCTTTTTGCACGCCTCTCTCTGACAATGCAATTTCACACGTAGCCCAAAAAAACGGAACTAGTATATATGTATACATATATTAGTATAGTTATATGTATTTAAGTCACTGGCAGATTGAAATGCAGAACTCATTTGTAAGCAACGTCACAAAAAGTCAACCAAATAATGCCAGGAGCCGAGTTCCCCCATTTCGAGTCCATAGAAACCACCTGCTGCACCCACACAGCAGCCGTAGACCAAACGAAACCATATTACATACAACTTTATATGCACCAGATGCTTGGTTAGATAAATATAATGAGGCCTTATGGCAGCTTTTATACACTAAAATTACGAAACCATATTACATTCAACTCTATACGCACCAGATGCTTAGAAAACGGGTTAGATCAAAATATTGAAGCCTCTTGGTAACTAGGATACACTATAAATAGGTTAGCTACTAAAATAGAGACGAAAAACTAAACTAAACTAAAACGTATACACAATTTTTTGGATTCAAATGATATTTTAATTATAGATTTACCTATTTTTTACCCAAGAGAATGAAGAACTAATTATACTGAGTTCAAAAGGAGATAAAATTGTATAAAGGATACATAAAATACATTTACCAGATCAACTTACAGAGTTTTCAGGAACGTAAAATAACAGATCTCATAATCTTTTTGTAAAAAATTACTTAAGATATCCATAGACAGATGAAATCATTGTATCAAACTTAATATTCTCAAAATGCAACATCTTAAAAACTAAAGTCTAGTATAATAATACTAGTTTTTTTAGATAGAGCAGAAAGATTTTAATATAAATATTCTTATATTCTAAAATATGAAATTCATTTCATTATTTAATAATCAAAACATAATATTTAAAAAAAAATATAAAACTGGTTTGTTATATGTTTATTTGTAATGCTTAATAACATTTCAAAAGTGAATTTATACCCTGCAAGGGCACACAGTGGTTTGTAACAATGCAACTGGCAGCCCCGAAAAAAGGCGACATATTCTATAGTTCTCGGGCCACATAGAGTGAAGAAGAATGAATGGAACAAGGAAAGAACGGAAGCAGCCAGCGATGAGGAGGGCAGCCTTCAAAAATTGAGTGCAATTTAGACGACGTTGATGAGAAAATGCGTTGAACGTGCTCAAGTTGTGCTCTACGCTTGTGGCCGGGTTCGGTTCGGGGCCGCATTTAACCCTTTCGTCAGTTAACAATGGCAACAAGGTGAGAGTGAAGGGATCGGAGAGAGTATAAGAGGGAAGTGAAGGCGTCGCGAGGCGACAAGCAAAGCAAGAAATTAGAAGTAAAAGATGCCATGGATGGATGGTTAAGTAAAGGTTTGCTGTTTGTTTGACGAAACAAACGGCCAGAAAAAATACAAGAAATTGCTATTTAAAAAGAAAACAAAAAGGAAAGAGTGTGTATGGCTCAGATTACACCATGAAAATTTATGATTCGCTGGTTAATTTATGATGAAAGTCAATAGTATGCTTTTGGGATAAGGATAAACACTTCTAAGCCTTATCAAGTTACAATTATTTGGAGAATCTGTTGGGAAACCGGAAAGATGGTCTTCACAGTGAATTAATTTACTTTGTAAGTTAAGCTGAATTTTCAGCATTTTTCGCATGCGTCAAGTGCTGAGTAAACCAAGTGAATCTAATGCATATTTCCTTCGGCTCAGCCACATGCTTAATTGGCAAACACAGCGCTTAATCAAGTGGCAAGTAGCATTGACGAGCACGAGGCCTCGATGCTTTCCAAAGATGAGATGCTTCTCCGGCTGGAGATGCTATCAGTTGCCTGAACAAGAAGAAGGCAAGGCAAAATGCAAGTGGTTCCCCTCCCTTAGTATGCTTGCCTCATCCCCACATCAGGTAGCCCCCAAACACACACACACACACACACACAATTAGGTTAGTGGGTGAGACACATAATCAACTTTATGGGTCGCATTGCAAGTATTTGCATAATTAGATAGATGGACACTCCTTGCCTTGACGCGCCTTCCAAATGACCAACTACGAGTAGTTATTAAAGGACAGGTTGGCTTCCCTTCATTTTCCCCCTCCATTTGCATCACCTTCTGATGCTGTAAGCGTGTTTTCTGCCTCTTGTCCTGATGGCAGTTGATTTTTCATTAACGCCTTGTGGTTCGTCTCGTTGGGTTCTGTTGGCCAACTCGGCTCGTTGTTTATTTATTTCATTTAATAACTTGCCATCAATGAGTATAAAGTTCGGGGATTTTCGAGATTAATATATAAAAATTATTTTAAAAATATGCGTACACAGCATGAGCTCAACATGCATTAATCTTCACACGTTTCCCAGGCGTATACTTAACCAAGATTCATATTATGCATACGCCGCGTTGTGCGCTTAAGATGAATTAAAGCTGAAAAGTTTTTGCAAATATTTTTAAAGTAAAAAAAGTTATATAGCAATAACTCAAACAACACAAAAAAATTAAACAAACGTTTCAAAAATTAATTAAAAGCTGTTTGTGCTTATAAACCGAAATAAAAGCTGCCAAAATGTTTGAAAATAATCATTGATTTTAATAAATTAATTAATGACAATCAAAAAATGTTGAAAGGCATAATAAATAAAACAAAAGTTGTATAAAAACTGTTAAACCTGCCAATATATAATATTATCACAAATTTTAATAATATATTACTCATACGCCGTGTACTCGTTATTAAAGAAATTTACTTTACTCCAATAAATATTATAATTTAAATATAAGCAGTAAAATCAAATAAAAATTAATTATGAAGTCAATGTTCAGGATTACGCATACGCCGCGTGCTGCTCCTAAAATCATTATAAGAAAATTTTTCAGAGCTCAAAATAAAAATAAATCTGTAGTATAATTGATAAATTTAAATAACAATGGTTAAAAATGTTAATATCAAATAATATAATGCGCATACGCCGCTTTGTCCAAGTAAATGTATAAAAGTCAAAAAAGTTTTTAAAAATAATATTCAAATTTAGAAAAACGTATTTCCAACAGTAAAATACAGATTATAAGCTAACTTTAATCAGCAAAAATCAAATAAACGCTGATTTAACTGCCAACAACTAACTAATTTCTTGGCGGAAATCTAAACGCTGCTAGCTAATTGGCCAATCAAACTCTTGGCAATTAATCAAAGTGCCAGGAGCAGGCGACAGTCGGCGCAGTTCAAACAATTGAAATCATAAAACTCATCGCAGCAAAAGCGAAAGCGAACTGAGATACTACTACACCGAGACAAAAGTCAAGATAGAGAACAAGATAAACGGAACTAATGCTGAGCAGGGCAAAAGAAGAATTGGATGAGCTTGGGAAATTAAGTAAAACTGGCACGGAATGCAGTCAGTGGCACAGACGAGTGCAACTTCCGGTGCATAAATGAAAATAAATACCAAAACAAACTGAGAAACTGTCAGCAGCAGGCACAGTCAAAGGAAGAGTAAAAGGAACAGAAGGACTAACTGGACACTGGCCAGTTGGAGCGACAAATGTTAGACAAACGGATGTGTAGATTAGGCCAGAACAGTTGTCCGTCAGATGTCTAAACAATAGACACACAACAACAACAATAACAACGAGTACAACAACAAATAATCGTCTGCAATATGTGCAGAACAACAACAGCAAGCGACACAAATACAACAAAATGTACAACATCCGGCAGTGCGTCGTCTGACCTCATCACTGGCGTCGACTGCAGCAGCAGCGGGAACAGCAGGAGCAGGAGCATGTCCTGGCTGTGGCAAGGACAACGTTTAAACTTGCGCATATTTAAAGTTTTGATTAGCTGCTGGCTTCTAATGTGCTGCATTTACACAAATGCCTGGCAAGCGTCCATCGGTCTCCATCTTGGCGTCATGGCCGGCAGCATCAAGGGACGCGGCGATGCACATCGTCTGGGCGAGATGGGTGCCGGCTCACTGACCCGTTCCTGGCTAACGCAAAGCAATAATCATGCCAACATCTCCGAACTGTTGGACAATTTGTTGCGTGGCTATGATAATAGCATTCGACCTGATTTTGGTGGTAAGTTTGCCAGTAATTATTACAAAAAGCATAGCTAAATGAAACATATGGAGATTTAGTCTAGTCTTGAAAATATTTAGATGTAGATTTCTTATAAGTACAAGTTATCAACAACAAAGATAAAAATAGAAAAAATATGTCGGAATTTAAAAAATAAATAAAGGAAAGTCTTAATGTAGATAGATACAATTCCAACAACAGAATCATAAGCTATAAGAATTGGCATTTCTGAGAAATTGCGATTAAGTTGACATTTATTTCCGGTGCTGTGGTTGCCTTCCTTGGGAGTGTTGTTTATGCCTTTTGGCTGTTTACCCTTTGACAGATTCCTGTAATCAGCATGTGAGGACATGGAACAGATTTGTGCCTTGAGCGGAAACGTTTAATGAAGCGGAAATCGTTGCCAGGAGAGTCAAGATGACAACGTTGATGATGATGATGACAGCAGTTCCCTTGGCAAATAGTTAGTGTCAAAATCGACAAATATTTACATTTACATACAATTTCATTGCGTTTTTTCCCAGTTCCATTTTCGGTCTGTCTATCTGTCTGTCTGTCTGTTTGTTTGTTTGTTGCGCAAGGATTTCCCTTGGCACGACCAGGCAAATTGATAAGCTTTTTCAATTTTCCAAATTGTCGGCACCATAAAAATTTAAATATTTTCGAAATTTAAATGCCTTGTGGCTGCCACAATCCAGTGCGAGGTTGGTGGGCACTCAATGAAGCTTAACGCCCCAAAAAAAAGTTTGCGTTTACGCAACTTAAGCCCAAATTACATTGTTTTAAACACTTCATTAAGAATGGCTGCTTCACCGTGCCGCATTCAGGATATATATATATGTATGGATATACGCGTAGGTAGAAGGATACCAAGTACCATTACGAGACACGAGTACGTGGCATGATGCAGGATGCACAACGCATGTTTGCCAAGCTCAGCGCCAAAGTCATTAAAAACTGTTCGCATAGGCAAAATACAAAAAAAGGAAGAAAAACTGCATATTAGCGCAAAATACAACGCCATGAAGAGCTGATAGATGATACGGCTATACCATGAGTGGTTCAACGGGGCAGAGCCACAGGCAGGAAAGGAAGGGGGGAAAAACTGGAGGGAGGCTATGGAATGGGACTGTCTGCCAAGCGGCTTAAGTGTCATTGTTCAGCAGAGGCAACATTTAAATTCCGTTTCATGTAAAGGACTTCTGTGAATAATTCATATGGAGGAATTATGTCGAATATATTTATTATATACAAAAATTTTGACCTCTCTTTCACAACTTCACTTAAAAAGATTATAAAGTTATTTTAGTTACTTTCTAAACTCAATTTAAGGGTATTAAAACTGAATCAGAACTTTACCTTTATGACTTTATTTTCAAAGTGATAATCGAATTGAACTTGATTTTAAACTTAATTTTCTTATAAACTGTTCGAGTATTTCATCCCCCATTAACATATACGCAACCTCTCAAACAAACCTTTAGGATTTGTCGAACAGTTTTAAATCGTCTAAATAAATGAAATTACTAAGCCAACTATATTTAGGTAGAACTTTTAGATCTCCCTACGGGATTATAAAGTTATTTTAGCACGTTTCAAAAAAGTGATGAGATTATCAAAACAGCTTCAAATCGTCTGATGATATTAAAATTGTGATATCTATTCAAAATCTAAGAGTAGTTTTAGGCAAAATAAGAAAGTGGAACATAGTAAATAACTAAATAGTAAAATATGCATTTTATTACCTTTGAATCACTGAAAAATTCGATGAAAATAATCGATATAATATAATACAAGTATTTCCCATTACAAACTTTTATATCTTCTTCCCAAATAATAGAGAAATGTAATAATGATATTAGATAATTTTTAAGAAAATAAAATTCTTATTAACATAGGTAACATATATTAAAATATTTTGATGGGGTTTGGAATATAAGCTCTAAGGTAACATCTAAGTGAAAAGCAATTTATTAGACAACTCTTAATTTATTTCATTAAAACTAAATCGTCTTCTCTTTTTAAGGACCACCCGCCACCATTGAGGTGGACATAATGGTGCGTAGCATGGGTCCAATATCGGAGGTCGATATGGTAAGCTATTGACAAGAAAAATCCCTTAACAAATTCCCTCATCCCCACTATGCTTAACTACAAGGACATCCAAGGCTTTCATCCCATTTTCCTCGCCTTCCATCTGCAGTCACGTAACTGCAGAGTCTTATCAACTTTCTGTCCTGTGTCTTCTTCCTTTTGCAGACATACTCGATGGACTGTTACTTTCGCCAATCCTGGGTGGATAAACGTCTCGCCTTCGAGGGTGCCCAGGATACGTTGGCACTGTCAGTGTCAATGTTGGCGCGCATTTGGAAGCCGGATACATATTTTTACAATGGCAAACAGAGCTATTTGCACACGATTACCACTCCGAATAAGTTTGTGCGCATCTATCAGAACGGACGTATTTTGTACTCCAGCCGGCTGACAATCAAAGCCGGCTGCCCCATGAATCTCGCGGATTTTCCCATGGACATACAAAAATGCCCGTTGAAATTTGGATCATGTGAGTATGCAAAATATAAGAAAAAACTCTTCACTGAAGAGGCGTTTGTTATCTTGGGGTCCGTGGCTGTGCGTTGGCATAATTATGCATAATTGGCGCTGAAAGGCGCTTTGATGTGATAGCCTTATAAATGTCCATGTCCTTGGGTCGACCACTTGTTGGAAGGGCACTCGGATTTATAGAAACAATGCCCTGACATTAGATTGCGAGCTTATGTGTTTGTAAAGAAAAAAATGCTTAAAGGCTTTGACAGTAAGAGGATTGGATCTTTCCCTAATGGCAATGGATATTTTTTTGAAATTTAATAACAAAAGTGAAAAAGAAAAGTATAAATCATAATTTAATAAACTAGATTAATATAGAAAATTAAAAATAAAGCGTCTTTGCTCAAATTCTATCAGTTTTGTTTATTTTAAACAAATCAATCTTAACTTTAGCGACTATTTTTTTTTTTTTTAGTTTTTCATTTCATTTAATTAAAAATTGACAACAGGAAAATAAACTTTTAAATTCCTCGACTTTCTTTCCTTTACGTTCTCTTCCTGTCCTATCTAAGCTGTTTCTTAATTTCTGACTTTCCTTAGTTCATTTTTTAACTACGAGATTGTACCTCTGGCTCACTTAATTACATTTCAAAAGATATGCAGCTGACATTTCAATTATTTCTATCAAGAAATTTTCGACGTTGATGCATTTTCAACACACAATTTTTGTTAAAGGTGCAAAAAATACAAAACTCAGTAAAGATATTTCAATTCAAATGTTCATTAAATAAAATGTATATATGTATATGAGAGATGGAAGCAACACTTTATGTGTAGTCTTATCGCAAACGTAAATTAACAGACGGCCCCAAGGTATTCTAGGTATTATTGCTTCCGATTTGTTGTGAATAATGTTGCATACAGTCAAGAATTCAATTACCCCTCAACTCTCCGCTCCACTCGCTGTTGTTATTGCCTGCCACTTATTGTTGACAATTTCCCATTTGATGCGACGACGTCGAATCACTAAAAATATTGCCAAAGTCAGAGCTCGACGAAAAAAAAAATATTGGGAATAAGGTAAACCAATCCGCATCCACACATGTCGCAATGTTTGGCAATTTGTGCAGCGAGGCGACAACAACAAAACAAAATAAAATAAAATATCTGTACGTGTGTTGATAGCAAACGTTTGCAGAGCGGAGTTTGGAGGAACGAGTAGTTAGTTTGAGTGTGAGTGTGGGTGTGGGTGTGAGTACATGAATAGGGATGAGCTAAAATATGATGAATAGTGATTCAGGCAGTAACTGTGTAGGGTTAAAAGTAGAAACAACTCAGGCTAGAAATTAATAACTGTTTGAATAAGTTAAGGAAGTTAAAAGAGTTAGAATTATAACTTTGGCGCCCAACGTGGGGTCTAATTATAAGTGAAAACATTTGTATAAGGCAAGATTGTAAAAGAAAAGTAATGAATATAGGATAAACTGTATGATAGAACAGTCTTAAAGGAACAGTTTAAGCGAGTTATGGAAGTTTAAAGCTGTAGATTCAAGTAAGTTGGCACCCAATCTGAAATTTAGGGGAGGTAAAGTATGTGGAGAGCTACGGAAGTAAAGATATAAAAATTGAGTTTAGAGAATCATATAACATTTTATAAAAAATCTTAGAGGTAGACATAAGTTTTTGGCGCCCAACGTGGGGACTATCTATAAGAGAAATAGATTAAAACGGAAGGATAGCAAAAGAGTTAAATATTACAGAGTATAGTAAAAATATAGAAAGGTTATAGAATATAAGATGACAAACAATTAATTGGCACCCAACGTGAGGATCTAGTAATAAAAGTAATAGAAAAGGTAAAAAAAAAAACAATTAGAAAGTATTTGCTAAATAAAGAGCTTGGACAATAATTTAGTAACAGTTTCAAGTAGTTGAAGATCATTTGAGCAATCAATTAAATATTTATCAGATAGTTAAGCTTTTAATATCTGTTGGTTACTTTACTGGTCACCCTATGAACCCATCACAGTTGACTCACCACTGTTTAGGTAATCTATTCTAATTGCCAATATTTAGAATAACAAATCTCAATCACACTCTGTATTCTCTGTATTCTCACCTTCCTGCTTTTGTACCTGTCTTTATGCTGACACTGCACAGTTGGCTACACCACGTCGGATGTCATTTATCGTTGGAACAAAGAGCGTCCTGCAGTTGCCATTGCGGAGGATATGAAATTGTCACAATTCGATTTGGTCGATTGTCCGGCGGGTAATATAACGGACATTGTTTACAAGGCAGCCGCACCCATGCCACAGAGCTACAACAACAAGGACACACTGCCACACAAACAGTCTCCCAACAGCAACAACAACAAAGCGATGACAACATTTGCTGGTCCTGGTGCCAAAAATCAACATGTACGCGGCACGGGCTTAAAACTGGACAAAGGCGCCTTTGGTTCCGGAAGGGGCGTGGCTGGAGGCGGTGGGCTTGTCACGAATTTAGCGGGAAGCATCACACTGGAAACGCATCATCCATGTAAGTTGTCAATTGAGTGTTATAACGCATTAATCCATGATTTCTTCTGTCTGCAGCGGAGTACTCCATGCTCATGGTTAACTTCCATCTGCAGCGTCACATGGGCAACTTTCTGATCCAGGTGTATGGACCCTGCTGTCTGCTTGTGGTGCTCAGTTGGGTCTCCTTCTGGCTGAATCGTGAGGCGACCGCAGATCGTGTTTCCCTGGGCATTACCACGGTGCTGACCATGACATTTTTGGGCTTGGAGGCGCGCACCGATCTGCCAAAGGTGTCGTATCCCACCGCCTTGGATTTCTTTGTGTTTCTCTCTTTTGGCTTCATCTTTGCCACGATTCTTCAGTTCGCCGTTGTACATTACTTTACCAAATATGGCTCCGGCGAGTGTTACTTTATAATCGAGGAACTGGACTCGGATTCGGCAGAGTCCGAAACGGATGTGGATGCCAGTGGGCAGTCGGACTTTCGCAGCAGCAGTGAGTCCAGGATCTACGAGGTTATTCCCTTGTCCATGTGCGCCATTAATATGCCTTCATCGGGACACAGCCGCCTGGGCATGATGGGATCTCGACGCAGCTCACGGAATCGACGTCATGGTTTGGCCAGGTTCAGTTTCTGGCGTTGTTTGGACTGGTTCAGTTGGCGACGTCAACGACGTCCAGCTCGCAAGGCCACCTGCTCCGATGAGGATGAAGAGGACGACGAGCAGACGCAACTGCGTGCTGATGAGGCACCCTGTACCTCGGCAGCAGCGGCGGCGGCAGCAGCAGCAGCTGCCCAGAGGTCTCCTCCTCCTGTTGTGGGACGTCGACGCATGTCCTTCTATAGACGCGAGGAGCTGGAGGCGCGTCGCAAGGGCAAAAGGACGCCACAATACAATTCGGTATCGAAAATCGATCGAGCCTCGAGAGTTGTGTTTCCACTGCTATTCTTCCTGATCAATGTGTTCTACTGGTATGGCTATCTGTCCCGAAGCTCACGCATTTTGGCCAATACGCCGACGAGCTCCTGATGTTACCTTTTAGCAATTTAGACACAGTCCTTAAAGAAATCAAAGGCGTTCCTCAAGGATGAGCAGTGAATGGGAAGAATGTGTTCGATATGAAAAAATTGGTGTAAAAGGAAAGGTATAAAATTTTAAGAAACAAAAAATTAATGATGACGAATTTTTGGCTTCAGTTATTTGCTCTTAACCTGATTTGCTAACAACTAACGAACGCTTTATGGGATTTCTTTACGCGCTAAATTGCTAAACATAAACAGGCTAAATAAACATATCACAGGACTACAAATTGTGCATATATGTATTTATATATATGCACTGATATCTATATATTATTTGTACAGTTAGCCTATAAGTTGCCACATCTCTTGAGCTTTTAAATGCTAAGTTATTGATAAAATATATATGCTATTTCTAATAAGTTCTTCTTTAAAATCATGTTACGGTATTTGTTTTTTTGCCTAAAGAGCTTTTTGAGGGATCACATAAAATATGAAATTGTTAAGAATTTGCTGTCAGTTCCTCGTTAACTGGCAAATAGATAATGAAAGATATATACGAGTTATAAAAGAGAGAATTATTTATCAATAAATAAATGATATATGGAAATAAGTTGGTTACTAGCAGACAAAACTCAACGGTATTACTATTAATAAAATAAGCATAATTAAGAGTATTACGCAAACTTGCCAGCACATTGAGAAACTATATACGTATGTAATTTTAATAAAAATATAATATTATGAGTGTATATACCCCGATTGGTCTTTCAATTACAATAGATAACAAAGAAGAATGCTACAATCGCGGTACTCGACTATAAAATGCCCAGTGTCCGTATCTCCAAACGTTTAATTCATTTACTACAAATAAAATAAAATGTAGTAAATGTAAAAAAAATTGTAAAGATATATTTAAAACAGATTCCTAATAATAATACATGTATTAATGCAATTTGACAATTTGAGATATCTTTTTTCTCCATTTTTCTCTATTTTTTTTTAAATATTTGCAATCATATAAAGAAATATGATTTCATAATAAAAATAATATATAATAATAGGATTATAGTCACCAAATTTAATATCTCAAAATTTTATTATTTCTAAAATTCAGGTAATTCCAAAATAAGCTAGTACAAACATAGTCACAAACTCAACAGCCTTTGTACCCTTTGGATACTGGGCTAAGAACGCCAATTGATATAAAA
Organism: Drosophila kuntzei; assembly: GCA_035042165.1. Lineage (NCBI taxonomy): Eukaryota > Metazoa > Arthropoda > Insecta > Diptera > Drosophilidae > Drosophila > Drosophila kuntzei. Next base: position 241,609 of record JAWNLU010001704.1, read on the forward strand.
GCAAACAGAGATATGATAAATTATATCATATTGATTTCTCTATTTTCGTTTCGTTATTTGCATATCGATCGAAGCTTAAATATATGGCAATAGATTGGCCAGTTTAGGCAGATAAACATCTGGCATTGGCAGCTGGGGATTCCCACGTAACGTTTCCAGTTGATAGCTGCCCGTGCCCACAAGAAGAGATTGCATGTTGCAGTTCCTGGCAAAGGTCACATCGACTTTACAACTACAAAGGAAGAGAATTGACAAGTCTGTTTCGATGGAGTGACATTTCTTGAGTGCTTACCAATCTCCAATCATTAGCGTCCGCTCGGGTTGCAGAGCAGATGAGTTGAGTAGTGGCTCGATGACCAAAGGATTTGGTTTGCCCATTTCCAGAGCCATGCGTTCTGCACAGGCTTCGATGGCGGCGACAAAGGCACCTGTGCCGGGTATATGAAATGAGGGATATTTGTGCACCGCATCCTTGTTCGTGACGAGGAAAGCGCACTCCGCATTGCTACACAAAATGTGACAGGCGCGGGCTACTTTACAGTAGCTAAAGTACTCGTCCCAGCCCACAACAACGGCGCCCACATTGGCCGCAGCTGCGGGCTGGCTAAATTCACGCCGCACAAACTGCTGCCACTTGTCGTCCGACTGCAGTTCCTCCGCCTGCCCCGCGCCAAAGCTCTCAATGCCGGCGTCCTTCAATTCCCGTGCAATCGCCGCATTTCCAACCACATAAACCCTCTTTGTGCTGTCGAACTTTTTGTGCTGCTTTAGATAATCTACAATTGTTTGCGTGGGCGAGATGATGTGCGTCTCATTAGGCAGCTGGAAGCCCAGACGTTCTGCTCGCTGCCAAATTTCATGTCGCGTCTTGAGGCCATTATTTGTAATCAAGTAAACCTTTTTGCCCGCACGCGATTGCAACGTATTCAGTACATCGGCGGCACCTTCTATGGCAGTATCATCATGCCACAAGGTAGCTGATTAAAATAGATTATATAAATTTTCATTTATAAGAGCAAATTAGTTTTCAGCTAATTATTTTTGAGATCGCGCGCCAATATCTTCAGCGACTATCGAATTTTATTGTGATATCGATAAGAATTCAAATTATTTTTAAAAGTCTGGTGGCAACTTCAAACAACTGGTACATTTTAATTCGTTGGTACATTGGGTCAGTAATTATTTGAAATGGTACACTTTTTGGCGGCTTATCGAAGTAATATTTTAATTGGTTTACTTGTTTATTGGTACACTTTTAACGAAAGCGATGTCTGGTACAAAAAATTTTCATTAAGTGGCAACCGTGCTTGTACTCTCTCGCTCTCTCTGCGACACGCACACACACATCCATCATATTTGTTACTCACCGTCGCAGTCACTGATAATGGTATCGAAGCCCTTCAGCCAGTTGCTCACCTGCTCAGGCTGAAGATCTAGCAAATTTATACCGTTGGCTTTAAACATGCTGTAATGGCGCTCCGATTGTAACTGTCGGCTGAATTCGCGAATGTTCGTGCCTCAACTGAGCGTCAGCTGAACAGAAATCGTGATTAGCTATTGTGCTTGCTATCTCTTTCGCACCTATAGCTCACTTGCGGTACAACTGGAATTCGAGCGCGGGCATTTCGATAAACACGATCAGTTTACAAAATAATTATTGTTTTATTGTAAATTGAACTAAAAACATATTTGGTTATGCCTTGACTAAATTAAATTCCCTTCTATTGTTAATTTTAGTAGCGTCCCTGAGCGGAATACATAGGTTAAATGAAAAGAAAATCAACCTAATTTTAATAGCTGCCTCCAGTCAAATTATCGATAATGAAAGGCAGCAGATCTCCCAATTTGGGCAGGTACACGTCAGGTATTAGCTTTTTGTCCTCTGGATTTTTGCTAAGCTTCCATTGCTGTACATCGCTCAACTGGTGAATTCCGGTACCAACAAGCAGGGTCTGAAAGCCGCAATTATATCCCAAAAGAACATCAGTATTAGCACGATCCCCAATCATTAGAGTGCGTACAGGATTAACGATCTTTTGTTTCACCAACGACTCACAAATAGCCGGATTTGGTTTGCCAATTACAATCGGTTCTCGTTCCGCACACGTTTGAATGGCATTTACAAAGCTACCGCTGCCAGGCACGACCAGCGTTGGCATTGGAAAGCGTTCATCAGTATTGGTTGCTATAAATAAACAATTTGGATCACTCAGGTACGAGGCGGCTTTCGTCATTTTGGGAAAGCTAAAGTGCTCATCAAATCCGACCACAACGGCCCCAATATCCGGCTCCAGAACTAAATGCTTCGACATAAACTCTCCCAAGTTGCCCTTCATAACATCTGGGCCAACTTCCGTATGTGCAATGCCTAACGCATCCAATTCTTTCGTAATACCCTCGGAGCCAATAACATAGACTTTTTTATTAAAGTTGCGTTGCTTTAGATAAGCGGCTGTTGCATGGGCAGTTGATATGATGCCATCCTCGGTAATGCGAAATCCAAGCTCCACACCTTTGTCCAGAAGCTCGGAGCGAGTTTTGGTCGAATTATTTGTGCAAAAATAAATGCGTTTGCCCATGGATTTCAAATTATTCATTACATCCGCGGCGCCAGCAATTGCCTTTCCGTAGACCCAGAGAACGCCTGCATAAATTAAAATAAATATTAATAGATTATTACTTAATGACTAAAGAACACAATTCACAGTTTTGACCGTTTAAATAAGCTCGATTGGAAAAAATTCAATGATTTAAAATATAAAAATAAAATAATCAAAGAAAAATATGATTAAATAAAAGTCTATGCTTAAATGAGCACCAAAAAACTTTAAATCTTTAAAAAAAATTGCTTAATTGTATATTTAATAGATATAACTTGAATAAATCTTAGCAATTGAACATTTCAATAATTGCAGGAGCTTCAATAAGTTCAACTGGCCGCACCCCATTGACATTGCGCTTTGACATTGAAATTTACGCGGCCACTCACACATACACAAACTGAAAAACTTGCAAAAAAAAAAAAAAGATAGAATGAATTTCACATAGATCCGTGCTCGTAAACTTCCCTAGAATTACGCAATTTTTATTGTCCCAGCATCATACATACATATGTATGTAATTTATCTCACTTACCATCGCAATCGGATATAACGGAATCGAAACTATTCAACCAAGTTTTGACCTCATCAGGCGAAAGGTCCAATAAGTTGGTGCACGTTTGTTTATACATTGTGTTGTCTCGTTTTAATTGAAGAAGTATTTACACATGGGACTGGGAACATCAAATGCCAATTTAGTACTGCAGGTTATCTATTAATTACAACATTTCATTCACTGATATTTTATTTATGTATATCTACTGGCTGAGGGCTGTCAACTTATCCATCCGCACAGCTGTGCAAAAAAACTACTGCAATTTTTGGGATTTTTCAGTACATTTATGCTGCAGCAGCTGTTGCATCAGAGCTGCCAACTTTTGTGTAACCGCCAGTTTTTGAATTCAAAAATCCAAAATAGTAAAAATATTTATTGGTTTTTTTTACATTTCTATGCCGTTTATTATTGTAATAGGCGCTTACAAATACAATTAATTACTTATAGTACAGGTTTCTGTTTTGTTGAATCTCAGCTTTTTCCTTTCTTTTTTTTTATACAAACATGCTGGAAGAACAAACCATTGCAAACGATGAAAAATACTGTAGCTACACTAAATGTTAAGCAAAAAATAATAATTTGGATGATTGATAATTTAACTGCATGCTAGTAATTGTATATATATATATATATAGTAATATGTATGTGTACAGAGGTGGTTGTGGGGTTTTACTGGAATCTAGAGCGAAAATTTTGCATTTTGTACCATAATTTGCATTAAATAAATCTCATTAAGCTAGCAATGTAAAACGAACGAAAAGTTTGCTAATTACAATTTAAACTATTTTACAATAATCATAATTATAAATTAAAAACTAGACACGAAACTTTATCGAGAAATTGCATTTAGAGTGTGCATTATTTTTTGGACACATTTGTTTTTTGTTTGTGTGTGTGTGAAGGGTCTATAAATCTGAGTGTATGCATGTGTGTGTGTGTGTGTGAGAGAGGTAATGAGCCAAGTCTATTAACTAATGGATTTCGCCTAAAACTGTGACATTAGTAAGCTGCCTGGACCGCCACCACCACTGTTGGTGTTGCCGCCAGGTCCACCTCCGCTGGTGCCCAGCACAGATCCCAATAGCGCCCCACTGGGCATTTGTTGTTGCTGTTGATGCTGCATGGGGATCTGTTGCTGCATTTGCAGTGATGGAGGAAAACTGTTAAGACCCATGCCTGTATTCATACCGACGCCCACGCCAGATCCCATGGGATTGGACATGCCAGCCGTAGCGCCCATAACTGGCCCGCCCATCCCAGCAGCAACAGCACCTCCACCGCTGGGCAGACCAATCCCCAGGGCAGCACCTGGTTCAGGGCTTTGATTCTTCTTTTTCCGCTTCTTCTCCTTTTTGCGTTTCTTGCGCTCCTTGTCATCCTCATGGCGTTTTTGCTTTTTGTGCTTCTTTTCGTACGTTTCCAGGCCAGCGGAATCTACAGATTCATATGAGAATAAATGTGATATGATTATACTGGGATGAGATGAGCTTACCCAGCAGCGTCGACTCTGTGCCTCCAGTGGTGATGCCGTCTTTGTGTTTGTGCTTTTTGTGCTTGTTTTTGTGTTTACGCGCAGGTGTGGCATATGTGGTGCGATACTGTTCCGGCAGCTGTTGAAACAATTGATAAGGGTATTAACAAATGAATGTCAAAGTCAATACAGATATACATACCGGTCCTGGATGCAAACGGAATCCGGCCAACTGCACTGCAGTCAGTGGAAGCAGCTCCTTGCCGCCAATTGGTGGCTTCTCGATGACGCTGCGAAGTGTGCTGTTCTCGACGGGATGCGTGATGAGGTCATTGATGCCGGGTATGTTGGGCAGAAATGACGCCAACGATTCCTTAAATTTCTTCTCCTTGAACTTTGTTAGCGTATGATGCAGTCCATATTCGGTCATGAGATCCTTGTCACCAGTCAGCTCTGCCTTCGCCGGCGGCTCCTTCATCGAGTAAAATGGTCCCGTATGTATTATTGTCGGTGTTTTACCCAACGATATTGTCGTCTTCAGTGTTCCCGATGAATCCTGGCGTGCCACAACCGGCGAGCGACCGCCATGCGGTGAGGATCGCGGTGAATCCATCATAATATTGCCGTAGTTGCTCATCATTTTCAGGCGGGGGTGGGAGCGGGGCGGAGCGGCAGCGGGAACAGAGGCAGACGGTCAGTTAGGCACACACACAACAACAAAGCAGCAACAGCAGCAGCAGCAACAACAACAACAACAAGGCCAGACAGCGCAGCAACTTTCGCAACTCGCTTGCAGACGCTGCCGCATTCACAAAAAGCGAGCGATATATGCTCGGCTTGCTATTGCGGCCGCTTAACACTTTTATGTTGATTTCAACTATTATTTTGCACGTTTTATTGCGATTTTTTCTACTCAATTTGCAGACAAAACTCTCGCCATCTTGTTGTGTTCGCGAACAAGTGTGCACAGCCAGCGAACAACTAAAACACACTAAACATTCCATGTCCTAAAATACCCAAGTGCTCATCAAAATACTAGCATTATTTTGCGATAATATTTTCGATAGCGCAAGTCATCGAATCGATACCGCAATCGATATATAATCAATCTGGTACATTTTTCATTGACAGGCGCGCAATTCAAATTTTATCTCATTTTAGCTCTAATTTTGATATAAATTAATAATTTGAAGAAAATATTCAATTCGAAATTAAATAAAATTAAAGTGATAACTTTTATAAAGGTTTGAAGCGACGACCTGTAAAGGAAAGTTACAAATTTGATTCCAAAAAATATATCATAAAATTGAAAAAAATTCAACAAAAATTCTAGCTTAAAAATTACGAAAAAATTATAGAAAGACCATTTTTGAAAAAATTATTAAATATGAGTTTTGCACTTTTTGGTAAGCACTGCCAGACAGTTTTTTGTTTACTGTGTGGCAGCTCGGTTACTTTGTCTCGCAGCCCTGTCAGAAATTGCCATTCCCAGTGTCACGCAGTTGTTGCCGTGTTCTAGCAAAATTTCGTGTAATTTTCAGTGCCAACATTGAAAATTATTCAAATCAAAGTAGTTGTTGTGATTATAAATATCGGTGAATAAAATTTAATTCTAACCCGCTATGCAGTCGACATTATGCAGAGCTGCGGCTGTGGCCAAGGTACAAACAAGGACTGAAGCTCCTTCAAAAAAAACAAAATCTCGTTAGAGGGTTATGCAATTCTAACCTATTTAGGTCATAACTTTGGTATTAAATGCATTAGTGGAATGACGTGACGTCAAAACCGTGTGTGTGCAAATGTCAAGGCCGTTGATTAGGCTGATTAACAGCTGATACATCACAAAGATAATTAAAAGAACGGCTGTTAAGTGTCTGCGATTAGCGTAAACACAACAAAAAAGTAGAAAGAACAACGCAGTGTGACCAAAGTGTTTTAAAATTTAAATGCAATCCTTTTTTTCTAGACGCATTTGCGCACCAATGCAGCTATTTTGGGAGCTTTGAATGCCCGCTTATATTCCACAACACATGAGGCTGACATTGTGGTGATCGGCTCCGGCCCCGGTGGCTATGTGGCTGCCATCAAGGCGGCCCAGATGGGCATGAAGACTGTGAGCGTGGAGAAGGAAGCAACATTGGGCGGCACCTGTTTGAATGTTGGCTGCATTCCCTCGAAGGCACTGTTGAATAACTCGCATTATTATCACATGGCACACTCTGGAGATTTGGCTAGTCGCGGCATCAACTGCGGCAGTGTCTCACTCGATCTGGAGAAACTAATGGGACAAAAGAGCAATGCCGTTAAGTCTCTCACTGGAGGCATTGCCATGCTCTTCAAGAAGAACAAAGTCACGCAGTTGACGGGCTATGGCAGCATTGTCAATCCCAATGAAGTGAAGGTGACGAAGAGCGATGGCACCACGGAAACGGTCAAGACCAAGAACATACTGATTGCCACCGGCTCAGAAGTTACTCCCTTCCCAGGCATCACTGTAAGAGACACTAAATTAACCACTTTTGAATACTCTCGTTAATTTCTTATTTGCAGATTGATGAGGAAGTGATTGTGAGCAGCACAGGCGCTTTGAAGCTCGCACAGGTGCCCAAGCACATGGTTGTCATTGGAGCTGGTGTTATTGGTCTGGAGTTAGGTTCGGTCTGGTCTCGATTGGGCGCTGAAGTCACTGCCATTGAGTTCATGGACACCATTGGCGGCGTGGGCATCGACAACGAAGTCTCGAAGAGCTTCCAGAAGATTCTCGTCAAGCAGGGACTCAAGTTTAAGCTGGGAACCAAGGTGATGGGCGCCACGCGCAACGGCAACAGCGTTACCGTCTCTGTGGAGGATGCCAAGTCTGGTGCCAAGGAGGAAATCCAGTGTGATACACTGTTGGTGAGCGTGGGACGTCGCCCCTACACCGAAGGCCTTGGTCTGGAGGGTGTGGGCATTGTAAAGGATGATCGCGGTCGCATTCCCGTCAATGCCACCTTCCAGACCGTGGTGCCATCCATTTATGCCATTGGCGATTGCATTCACGGCCCCATGTTAGCCCACAAGGCTGAGGATGAGGGTCTTATCACCATCGAGGGCATCAACGGTGGACATGTGCACATCGACTACAACTGTGTGCCCAGTGTGGTCTACACGCATCCCGAGGTTGCGTGGGTGGGCAAATCCGAGGAGAACCTTAAGCAGGAGGGAGTTGCCTACAAAGTGGGCAAGTTCCCCTTCATGGCCAACTCACGTGCAAAGACGAATAACGAGACCGATGGTTTCGTCAAGGTTCTGGCGGATAAGGCAACTGACCGCGTGCTGGGCACGCACATCATTGGCCCCTCTGCCGGCGAGCTGATCAATGAGGCCGTCTTGGCCATGGAGTATGGAGCATCTGCGGAAGACGTTGCCCGCGTCTGCCATGCGCATCCAGTAAGTTTTCTAATTCCTTCCCTTTTATATAAGAATTATTAATTTCTCTCTTTTCTCTCTGCAGACCTGCGCTGAGGCTTTACGTGAGGCAAACGTGGCGGCTGCCTTTGGCAAGCCTATTAACTTCTAGAGCTCCGCTGCATCCTTCTTGATCCCTGCTAATCAACACATTTCGATACACTAAATTCTCCGCGAGTTTATAAAATTCTCATTGTGCAAATGTTACGAACCATCGCCGATAAATATATATATTGCAATATATATTGCAAATAATTAAATTGAATATCGTTGTAATAAGTATAAAATTAAATTGATTTTAAATCTTAAACATGGCGCCTTTTAATGATTGATTTTAATCATATTGCGTATATCGCAAAATATCGATAGTTTGCGGTTGACAATCGCAGTTTACAGCTATCGATATGTCATTATTTAAAAAATGCCTATCGTGTATGGTCACACTATCATCATATGTTCGTTTTTAAACAATTGTTGTAAATGCCAAAATTTAAGAGCAGATTCGGAAAACTTTTTCGTTTTATCCAGTGTGTGATTATATTTAAGTAATATATATAATATTAAACAAAATCCAAAACATTTGCAATGTTTCGCGTTGGTAAAATCTATGGCCAGAGTGCCTGCTGCAATTCAATCACACGGCGAATGTCGCTTGCCCGGCGACTCTTAAATGCCCATCAATTACAAACTTCGGGCGCTCCTACCAAAGAACGCACAGCTCCATTATCGGCAACGTTGCAAATAAGTGCAGCTGACAAGATACAGAAAAATCCATATGCCAGTAGTGACAATGAACAGCCGGTGAGTTCTGGGGAAGAGTGTTGTGGTGTTTATGATGTAACAGTCCCCAGTCGGATTTGGTGGCGTGTGGTGAATTGATACTGACTTTGGTAGGGAAACGTTCAGGTAAATAGGTAACACATTCCCACAGTTTGATTATGCATATAATTCAACTTTCCGATATATACGAATTATATGCAAAATCGAGCAGCGACACTTTCTGTGATAGCTCGGAATTTGTAGCTTACCCTGCTGCGGGTATTTCATTAGATATATACCGAATTGGGAATGAAGGTTTTCCACATTGTTGTTTTAATTTGGCTGTACAGCTTTCTAACTTCCATTTCCATTACAGACCAGTACACGTTGGCCCCGCAAAGTCTTTAGCGGCATACAGCCGACAGGTTCTCTGCATCTGGGTAATTATTTGGGAGCGGTGCGTAAATGGTTGGATATGCAAGATGCCCATGATAATATAACCATTTGCATTGTGGACATGCACTCAATTACCATGCCGCATAATCCTCCCCTGCTGCGCGACAACATCTTCAACATGGCAGCCACTCTGCTCGCCTGTGGCGTGGATCCTGCTCAATGTACACTCTTTGTACAGTCCGCTGTGATGGAGCACGCCGAGCTCAATTGGATTCTCAGCTCACTGACGACGATGCCGCGATTGGCGCAGTTGCCACAATTCAAGGAGAAGTCCAGACAGGTGCGGGATGTGCCCCTGGGATTGTATGTGTATCCGGTGTTGCAGGCAGCCGACATAATGCTATACAAGTAAGAAAATCTGCAATCTTTCACTTTCGTTCTTCTCTAAATTTTAATTTCCTTGACAGAGCTACCCACGTTCCCGTTGGAATTGATCAACTGCAACATATTCAGCTGGCGCAGCATTTGGCGCGTAATTTTAACGGACGCTATGGGGAAATGTTTCCGGTGTGCACTCCGGTGATTGAGGAGGACGATGGCTCGAGAATATTGTCGCTGCGTGATACAACTAAGAAAATGTCAAAGTCCGATCCAAACCCCAAGGGCACAATCAATTTAGGCGATTCCCCAGAGCAAATCAAAGAGAAAATAAAGAAGGCAATTACGGATTTCACGTCGGATATCTCCTACAATCCCGGCATGCGACCCGGCGTTAGTAATCTGATCAATATACATGCCCATGTGACTGGAAAAAGCATTGCGACTGTTGTTGAGGAGGCCAATTCACTGGATACGGCCAAGTACAAGGAACGCGTTGCGGATGCCGTTATTGAGCACCTGCGTCCCATACGCGAGAAGATTGATATGCATCTGGCGAATCGGAGCGAGCTAAGCTATATGCTGGAAATGGGAGCCGAGAAGGCTCGACAGATTGCCCATCAGACGATGAGCGACGTGAAGCAGCGTTTGGGTCTTGGCACATTTGCCAATGTGCCGGCGAATGTCCATGTGGCGCCACTGCTTCCGGAGCACTCCAAGCTAACTGCCAGCCAGCGGCTGGCCAAGGGCGTGCTCCATCCGGATGTGAATGCCCACAGTCAGCCCCATTATGATCAGCGCCTGGAGGCGGGACGTGTCAATGCCGTCGGTTCAGTTGGTGGCGGTGCTGGCGAGGCAGCAACCGGAGAATTGGAGATGAATCAAAGTCTGCCGCCTATGAGGAGAATTGTGCAGCGTCCGATTGTGCCCGTGCAAACTATGCGTGTGGAGAAGTCTCGCAACAAAGCTGCCTCCCGACATGTCTTCAAGCTGGACACATTTAATGTGCCCAAAATTGGATTCAATGCACCGAGTTCTTCACTCAACAACAACAGATACGATCAACGTGGCCGGCGCAATGCTTCTCCAGCTGCTGATGGTGCTGGTTTTGGTTTTTCGGCTACGCTGCCTTTGAACTCGGTAAATAGTATATCTGGTTTCAAGTACGGACAGAGTTCGAATCCCAGCGCCTTGGCTTCCGTCACGAATCGTGTGAATGCGATCAGCAAGCACCAGGAAATGGTCAGCAGTCTGGCCAACAGTGCATTCTATAAAGCAGCAGCCAGTTCCTTTAATGATAGCAGCCCCAGTGTTGTCAATGTTGCAGCCAGCACTGTTCGCAACAAACAAAAACCTACTGCCACCTCAACCGATAATGAAATTAGCACATCCTCCAACGACCAAACCGAGGAGGATGTGGAGCAATCAGCGGAGCAACAGGAGGAGGAGGAGGAGGAAAGTCTTCCCATTGCAATGCCGGAGGCGACAAAAATGGAAAACTGAATGACCCAGCGTGATAAACGCCTGCAATATGTTTTTAGTCTAGTGTTATAATTGTAAATTCGCCCGTAAAACTTAATGTATCTGCTAAAAGAGAATATCAAAACGTAAAACAAATATTCAAATTCAAATGCATTGGTATTTTATTACAAAAAGCCCGCTAAGTCTCAAACAGTATTTCAGTATTTTCACGATATATCGAACACATCGATATATTTGAATTCTTTTTATATGTATTTCAACTCGGTCACACTGGCAGAAATGTTTGCTAGTTTCGTTGAATAAATTGTGCGATTCGGACGCGCGCGCGCTTTTCGTCGTTCCGTCTCGTTTCGTCGCTCTTACCTGTGTTCGTGTGTATGTGTTTTTGTGTAGCAAGAAAATCACAACCTAATCAAAGTATGCAAATGTGTTGCCAACGTTACGCACGCGTAGTAATACAAAACCCAAATGTGTGTTTCACTTGAAAAGCCGCAAAGCATTAAGTATTAACATCGCCCGCACTTTGACGCTCTCCGAGTGAAAGTGCAACAAATATTCAACGCACAAACTAAAACGCAGCTTACGTTTTTGGCCATCATCAGTACACGCGTCTCTTCTTGGCCTTGTCCATAATCATCAGACAACAAACATCATATACATAACAATAAATGCACACATAATTACGAGGAAAACTAATAATAATAAAAGTGCGGAAAAACTACCTGTTGTTTAAGAAGTTCGTTGGTCGCAGCAGCAGAAGCAGCAGATCAAAAAAGAGGTGCGCAAAAACAACAGCAACAAGAACACCAATAACAAAAGGCAGAAGACGAAATCTAACTGTTGCGTCGCCTTCTATGTGTGCGTGCGAGTTTGTGTGTGTGTGTGCGTGAAGTGCATGCATTTAAAAGTTTAGTTAATTGCGCTACGTTTAACGGTGCTTTTGTTTGCACTAAGTTAAATATTTTGCCAACAGTTTTAACAGGTGTGTTTTAGTTTGTTCTTTAACTGTTTTACATAATTTAGACTACATTTTAGAGCAACAGTTGTCGACTGTTCGACACACATATAGCAAACACACACATATGTACATACAGTGTGTCAAGTAACTGTTTTGACAAATGAAAAAAAAAAACAGAAAAACATATCAAGAAAGTGTTTTAACAAAGTCAAACAATAAACAATTTCTCTTGCAAGAATATGCAATGGATCTTGTTTATTTTGTTTTAGCTTATTTGAAGAAACATACATGTAGGTACCGTTAATAAAATTAGAAAAATAAAGAATAAATTGACAAAATTAAATTCGAATTTATTAATTTGTCAAAACAGTTACTTGACTTACTGTATGCTCATTAGTGCCTTCTCATTAGTCAAAGTTTTTGGTTCTGTTCTTCTGTTTAAAAATACATAGCTAGAATTGTTAGAGACACAAGTTAACTTTCAATTCCTATTGTTATTTTGTTCAAATCTAAGAAAATAAATATAAACTTAATGTGCTTATCACTGTGATCCATTTGTCTTAGTTTTTGACACGCAATATTTATTATTATTATTATTATTGATTCTCAAACTGCAAGTGGTTGGGGGCAACATTGGTTGTCTAAGCTTTTGTTTTTGTTGTACGCGCAATTAAGCAAATTGCTTGTTGTCGTTGTTGCTGTAACATTTGCACCAATGCGAAATTCGCATTTCATTTGTTTTTTGCCATTTTAATGCCGATGTTGTTGCTGTTGATGTTGTTTTTGGTTTTAGCCATGTCGTGCCAGTTGGCGCCATCGCTAACGTCGACGCTTTTTGTTTGGTTTATTGTTTTCTTCGGTTTAGTTTTTTGTGTTTTAACCGTTTGCTACGCTCTTTTATACCCTGTATTTAAACTGTAGTTGGGCATAATTAGTTTGAGCAGGTGGAAGAAAGCATTGAATATAGTGTTGTTACACAATTTTCAGAAATGCTTTCCGCTGAAAATTAGGCTATTTTAAAGCCATTTATATTAACATTTTTAATAATTCTTTAGCTTTATTTAGCTACTTTCTTTTCTTAATAATACTAGCTATTTTGCCCCTTAAAATTCTGCTAACACTGCTTTGCTCTCCAAATCGAAAACTGCTTGCTTTTGTGCTCTTTTCACACACATTTGCAGAGTATCTTAATAGTCGAGCACTCCCAAAGAGCGTATTCTATTTTGTTTATAGTTGAGGAAGTTTTGTTGTTGCTTTTAATCCATTTGCTGTAATTGCAAGTTGCAACTGAACTTTGCTACCAGGCAGCAAATCCCAGTAGAGAGTGGGAGAGTGAAATGAGAGCGAGAGCGTCAGAATGAGAGCAAAGGAGCATTGAGAGAGAGCATGTACAAGTGTTTCCGGCTGTTTGTTGTTGTTTGTTGTAGCTATGGCCACCTGCCCGGCATAATGCAACAGGAAGCGGACAGGCTGAAGAGCAACTGAGGCGACACTAGACACTTGAGGCTGCCACGATTTTTTTGGTAATGCGAAACCCACTCAAAGATCCAGCAGCAATCAGAAGAAAAGAAGAAAAAACATTAGTAGCAGCTGCTCTCTACGCTCTTTTGCATTTTCTTTTGCTTCTTCGTTTGCATTGCATCACACGCGTATGGATTTTATTTCCTTTTCTGCATTTTCCTTACTTATAGTAATTTGATAGTTTTTCATTTTGCCCAAGTCCATTTGGCCCCTATTAACATTGCTTAGCGCTCTAAAATTACAGCTGCAACACCACCTCCCCTTCTCTCTCTCCACCTCCCACACTCTCTTTACGAATGCACTATTGGCATCTCTTTCACTCGCTTGGCTCGTTGTGTCGTCTAACGGTTCTGCTTTACTATGCACTTTGCATATGGCCAAAAATATTCACTGTTGTTGTTGCTTATGCTGTTGTTGTTGTTGTCGGGCCTTGGCACAGTTATGCGGCTGTTGTTGTTGTGTCTTTAACTTGTTTGTCTTCTGGTTTTTCTCTTTTGTACCGTAATTGCATTTTTGGAGTTCTTTCGACTTGACCTGCTACAGTTTGAAAAGCACTTCAAAAGCTTTAAACTCAACAATTTTCCAAGAAAATGCTATATAAACTTTCCAAATACTCATTAATGCTTTATTACTCAAAGTTAATTAAACATAAATTTTTTGCAATGTCAGTTTTTGTTTAAAAAACATAAGCACCAAACATTAATTTGTTATTTATTAATGGAAATTTATATCGCGTATAGTTTGACAATAAAATAAATAACAACAAATGTCATAGATAAATTGTATACAAAATGTTTAATTTATTACTCATTTGAATTTAATACAAATTAATTTTTTTTATTATTTTACGGCATTACTTTTGCCAAAAACAACATTGAATCCGGACAATACATAGTTTGCAAAGCATTATTAAATTTCATAAGAAAATTATGTTAAAATTGCTGTTCAATTTAAATTTTCATTCAAATTTATTTGTCTATTTTTTGATAAGCGAAACCACTTTTATTAGAATATTAAAAAAGATACTACAATTTTGCTATACAGTACATAGTCTAAGAAACTTAGATACAACAAAATAAAAAAGATACAACACTATTACTACACAGTAAATAGTTTCAAAAACATTTAAAAATTGCACAAGATAAATATTTTTTATTATTATTATAATTAAATACAATTTGCTGTTCAATTCAATCATTCAGTCGATTTTATTTCGTATTACCTTTTTTATTTTATAAAAGTTCAGCAAAAAGTCGTTAATTAATGCAAGAAACAACAATAACAACTAAATAAAAAAGCTGCAGCTAAATATATAATTACAGATTTGAACTTCATTTCGATTCAAGGCAAACGAGTTGAAATGATTTTTTGTTTTAAACTTTTTACTTGTTGTTTACTTATAAACGAGAACTCGTGCCAGTTGTTTGTTATTTTTGTTGCCAAAAGAAGAAGAATGAGATGAGAAAAAAGCGGCAACCAAAAATGTGAATAATGGAAAGAGAATTGAATAAACAAAAAGAGATACAAAAGTGAGAGCTAAAAGCTGAATGGAAACTTGTTAGACGGATGATGACATCTTCAATTGACTTGTTATTGGTTGGAAATTGAAGTGCAGCCGTCAGTAAAGTGGGTCAAATGCATTTACCACCTGACTCGGTGCAATTGGAATGGGAATTGGCCATTTGAACAGCACATTTGTTTGTAATTAGTCAGGGTACCGCAGGGGAACCCCCTTCCCCTAAGTAGACACGTCTAATGCCAAGTCTGTTGCTTCAGACACGCTCGAGGACAGTTTCTCACTGGGATATTCTTTTTGAAGGGAACCGCAGGATGGCCTAAGTAAATAATTGCGGTGACTGTAATGCAAACACACGAAAAGAACTCAAAATAACAACTGAAAAGAACTGCAACGACTTTAAACAGGTGTCGACTACTTTGTTGTTGTTTATAAATAAATACATACATTCGTATTTTTTATTTTTTTTTGTTCTGTCATGTGTGCCGAGTGTCGCTTGGTACTTTTTGTAATGTATCTTATAGATACAAGTACGTGGTTCACAGACTTCCGCATTTCCTTTTGATTCAAATGTCTATCTTTTGGTTCTTTATATTTATGTGTGTTTGTCGCTGTCAATCGTATTACTCTCCCCAAATTGTATGGAATTATTTGAAATAATTTATTTCTATATATTTTATGCGATTGTTTTTACTTAAGATTGATTATAACTTCGTAAGAGAGAACCAAGAAAAATTCTCAAATGAATTTCTGAACAATTTCAAAGAGAATTATCGATTAAAACTTGGTAACAACTAAATTCTGCACTTCTTTTGAAGTTTTATTCTCTAGATTGATTCGTAATTCGCTTCTGACAATGCAATTTATTGATTTGTATACCTCGTAAACATAAAATGTTTTAAGGAGGGTTGCTTGAAGTATTTTAAACAAGAATTAAGGGACATCTTCGATCCTTAAGAATATACAGTTTGTCAATTAATTACTTTGCATCAAATAATTAATTGTTTGTTTTTTCTGTTATATTTGCTTATTTTATAATAGTAACTTAGGGTTCTTTAAACAATTTTAAAATATAAATAAAGGATACATTAGAATTAACTATTTTTAAATGTAAATAAATAAAAAATCAGCCAATTATTTATTTTTTCATAGAATTACTTGACATTATGTTTATTCTTAATAGAAGTCTTTTACTCTATATTTAAATTTTTCTTGAATTATATATTATTTTCAGGATTAAAAATATACAAATGCTGGGAATTGTACAGAAAATAAATGCATATTTATTTTTGTAGTGGTCTTTTAATTGTTCTGAATATTGTGCTGTACCAAGTTGGACATCTCCTAGTCGAGCATACTCTTCTACAACAGCCTTCCTGTTCTTTTGAGTACTTAAAAACGATGTTGCAGTGTAGAAGAAGTATTTTGCCTGCCCCAACAACGATTGCCTCATTATTCATTCAGCAGAAGCAGTCGGCCAAGTATTTTTTGTAGTTGTATATTTTTTTTTTTTGGCTTCTCTTTGGCTTCCGCTTGAGTGTAGGCCTCAAGAATTTTAAACCTGCTGCCGCGTTTATAGAGAAGGCGGAGAGAGAGACGCAGATGAGAAGTGGAGGATGACTACAAATTAGCGGGAACTGCCAGCGTGGCATCCACGAGGTTGCCTAGACGATCCAAAATATAGTGAGTCTTCTTCGAGGTGCAGACAGTTCAAGATGCATAAAAATAAAATATGTCAAAGCGTTGCAAATGGGATTTTCGTATTTTAGGAATAGGAGTTGGAGGCGGCGAATTTTCCACACTCAGTTGACAAAATCTTAATTGAATTTCACTATACTTCCACATTATTTAGGATTGTGCCCTTCATCTATCTAAATTATGACCATATTTTGTATTCTGACCCAATTTGTCATACAATTTGTCGCCCAAAATGTTTTCAAGCTGTAAATGGATTTCAAGTTCTAAAAGTTGTGTATAGAAATTCTGCTACAGTTTTCCCACAATATGTATTGTCATACATTCGTTTTGTGCATTTTCCACACGTTTTTCTCTGTGCCCAGTGACCCAATTTTCCGCATTTATTTTTCATTTGATTCTTCACTTTGAGTGTCGCAATGCATTTTCTCATTTTCTCTTTTATTTCTTATTCTTGTTGTTGTCGAATTAATCAATATTGTTTTAATCTATTTGGTCTGTGATTGTTTTTTGACTTTTTCTATTTTTATGGGGGCGTTTTCTGTACTCTTGTGTTTTTGTGCAATCGGGGGCGTTTTGTTTGTCAGCTTTGAAGGGCAATCAAAACAGCTTTAATGTTGTTCATAATAACGTTTTCTTTTATATGTTTATCTTATCACAATCCCAATAAACGCATTCAAAATGCAATTTTATATCATTATTAATTATGTACATTTTTGATTAATTACGCGCAAAGATTCATTTGTTATAAGCAGCTGACATTCTAATCTGTCTGTTTACAATCTTCAAGTTTTCTTTGTTGTTTTTATTTTTGTGCTTAGTAAAAATTTATGCAAATATTTGTAGTAAAAGCACGTAGTTAGCCTTAAGTGCATTGCAGTTAAATATTATTAATGTATTTGAGCGTAAAACACGTTTTTTTTTAAATCCCCAGAGCCTGATTAGTTTTCCACTATTGCATAACGGAGATGTGAACGGTTAAACTTAGTTAGATTTATTTATACACTATTTAAAACTGATTTATCTTATCGTCGCGGTTATCTCTTTGTTTATGGACCAGCTGTTGAACTCTCGGCAAAATATCTAGACAGCTGTTGGCATCTTGAGCAGGTAGAATCTAAAATCAGACACTTGTGAAAAGGTTCCCCGTCTTATTTGAGAATTTCAATAGAATTCTTACTAGGTTTATGAGTATCTCTCTCTCGAATTTGCTTCGCTTGAATTATGCACTATACTCTCGACCCAATCCTATTTCAACTTATCTCAACCAAAGCAAATCGCGTGTGCCATGCCACATGTTGTTCTTCTGCTTCTTATTTTCTTCTTCTTCTGGGTGTCTTGTCTTGTGGCACTTGAATTACATGCCCAAACTTGGCTAGTCCCATGATTGTTCGCCAGAGACAGAGTTCGTGTGGTTTCATAATGCCATCGCATTACACGTATTATGCCTATGGAATGGGATACTTAGACATGTGCCTGATCATAGCTTGTAGGCTCATTAAAATGCCAGACCAGCTGACACAGTTAATTGAAGACATTCTTCTGTTAACTTGGCTTATTTCATGCCTACGAAAAATATACAAATTTTGACCTGTAAACTTTTCAGATATTTCGTAATTGGAATGTGTATTTATTTATAATTAGATCCAACTTTCAAATAATTTCTTAGTAACAGGTTTTTAATTGCATATTTAATTAAAATTGCCTAATTAAATTATTCCCTATTATAGTATCATTGACTTTATATGAAATTCTTTTTCTATTCCTATTTTTCTTTGTTCTTTCTTTGAAAATTTTTTATATTTAAATCTATGATATTCTCTAAATGTTATTTATTTAATTGTTTGTTTAAATTTAGATTTTATTGTTATGGTTATTCCTTTGTTATCGTTTTCAAAATGTGTTGACATGTATTTTTTCCGATCTTCTTTGATCATCTTTCTGCCAACATTTTACTGTCTTAACTTTCAAGTTTCATAACTTTATAGAGACATTTTCTTTTGGTAATTGATTTGATTAAGTTTCGACATTTATTTACATTCTCTTATCTCTTTATTTCTTTCTTTCTTTGTCAATTGCATTCTTTTTTGCTAGCACCTTCGCAAACATTTTACTGTCCATATTTTAAACTTCGATAATGTCTACTTGGGATTCAAATTTAATTAATTTTTGTAAATTGTTGTCTTGCTAGTTTACTTTTCAACTACAATTTATGTATCTATTCTTCATTGCTCGCACCTTCGTCAACGTTCCACAGTCTGTGCCAGATTAAAGTTATTTAGGTCTAGGTAAAGCCAACACACATCTATGCTTGTTATTTAACAACTCATATAATCCATAAACAGAGACTGCTCCAAATTCCTGCCTTCACTCCCCTTCTTTCCCCTTTCCTTCCTTCACACTTTACAGCTGTTCGCACTGTCATTTCGTAATAAACCCAAAGAGATCGCTCAGCAGTTCACTTGATTAGTAAATTAAAGCGTTTGTCCGTCGTAAATTTGACATCATCCAATAAATGCACATACATATACTTATGTATGTTTCTACACATATGTACATACATATGTATATGTATGTTTTACACTCGTTTTTCTCAATATTTATTGCACAGTGAGTCGGACAAGTTCAAGTTTGTGACTCATGTCAAAGTCACTGGGGGCAACAGCAGCAGCTGCTGCTGCTCCATTGAGTCTGTGGTCAGCAGTCGCCCATTTGGCTGACTATAGTCTCAGATAACATCTAATAAATAGCAAACGCCCCCACAAACCCGCTGCTTGTGCTATAATTAAAGAAATATTGAGTTCTCTGGCATGTGCTCTTGATCTGTAGCATATGGCTAATGCTCTAAACTCTATTCAATTATAAACGTGGTTCAGGTTGAAATTTGAAACTTAAACGGAGAGATTTACCTCCTATGAGAATATTTGTAAATTTAATTAAATTAAATTTACATTTAAATTCAGGTAAATTCAATTTAATATCAGTCTTATGCTTTTGCTGAATGCTATTTAACGTGCTTTAATTGCAGTTTAATCCAAAACTGTGAAGAAAATACACTCCTTTTTCATTAGTTTAGAAGCGTTATCCAACTCTTTAATAATGAGAAATTCCTACAAATGCTTTTCTGATTTAAAAACAGCTTTAAGCTCATATACAAAATTATGTAATGAGCTTGACTTGAAGTTAAATATAGAATAGGTTCTTAGTAACTAGTAAAGCTTTTTTAATTTAAGCACAGCTTTAAGCTCTTACCAACATTTATTTAATGAACTTTCTAACGTATAACCTAGACTGTTAGACTAAATTGAAATTTAAGCCAAAACTGTAAAATGTAAAACTAGTAGATTTTCTATAGAAGAAAAGTTGGTAATTTAGTTTAACAACTCTATTAATTGAGTTAAGTACCTGATAAAGCTTTTTCAATTAAAAAAAAACAGCTTTAAGCTCGAACCAAACAGTTATTTAACGATGCTTACGTTAATCACACAATTCTCACATCTCTGGTCTCTTTGTTTTGGGAAAATGTTCACACAGTTCTTTATTTTTATTGCGCATATCAGGTGCTGATGATGATGATGATAATGATCATGATGATGTGTTGGAGTTGTAAACAATGGAAAACTGTTCATGGGAAATACATTTATAATTATAGACGCGGAGACAAAAACAAAATCTGCAAGCTTGCATGAAAAATGCATTACAAATCAGCAAATCAGAGAAGTGCAAGCAAGAAGAAGAAGAGGAAGAAGAAGCAGAAGAGGAGAAGGAGGAGGTGGAAGAAGCTGAGAATCGCTGCGAGGCATGACAGATAAATTCGACATACGTCCGCCCCCTTCTCTCTCTATCTCTCTCTCTGTCAGCATCTCTGCACCTTTGGCTAACTGTACACGAAACGGTTTCACAGTTTGTTGTACTTGTTGTTGTTGTTGTCAGTCGTTATACAGGTTGCAATAACTGAATATTTGGTATTGTGGCCTAAACAGATGGCGTCAAATTGGATTAGCATTATTATTATTAGCTGACACAGTTGCAATAAAATGTTTGAAAAAATTAGAGCTGAAATACCCTACACTAGGTATTAAAATTAGATATTAAAAGATTACAATTTTAAAGACCAAAATTTTAGGTAAAACTAGTGCTGAAAATACCCTTCACTAGATATATGATTCAACTTTTAAAGAGATTTCGTTGCTTTTCTTTAATAAATAATAAAATATTAGGAAAAACTGAAGCAGAAATATTTTACACTAGGCATATAATTAAAGTCTTAAAGACATTTGAAAAAGAGAATATTGCTTACAATCTTAAATTTATTTGAAGTCTGTGGTATTATACTTTCAATGTAGGGAATATACCAGAATCGACAACTATTTAATCATTTATGTATGAGAATACTTCATAGAATGAAGAAGTCATCTACTGAAATTGTTTTCAATAAGTAAAATAGAGTATGTTGCTTTCGTCACTAACGCGGACTGCCGTCCGCAGTGATTTCAAATATGCAGTCAGCTCTTTAAAAATAAGTAACTTAGATATATTTAAAAAAATAAAATTTAAATATTAACTGATTAATAATGAACTATTTAAATATTTTTTAAAATTAAATAGTTCGACAGAACAATAATTTATTTAAATAAAATATTCAAAGTCTATAGAGAGAAAGACAATTATTGATATTCTTAAAACCTATGCAAGAATAAACTGTTGTATTTTATGCAAATTAATTTAAAAATAATAAAATTACTTTAACAAATACAATTTATTATAAATAAAAAACATCTAAAGTCTGTAGTACGGCAACCGGTGTAGGGTATGTGAAAAGTGACAGGCAACTGTTGAGGTGTCATAGCAATCAATTTTGACGGGACGCAAAGGGGCTGACAAACTCACACGCCCTCTTTTCGTTTGATTATGCATAGGAAAAGTCAATTGCATAAGTTTTTCGCTAACTTTTAGCAACTTTCCAGCATCGATTTTTCACTGCAGTTGTCGTCACGCCGACGATTGTGAGTCGATACTCGGGTCCGAGTTCATTGCACTCTCCACCCTCTACTTCTTCTTCTCCTCCTCCTACATCTACACTTTCGTCTCCACCTTTTCACTGTTTGGTCAAATGTCAAAAGCATAAAAAGTTAACTTTTTGTTAGCTTTGACGGTTTGCTTAGTTGTATTTGTTTTGTTGTTGACATTATTTTCTATTTGCTTTCGTTTTGAACTTCTGCCATGTAATAATCATTTTTCATTATTGCGCATTTTTCCAGTTGAAAACGTTTTTGTAATTGCCGATATAGTCAGATAATCAATATTTAATCACAGCTCTTTATGTTGCCTCATTATGACAAATTCCTATAATTGTAATGCAATTGTTTCTTGTTTGTTTTATTGTTAATTTATTTTACTTTGTTTCAAGAGAAAAGAGTCATGCGATGAAGTTCAGCTGAGGTTAAGGGAATTTCTGTCTACTACATATAAGAAAGTTATTCAACAGAGCAGAACTTGGGAGCTAAAAATAATGCTTGTAGATTAGAAAATTTCCTAAATAAAGATCGCTAAAAGGCAGTTAAACAACAATAGATATAGATGTAGATCATTTAAAAGGAGTTTGACTTAAAAATATGATATATCTTAAAGAATTAGTCTTCAAATGAATGTTTATATTTCTAAAATTTAGGATAATTATACAAAAAATTTAACCAACACTAGAGAAAATATTATATATGGATTTGAACTAATAATAAACTATATATTGCTATCTATAAAGGAAAAATATACTTGCGAGTTAATAAATACTTGATAGTTAAATATAGATTAAAAGAATTTTATTAGTATTATAAAATATAATTTATTTAAATAAAACTTTAATAGAAATGTTGTATCTTTTTGTTCATATTTAAATTCACAATTTCCATAATATTTAACTTCCCAATTAGCCAAGCATAATTCCATCCATAGCAGATAATAATTTTATTATCTTACATACCCAATATGATAACACTGACCTACTTCTCAGAACTTAATGCCAACTAACGGCCCTGACATATCAATCAATCATTACAACCAAACTTGTATCTACAATCAAATATCAGAGCATTGTCCTCAATAGTATTTATAGATCTTATTCCCACTTCTTCCTATTTCTCGTCTGTCTATTTGCTTTCTACAAAACGAAAGCGTACAAGCCAAATAAAGTCAGAGATTGTAACTGGGGGAACAAGAAGCAACCAACAACAATTATAAAGTACTTAGCGAGGCTTACAAATGGGTCTCTGAAAATGTCGCCTGACTAGTGACAGACCTCCTTTTTCCCTATAGGTAATTGCGGGTGATTTTATTATTCTAATGTTAATAACTGAGTACACAAATCCACCAGGAAGTGACCACAACAAACCTCGACCCATTTGGGTTACTTGTTACGCTTTTGGTTGACCACTTCCGTTTGATTATTTCTCAACTTGGTCTATACATGGTATACACATGGTCTATACATGCAATTGATATTGCACCTGTTGCACTTGCATTAATATTCGGTACGGGTGATTACACATTGTTGTTGTTATTATTGAGCTGCGTTGCGTAACACAAGTTTTTTACTACTATAATTTCAGACCTGTAATTAGAAACGTGTTGGAAAAAGCCGAATTGGCAGTATTAATATTTTAAAATAAGCAAAGAACGAGTTGAAATCATATAGAACTAAATTAAATAAATATAGAACTAAATAACTAATATCTTTTGATGGGTTTGCAATAAAAAATACAGCTTATTGAATTATAATTTATATTTAAAAACTTTAAGTTGAACTGTAAAGTTTGGGAATATTCAAAATATTTGTTTCAAGCTTGAGCTCCATATGAAATAAATTTGATTTGAATTGAATTTATTATATGAAGACAGATCGTAAAGAAATGGAACAAAATACGAATTTTAATCTATTTAAAATAGCTGAAAATATTTTGAAAGCTTTGCTTAAAGCGAAAGTGACAATAAAAGCTAAACCTCTCTAGGTTTAACTTAATTTAAACATAGACAATAAAAAGACTGAGCTTTAAGCGTCTTTGAATAGTTGGCAACAATTTTAAAGTTTTAACAGAAAATTTTAACAGCTAAAATTACCGGCACTTTTTAAAAAGATGTGATGTTTGTGAATTTTAGCAAAAATGGCTAACTTTCAGGAAATTTATTAATATATGAATTGTAATAAAATCGAAATGTTGAAGCCATTGAAAATGCAATAAGAATGAAAGCATGAGTAGACAGCAAGCATTTCATGTCAAACAGAGTGGGAGAATTAGGGAAAATGAGAGAAATTGAGTGAGTAGAAGGGAGTGAGAGAGCGTTGCATTTTTGTGGCTTCTTCGGTTGCATGTGGCATGTCGATTATCTGTCCTATTGACCTGTTTGCAACTTTGTGTTACACAATAGAAGTAATATTATTATCTTTGCTTTTGTATTTGTTGCAGGCAGAATGGCGCCGATGCCACGCATTCAATTAGCCAACAGCAATGCGGCAATCAAAGCCAGCACCAATAATTTTCTATATGCGGAAACAATTTCCGGCGACAGCAGCCCAACGCCCAGCAGTCCGCCCTCCAGCACAGGTAAGTCGTAATATAACTCATAAACATATCACAGACACATCCGTTAACGTTTTCTTACTCTTAGCTGGTGTGGCTAAATCTCAATGCTCCTCACTGTCCGATGGAGAGTCCTTTGAGGGCTATGGGGAGAATGAATACAGTGCCCAATTGCGTGTGCCAAGCGGATCTCAGGGCAACAACAACAGCAATGGCAACAACAACAGCAACAATAACAATAATAGTATCTGTGTAAGCAATGGCAATGGTGTTGGTTCCTCACACAGCCACAGTGGACACTCGAATGACGGCAATAACAATTTGAATGACAGCGCTGGCATTGAACTCGATCTGGCGCCACATGTTGTCTCATCCTCGCCCAAGGAGTAAGTCTGTCTTTTTTTTATGAATAGTGATGTAAAAATCAGGAAATTAAACTGAAAACAATATCGGTTCTCGTTTATATTATTTCGGTATTTGTACCGCTACAACACTTCAATTTTTAAAAATTTTAAATTGATCAAAAATAAAATTATTAACAGATTGCGTACTACAAATTATAAGTAATTTTTTCAGTTCCGATTTTGTTCCATGGTAAAAATAAATTGAATCAATGATTGCGTATACAATTTAAAAACTACTTAAATTTAGTGTTTTTACTGACAATGAATCGACTGCAATAAAACGACAATTATAAAAATTCAAACTCTTTACCATTGATTCGAGTTATTTATTAGTACTCTATGTTTGTCTGTTTTGTAAACTATTTCCAACGAGCAAGAAAAATTAAGCAAAGTATTTAATAAGTTCTAATATGCACAAATAAACACAGGAATTAAGAACTACTTTCCTTAATTGACTATTTGAATGGAAAATCAATGAATATGTCTAATTGTTCGATAAATTGACAAATGTATACTTAAATTTCAAAACTCGATGTTCAGTATGAATTTACATCACTATTTATGAACAGCTCGCAAAAAAGATTTTATTAACTTAATTTTTCCATTGTTGTTGCAGTGACGAGGAGTTGAACATCATGCCCCGCGACAATTGGGCCAGACGTAGTCTGAGACGCACGCCTACAAGGTAATAAGAAATAACAAAAACAGCAAGTGGGATTGGAGTCGATTACCTTATAAGGCCAAAACGATCAGCAATTAGATATGGAAAGCATAGTATATAAATATATTCAGTAGATGCTCGTATTTATGTTGCACTTTGCGCACACATAATCATCGTCTCAATTTTGACGTAATGCCCATAAAATGACCAGTTTGCCAGTTCACAGATATCATCAACTAGTCTCCGTCTTTCTGTCTGTGTTTCTATGAAAACTATTTGAATATTTAACCTTTTCATTTGTACATGTATCTCCATTTGTATGTACACAAAATGTGCATACACGGCTTGGAAAACCAGTTTTTCTATGGGCCAGTCTCTGCCTCTCCCTCTCTCTTCCTCTCTTTCTCCCTTGCGTTCGTTTAGGCCGTGATTCATGCGTGCCTCAGTCAAAAATCGCAGTCGAAGTCGTGATCAGAGAGCGCTCATTGTTTCCGCTTATTGTATATTCACCACATGGTGTAAGTAAGCGAGAGAGAGAGGGGTGTGCTGTGGTGAACTGAAGATTCACCTGACAGCAGAGCATTTGTGCTCTCTTAAATTATACGGTATGCGGGCTGTGCTGTGATCAATGTTTGAGAAAATTTAGACTTTAGTTAGGTTTAGTTTATATAACATTTGAAGAAAAATATGAGATTTAAATTTAAATATTATATTTAGTAGGTAGCAAGCATAGTTAGTAAAGCTAGAAATGATCTATTTCTTATTTATTAAATGGCAGTCGCCATAAAATAAAGTAAAAATTAAATGACAATACTTTGTTATTCCAAAAATTATTTTATTATATTAATATTTTGATAATAGATGGAAGTAAATTGATCTATAGACTACTTAAATTAATAAATAGAAATGTTGATCTTTATAAAGATTTTATTTTCTCCTTTAGCGGATCTAAATTATAGAACTCACATATCAACCATGTCTTTCAAGAAATTTAGGTAGATCAATCCTTTTTAGAAATTTTAGAAGGTTTGCTTAGAATTTGGCTGTCTCAGCCATGTATTCCAACTACCTAGACATCTATATTTATAGATTTACCAGACTTTAATTGCTTATTATGGAGATCTTTATATCTGTTAAAATTTATCAGAATTTTTATAATTTTAAAGTACAACCATAACTATATATGAATGGGATTTTTTCGTAGTCAAACATAGTCAAGAAAAATGGAAGATATTACTGGAATAAGGAAACCCTTACACATCAAATAAATGAAATTTTAGCTAATTAAGTAGACTTATAGATATACTACAGCTATTCCATATTTAACAATATATTTACTGCTGAAATTATGCTTCATATTAAATATCATATCATATATATTCTTTACAGCAATCCTGATAGTTTATCCCAGCGTCGTTGGGGCTCCATGAGACAGTAAGCAACATTTTCAATATCTGATAATCATCATGGGTTGCTTTTGGCTATCATGTAGAGCTTCATATGATCCTAACTCTTTAATTTCATTAGCTGTCCATCTGGTTTTTGGTTTTTCCATTTATATATCTTTATAATTGTACTAAAAAATGCTGTAAATATGAACAAAAGCTAATGTATTTCAATAACTAAGATTCTTATCGACATATGTATACAAATTAATTCCTTATTTTTGCACAATTTCTGAAAATGTACTCAACTTATCTTTCCTTCTGTACTACGAGTATTCGAAATGAAATTCAATTGTGTTGTTTTGTTTTTCAAGTACATTCATAAATTGTTGTGAATGTTTTTCCGCTTTTTGACCCACAAAAATGAATGTTTCTGTTTTTGCTGTCATCAAATTTTACTGTCTAAGCGACTTAAGCTTATTTCTGTGGCATTTAATTGTCTAGTTCATGGTTGGATATAAATTCAAGAGATTAATTGCGGGAGATTACAGATTAAAGACACACACAACTCTTTGTAAGAATTCTAGATGGTTTTTCCTTGTTTTCTGCTTCTTTTTCTCAGTTCTTTTTTTCAGTTTACTTTGTCAACAGTTAAGTGAAGTTGTTCTCATCTTGTTGGGGGACTCGGTTTCTGGCTTGTTTCAAGTGAAAAGGTTGAAGGTAGTCGGAAGCGACTCTCTGTTCGGCTTGACTTGGCTTACAAGTTTTGCAGACTTTTTTTTATTTTTGCATTATTTTGTTGGGGTTGTCATGCCGTTGGAATGCGCACAGCGAAAGAGCGTAAACAGAGAGACGCCGAAAGAGTAAGAGTGGGAGAAAGAGGAGAGGGGAACTGAGAAACGGGTTTCTTACTTGGTGGCAAATTCAGTTAACTCTTAGTTTTCATCTTCATCTTGACAGAATTTAGGCCGCAATTTTGTCAAGCCACAATTGGCAATTGACCCAAAATGCTGGCCAAGTGAGTTGCAGCCTCAACAGCTGGCTGCTGGCCAATTGGTCAACTGCGATTAGCAGTGGGAAATCTTGGCTAATTAGATGCAAACACTGTGCAATCAGTTAAGGTTAAATTAACCTTCATGCAAGTGCCACGTAAATTGTTGGGGCTGCTGGCTCTTGACTTTCCGGCCATTGCAACCAACAACCACTTATAGCCAAGTTTGTATTCCCAGCTTTAATTTGTCATGCAAATGTCTTTTGTTTTTTTTTTTTAGTTTTGTCTGGGAAACAACTCAACTTAAGTTTTCTTTTGCATTCATCAAAGTCAGTTTCAAGTGCATAAAGAATTGACTTAATTAAAGAAAAGTCGTTGTTAAAAATCTGTTTTACACACGTTTTCCTAATTTAATTTAAAATTTAACATATTTTAAAACCAAAATGAAATACAATTTTAAAAGCACCTTAACTTAAAGTCGCCACATCGGCTTTTCAGTGACTTTTAAGGATACGGCTTGGGATTGGGGTAAATTACTTTTGAAACATATTTTAGCACCTGGCTGTGGAGCTATTATATTCGGGATTGGATACGTCTTATTAGACTTTAATGTAGATTTGTTAGTCTTGGTAGCAGTAAATTCCTTCTTTGAGTTAAGATCATTCAATTCAGATCTATTGATATGATTGGGAGTCTCTGTTCTTGCATTAGCTTCCCGAAATCGAACTGTTTTATTTTTAGACTTTGCTGAACCAGTGAATGTCTTTTTGGGATGAACTTCATTCAATTGCATAGGTTTATCTTTCAATGCAGATTCACTGGACTCAGTAAATGTATTACTTGAGCTTAATTCATCTAGTTTCTTCGGTTCATCTCCGTTAGGATCATTGGATTGATCGGGAGTTTCGGCTTTCTCAGTGACTTCCCGCATTTCATCTATAATTTCAGCAAAGTATTTTTTTCTTTCATCTTGTCGAAGTTTGGACTCCAATTTATGTTTCTGAAAGAGTAAATATTTTTAATACGATTATTTTCCTTATTTTGCAGCAAATTACTTACATTATTTCTCCTTCGTCTAATTATTATTATACAATGAATGGTTGCTAGTATTGAAATTAATAATATTATCCAAAATTCCCGCTTTTTATCAGTAGCCCAGGGCTCAACTATCAAATTATCCTTTGGTATGGTTTTTACCATTTTATTAACCTTTAGAATGGCCCAGCAAAGCGAGGGCCATTCCCGGCAAAATGGTGACATCTTCAGTTTCGTCTCGTACGACTTCTCAATCATTAAATTGTATTCAAACATTGTAAACAATTTTGAAAAAATAAAAGTGCAATTAAACTAAACGGTTAAAGAAGTATAAAATGAAGACTTTATGAAAATATTTGTATAAGCAAAGGTTTTAAAATGTGTTGATATACTGATATTTTGATATTTTATTAAATGGAACAGCCTACTTTAAAATATATATGTTTATACCACAGTATATTTGATCGAGATTTTTTAAGATATCTACAAATCGTTCCTAAAATTAAAAGAATTTATGAAATTTGGTAAAAATGATATTTATTAAATCAAAATCTTTCTTAATATTTATGCATTTCTTTGCACTTCTCCAATATATCAAATACTTAGTTTAAGATCTTCGGGTTACAGCCCATTAATTGGGCTTAAGGTAGTAATTTGGCTGACATGGCTTAAGTAATTGGCTCACGTTTCACAGTTTTTGGCAATTCTTCAGCATTTGGCAAAGAGTCAGCTGCCATTTGGCAGCCAGCAACTGCTGATATCTATTGGCGACACATACATATCCATAGAAATATGTGTTGTTGCTACATATAAATATTCCATTTGAACTGCAATGTTTGTTTTGGCCAGTTTTATGCTTGTTGGCAGCAAACATGTTGGCTACAAACTTGTTGCAAGTGCAGTGCAAAATAGTATTGTTAGAACCAAAAGTGTCAGAGTGTGGCCAGATTTCATAATCAATAGTGTTAACAAAGAAAGTTGTCACACCGATAAATTTTAGCCACAGATATTCTTACACTTGCTCTAAGCAATAAATTGCTTTGATTTTGTCTTCTTCAGCTTTTAGCCGCCCTTTTAAAACCATCTGGCAACGCTGATTATGCTCTCCCACGCTCACCTTGGCCCCACAGCAAATAGTTTTTTGAGAGCGTGGCTCTCTTAGTTACGCTCTCGCTCTCTCTCACCATGCACTTGTCCAACGCCTGCTGATTTGTTTGTTGTGTTTTGGCTGCCTCTTCTTCAACTTTGCTCTCCCTGCTCACACACTCTCATTGTCTCTCTCTCTCTCTCTTTGACTGCGTTTTTTGGTTGCGTCGAACCTGTTTGTTAGCCGCCTTTAGATTGGCAGCGGCATTTTGCGTTGATTTTTAGTTTGAAACTTGCTGCAAACGCGTGCAGTTGGAATTTTTACTGCGTTGATTTTTGTGTTACGATTTCGCATCGGATTTTGTGTGTGTTTTTGTTGATGTTGTTATTATTGTTGTATTTACATCCGAGTCGAGTCTGAATCGCATCCATCGTCACACTCGGTTCCGGTGTGGCATTATAAAAATCTACACAAAATTCCACAGCAGCATAAAAAAATGTATGTGAAAGCGGACAACGCGGCGTATGCGAAACATTGCTCAAGTTTTTTTTCTTTGTATCTTCTCTTGTTGCTTTTATTGTTTGTTGGTGTTGTTAAGTGCGATGAGTGCGAAAACGGGTAGCAAAAAATTACAAAAAATAATAATAATAAAAAACATGGATATATTTTAAGATTTTTTGGCCATAAATTTCGCTTTCCATGGAATAGAAAACGCAGCGGATTTTAGTTGTTGTTACTATTTACTATTTACTACGGAGTTATAGTTTTAAGTACTTGTTGTTGTAGTCTTTATTGTTGTTGTTGCTTATACATTGGTAATTTACGGCGTCACGCCTTAATGACTGCAACAAGCGTCAACAACAACTGACGAATGGGCGAACTGACGAATCTGAGAGTCATTGTTGCACATGCCTAAAGAGACAGAGACAGACAAACACACACAGTCAGTCTTATAGACACTCCATAACAACACACCTCTATCTTTGACATGTCTTGTCTATCTACTTTACACACACACAGATACAGATACACACACATAGATACATTGCCCACGCCCTTTTGTTGCACGCGCTGCAATGTTGCATACATCAAATTCGATATCCAAAATCAAAATCAAAACACATACGAAATTCTTATGCTTACCATAATATTTGTTGAAAATACCCTATTAAATGTTTTCACAAAGGGTATGTGTAATATAATAGCAATTGTATTTTAACTAAATTTCTAGCGCAGTTTTTATTAATTTCGGCTTATGTTTAGTTTACAAATTAATATGAAAACAAAAGCACTATGGCTATAAATTCTTTTATTGAGGACTTTTAAGAAACAAGTAATAATAATAATCTTTTGAGATAACAACAATAAAGTGTAACTATTTTTGAAAAAATCTACAGTAGAGTATTGGATAATGAACTATAATTAAAGGTTTCTGAGATATTTTCAATAGGAATTGGATTTTTTTTAGAGGAGGAAGTTTTTTAAGAACCAATTAATAATAATAATCTTCTGAGATAATATAAATAAAATGTAATTATTGCTGACAAAATTCTGCTGTAGAGTATTGGATAATGAAGCTATAACTTAAGATTTCTGAGATATTTTAGTTAGAGTTTGATATTTTTATTTTATTTTACGAATATTGTGTAGGTTTAATAGTGTCATCAATACAGGGTATCTTCAAAAAATATATAGTTGATGATTTAAATATTTATATAAATTTCATTATACAATCTATTATTTTTTTCAAAAGATTTGGATTATTATAATACAGAATATAGTGAGGAATTTAATTAATGAGCAATACAGGGTATTTGCAACGTTCACACACTCAACTAATGTATTCTTTGCTAGTCAAACACAAAATATAAAGTTGAATAAGAGACGAACTACAACCATAAGTTTAATTATTCCCTCTTTGCATAGTTGAAAAGGGACAACGACAGACTTCTCTTTCTTATATTTTTTTTGTCTTATGTGTATCATTTGTGTGTGTGTGTGTTTATGTGCATTGCACACCCTTTTGTGAGAGCGCAATGCATCAATCAAAATCAAATCGTTTTATAGCCTTAATTACACTTAAGCAGCCATAAAAGTCGGTTAACAGTTGGTGCACAATTTCATTGGTAGTCGTTGATCAAAAGGCGGAGAAGGAAGAGCAGTTAAAAAGACGAAGCGCATTTTGATTTTCCTTTTTTTTTTTTTTGTATTTTCGCTTTCTGAGGCGGCATTTAACGACGTTATCAGAGCTAAGAAAAAGCTGAAATGAAAAGCGCGTGTCTATGAAATATTAACCATAAATCACAGACAGACAGGCGCTGCAATTGCAACTGTCTATTGTTGTTGTTGTTGTTGTTTGAGTTGATTTGTAATGAAAAGTGAAGCGTGGTTAGTCGGCGATTGCCCCTTGCGAAAGTGTGTCTAAAATTGAATTCAGCTAACAGCAATAAAACTAGACAAAAGTGAGCTTAAAAACTGCAGACAGTTCATCACAGCAAATGTTGCAAACGGATGCAAGTTGTGTATAAATTAATGGAAAAACAAAACAATAAGTGTAAAATGTGTCTAATTAGTGTCCTGTTGTGCAGTGTAAATGGTCTCAATGAAGTGTAAACAAAATGGTTTAAATGCAAATGGTTTAAATCAAGTGTAAACAGTGCTAATTCAATGAAGTTACTTTGTAAACAATATCTCTTAACCAACTTATCTTATCTTAAGGCCATTTCAATGAGACGCAATGCGGCCAATGGCCAGAACGATAAGCAAATGAGTTAACGGAAAGATAAACGAAATTAAATCGCAATTATATAAAGCAACAATCAGAGATAACTTCACATATGGATGATGAATATTTTGAGTATTTTCCCTATGACCGCAGTCATTTGAGAAAAATGTGCGTATACTTGACAATATTTTGTTGTTGTGGTTATTGTTATTGTTGTTGCACTTAAACTGTCATGTAAAGCATTGTTGAAATGTATTAATTCTTAAGAAAGAAACCGCTAAGCGACACGCCCACATACGCCCACACACACACATATATACACACCCACTCAACACCCGCATAACAACAATAAACACACTTTCGCTTCTGCAAACAATCGAATGCCATGTGACTCAGCTCGAAACTCCTACCCAGATTATATTTCTCTTGGAAACCGCAAAAATCGCAAAACAAAAACATAACATTAAATACTTCAATAGATTTTCCCTTCGCATTAAATGTAGCATGACAAAATCATTTAAACGATACAAATAGACTGAAATATATTTAGAGAAATTAAATTAAATGTTTTGGATTATACCTCTAAGAAAATAAAGATTTTTTTTTTTATATATTTACTGCCTTTCTAATGAGTGAAAGATATCATAGTCTAAAATATTTGAATTCTTTATCTAAATGTTTTATATTGAACCTTTATTGTCAAATTTTTTAGGGACCAGATAAAATTGAATTGGTAGATTTTCGAATTTTACATTAATTTGTATGTATTTTATGATCTTAACTAAACATCGAAAGGAACAGATATAAAAATAAAAGACAAATTGAATTTTATTATATGCTTTTTATATTAAGCTTAAGGAACAAAAAATTACAGATAACAAAAGATGAAATCATCACAGTCTGTGTCTCAATTCCGTTGAAAAATTAGTTTAAATCTTTAAAATGTTTGTTTGAATTCCGTTGAAAATAAGGTAACATATTTTAGTAGATATTGCGGGAGATACCGATTATAAATAAATAATCTATTTACCTGTCTTTTACAATATAGATTTGATTATAAAGAATAATTTCAATAACTAATAAATTTGACAATTGATGTGAACATTAAATGCCATCATTTATAAGCTATAATTCTCATTATCTCTTAACCTTCTACTTTCATTGCTATAGAATTGCAACAGAACGCAGTTCCATTGTTAAATTCTCAGTTCCGTAATATCTCCCATATCTTTGTTGGGGACATTGTGATTTGCGTATTTTAACAACTTGCTGTTAATTAGACTTAACTGCGTTTTAGAGTCAGCTGACAAAGGGTCGTGTTTCACTAGCTCTACTTCATATAATTCTCTTCAATCCCCCCTCGCTCCATTCGAGGGCAGTATTTGTAAATATTGTTACCTTGTTATTACCTGTTGCGATTCAAGTAAAAGTCAAACAGTCAAAACGTGCGGGCTACAGACGAAAGTTTTAACGATCCCAAGCATATTACGATTACCTCTTCAGCTATAAAAGCTTACCCCGCGGAGGGAAGACAGATGGAGGGCTATAATAAATTAAATAATCAGCTCAAGTTGCGAGTTTCTTGAACTTCTCTGCGGTGTCTGCTTAAAATTCAACACACAGACAATGGAACTTAAATATTTTTTCTTCAGATATTTCTTCTTTTTGTTAATTTTTTTTATTATTGTATGAGCTTATTTATGTTTCATATTTTATGCCTTTGCCCCAAGTCAATCAATCAATCAACTTGCAAATTATGCAAAAACCCAGACACCTGACTAAGTATATTAGGAGGGGCCCAATGCTAAGTCTTATGAAGTCTATAAATTGACCCACATTTACTCAAATAATATTGGCAATTTGCCGTTTATTTGTACTTCACAAAGGTGCAAAGTTGTTCCAAATGAAACGCCTCAATGCCTCAAGTACTAAGTTAACTGTTACTTTTTTGGAGTATTACCTGTTATATTCCGATTGCCAAAGGATGGTCACTCTAAAGACACCTTTCAAGTCTACACAAAATGTCTCGAAACCAGCTCATTAAATTACCTGAGAAACTAGACTATTTTAATGGTATTATAGCATATTTAATGTACTTAGTACACTTTTTTTTTGTTTTTGGGAAAACCTCTACAGGTGGAAAGCTCAGTTTATACCGTTTCTTATTGTTATTTCTGTGCATTCCAAATTTCCACTATGAAAGTTACCTTTAATTAAAATTAGATTTCCCTATGCGGCAATGTGAGAAAAGAAATGCAAACCACTTTTCCAAGAAAAGTTGAAAATCTGTATACGATCGTGTGAAAGTAAAGCCCAGATTTAACTATAATAAAGACAAAAGAAAGATAACAAAACTCTGATTAACTATTAGCTAAGAATATTTTAAATAAATATTTATATATCGTCGAACTTTATTAGCCTAAGTTTTGTTTAGCAATCTAAAAGTTGAGCGCTGAAAACGGGGTCAATCTTTGTCAAAAGAATTTTGTATATTACAAGCAGATAAAAAATAGTAAAGCTATTGTCTATATATTGAATATAAATCAAATATTAATCAAAAATATTATTTTTTTTAACGTAAGATTCTTTTTAAATATTCTACTGATCTTTTATTTATTCTCTAAAAATTCACGCATTAAAGTAACAATTGATAAAACTACTTACAATATTTACCTATTAAATATAACAGTTTCTACAGATTTTTTTTATAATTGATAGCTAAATGAATTTGCATAATAATAAATAATAAATAAATATGAAAAGGAATAAAATTGTTCAGTTAACTCCTAATAAAGCGGAGCAATGAACTTTCCTCTATAGTCACTTTCTACTTATGTCATTGAATGAACAAAGAATCTAAAACTTATATAAAATTTGTAATGAATTTTCTATTCACATGAATTTTCCCCCTTCCTCAACATTTGCAACTTTTTATATATTTTTGTGCCCTTTGCTAAACCAAACAAAATTCTCAAATGTAAACCAAGCGGAACGTAATGAGTTTTCATAGAGGGTTGAGGTAGGGAAAGAGAGAAGAAAAGTACGTAATGAGTACGAAGTGCTCAGCTTTTAGGGAGCGAGAAGTAGGGGAGGGACAGACATTCAACAGGTGTGTGGCCTGTACCGGTGTCTGTCTGTCACTTTAATGACTGCAAAACTGTCAACTTCCAGCAAGGGTTGTGTTTAGGTTTTAATATTCTAAAAGAGGGTGCTGTTAAAGTTTGTTAAGTTTCTTAAGAGAGGGAACTTCTAAATGAAATGCTTAAGAGTAAAATTAAAATGTTATTCTTTCTTTAAAATTAATATCAATATAAAATGTAGTTCTAATCTAATCAATCTATATAATTTTTAATTTAATTATCTAAGTATCTAAAAAATGAGATTTCAAGAACACAGTGAAATTGCTTAAGAGTAAAAAAGAATGTAATTTTGTCTTTAAAATTAATATCAATACAAAATATAGTTCATAATCTAATCAATCTATATAATTTTCACTTTAATTATATAGGTATCTAAAGAAAAAGAAGATTTCAAGAACACAGAGATATTGCTAAAGAGTAATATAAAAATGTAATTCTATCTTTACAATTAATATCAATACAAAAAGTAGTTCATAATCAATTTTGAGTTCGATAAAGTTAAAATCTAGGAATCAGAATTTCATAAAATAAAAATGAGGGTATCTAAATGTTGACTTTAGTGCAGAGATGCTTATCTATAAGTACTTCTAGGTAAACATTTTTAAAAACTTGAAACAAAACAAAGGCACAGAGAACAGGACCGAAAAGAAAGAGAGGGAGAGCAGGAAAAGCACTTATTTAATTGCAGAATGTTAAAGATAGGGTATCTTTTAATATCTTCCTGGTAAACATTCTCAGGAACATGTGACAAAACCGAATACTGAGCGAAAGAGAGTTAAAGAGAAAGGGAGAGAGAGAGTCAAGCAATGTCATATTTAATAACAGAATATCAAAAAATAAAACAAAAACTCTGCTAGCCGCAATTTCCGGCCGGCGTTTCAATTAACTGCAATTTGAGTGTGTGTTTCAAAGCGTTCTCAAAAGTGTACAGAACCCGAATAATATTTTCAACGAAGGTCACCTACTTCTGTCTGTATAAATGTACATATATATTTATGTAGGTGCTACAGCTGTCCAAATGTTAGCAACATTTTCTATTGATTGCTAGTCATAAAATATAAATAAATAAAAAAAAGGCAGCAAACCAAATGCGACCTCAATCATAATTTGTTTAAACAGTTTTTTAAGCTTTGTTTTCGTTGTTTTTTTTTGTTATTATTGTTGTTTCGTTCAGTACATGTTATTACCTTGATCGTTTTTATAATTAACTGTCAGTTTTTGTGCGATTTGTTGTTTAATTTTAATGTACAAATATTTTTTTTAATATCAAAATTTGTACGCATTGAAAAGTTGAAAAGTTGCAAAACAACAAAAATATGTGTGGCTTTTTTTGCAGTGTTAATTTTGTGTCAGGCCAACAACTCATTGATTTGTTGCATGTCTTGTTGCCAGACATTCTAATACCGCTGAGCACTTTGATTTGCACCTGCCGCCTGCCACATTTCGTTGCGATTTAATGCCAATTTCAATTTGCATCAATAAAATGCCAAACGCTCAAACAAATAAAATTCATAAGCAAAACTCAAAGCCAATTGTACAGCTTAAAATTATATTTTTTCCTATTTTTCGATGACGATTCGCAGTTGTATTTATACCCTACTCATATTAAATGAGGCATAGGCGAATAGAGAGACAAGTTGCAGCACAAGTTAATGTAAAATTGATTTAAAAATAATCTGTCTTATAATTGTGTCTTTAATTTATATAATTGCTTATTATAAAATACATATTTATAATATATATTTTTCCTAACCATTTATATCAATTTGACAAACTTTCTATAAAATTAATTTAGTTTCCTGATCAAACTATAATCTGTTGAATTTTTTAAATTTTGTTAGAGTATCTCGTTTTCCACGATGCTGAAATTCGGCATTTCCGCCACTAGTTTTTCCGTTGATTATGCTGAAAATTGTTGCACAAATTGCGCAACTTCGTGTGGCATATTAAAATTGTTGTTAGCTCCAACACTTCGGACAAATATTTTCTGAATTGCCAATTTTGGACGCAAACAGAAATAAAAAATAGTAATAGTATAAAAAAATAATACTGCTTGTTATGATAATTAGTATTTGTTATTTTTTCTTATTATCATTTTGTTTTTATTTGTAATTATGGTTTTTTTTTATTATATTTTCTTTTGTTTATTATTATAAAAGTAGTAAAATAAATAAAAATAGTAGCTTGTTATGACAATTAGTATTTGTTATTTTTTCTTATTATGATTTTTTTTATTTGTAAATATTGCTTCTTTTTATTAATTTTTCTTTAATTTATTATTATATTTAATTATTTGTAATATTTATTATGTATTATTATTATTTCCGTTTTGATTTATTATTACTTCATTTTTGTTATTATTACTTATATTGTAACATAGTTTACTTTAGTTAGTAATTATTTATTTATTTTAAATATTTAAAATATTTATTTAAAAAAACGTATTATTTAACGTTTTAATTTATTAGTAGTGTTTATATTAATTATTTCTCTTTTTTCTCGTGTTTTAAATTATTTTTATTATACATTCTAGATTCGTATTATGTCCACACAAATTTTAAATTGTTACTTTTGTTTGTTTATTATTGTTTTTATTGTCACTTAGTTTACATTATATTGTAAATATTTATTTGATCGTCTAGTACAAATATTTATTTTAAAAATCGCATTGCTTTAAATTTTATTTTCTTAAATTTGAATAATTATTATTTCCTTTATGTCATATGTTTTATATTATTATTTTGTATTAAACATTCTAAATTCGTGTTATGTCCACGCATTTTCTGACTATTTACATAATTTGTATCTATTTTATTTTCTTGATTCGTGTTGTTATTTGTCTGGCTTGGCAAAACCTTGCCAATTTGCATTGGTGTTGTTGTATGTTGTCTGTTTGTTGTTGTTAGTATATGCTGGTCTTGTAAATTTTATGGTCTTGCTAAAAATAAGTCATAAACCAGATGAGACAGTTTTAATTTTTTTTATAATATTTCTAGCGCAACAACAACAACAACAACAAAGTAGGTTAATGAGTTCAGTTTTTGCGGGGAGAGAGAAGTGAATAGGGGAGGGGGAGGGGAGAACTGAGCCACAGCCCCCCATTTAAAATAGAGATATATTTATACATATATTTTAGTTTTTTTGTGGTTGTTGGTTGTACTGCAGTTGTTGTGGTTGTTGCTTTTATTTTGGCAAACATTTTTGCGTTGATTTTCTAATTCAATTAGAGTGCAAAAACTGATTTGCCGCTTGCGGTTTTACTTATCTACACAAGCGCACAGCCGGAAAATTGAATATTTTCCATAAGTTTTCCATATGTTCTCTGTTTAAACAAACCGCAGCAGGTAAAACAAAAAATAAACAAGTTGTTTTTTTGCAAAATTCAACAGTTTGAGAGTCACTACAATTTAAGTCATTGTTTTAAGGCTCATCATTATTTTCTTTATATTAGCTTATATTATTTAAACAATTTGCTGCGCCCACTTCACACTTGACAAGTTTTCCACACACCTGAGAATGCCAAATATTTCCACATTTTCACGAGTGACACATTTTCTCTAAATGCACTTTACACATTTTCCATTTCTATTTTTTTTTTCACTTTTACAACTTAATTTTAGTTATTTTCGTCTCAATTATTATTGTTGTTGTTGTTACAATTTCTTGGCTGCATTTTCTGGCTATTGTTTTGTTGTTTGTATTGTTGTTGTTTTGTTGGTTTTACCTGTTTCTCTTTGACTTTGTCTGCAGAAGGCGTCAATCGTTCGCGTGGGTGGCTTTTGTTTTCCCTTTTTTGTTGTTGATTTTCTTTATTTGTTTATCACGTGGTTGCTTTTTTTGCTCTTTATTCAATGTCAGCTAGTTTATTTGCATTTCTTTATTGCCCAGTCAATTTATTGTAATTTCTTTGCTAGGGTTTCGACTTGAAGGGCAGTCAAAGAAAAATATTTGATAAATTAAGAATTATCTATTTTATTTATCTGCAATTTATACAAAATATTCACATTTTTCTTATTTTTATTACAGCTCCGGCCGCAGGCAGATAAGTTCCAATGCCTTAGCCAGGTGAGTTTTGATCAGTTATATATTAATCTTATAAGTTAAACGATTAAGTAACATTAAAAATTAGTTAATTGAACTGAATTCGCAGTAACAGTTTTACAGTCACCGTTTGGCAGCCACAGTGCGAGTTTCATTTATCAGTGTCTTGGCTAAACACAGTTAGGTACGCATTGCATTTCACAGTTTGAAATCGACTGTGCTGTGGCTTGTGTCTGCGCAGTGGCAATGAAAAGCTTTGCTACAACCTAAGCGCAGACACAAACCACAAACCATTCACAATAGACACATTTAACTGAAAGAAATACGAACAAAATAATTTTGATTACATTTTTTTTTAATATTAAATTTGACTAAAACAATGTATTGAAACTTGTAGTTTGAAATGATTTTGATTAAATTTTGTAATATAAATTTTGATTAAATGAATAATTTATTGAACATGGCAGTCTGTAATGATTTTGATTAAATTTCTTAACATAAATATTTGAATAAATTATTGATTTTTAAATTAATTTGCAGCCAACTCTACAGATCATCGAGCTTCAACTCCTCGGGCCGTAGTTCCAACTGTGATACAACTGAAGACATGTACAGCGATATAAGCTTGGAGAATCGTCATGATTATGATTATCGGGTGAGTTTCAAAAAAAAGCAAATATCTAATTTAAATAAAGTTAGAATCAAGGCTGCAAACCACTAAAATTTTGTTAATGGTTCGGTTCGGTCTTTCGAACTTCGAACCATATATTCATATAACCCCAGGACCCAAGGTTTGGGTTCGAACCTTGGTTCAATTTAATACAAGCAAATATTTTCATTGTTTTATTTTGTCTTGATAAAAAAAGCTTACTTTTTTTATAAAAAATATAGTTTTGTAAATAATCTAAATTAATTTGAAGATTTAAATATGATACATTCTTTTATTAGAATATATAAAATATTATTAAATCATAAAGTTTATGAAATTATTTTTTTATATTATTAGAAATAGGTTTACGGCTATTTCTTCAATTTCTCTATCTTTCTCTCACTACATTTAAACTGCTCTCCCTTTGTGATCTCTCTGATTTGGCAAACTATTATTAAAAAAGCTTAAGTCCGTTTTAAAATCTGCAACCTCATAAATCTCTTACTCTTGCATGATTCGACAATTTGTAGAGGGTGGAAGAAGGGCGGGAATTGGTTAGATTTCAATGTCTCTTTGAAATCGAGTGTTGATCGATAACGAAATTGCCGATGAAAAGCAAAATTTGCACTTGACCAACGATGACAAAACCGTTGACAGATTGAAGCCACATTTAGCTACCGATTTGGCAGTTAATTTGGTCACTCATTAATGCCAAATTCCAATTCAGTCAACGTCGCTTCGCGTCACGTCGAGTTTTGGGTTTTTTTCTCTCAGTTAACGTGGCTGGAAAAGTGAATTTTCACTTGAATTCGCCCGCTACAAAATCGCAAACATGTTTTCGCTCTCGTCTTTGTCTTTGATTGTTTTAGCCGCACAATTCGTGGTTAGGTGCCAGGCAGGTGAAACTCTTATTTGGTGTGGGTTGCCCCCATCCCCCTTTCCCCTTCCCCTTGTTGTTATAGAAAATGCACGATAGAAAAGATTCAGAGTGAGTGCAACGACGCCCCAAGGTCATTGAAATTGACTCGAATTGCATTTTGGCCAGTTTGTGAAATGAAGTTAAGACGCGACTTGCCAATTAGCTTGGCCTCTGGCCAGTCAGGCTTTAGTACTGTTCGTAATGTACTTTGTTTTGTCTTTTACAACCTTTTCACTTAACTACATTAATGATCGCAGTGGTTTTCCCTCTTCCGGAACTGATTATCCATTGATGGGTGATCATTAAACGACACTCAATTGATCAAATTTATGTGCAAATCCAAACTTTTCAATTTATTTTTTGATTTCAACATAGTAAACATTATCGGAAAAATATAAAATTAATCAATTTCCTTAGCATGACTCTGAAACTCTGTTAATGACTTAATATGAAAGAAAATGTTAAACTATAAATGTTAATTAACATTGCTGGAAGTTACTTTAAGACCAAAATCACGATCAAGAAAATATAAATTTAATCAAATTCTTGCAAATCTGCTAATGATCTAATATTAAGACAAATGTGAAACTTATCACTGTTAATATAAATTAAATATTCAAACGTTAAGCTACTAATGTTAATTTACATTGCTGGAAGTTGCTATAATTTTGGATATCTCTTTTTTTTAACAGAATCACGAGCAAGAAAATATAAATTTAATCAAATTCTTGGAAATCTGCTAATGATCTAATGTTAAAACATGTGTATAACTAATAACTGCTAATTTAAATTAACATTCCGCTCAGATCAGTTATGTTTGCATAACAGAAAACTGTTAATAACAGCGTGTTCGTTTCCTGTTAAAAGTCGTTAACATTCGAAATGGATATAAAAACATGATTAACATTTGTTTCAACACTTTCAATAATTAAGTAACAATTTGTTGATTTAACTACCAATTTTTTCTTGGCCAAACAATGAGAACAGGAAAGATGTCCGGTAGGAATTCATAAGTGTCGAGAGAATT
Organism: Drosophila kuntzei; assembly: GCA_035042165.1. Taxonomy (NCBI): domain Eukaryota; kingdom Metazoa; phylum Arthropoda; class Insecta; order Diptera; family Drosophilidae; genus Drosophila; species Drosophila kuntzei. The sequence goes on from JAWNLU010001704.1 coordinate 284,026, forward strand.
CAAATGGGACATAAAAGGAGTTCTGTTGATATGCAAATTTTGAAGTTGGTTTTCGAGCGACAGGTGTTTAATTTTAATGGTTTTCATGCTTGTCACCGTCTGCTGTTGCACGTAATTATTTGTAAATTTTCGAAAAGAAAATAAAAGGAGTAAGTGCAACAACAATAACAATTTAAAAGCTGCGGTGAATGGAAAATGAAAGGTACTCGCACCTGGTGTGAGGAAAATTTCAAACGCAGGAAAAAATAAAAAAACCAAAAACAAAAACAGAAACAGAAACAGAAAATGGCAAAAATTTTGTGCAAAAATATCACGTACGAATCATTTGAAGACCTTTGATTGTTCTTTTATGCAACAGGCCAAGCGGGAAACGGAAATGCCAGGCACTCAGGAGCTGTTGCCGAAAGGAAGGAGGCAAGTGGCATGTGGCAAGTGGTAAGCGGCAAGTCAGATCATTTGCAATGCGAAATGTATGGCCATTGAAGGGCGTCGTTGATTGTTGTGTGAAACGTTGGCGTTGCATACAAAATGAGCATGAAAAGATACAGAAGCAAAAGCAAAAGCAGGGCAAAAGCAATTAATTGATAAGGAAATGCGACACACAAATGAAAATGTGAAATCAAATTAAATGAAATGAGGGGAAAACCAGTTGCATTTAATTGTTAGGAAATGGGAAAGTCTCTTTTCATACAATAACTAGAACTAGGTCTAGAGATCTTCAAATTGTTGTAATCTATCTTTGCACCTTGCACTTGCTTAGCATGGATACAAACCACAAGCAGAGATTAGCACCACAGCAATAACAGAGCAACTATATCATTATAATCTTCAATTTTTTCTCCATTTATGAACGGATTCTGTCAAAATTTTGAGCTTAGCTTAATAATTGTCAACAAAATATGTGTGTTAAATTTAAGAAGAATTGTTTTATAAATACACACAGAATTCGCTTAAGTTTATACATAATACATCGCTCAACTTTCTTTAATGTATCGACAAGTATTTTCTGTAACTTGTAAAAAATTAGGAAATTGCGTGTTGCAACTTGAGGCAAAGAAATGTCGTCATCTTGTTGCAAGATACTCGTAGATACTCCACTTAAATGCCGAAAGATCTCTGACAATTGAACAAATTGCAATTGCCATTGTCTTTTGTCGGTTTAACATACTCGAATGCCTACAGTTATAATTGCATAAGTGCGTCTCCCCACACACACACAAACACACACATACACTCACTCAGACAAGAGTGTGACACAGATTGAAATCTTGCGACGTGTCTGGGAAGAGTTGTGGGAGCAAATCTGCCAGATACTTCAGACAGAGCGCTCTCGGGGAAGTTGGGGAAACTTGTGCAATTGAATGCACTGTAAAAGTCACTTTTTTAGTGTCTTCCTCATTTGTTCCAAACTCTCAAATAAACTCAACTGACCTTAGCTAATTAAACGCGTCCAACGGACTTAACACACCTTGTTGAGGTTCTTTCTATTTTTTTAATTTACCTTTTCCCTTTTGGCTTTTCACTTTAGCAGCGACAAAGCCAAACAGAGCATTGACAATTAGCCAGAAGCATAGAAAATATCGCGTATAGGTAAAAGATTGGAAAAGCCCAAAAAAGAAAAACCTTTGATCGGGTTCCCCTGGGCTTTGTGCCAAGGTGAAAACTGTGAAAAGTTTTATAGCTCTTTAAAATGTTATATGGGAACTAAAAGAAAGATAAAGAAAGTAATTAAAACTACTCCAATTTGATAAAAAAACTGTACTAATTTAAGTAGGGAATATTTTTTTGATTAATATACTTTTCTTGTATATAAAAATTACTATTTACAGTGTAATATAAGGAATTAGGGAAGGAAAAATTATTTTGTTTGAGAAATGTTCCCTAGATTTTGTGTTTAATAAATATAATTAATAATTACTAAATGTTTTCCAGATTCTGTATCTAAAATTTACTTATTGAATGTAATATAGGGAAATAGGGTAGGGTTTGTTTTGTTGTTTGAGAAATGTTCCCTAGATTTTGTATTTAAATTTTCGTTCCTTTTCGCTGTTCAGAAAATAATTAAATTTCTCCAACTTGGTCATAATAGAAACTCTATCAAAATTTCAGTTACTTTATGCTATCATTCGAATATTTCTCATGCCGTAATCCTCTTAAAAAACCCTACTATAGATCGATCCATTAACAGCAAGTATAATAGGACAACAACAAATTGCTTGCTCTTCCATCATATCGATTAAACAATTTTCTGCCACCTGCCTACACAGTTTCATAGTTCACAGTCCACACACAACATGAAGAAGCATATGGCGAAAGTGGAAAAAGACAAATGAATAAGAGACGGCAAACAGACAACAAAAAACTTAAACCGAAACAGTAAAAATCATAAACGAAAATCGATTTTTAACCCAAATATTATGTTGACCCAGAAAATTGAAAAACTGAAACACTGAGAAACACAACCCACGCGACGTGGAACGCAACAAATTGTGGCATTAAATGTTGCAATTATTATAATTAATGCAAATGTGCCCTATAATCTATCAAACTTTGGCTCAACAATAAACGCTTTAAAGACATTTATAAAGCGTTTAAGTTGATTGCGGAGAAGAGGAAATAATATTATAATATAGAAACTTTACAAAACTTGAGTGGAAATTTAAAAAAAAGGGTCTCAAATATATTGTTAAGCTTTATGAATTTCTGCTCCTTAGAAGTTATTCTTGTCTAGGCTATCGCAATATTCTCTTCTATATTATTGAGTCTGATATAACATTACATTTGTATATATTGAATATATTAAAATAATTATTTAATCAATTATTATTTTAAAAATAATAATAACAATAATAATATATTCATTTTTATCTTTATTTATTTATTTATCTTAACTTTTTATGATTATACTTTACTTTATTATTCTATCTATTTAATGCTCCTTTCAATTTTCTAAACTCAAATCTCCTTTTTTATGCCATCATCGAAACACATTCTCGACATTTCTTTATGACATATCAAATAATAATCTGTATATTTTCCTGTTTTGCTTTCAGGTAAGCAACAACAAACATCAAATACATATCTAACTGTTTATGTATAGTACATGTACTGCAAGTTTATTATCTAACTTTGCTGCTGGGTAAGTAAGTGCCAGACAATGAGTTCAACACCTGCAAGCTTACGGGCCCAAAGAACTGTTTGCCTATCTAAGCCAAAACATCGCAAAAAGAAAAAAAGAATTGGCCATAAAATGTTTATGTTGGTTTCCCACACGAGGCGTCATTGTAAGTGAGGGCGTGGCAATAACAACAACTCAAATCCTACGCCTGCTGTTGATTTGTCCGTCCGTCCAATGGCCTATTACGTCATATTTGGACTGTGACTTGTGCTTGTAGTGAATTTAAGCAGCTTTTAATACCCTGTAAATTTAGTCAAAGATGGTATAACTTATGAAAATGTTACTATGATTCCATAAACTTTGACTTAAACAATTTCAGGAGAAACGCATAAGAAATGCAGCAGTTATAAAAGTCTCTATATCTAATTTTTATCTGGGTTTATTCTAGACAACTTTTTTGATTGAAATTAGTTTGTTTTTCTTAATTTTTTTTCTACGATTTCATAACTTATAACTATTTTGAAGTATCTTCTCTGAAATACAGTCTTTATATCCAATCTTGATGAAGGGAATATTCCAGTTCATTTTATTATTATTTTTTTGATTGTTATTGTTTGGTTTTTCTTCATTTTGGTTGTTATTTTCAATACGAGTTTAAAACAAATTTCAGGAGAAATGCAATTGAAAGACAGCGTTATAAGAGCCTTTATACCGAATCCCTATGTAGGGAATTTTCCAGTTAATTTTTTAGATTCTTCTTGATTTGTTTTTCTTCATTTTGGTTGTTTTTCAACTACGATTTCATAAAGTATGCTTATGTATATTTACCTAAAAATATTTTCTGTGAATTTATAAAATTTAAAAAAAAACTCTTAAGAAATATATCGCATCTTTATGTAGGGTATTTCAAAGTCAACTCTTTTTATTGTTATTAGTTTGTTTTTCTTCATTTTGGTTTGTTTTTTTTTGCAAGGTTGTACAAGGCAAACGGGCGTTACATTAATAGTCAACTAGTTCGCGCACTTGCCGCACCAAAAATTGCCAACTTTAATGTTGTTGTTGTTGTACAATTATTTATTATAAATAATGAGACAGAGGAGTTAACAATTACGGCCTACGTGCAACTGAAATCCCGCTAAACCTTTAACATTTGCGCTTAAAGGAAGTAACCAGAAGAGAGTGAGATGGAGAGAAAGAGAGAGCTGATTTTACTTAGTCTTTCTCTTTCAATTCTCTTGCAAATTGACCTGCTGTAATCATATCAACATTTTTTTTAAGGCCCGTTTTATCGAATGAAACTAGTTAATCTAATGGGAAAGATCAATTTTGTGCCATTGAAGCAACATAAAAATGTCAGAACTTGTTTGAAATACTTTTCGCCAATTTATTTAGCAAATGAACTAGCTCAATAATAACCTAAAAAGTGAAAAGCTTGTTCGGAACTCTATTATCTACATTTACCATTACCTTATCTTCATATTTACACATATGTATATCTTCATATTTAGTCAACTCTGTAAACGCATGCAGATTTATGATATTTAACAATCTTTTGTAATTGTTGATCATTTCCTGCGTTTGTCGGCATAAGTTTATTTCTCAGGTATTTGCATTTGATTAGTCAAACATTATGCACATTGTATAATAAACAGATTCCCTGATCCGAGAGACCTTTCCGATTTATATAGATATATATAAATAGTCGGCCAGAGGCAGCTGCAATTGTAATTTGCATGTGTGGTTTTAGTGTTGTATTTTTATCGAATTTGTTTTGGTTTTTGTGGTTGAGTTTTGTATACAAATTTAGTTTGTTTGTTTGACTGGTTGCTGTGACGACGCGACGCTTCTTAAAGACCCCTCCTAAGTACCGATAACTTGAGGGTCTAGTCGAGGGTGCTTAGTAACCGGTTCTTTAAGTAGCGCAGACAAAACAAAATGTTGATTACATAATGAGCTAGTTCATTTGAACCAACCATCTAGTTCTTAACGTAACTAGCATGTAATGGGTCAATTATTTTGATTAATTCTTCGTTCTTTTGCCTAACTACCTTTTGTACGCTTTTCCACTACGAATTTCCATTGCTAAGTCGCATTAGTCGCATTTTCGGCTGCTTATATACAACAACTAGTCCTAGTACATGTTACAACAACAAATTGATTGCGACTGCGACGGCGACGTCAACGGCACCCAACAAAAGTTAGCTTGTGCCGCCTGTGAGCGTCGGCGTCGCGTCGAAGTCGCTGCTAACGTCGACGCCAATGTACTATGGTTTGGTTCGCTCGCTCGCTCTGCGCTCAGATTGCATTTAACTCTTGCCGCGTGCACAACGGACAGAGCGATAACAACGGGAATCAAATAAAATAGACGGACGCCTCGCGTTGGCTGGGGGGAGTTCCGCTCTCTCTCTCTCTTGCTCTCTTTTACAATCGCTCTCTGCGTTTGACTGAGCACGTTTTGTTATTGTATTTGTGCGGAAAATGTAAAAGACGCCAACTGCAGCTGCAGTTGTTGTTGCTGCCGCTGCTATTGTTGCTTTTTCCTCTTTGTGGTGGGTGCTAAATAATTTGCAATAAATTTTCGTGCAAAAAGGAAAATGTGCCAAGTGTAAATTACAATTATCGATTGTTTTCTTTTATTTTTATCGAAAGTTCATATCGATCGCTTATCAGTTATGTCAGGTGCTTCGTGTGTGTGATAGTGCAAGTGTGTGCGTGTGTGTGCGCCTCATTAAGCGATTATTCAATATGAAAACTGAGACGGCCACAAAACGACGTTAATTGCGGCGTCTGTTGTAAAAGCCTTACGTGTCTTGGCTCGATCTATCAGTCTATAGCTTATGACCACTCAGCCGGCTAATCGAAAACAACACTGGAGTATCAAAAAGCTGGATTGATCTCAAATTGAAGTTTGCGGTTGAATAAAAAAGGGCTGCTAAAGCTATTGAATGAAATAAAGTTACAAAAGTGATTCAACATTCAACCAAATAACACAAATATAATTATTTTCAAAGTTAAATGTAATTATAATATAAAATGAAAAATAATATAATAAATTATAACATAATATAATATATTAAAATATAATATAATATAAATATGAAGAATATACCCAAAATAATTATAATATAAAATGAAAAATAATATAATAAATTATAACATAATATAATATATTCAAATATAATATAATATAAATATGAAGAATCTACCCAAAATAATTTATATAAAAAAATGATAAATATAATTTCTATTATTTATTGGAATTCTTCATCTTTGCTGACTTCAGGTGTCTTCTCTTTAAGTATCTTACGATTAAAATCCACAACGGTACTTTACTCAATAAACCATAAAAACCGGAAGTTTCTAGCATTAAAAGGCCCCATTTCATTTAATGTAGGAAGAGGGGCTACTATAAAAAACATATGAAATAAATCAAGAACCTTTACACGAATCACGCACAATTTCAAGATCATTTCGAATTGTTTTCCCGTTTTGCGTTTTTCTGAGCTGTACGCTCAAGCATTTTCCATGCCGTTAATTTTGTAAGAAATTTTCATTAGGCAGTCAATTAGTAGTCAGCATTATAACGGCACACCGACCGCAGTGAGGAAGAACCGGAACCAGAAGCCAATAAGCAAAGGTCTCTCCGAGGGAAATCTCCTCCATCTGCTGTGTATGACATCAACACAATGACACGCACAGGGAGGGAGAGGAAACTTCTCATACTTCTCGGATGACGACGCGTGTCCATCGTTGAACCCGTATGCGTGTTTGTCCCGCTCCCAGTTACTATGAGACTCACAGAGGGGAGGGATTTGAGAGTATGAAATTCCTCATAATAATGCGAGAGTGTGAGTACAGAGAGGGCTGTTCTTAAATTGTATAAAATGAGAAACTATATATCTACATTGATAGTTATATTCAAAGTCTTTAAAGTATCCATAAATTAAGTATATTTGTTTTTAAAACCCGTCTTTCTAAATCTGGAAGAACAAATACTACAATAAAATACAAAAGTTTTCAAAATAAAAACAACAGAATTTAGGCAAAACAGAACAGTGACAAAAATTGACACAATAATTTTATTATTTATTAATATTCACATAGTATACATGAATTTTTTTTATTTTTTTGTTTGCCTAATTTTGGTTTACTACATAATATTTTATTATTTTAATAGTACACATAGCATTTTTATATACCTAATCCGTACCCGTATTATATATTTGTTTTGATATACTGACTACTTCTAATATTCTTTAAACACACCTCGATAATAATACCATATGGAGAGAGAGAGTACGATTTGATGGCGCACATATGGCAAATTGTTGATTGAAAGGCCAGTTCTATAGTTCCCCAGTTCCCTGGTCCCAGCTCACTCAGTCCCATCTTGTCGGCTTTCAATTCCCTCCCGAGATGCAAAGCGGGCAGCGATCGACGTTGATTTCTTTGTTGTTTTATTTGACGATTTTTAAGATCTGCCAGGGGTTGAGAGAGTCTTTTTCTCCCTCTCATTGTCTTTTTTACTCTCTTTGTATTTATCTCTGGCTCTCTCAGTTTGCTTTTGCTATATAGTTTACTTTATAAAATGCCCCTGAATTTGGCAGTCAGTTCGATGTTCGCGTTTCGCGTGTTAGAGTCGAATAAGAGAGACTTTTCGGGTTTGTTTTGTTTATTTATTTTCGGTATTTTTGGCGTGCAATCGTAATACAATAATAAATAGATAATTATTTACGCAAATATTTATCAAAATGAATGTTCAAAGTGTGTATTTGCCTTAATGCTAGAAAATACTCTAGAATATCCCTAATGATCCCAGTGATTGGTATGAAATTTTCAAAATGTTATACAGTCTTGCAGCGTCCACTTGACATGCAAATTAAAATTCCATAATAATACGAAAAATAAAATGAAGAAAATCGCAAAGAAAATTGATTTAAAAATATGCGAAGCTCTTTTGTTCGGCACACAAAATATGTTGTTGTAAGGCAAATTTGCATTTAATGAGCTGCTTTTTTATAAAGCAACCCCCACCAATATCTCCTTTGCCCCTACTATGTTTATCACAGAGACCCCTACATAATAATAATAACAACAACAATAGCTTTGTATAGAGTCAATTGTATGTAAATGCGCTGTGGAAATCATTTTGAAAAGCTAATGATATTTTCTTATTTTTCATCTGCTGCTGCTGTTACTGCTTCGGCTACTGTTTTTGTTTATTGACTGAAGATGAGGAGCAAATTGTTGAAATAAATTTTAAAAAAATATACATAACTGACTAAAGAAAGTTTATTTAGGAGAGTTAATTAAGCGCTGGCCTTTCCCTTAATTTAATTTTGTGTGATAACTTGAGAAATATTCATAGTTAGTTGTTGAATCGGAGCTAGTTCCAGTTGCTAAGCTGTACAAAAAAAACCGATGGAAATAGAATGTGTTTTATTTAGTTTAAATTTTATTTTCCTAATACATCCTTTTGATCTGAAATGCCTCCTTATAACCAGGTTTTGAATAATTTTAATTTAATTTAACCATTAGTGAGGCAGTTATACTTTATTTTTCCACACTTGTACTAGTTTATGTTAACTAGTTCTTTATACATTTCACTAATTTTCAATTATGTTAAGTTCAAAATCGTTTTAAAAGCAAATTTCTTTATTTGTATCATTATTTGTATCACATTCATCATATTTAACACATATTTCTCCTATTAATCCATAATTTAATCATATTACCAACATTTTTGTCAGTTCATATGAACTAGTTCCGTTTTTATTATTTACCACATATTTCTCCTATTAATCCATAATTTAATCATATTACCAACATTTTTGTCAGTTCATATGAACTAGTTCCCTTATTATTATTTAGTTTTGTTAGTTTTAACCGTATCGTATTGAAATACATTTACATTTTCTGGTTTATTTAATTATTTGTATTTCTTTTAATATTTACCCTCCAGTAATCCATCATCAACTTTAGTTTTCCACACTTTCCCTAGTTAAAAACTTATGGAGCACATAGTATAACATCTAATCAACGTCTGGCATTCTAATAAACCGAATTTCCAAAGCATTATCAATCATTTCCCCTCGACTTTCGTTCATTTGCCCCTCTCAAAATTGACCTTAGAAATGCCAAGGGCGCTTTACCTATAAAGTCGACTACTGATAAGCTGACAAACTGTATAAATGTGTGTGTAAACAGACCGAATAATGTTATTTCTATGGTTGAGAAGCAGCAGAGCATCGAATTTAGCGTAATTAGAAACTAGTAGTTAAAAACAGTAGATAAATGGAAGGAACAGCTCAACAATCTGGACATGCAAAATAATCAAGACCAACTGCTTTCGTTACACTGAAAAAAAAAAAAAATAGAAAACGTAGAACATTTCATGAGTGAGATTGTAATTGTCTTTCAAGAGTTGAGTTGAGAATCATTTAACGCTCTGTTGACTCTTCCCTTGATGTTTATATAATGATGAAGATGAAAGAGGAACTTGAAATCAACTTTAGCATATGCTGCCTCGTCTTTAGATTACTAAACAGTTTAGTTAGCTATTCTGTTACTCTGTTTCCTTTCTACATTCTGTTCCTTCTACAACTTGCTTTTATTGTTCTCCACTGCAATTGCATTGAGAAATTATGCAAAGAGGCAAGGTGAGAGATCAGTGTGACAGCAAACAGCTGTTTGTCTGTCCGTCTCTCTGACAGACAGCATGTTGAGAAACGAGGTTAGTTGTTGCCTTGTCTGTGTTAGCCATGTTCTGAAAAGGGCCCAGTGAGTGGGCGTTTGCAAAATGGACATGTCTAAAATGTATTCTACAGCCAGACAATGCGCTTGGAAACTGGCTCAAATGTGGCTTTTGTAAAATAGATGAACTTGTTAGGGTTTTAATGCGCTTAAATTGCTTTCCTGGAACAGTTTGGTGGCGTTTGAAAGTAGAACAACTAGATTATGACAGTGTTAACTCTATTGAGGTTGTTAAGGGGCAATTCAAGAGTGCAGAAATTTGTAGTGGCAATCTCTAAATTATCTGTAATCAAGTGACTGTAAATCGCGAAAGAAGCTACAAAGTGAAGGTTATATTAAAATATTTGTCAGACTCACGATCTAATATTTTTCTCTTCGATGCTACCTTTAGAAGTATATATTTTTGATTGATTCTTTCCGTAAATATTATCCTTACAACTTTCTTTGAAAATTTTACAAATAGTTTTCATTGGGACTCCCCACAGATATTCTCCATAAATACTCTCTTTGATACCTGCAAAAATATATGTTCTTCATTGAATATCTCCTTAGTTAATCTTCTCGATTAATGCTCTCAATAGATAATTTTCGTAGATAGTCTCCATATATACATTAACAAATATTCTTCATACATACCATTCATTGATACTTTTAACAGATCCATAAATACTATTCCTAGATGCTGTCCTAAATAATTATCCATAGATACTCTGATTATATGCTCTCAACAGCAGTTTTTATGATTGCACTCTTAGGAAACTCCCTTTGAATACTCCCTAAATACTCCTCATCCATACATTCTCTTTAGCTATTCCTTAATGATATTCACCATCGTTATTCCCTATCAATACTCTTCCTCCACAACAGCCTCAACTTTGTTTCTTTTCATATTCAAATGCTACCCACAAATATCGTTTATGTAGGCGCATCATGCAACACGCAATAGCAATAAACATTTAATAAAATTGAAAAAAATCCCATCATTTTTATTATGTTTAGAGATTTGTCTGCATTATGATTCTGTTTAATCACAAATTCATTTCCATGACACGAGCCGCTTGCATTCAGTTCGATGCGTCATTAACTGAATTTCCATTGTCTAAAATCGTGAAACAAATGCAAAGGCAACTGCAACACATCAAGTGGCAGCTACAAATCAATATACAAATCATAAAAATGTCTGCAGTTGAACGCATTGCATGAAATATCACGCATACGCCACCGATAAAAGCGTTGCTTATAAATGGTTAGATAATTAAAGCGACTGCTGATGAAAAACAAAGGCCAAACCTCGTTTTGGTCACAAGTTAATTTGATGCGCTTTTCTCGAGAAATGTTTAAAAAAAATACAACGACTGAGACAACAACAACAACTTTGACAACAAAACTAGTAAACAAGTTGGCTAAGAAATATGCGACAGACTTCAAAATTGTTGTTGCTGTTGACTGGTCAAGAAACTGGTGAAAGTTGTTGTTGTTATTTATGTTGTTGCTACTGTAATGGTACATTGACAAAAAAGTACCATAAATCAATAAAATTTGTGGTCAAGTTATTGTTGATTTGTGGTTAAAAACACCTGACTTTAATTCAAGTAGATGAAGAGTTAAAAGGAAGTCTTAAGAGGCAGCTGAACTTAATTTTAGTACAATATTTGCACCTCACTTAACTGAAATTGAATGCTAGAAACATTTGGGAACTCAAAAACAAATAAATGGTTTTACAACACTGCTTTTCTTTTATAGTGCATTCTATAATTAAATATGCTGTGTTTTGCTTAGGCAGAAATGCCTCAATTTTGTTTTCTTCATGAGCTGAGAGAATAAATTGAAATTTATTATGCCTGCCACTTAAAAGCGTTTGACATGCACAATTGTGCGATTCTCTAGCCGAAAGAGTATTTAGCTTCTGCTTTTTGTGAATCATGCGAATTTATTATAAACAATTTAAGCAGCGGCGGCGGCATCAGAAAATTTAAGACTCATATGCATGACACATTTTTCCCATTTCTTGAATTGAATCATCATCATCAACATCAACAAACACATCAACTGAGGATGTTGGAAAAACAGCTGAAGACTGGGAAAAAAAGACTAACGATTGTTATGCAATGCAACGCGAAGAATTGCAGCATTCTATGCTCCACTAAGCAGTGCAGAGACTCTGCAAAGACAGCGCTTCTTTATCTGCACGAAGTTCATCAATTCAAGTCGGAAATTAAACACAGAAGACTCTCCAAACTCAGTCGTGTAGAAAGAGGCGTGACAGCGTAGCGAAGGGGGAACTGTAAAGGGATATGAAGGGGAAGAATTCTCGCAGCTTATGCGCTTTTGTTTTGTCTGTGAGCGAGCGCGCATTTCCTGCATGAAATATTGAAAGATTGAAGAAGAAAAAAATTCTTTAATGCCATTTACCATTTGGCCATTTTCCTTTGTTTGATCTGTATTTTGCTTTCTTTCCTTCATACTGTGCACTGGGTGGGCCCCCCGAGGCTACTGCATGCAATCCGGAACAGTATTACCTTTCAATTTGTTTAGCCTCGAGTCTGATTACCATCTCAGCAGCATTCTTTCGGCTCTGTCTAAGCTTCGAATATCACTTGGATTCAAAAAGAAATATGAATTCAGTTTGGTCAAAGAGTTGAATGAACTCAATAAATAAATTAATAAATTTAATATAACTGCATAAATTATATAGAATAAAAATATTTATTAAATGTAAAGAAATCATAATATACAATTATAATGCAAAATACTGCTTAAAAATGAAATTGATTTAATGTAAAAACACAAAATATAACAAATAATATTTTGTGATGAATTGGATGATTCTACGTTTTTAAAGCAATTCTTAAGCTAAAAATAAATTTAAAAAACAATTTAATCTTGTTAATATAACTGGAAAAATTATATAAAATTAAAATATTTATTAAATGTGAAGAAATCATAATTTACAATTAAATGAAAACATTTATTAAATCCGCTTTTATTATAATGCAAAATACTGCCTAAAAATCAAATTGATTTATTATAAAAACATGTTATAAAATACAGCTTATAGTTTTTTTTTCATGAATTGTATGATTCTACGTATTTAAAGCAATACTTAAGCTAGAAATAAACTTAAAAAACAATATAAGTTTTGTTAATATAACTGCAAAAATTATATAAAATTAAAATATTTATTAAATTTAAAGAAATTACAATGAAATTTAACTATAATGCAAAATATCAAATCAAATTGATTTATTATAAAAACATATAAAATATAATAAATAATATTTTGTGATGAATTGGATGAGTCTAAGTATTTAAAGCAATTCTGAAGCTAAAAATAATTTTTTTATTTTCCAATATAGCACAATAAAGCATTACAAATGCATAGAAAAGTGCACAAAAAGTGATAAAAACAAAATGTAAAACGAAAACGCAAGAATCTAAAAAATGTGCCTTGAAAACTAAACAAAACAGTAAGAGAAATAAAAACACAACACCTTGTCTTCCGCAACAATAATAAAAACAACATAAACATTCACACAACTAGTGTGAATATCCAACGCCCCAGTGCCACGCCCCCAACGAATAAGTAAAACAAAGCCAAAAATAAAGAAAACTACATATTACAGAAAGCGTTGAAGAAAAACAAATCATGAGTAGTCAACCTGCCAGCCAGCCCGATAGCATTGACTTAGCCTATGATATGTGGGCGGGTCAATTCGAATTTGTCGGACCCACAACGAATGCAACAACAACAACAATAAATCAAAAGCACACATTGAACAACAACAACAGCAATAATAATAACAACAACAGCAACAGTAATAATAACAATAACAATTGTGTGAAATTTGGAAGCGAACGAAACGCTAGTCAAAAGTTATCATCGGCGGATAGTTTGGAGGATTTGAATTTGAATTTCAACACAAGTTCCACACAGAATCCACTTTGTAACGCCTACAGTTTGGGTGTGACTGGACAATATCCGGCATTCGATAAGCAACCCATACTGATCGATCACGAGACATTTTTGAGTCTCAATCCAGCCGATTTTGAGGATATTGTGCCATCTGATTCGGAGCCCAATTCATTGGTTTTCATCGAGAACAAACTTGAGAATAACAACAATAGTCTCGAGTCGAATAATAACAACAATAACAATAATAAGATATTGAATTTGGAAACGTTAACCAGTAAATTTAATAATAAGACAAATAATACAAATACAAACGGTTTTAAATTGGAAAATCTTAAGAACTTTAAGAACAAATTGCTCTGTGATTTCGAGGAGAACGGGGGAAGCGGAAACGGTGGATCCACTAACGGTACAAACAACAAAATGAACGGAGCCCTCAGTGCCGAGATATGCGATAATCTCAATGAGCAAGTAAGCAAATTGTTCCAGTAAATTTGTTAATATAACAATCCTAATAACACCCACCAAATGACCTTTGACCTATAGTTAAGGTCCACTTTGGCAATTTTGTTGTTGTGTATTTTTATTTTTGTATAAAAAGTTCAGGGTTAACTTACTATATTACGTGGTTGGCAACCCTTCCATGTTTGCATGTTAGTTTGTTAGCTAGTCTATCCCCATGTTTAGCCCTCTATACTATACAGAGAGGCATGTCAATAATGCCAATTTACAATAAATTAGCCCCGATTCCCAGTCAGTTGATTTAGTCTACCTTCGGATTGTTTCTGGCATTGTTCGCGACTGAGAACTGTTATATTTATATGAAAGTAATATATATTCATTTAATTGATTTATGTAAGATTTTTGTGAATATTCAGCTAAAATGCTGGAAACAAATGATGTGAGTGAGACATTTAGATGCTAACATTGAAAAAACAAATATAAAAAGTGTTATACAACGTCTTAATTAATTATTTATTGCACTTGCTTAAAAAGTAGTGTTTTTAAAAAACAAACATCTATATTACAAATGTTTAAAAATACAACAGTGTTGACTAAACTGAGCTACAATTGATCTTTGATTTATAAATCTTGAGGTGAAACCATAAACAGCTTTAATTGTGTTTTGACAGAATTTATAAGCTTGAAAAAATTTCTTATACGCAATTTGTGAAATTTATAATGCACAGTATTTTCTAATTATTTTGTTTTAAACTTTCTACTGCTCTTAGTTTATCTTAAATAAATTTTAATATAAATGAATTAAATTCATATTTATAAAAAAAGAGCGTTGTTAAGCATATAAAGTAAATAGAAAACGCCTCTTGTTTTGGTAAAATTGCGATTTCGGAATTACAAATAAATTTGTTTTAATGTTCAGTAAACTTTTATGTTTTTCAAATTGTTTACAAACTTCCTTGACATATTTACCTATCAACAAAGAGAAAAAAACTTAAAGAATAACAAGAAATAGTGTTTTTTTTTGTTTTAAATTGCAAACATCTGTTATAAATAAACATAGAATTCATAAATTATATTTTTCGAAGCGGCCGAAAAATGCGTCAAATGAGATCAGCGGTCGAAAAAAAATTAAAAAGAAAACAAGAAAAGCAAAAAACCAAAAAACGCTGATGAATGAACGAAGCAGATGAATGAACTGAAATTTAAGCAAGTGGATGATGATTAGTGGCTAAAAATGTGTCAACGAAAGTAACTGAAGAAACGGAAGGAGAGACAAAAAAAAAACAGAACAGAAGCGACTTTTTGGGGTCTTGGGTCTTAAGTTTCTAAAAATGAAATGTCTAATGCGATTGCAACAAGTTGAAAGAATGGAAATACTTGGGGATATGAGAGATATGAGATATGGGTAGCGGGAACAACCTCATTTTCTCAGTCTTTCAACGTATGTGGATGCCATGCACCATGGGGCACAAACGGCAAGCAGAATTCGACATGCAACTAATTGCATGATGCAATTTTCCAGTTATATGCATGAGTACTACATTGGGCTCAGCTAATTGGCCATCGGAGCTGTGAATGCGAGCATGTGATTAATCAAACGAAACTCTTTCAAAAGTCAAAGTCTCTCAACACCCCACAATGCAACCCTGGAGGTCAATGGAAGTCCGATAATTCCACAAAGACGGATGTTAACCCAACAAATCCACTTGTTCAATTCTCCAGTTTGTTTACAATATATGCTAATGGGAACGGACTCTCATTTGATAAATGTAACAAATGGGAGCATTATTGTTGTTGTTGCCAGCGGAAAGTGTTGCAAGTGTTTTCATTTTGTTGTTTTTGTTGCTTGGAATCTTTTGAGGTCAAAGCTAATGCTGATTAAAATGACGATGCTCGGAGCATTTTTCAATTGCTATTAAAATTTACGAGCTGTTAATGTCCGGAGAATGGCACCAAACTGAAGGAAAAGTGATTATGTTGTGTATCAGGTCTTCAGTTATCGCATTTAAGTGATAGACGATAGAAAATTTAAGTGAAAGAGGCAGAAAAATATTACAAATATGTTTATTTATATATCATATGGAAAGCATCGATGAGTGCTGTTTAGGGCTGGCATGTTTCTAATCTATCTGTCTTTGATCTTCAAATTAATCAACAAAAGACGACAACTTAATCGTCTTTATGTTACGTTTGTTACACATGCGATCTTAATATGATTAGTTTTCATATATCAAATTTTAACCATCGATCAGTGTTGGTTAAGGCAAGTATTTATCAGTTCTATCCGTCTTTGATGCTACTCCTACTCAATTGACCTTTAATTAATAAATTTTTCTCACCTTTGCCTTTACAAAATGCTTACTTATCGTATTTTTTACAACTATCGATCAGTGTTGGTTAAGGGTAACATATTTCTATATGTATTTTTCGAGTTTTGGGATCGATATATCAATTGTATCTATTTTAATCTTCAATAAACGCATTTCCTTAACCTTTGCCGGCTGTTTTTATTTTTCTGCGAACACTTTTCCATTATTAGTTACGCACACATTTTCCCATCATAATGTCACCTGTCAGACTGTCAAAGCTTTCCAGTTTTCCATTTCCCCCCCAAAAAAAAAAAAACAAAAATAACAAAATGTTCACAGTGAGTTTCCGATTTTTACACACATCTTAATGTTATGGGGAGCAGACCGCAAATGACCCTGGAACTAACCCTGCTGACATTTTGATGGGCTTCAACAAAAGTGACAAGAAAAAGTGAAGCATTAAAGATTACCTCCCTCCCCCGCTCTTCACCCCCCATTATTTTCTTCAGTCCTCTCTCTTTCCTGTTTTGAAAAACGGCACTTGTTACTCAATTTGTCTGCCTGAATTTTTATTATTATTTCTTTCTTTTTTTTTGCCTTTTCTTTATATGTGTTTCTTTTATGGCTTGTATGACTTTTTGTTTATTTTGGCCAACGGTTCTCGGTCTCTGTTTTTGTTTGTTTGTTGTTGTTCTTTTCTGTAGAATTTGAAATAAAATTTCTAGTTTGCTGCCATTTAAACATACATTTATAACTATATATAAAAGATACTATAACTTTTTGTTTTTGGCATGGTTCATTGTACACATATGGGTACATATGATGAGTACTCGGGCCCTATATAACTCTCTCTCTCTCTCTTTCTTTCGGTCTCTCAGCTAACATAGAGTTTACATGACATTTTCGATGCCTCATTCCTAGGCCTTTATTCAGTTGTTGCCGTGCCGCGCGTCGTATCGTTAGTTATTTTTTACGTCTCTTAATTTGACCGATCTTTTATATATGTATATATATTATATATACTATATAGTCTGTCTTTGACGTCAAATTGTTATTGTGTGTGCCGCTGATTTTTATTTACTGTTTACATTAGTCTCTCCCTCAACATTCGCCGCAAATTGCATTTAATTAAGCTTAATTGAAGCCTTTGCCAACAGTTGGACAGTCACTGTACAGCCCAAAATCCCACCCACAATTTGTATGGCAAATGCCTAGCATTTTATTCAATTGAACTTTTCAATTGACTTTTTGTAAGCAACATATGTAAAGACTTGTGAGAGAGATAGAAATGAAGAGCAATCCATCTAATTGCTTAGCTGAGAATAAGTCTCTTCAATCGACTTACAACACTGAAAAGATTTGTTGATTTGTGTTTAATTTCTCTATTAAAAGTGTCATTATAATATTACTTAAATAAATGTTATTTTGATACATTTTACAACATTAGAAAGTCTTGTCAATTTGTTTAATGAGATATAGAGCACGATTTCCACGATTTCTTGTATTTATATATCATAATTAACAGTCTTTGCAGTTAAGTCTATTTATCGAATATATAGAAAACATTTACCAACACTGGCAGCAATATTGTTCAACGCTGTGCTATCAGTTACCCTGTATTCCACTTGCAACACAAAGACGCATCCGCTTCGCACATTTCTTATCGCCAGCTGGGCATGCAAGTGACGACTGATTTCAAATATGCATCGTATATATAGACACCATATATATAAACAGATACACACTACTAAATATATACCGATAATTACACTGAACATCAGTTTGAGTGCTGAAATCAAATATTTGGTTTCACTTATGTACCAAAAATAGTTAATGAATGCAACGCCAACATTTGTGGGGGCCTTACAGTCAATGGGCGTATACTTAATATTTATGAAATTTATATGGGATTGGCATGCCTAATAAAACACTGTTCAACAAGTGATTTGTATTGTAAAATTATATTGGAAACTTAAGTTAAATATCAACAAAGTGTAGTTTGTTTTTGAGACGAGACTTTTGTTTACTTTTAAGGAGGAGTACTCTTTGTTTTAAAGAACTTGTTGTGCAGTGTAATAAAGAGTATGCAGCCCACAGAGTGCGTCGTCTTTGCTGCTGATGTTAAACAAAAAAGCTGAAAAACAGCCGCCGGCTACGTGTTGCAGTCTGTTGTGGCAAGCAAATGAGCAAAGACGACGCGATTTCAACTGAAATTTTTGTTGAATATTTGATGAGTAGAGAGGGATATACATATATAAATATTATACAGAGACCCAGATAATGTATATATGCAAATGTATTTGAAAAATCACATGGCTGATGAGCAGTTGGTGAATGAGCTGCTCCACGATTTGCGGCACATGAAAAGCGATTGTGTTAGTAGCTTATTAAAATCCCATTGAATTCCATTCAATTAATGCAATCATTTAATTTTTTTTATTTGTATCATTTAGCTGGAGCTGCTGCAGCGCAAGGTGGACGATCTGTCAGATACGCAGAATATAGCCGAGGATCGTACGACGCGCACAAAGACGGAATATGCGGTGCTCCAGGCGCGTTATCACATGCTCGAGGAACAATACAGAGAGGTGGGTAACAGTTTGACAAGCACTGTGTATCGATTCTTGATAAGAATTTTCTTAGATTATCAAAATTTGGAAACAAAAATTAGGAAATATAATTATGAAGCATGAAATTTGGAAATAATAGTAAGGAAACCAAAATTACGAATAACCAAAAATATTTTATGATTTTTTTTTTTAATATATTTAAAATTAAGGAGTGGTTAAAAATTAAATATTATTATATATTTTCTAATGTTTATGAAAAAACACATCTCCAAATCACAATACTTTAAATGTTTTTCATGTAATTTAAAAATAGTAATAAGAAACCAAAATTAGGAATAATGTTATTAGGAAAAAATATTTTATGATAAAGTGCGCGATTTTAAATAATATATTTTTAATATATCTAAAATTAAGTTTTCAACAATATTAAATCTTTTCTTATATTTATGAAACACACTTTTCCAAATTTGTGTACTCTAATATTTATCATAGTTGAATTTTCCTAGTTTATGTTACAATTTTTAACTTTCTTTTTTGGTTTCTTGAAATTTGTTCTTAGTTTAATTTCATTTTGTTTTTTAAATTCTTACAAAAATAGTTGAAATTCATATAATCTGTTTATCGTATTTTATAATAATTGATTTTATTTGCTCAATACAGTCGGAGCTGCGAGCCGAGGAGCGCTTGGCGGAGGAAAATAAGCGTCATCGGGAGATTGTGGCGCGCGTGGAACGCGAAGCCTCGCTGCAGAATGAGAACTGTCAGATGAAGATGAAAGCCACTGAAATTGAGGCGAATGCACTGCGCGATGAGGCGCAAAGATTGCGTGTCTTATGCGATAAACAGGCCAATGATTTGCATCGCACCGAGGAGCAGCTGGAGCTGGCACGCGATCAGATTGCTGCACTGCAGCAGGAATACGATGAACAAATGCAAACGTTGCGACGTCACGAGCAGGAGAAGAAATCCACCGAGGAGCTAATGCTTGAGTTAAGTCGCGAATTGCAACGTGCCCGCGAGGAGAATGGGGCACGTGCCATGCCCACCACATCGCCGGAGAGCATAAGACTGGAGGAGCTGCATCAGGAGCTCGAAGAGATGCGCCAAAAGAACCGCTGTAAATATACAAAATAGTTATATTTAATCCTATAATTAACATAATCTTAATTTTAGCCCTTGAGGAGCAGAATGAGGAGTTGCAGGCCACCATGCTGACGAATCAGGCCACCATGCTAACCAATGGCGTGGAACAGGGTCGTCATCTGTTGAGTGGCACCCTCAATAATCTAGCACAGGAGCTGGAGGAAATGTCACAAGCTCAGGTGTGTATGATATACTGAGCATAGTTGGTCCCTTACCATTCCTAAGCTTTTAGTATTGCCACGCCTACTCAAACATATATCAAACTTGTCCCACGCACAGTCACCGCTTGTAATTGTCGCACAGTTTGAGAGTCCTGCTGCATTCACATTGTGCCCGTACCGCATTCCGTTGCATTTCTTATCATACTATATATTTTATATTATATTTATTGTATTACAGGATTCTGTGGATTCAGCCACATTAGCATCCTTAAGTCAGGTAATGCTTATCCACCAACAACAAGAATTACAAAAAAATTATAATCAAAATCAAAATGAAACTAAAACTCACAATCACACGGTTTTGGAGCCACTGTGCATGCACTGCAGTTTGACAATGACTGTTTTATGGTTTTTGGTTCACGTTCTTTAACAATTTATTTCGGCACTTGTTTTGTTTTTTTTGTTTTTTTTTATGTTTATGCAAAATTTCAAATTATGTGTTGGGTTCATTTAGCAACTAAGTGTAACAAAAAGAAAAGTTTTCGTGTTAACTGTACCAGAATTCTCAACAAAAATTAATTTCTATAAACTTATAGCTGCAACAAGCCTTCCAGGAAAAGGAAGATGAGAATGTGCGTCTAAAGCATTATATCGACACCATCTTACTCAACATCGTGGAGAATTATCCCCAGCTACTGGAAGTCAAGCCCATGGAGCGGAAATAAAAATCGGAAGAATATCGAAACGGATAAGAATAAGGAAAAACAGCCCAGACACTTTACAGTTTCTGTACCACCTAACGTTAACTCAAACAAAAAATATATATAAGAAAACAACCAACTAATTAACTACTTTAAATGTTATCCTAAGCAATCCCATATATTTATGTTTTCTTAACTTAAGTCATAATTTATTTTATAACAATTTATTGTAGTTTTTAAACCGAACAACACAAAGGAGAAAGATGAAAAAAACAGAACAGAACAAAACAAAACAACAGATTTATGTGAAATTAGTTAAAATTGTTAATCTAATTATTTTTTCGTATAACTTTTAATCTAATCGTTATGTATAAATAAATTCATGTTTGTAAAATAGTAAAGAAAACTAAATTGTCTAAAAAGAATAATATGTATCCAATCAATTTTTTGTTTATAGTTTTTGTAGTGTTGTTGAGCCTTGAAGTTATTATCTATAAGAAAAATTTAGATAATAAGATGAAACACCTTTTAAATGAAACAATATTTATTAACAATTTTAACTAGAATCGATATGAAGATATGTATGTCTATATGAGTAGATGTTGCGAACGAATCCATAGTTTGAGTACCTTTAAACAATTTTAGATACAATATCCTTTCAACTCTATTTAAAGATATGTTACTAAGAGGCAGCCTTTTGAATATCTCTGGGAGTTTCTTTATTTCACTCACTTTCTCTTTTTTTATTACCTTCTCAATACTATCTTTTCTATAAATCTCCCGAGAGCCTCAGGCTGTCAAATATACTATATTCAGATCCAAGAAGAACCTATCAAAAATTTGCGTTTATGGTATGGACAATCCCCAGGATATGTAGTTGGAGCTTTAGTTAGAATGAAAAGCAATTATTTATAACAATAAAATAATAATATTAAAATGAAAAGTATGTAAAACTAAACTTAAATAACTGAACTACATACTATTTATAAATACACATGTGTAAACCATATTAATGGACGTAATGTGCAAAAGTTTTGGGGTTCGTCATTGTAGAGATACGTTCAGACGATCCCATGAAGCTTAGACTTAAACTCAACGAAAACTTAACACGATAACTCAAGTGGTCAACTCTTCTTTATAAATATATATATATACCAATAACTATATCGAAATTCTATGTAGAACTTTGCTAATCAAAATATTTGATGCCTTAAATGATTTATACCCATTAAGAAATTCTTTTGTATGATAGAAATGTGTTGTAAAAGGCAAGAATAGAAAAGTTCTAAGCTTGTAGATAACACTAAAAAAAAGTCCATTACGATAAATGTACATCTTTCTATATACATTAATTATATGTATGTACATGTCTATGTCTAATAACATAGCGCTTAATTATATAATTTACACCAAGAAGTGTACGGAACAATACTAAAAATAATAAAAAGAATTTTATAAAAACACAAAAAACAGAAAAAAAAAGTACGATATTTTGGAGTGATCTGGAAATGAATAAATGCTAATGAAGCGTTGAAAACCCACCCAAAAACAATAACCATAATTGGTGAATTTATTGAGGAAAGTATTGCCGGAACCGGTTTTGATCCCAGCTGTTGCCTTGAACTTGCAACCGGTTCGTGGATTACATCAGGGATTGTCTGTTATCGTATATAAGCCGGTGCCAAGACCCAGTTCAGGACACAGAAGACATTGGAGGTGAAGTCACAAGATGTTCAAGCTCAACTTAATTTTGGCCACAGGTGAGATCAACAGATCATTGAAGATCATTGATCTTGACTGATCTCCTTCATCTTTTCGTAGTGCTGCTGTGTTCCGTCTTCGCCACAGCGCAGGTGATGCCAAATTCAGAGATCGGCCGGGTTACACTCCAAGTGCCGTTGCTGTCCAATGGAAAGCCCGTGATGACCAAGGATAAGGTGGATCAGGTGGAGGTGGCACATGTTGTTGAGATTAAACCCGGCAAGGTGGTAAACGATGAGGTGGTAGTACCTCCCGTTGTAATGAAGCCGGTGCCCAAGGTGCGAAATATGAGAGCTGTGGTGGAAACGGTGAATCCTGGTGTACCTAATCCTGGCAAGCCCAATCCTGGTATGCCCAACCCTGGAATGCCCAACCCTGGAATGCCCAACCCTGGTATGCCAAACCCTGGAATGCCAAACCGTGGTATGCCCAACCCTGGAATGCCCAACCCTGGTATGCCCAACCCTGGAATGCCAAATCGTGGTATGCCCAATCCCGGAATGCCCAATCCTGGCATGCCCAATCCCGGAATGCCCAATCCTGGCATGCCCAATCCTGGCATGCCCAATCCTGGCATGCCCAACCCCGGTGTTCCGCACGTAGCCGCCTCGGAGATTCAACCCGTCGTCGTACTGCCGCCCAGCACTACCAAATCCCCAGTTGAGATGCGCCAAACCATGCCCTCAAGGAACTGTCACCAGCTGCTTTTGGCCGACATGACAACCACCCCGATGCCAATGTCGCCTCCTCCTGCTGAGAACTGCGATCAGTTGTGCACCAAGTTTGAGTTGATTCCCATCTGCGCCCACAATGGCGTCTGTCTCCATGAGTTCCCCAATCAGTGCGTCATGGACACCTTCAACTGCAAACATCGCGATTTGGCATTCCGTACCGTCGACGAGGATGTCTGTCGATTGGGATTGTGCGCCCGGCGATGCAAAGCGGAGGATCTCAAAATGTAAATTAGGCAAAAGTATTACATTAATTATATACACACAATACATATAAATTTTGTATGCCCTTTTAGAGGGTATTATTTGGTCATAAATAAAGAACAAATCGAGTAATTTCAAAAATAACATGACAATGAGTCTCTTTTTTCGTTCTCCTTTTTTTGCATTATGAGAAGCTTTAAGCTCTCACAATTGTGACTTTTATTTACACATATGTATGTTAATAAATTCAATAATAATTCCCACGAAGTTGGGATTCTACACTCGAATTATCATGATACTCCGGAGAATTAAGCTCCGTTTTTGGCTCTTCGAACTTCGGATTTTGTTTTATTCTTATTTATAGAAAGAAAGCTCATCAAATCTTTTACAGTCAAAATGTATAAATCAATACTTTAATTTTGATTCCGAGACTTTTATTTTCTTGTACAAAATCATGCCAAGGTTTTGAACAATTTCAAACGTTCATAACTTTGACAAAACTGAACAGATCTTGAAGCGGTCTGTCATTTTGATCTTGATTTTGCTTCTAAATTGATTCTGCATTTAAATTTATATTAATTGATTTTGAAAATTTATTTTTTTCAGCGTTTCGATTTTGATGGTAAGTCTCCCTTTGTGATTTTTGATAATTTAAAATTTGAAATCTCAAGCTTTAACTTTTAATCAACTGCTTATGTCATAATTAGTAGCAAACAAAACTTTTAACTTGACTCTGAGGCATTTAATTTACTTGTTAAAGGTCATGCCAAATTGGACAAAAATTTTGACTTGTAAAGTTGCTAGGTCAAAGGTTTGACCAATTTCAGATCATCATAACTTTGCCAAAACTGAACAGATCTTGAAGCGGAATGTCATTTTAATCTTGGTTTAGCTTCTATATTAATTCTGCATTTATAATTATTTAATTTTGTGAATGAAATATATTTCCTCTAGATGCAGTTTATTAACTAATGAGCACCACAATTCATATTTTCGGTTGGGAAAATGTAGTTTTTCCTAAAGAGAATAATAGATATTTGATTTAAAATATGATTGGCAAATTATACTTTATTATTTATTTGAGTTTTAAAACTGTCAATTTCTAAATTGATCTGTTGCTTGTTATTGCTTTTATACTGTTATGCCGAGTTCCTTGCGCTCTTCCTTGCTGCAGAGAGGCACGTGTCCTTGTGTACAACGATAGTTCTCGACAATGTTGAAACGCTTTTGAGGATTACGGCAATTGTAGGCAGCCATGGTGCAGCGACTGGTGAAGAGTTGCAAACACTGTCCATTGTGGGCACATACGCTCAGATCTTGATCCGTACAGCTGAAATTGCATTTATCCGGCACTGGACTGATCATCTCATCCAGCCAGACAATTTCTCCATGCTGATTTGCTGCTGGCAGATGACTTCTTAATGCAGGTAACACGCTGGCATTGACAGCGATGATAACTAATTATAAGAGAGAATAAAATATAGTGACAGTTACAGTTTGAGATATTTATACAATGCTCTTAAAACTTACACAGGCAAAGTAGCAAAAATTGCTTCATGGCTTCAAGCTTTTTAAACTTTTAAGTTGTTTATTGTTTAACCTTGCTGTGTTTGCAGCAACTGTTGAACTGTTGATTCTGTCTGCCGTTCCAATTGTTTTTATAACAAAGTTTTCTCACACAAATTTGCAGCTTTCCAGCCGCTACTCTCCCATAATCCTTTATTTTAACACCTGACAAAAATATGCAAAACTGAAATATTATCATTGTCATCATCTTTTGGGCCTGCCATTTAAAATGTATTGTTTGCCTGCCAAAAATAAAAGCTTTTGTTGTTGTTCATCCCGTGGGAAATTTGCATATTTACTTTCTTTTGTTGAAATAATAAATTTTGTGCACAACTCGCAATTATGCAGGAATTAAGAATATTATTCTTGTTAAAGTAATTAAAGCATACTTTTAGGCGCAGTTTGTAAATTGCTTAAATGCTTCTGAAACTGTAAGTCAATTAAATTTTAAAATGATAATAATTGTAATCGTAAATAAATAATTGACTTAAATCTCAGTTAACTTTGTTATATTTGATTTTAATGTCTTGTAGAGATAATTTTAGCCAGGCCTTGTCTTGGTAACTGCCACGCCCCATCAAAAGGCATTTGGCACAAAATATCTCAAAAATCTTTAAAATCATATTCTATAAGGAAGCGATTAATGCGAATAAAACAAATTTCCGTCAATTTGTGCCCAGTCAGTCGATCGTTGAGGCAAAACGAAACCAGTTCCTTCAGGGAACATACAGAATAATTATAATTAGCATATACAGTGCATTAAAATATAAAGATGCTTATGACAAATCGTTCGATTGGTTCGATTCAAGCACACAAATGATATTTGATCGGGATCGTATATAAACTGGAAGCTGACATCGAAAGCGTCACAGAACGCTGCCAAGCGTCGTATAGTGAAAGTGTGGAACGCAACTGAATTTTGTGGAATACAACTAATAAAATGATATTCTTCTTCATATTTGGTGAGTTGAAAGTGGGCGTGGCATGTGCTGAATCGAAGATATAACTTCATTTATTTAACTCAGCTTTGCTGGCGGCATCTCAGGCCGTGGAAGTTGACAAACCGGAGCAACAGCTGCCGGAGAAGATGGAATTGCCCGCGCATATTCAAACGCTGATAACAAACCACATCAATCATGTGCTGGAAGCGACACAGAAACCACATGGACAGACGACAGTATTGACTGGCCACGTGCCACAGGTGGCAGAAGGAAATGGTAATGGAAAAGGAAAATCAGCAGTGGCAGTGGAAAAGCCGCATTTGGATTTGCTGCCACCACATGTTGAGCGACCAAAGGTAGTGTCCCAAGTGATAAATCATCAGGCAACTGGCACATGGCAGCATCCAGCTCCTGTTGCTGTTGCTGGCCATAACAAAGTGGTGATGCCGCCGGTTGCACAGATTGTGGTCTCAGTGCCCGGCCAACAGCCGTTGAATGTTGGCGACAAGGTCAACAAGTTGCAGCAGCATGTCAACAATGTGATGCACTTGGCCGAAACGCACATTCCCACAGCCATCAATCAGGCGATCCACGAGCGCGAGAAGTTGCACACAGAGAAGCAAAAAGAGAAGCACCAAGTTACCACTTCCACTTCAGCTCCTGGTCATCAGAGACTTCGCTTGCTCTCAAACGAAGTTGAGGTACCCGAATTGCTGGAAAAGCAACGCGATCTAAAGAAACTCGGAAAATGCAACTTTGAGTGTCCAGAGAAGGCGCTGCCCGTTTGTGCTACCAATGGAAAATGCGTTGTCGAATTTTCCGGACAGTGCGAACTGAGTGAATGGAACTGTTTCAACACCAAAAATGGTAAGTTGAAATTGATTAAAAAAAATTAGCAGCCTATAACTTGTACTTAATTTTCAACACTTTGTCTTAATTAGTATTCCATCAAGTGCACGATGACGAATGCAGGAACACAATCAAATGTTACGATCGTGATATGGAGTAAGATCGAGATCGAGATCGAGAGAGATCAAGACAGAGAGGTGCATTAACGAATTTATAATTAATTGTTTAATAAATATAATATAATAATTTGCGAATTTACCAATAAATATATGAGATGATATGATAGCAGAAAATTGTATTATGCTTTAATTGTTGCCAGAATTTTATAAGTATTTTTCGCTTAACAGCTCTAAAATTGACTATGCATCAGTTTAAATTTTGTATTAACTTTATTTACATATGAAAAAGAAAATTCTTTAAAAGCTGCGGACGAAGTCTTATATATTTTTACAATTCAACTCTCAAAAATATTTATTCTGCATCTTATGCGAGAAACGATTAGTTAAGATTAAAGTTGTTTGTCGATCAAACTATTAAAATTTGGGAAAAGTTTGGGGTTGTATATTCTTACTGATCCTTAACATAGTTAATTGTAGTAAATAGTTAAAATTGCTCAAAAAGTCTTTAAAAATTATACTTTAATTTAAAAAATTAGCATGAAACCAGTTTCAGAACTTATTTGATTGAATTTAATATTTAAAATTGATAATGCAACAATGCGAATTAAATTCAATTTGGTGTAAATATGTTTAGATTTTTTTAAATCTATTAAACTGAAATAAAACTGTTCGATTTTGTGGGTTTAGCTAATAAAAAAATCGTCTCGAATACCAGATTAAATACTTAAATACATCACTTTTGAGATCCAAAAATTATTTATGCTACATTTTTCAACCCTAACAATTTAGCTTTCGAAATTATTTATGGTAACACTTGTTATTTATACAGTACATAGGGAAAATTTCCCATACCATTCAGCATTTGAGATTTGTTGACTTTACAGCTTTGACGTATTTTGCCTTTTTTTTTCCGGAGTTTACTTTGTATGTTAGGTGTACTTTACTGTTCAACAAATATGGATTTGGTTCTTTGGCAACAATGAAATGCTTAAATGCTGCTCGTTACTCTTCAGATCAATTGGCAATCGTCTACTTTATCATTACATGCCTCAAACGCTTGCCACACTTTCCACACATACATTGCTCGCAATCCCAGGCAGACGGCAATCATCCAATTTGTCAAAATGGCTTATTAACGGATTTGGCCAAAGCCCAGAACGCCAAACGCAAAGCCAAGTAAATGCCAATGCCAATGCCAATGCCAATGCCAATGGGGAATACGAGGGCAAGGAATGAGCAATGGAGCATTGGACCAGTCTCAGCTGTTCCAATCGAATCTGGCTTCACATAATATATGTGTTTTTTTTTCCTTTCCTGCTCGCTTATCAAATGTTGCCGCATGCAAAGACATGCAAAGAGTTCGATAAGTGACAGACGCCTCCTGGTTGGCCGCCTTGTCAGCACTCATTCTCAGTGCAATAGTCGATGGAACTACAAACATAAGTCTTGGACTTGGCCTCAGTTCTCAGTCGAAGATTGTAGCTGAGACTGGAACTGAGACAGAGACAGAGACTGAGACTGAGACAGGGACCTCTTGCTCCCATTAAAAAGCACTTTATGAATTTGCGGCGAGCCAAAAAGAAATCATTTCTTTGCGTTTGCCAGCTTCAGTTTCAAATTTTGCAGAATTTTAGTGAGGGTATTAAAGAGTTGATGGGTTTAAGTTTGGAACTCATCAAAGAGTCGGAGGGTAATACATTTTCTAATGCATTGCCACCGCACAATGAGAATTTTAAGTATTTAACATGGTGTAAATTTGTATCATGTGGTTAACAAATTCTATCATAGTCATATCCTTTGACTTGTATTGTAGATTGTAGATTTAGTAGATGCCATTCTGAGTCAAGTTTACAATGATAATTAAAAAAATTTTATATCTAGTTGACAGATTCTATCATTATATATATTTATTATTTTATTTCTTTAATTTGATCGAACGTTCAGCAATACTACAATACTACAAATACTTTATATGTAGCTGACAAATTTTGTTATTATATTTCTATATCTATATATTTGGGCTGTGGTTTTTTAATTGGTGGCAACTCTACTAAAATTTATAGTTAGTTGGTATATGTCATTGCAATACAATTAATTCTTAATTGTTAAGATATAAATATAGTATTGCAAAAAATATAACATTTTTTTTAACAAATATTTACTATTCTGTAGAAAAATTTTGTATACTTTAATACGTCTGAATGTTAAATTGAGACGGGCTTTTA
The DNA here is from genome assembly GCA_035042165.1 of Drosophila kuntzei. Taxonomy (NCBI): domain Eukaryota; kingdom Metazoa; phylum Arthropoda; class Insecta; order Diptera; family Drosophilidae; genus Drosophila; species Drosophila kuntzei. The sequence continues at coordinate 313,549 of JAWNLU010001704.1, forward strand.
AAATGTAGAGTGACAGCGCTACAATATTTTTTATAAATATTTAAAACCTATGTACTCAGTTGAATGAAACAGTGTCAAAATTTCCATCTAACTCGTGGTGGCAACCCTGCAATGCTAATTGGATTTATTAATTATGTAGATACAGCTGCGAAAAATAAAATAGCACCACCCTCCTACCTTCTCAACCCTCTCAGCCTTCCAATTCTAAAGGAAACCCAATATATATTTTATGTATTAGATATTCAAGGCTTTATGAAAAAAAAAGTTTTGGAAAAATCGCTGCCCCAACTATATCTTTTTTGACAAGTAAGACAAAGTCTCATAGTGGTGCTATTTTTTTTTTCGCAGCTGTATGTATTTGATAGATATGAAAAAAGTGAATTATATATTTAAAAACTGAGCTAATTCTCTCACATCTATATCTATGTTTAGGGTATTTATATAGCCAACATTGGAATTTTGGTTGGTTTGAATTTTACTCTCATGTTAGAACTGCGACGTCCACGCGCCTTTTGGGGGCCATAAATTTCACATTTGCAGTTAGCCTGGGGAGCTGCCTGTCCTGTCCGTCCGTCCGTCTGTCCGTCCGTCTGTCCGTTGCTCTGTTTTACAAATATTTGACTTAGTTTTGCTTGAACTAGAGCTGTTGGAACTGTTGGCCAGTTGGGCAGCTCTCTTGGCCAACTCTTGGCAACCCGCTGCGTGTCTGCCACGCATGCGCCATCTTTAACATCGTCTCCCAAGGGGGAAGCACCGAAAAGCACCGTTAACTGGTGCACGTTGCTTATCTCTGAATGTGTTTTAGCCTTTTGGCTTTGACTGCTTTTACTTTGGTAGCAGCTTCTCCTGCTTCTCCTGTCACTTCTGCTTCTTCTCCTGCAGTATCTCTTAATGCCAAATGCGTGAGCTGTGGGCTGTGCCGCAGTTGCAGTTGCAATTGAAGTTGCAGCACGTTGTTGCAAGTTGACTCTGCCGCAGCGGAAATGCAATTAACACTTTGGGCCATAATTGCGTGCCAAATGCATTTGGCTTGGACCAAACGGGTTCTGACCCCTCTCTTTCACCTTTCTCCTCTCCTCATGCCACATCAATTGAGGCACGCAGCAGCTGCTGTTGCATTGCGCTTGTTTTGATTTGCTCGACTCATTTGCAAGCAACGTGGCCATTAATCAGTTTCGGCAATGCCTCCATTCCAAAAGGAGCAGATATTCCATGTGGAATTTTGCAATACTCTAACCAGACTTACAGACACTCTTACACTCTTACACTTTTCAATTGCAATTCTTGAATATACAGAAAGAGCGAAGTTTCTTTAGATTGAAATTCTTGTGCTCAGATTTCGTTACGGTTGAAAACATTTCAGTTTGACTTAGTAAATCGTAAATAAGTTGCCTATTAATTTAAAATATTAGAATCAGGGATTAAAACCTTAACCGAAACCGTAACCTTTAACAGGTGAAAACCAATTGAAATTTGTAACCGTAACTAAAATCATAGCCGAAAATAATTTTTTCCGCTGTACGGAAACCCATAAACCGAAACTCTTTAAACCGAAATAACCGTTTAGTAACCGATTCATTTATAAGGGTTAATTTCGGTTCTACCCGTCGCAGCTACTGAGCAACTTCGAACTGCCATAACTTTGTCAAAACTTAATCAATTTCCATGCGCAATGTTAATTTGAGCATTATTTTCCTTCTAAATTCGTTTTGCATTTAAATTTTGTTCATTTGGAAAATTCGAACATTTCGAAAAATAATAAGGGGTAACACTGTACAATTTTTAAAAAATTCAAAATTTTAGAATTTTGATAATCAAAGAATAATTTAAATGCAGTAGGAATTTAGAGGTAAAATAATGCACAAATTTACACGTGGAAATCGATTGACTTTTGACAAAGTTATGACAGTTGGAAGTTATTAATTATCAGAAAAATCAAAATAATCGAAGTGTTCAGACCAAATTAACCAAATTTACATGAGGTATAATTATAATAAAATCCACATAACGCATAAAATTCCAGTAACCAGATAATATTATTTAAGCATTAAGTCTTTTTTCATGTTAAGCAATGAAAAACGCTTTTTATTTTGGTCAACCGAAAACAAACTATTTTTTTTGTGAACCGAAACCATACCGGTATTTTCAAACCGAAACTTACAAAACCGATACTCGATACCGATTTTGCATAGCCGAAACCGTAACTGAACCCGATATTCGTTTCGGTTTTAATCCCTGATTACAATATATTGGGGCTTAAAACAAAACAAATTATATCCTTAACTGTTGGAATATATCACACATTTATTAATGGACATTTTCTGTATTTAATTCCATTATCTTAAATTATAAATACGAAGATCTACGCAGTAATTGATAAAATAATTAAATTAAGTCTTCTTATTCTTAATTCGATAATTTTTAACACATTTTTAGATATATGATAAGAACGAGGACTTAAGAATATTACCACACCAATTTGTAAAATCTACATTTCGAAAACAACTTCAGTGTGGCAATAAAAGAACGAATATTTAATGCTCCTGAATTCCACCATATCAGGTCAGCGATTGGTTATTATTCAAATAAAATTGTATTATTATTTATATCTATATTTTCTTTAAATTTGATTCAAACTAAACGATATAACTAATTTGACAGTTTATTGTTCGTTAGTTTTAATATAATAAAATTATGTGGGTACATTTATTAAAGTATTATTAAAAAAATTAAATTAAAATTAGTATACTCAAAGCAGACTGACAGATACTCTAACTCTTCAAATCATTGCAAACACTTGGCTAATTCTCAATTAGAACTTAAATTGCTATTGTCCAACATTTAAATGCAGATGCCAAATTAACGGCCATTTGGCCGACGGGCTTGGCTAACCAGCTTCAGTTTCCTCCCTTTAGTTGGTAGAAAACTGGAATTACATGTCACATCACAACAATGTCTAGCTGAACAGTGTTTTTAATTCAACTGAAATTAATTGAGTAATTTGATGAGAAAACGCAGCCAAAACAATTCCACGGATGAGGACAAATGAGCCGAAGGGAGGCGCGATATGAGCGTGGAAATTGTAGCAGATGCAGATTGTATGGCTGAAAGCAACAATAACGAGGCCAGACAACAGCAACAACAATAACAATCACAACAACAACAACAACAAATTTAATATAAAGCATATTAACTTTGATGGCAAATGGCCGCGGGGCAAAGGCGCATGCCGAAGTCCAATGGAGATGACGATGGAAATGGAGATGGAGATGGAAATGGAGATGGAGTCATGGATTTTGTAGTCATCTGTCAGGCGTTGGCGTTACACAAGCCGAGCAGAAGGAAAGACGGTAAGTCGAAGTAGCTGCAACACATGTTCTGATGATGTGCGCGCTTTGAAGTCAGAATCTCAGAGACAGAAGGCGATTCATTGTGGAGGCAGTTAGCCAACTTGCAACTTGCAACTTCCAGCTTCCAGTCCAGTAGTCGTGGGGGCACTTTGGATGTGCCTGCCACATGACAACCGTTTAAAAAGGTTTTATTTACACCGAAGACAGGGCAGAAAAGCAAAAGCAACAAGCAACAAGCGTTACCCATACATTCTCGTACTTGTAGTCAGATCAGATCCAAAAGGCAGCTGGCAGCGTTTGGTCGCGTTGCGCGCAATTAAGTTGCCAACAACTTTGAAATTATGCAATTATGGGTATGAGAAATTGCCTGGAAATTACATGAGGGACTTGACGAACCGCAGCCAAAGAGACTCAAGTAGAAACAAAGACCAAGTCCAAGACGAAGACCATGACCAAGAGCAAGAGCAAGTGCAAGATGCTGACCAAGTCCGTTCAGGGTCCAAGCACAGCATCAAAACGATAGTCACTCGACTTGATTATTTATTAAAACGAAAGTTAAACAGCGAAAGGAAGCAATTTTTCCATATTAAAGTCAGAGAAAGAGCATGCACTGACAGAAAGAAACTAGGTAGTTCTTCTATGAGAAAAGAAATGATAAAGAATTTGCTGAGAAAGGAATTTATTTAAAATAAAAGTAAACAAGTATGTTACATAAATTCAGTTCGAATGTTTTTTTCCTTGTGTAGAAGTTTACTTTTTGAGACATTTTTTTTTAAGAAAATATTCTTGAAACGATCTAAGTATTAAAACTTGGCCAAATTTTGATTTCTTTGTAAGTTAAACAACAAAAATAATATATTGTGTTCATATAAGTAACAATAAGTAGGCATACACTGAAGGAAAAAGGCATGGATTTTCTTTAAAATTAACTGCAAATAATTTAGAGTCAGATATTAAAGTTAAAAATTCAATTTGGGGCGAATTTAGGCTTAAAATTAGCCTTAAAGTTATTTGTATATATTTATTTTATTTAATTATAACTCAAATATTCATTTTTGTATATATATTTTCAATTGCTTTAAAATAATATTCAAGTATAAGCTTCGTTTTTTTAGTGTATTGGCTGCTGTGATTGCTCCTGTGTTAGCCAAGATTCTCATGGGTTCTGGTTCAATGCATCCTCCTCTTACGTATATGAAACTGCATACGCAATACTTGAATGCTCTCATACTCATGATATTTAGTATCGCAGGTCTACAGTTAAAGCCATGTTGAGGCTGTCGCGGTGTGAGAAGCGTAATTGCCATGTTTAAAGTGTGATTAATTTGTAATCATCAAAATGGCAAAGCAGCAGCCAACAGGCAGTGGAGTAGAGGCAACTTGCCATCTGCCACAAGATGCTTCTACTATACAATGTTTGCGTATTTTGAATAGCGGAATAACTTTAGGGTAATTGAGGGGGCTTAATCAAAATAGATGTGTACTCTCTCCAAGGAGGAGATGGAGTTTCTTTGTTATGACAGATAATATATATTCTAATATATTTTGCATAATCTTATCAAGAAGTTGCTTAATACATGAGAATGAAAGATACTTTTGGTGTTTAAAATTCGACGAGATGCGTAAAAAACTTGATGGATAACTGCTTTGATTATATTATTAATTAATTAATTATTAATGTTTGTCAGTTTAAATTTAGTTTTAATTAATATGACTCAGATATGATTCCAGATTTATATTGGGAATATTTAGATTTTTTGAAATAGTGGAATTTGTTATTTTTTTTTTCAATTTTACGTTTTTTAAATAAATCTACTTATTCAATTTAACTTTAAAACACGTTAATAATAGACTTTGAAGTGTTGTGGAATAGTTTTATAATTTTTTGTTTTTGGTTTTCAATCGATCAGCTATAGCGTTGATTCAATTAATAAGAGAGTGGTAAATAGGTATTAACTATTATTAACGTGTTTAAAATTAAGCAAAGTTTGATCGCCTTAAAAGCTTTCAATGCTCATTTAAACGATAATGGCACCGAAAGCCTTCAAAATAAAATCACAATGGGTGGGGAATAAGGATAATGCCCACCCTGGTTGATCCACAATAAGCTGACAATATAAACTTTATATAAGGAAATAATGAAAAGACTGTTTGATATCGTTATTATGCAGTTTAAGCGCTGACTTAAATGGGAACCGCTGAGTCTTGAACAAATACTCAATGTGTTGTAATTTGGTAACAGGTAAACACACAAAGATTATAAATATTTACAGCCAGTTATAATACCATACATAATCCGCTGTAAGAGTGTATTTTTTATCTCGATATTCATTGCGTTTTTTTTAAAGGTGATTTAACTATTGAGAAATACCGTTGTGGAGACTCTAATGAGGGGATTTTTTTTTAAGTATCATTGAATATCCTCAGTTGCAATTTAATTAGCGGACAACCCTATTAGCACCAAGAGTCAGAAAGACTTGGACAAATGCCATAAAGACAGCTGCTCAGTTGTCGGTACCAGTAATTGCGATTGAGGTAGACACGACAGACAAATGACAGTGTTTTTTTTTCTGTTTTTTTTTTTTGGTACGTGTGCAGCATCCATAAAGCCATCTAAGCCAATCAGAATGGGCCAAACAACGCTATTAATTACACCAAAAGTATAAATCTAGCATTGGCCATCGCCAAAAACCAATGAAAGCCGTAAGACACTTCCTTCAGTCCGGTCAATTGCCATTCCAATCGCAATCGCTACTTCAACTTCAACTGCCAAAGCCAAAGACAAGTCGACCGCCTGCCGCGCATGTGCAGAGACGTCCCAAATTACAAGCTATAAACATTTATGAGTCCCAAAGACAGCGAACAAAACAAAAAAAAAAAAAAAAAATAGTATCTATAAGATACAACGCGCCTCGCCATAAAACTTTTCTACTCTTAGTACCACAGAAGCTACTGCGAGTGCTACGGCAATTGGCGGACCAGGCTACCGGTTTCTATTGAACTTGCTCTTCTCTTACCTCAATTGATTGAAAATTAAGTTGTGGTGCAAGTGCAGTGGTGAATTGGGTGGTGCTTTGAGTGGCTATCACTGTTAATCGTGTTAAAATTCAATTAGAAATAAATGATAAATCATATACCCCATTTTATCTTGACATTATTCTTATCCACCTTCAACTTTATCAGACTCTCAGGCAATTATCTTTTGACCCCACATTTGACCTTTTTACTTTTCGCATTTGCCACTCTTTTGACCTTCTTTCGTTTCGTAATTTCCCCCCTGAATAGCATACACGCAATCAGTATCTAGATATGAACTCGCTGCAATAACTTGTAGATACTCATACTAATACCCATGTCTGATGGCTACATCATGCTCTTCCACTTGATTTACGTCTAACTGTAATCGAATAATATATCAGGCAAGAGGCTAGTTCAGGTAGCCAGACATTCAACCAATTCAACGCCATGGCAACCTTGGTCAAAAGCTCAGGCATAAAATCAATTACATTGACAAATGAGCAGCTGACAAGACACGCAGCGCGGGGTTGGGAACCGGGAATGGGGTTTGAGTTATAGAGTTATAGACAGGAGACTGGGGAGACAGACTGTGTCAAAGCGACCCCAAAATCATTGGCCTGCATCCATGCAATCTTCTCTACGACATGTTCATGTAATCTGCCGTTTGGGGCACGCGGCAACATTGTCATCCACAGGCAAAGCTACTCGTACCTCTTCATCCACAACCACATCGGCATTGGCTCCATGAATTATGTGACTTATTAAAACGTCATTCGAGCTGACAAGTTGCCGTTGCCACAGTCTACCCATGTATACCCAGTTCTTAGTTCTTAGTTCCAGTTCTCAGTTCCCAGTCTCAGTTCCCTGTTTACCTGTGTCCCTGCATTTTCTTGTTGGGCAGGAAACTTCTAATTGTTGTATTCCCTGGCACTTGGTTACGTTCTCTTTTTTCTTCTCTATCGCCACTGTTTATGCTTTGGCATGTGGGTAATCAATGAGCTGTCCTGATTGCTGTTACTCCATCAATTTGCATTTATAATTTTCTTGGCTTTCGGAGTTATGTAATAGATATGAAAATCTCTGTGATGACAGGGCTATTGCAAGCGTTTATAAACTTGACAACCAAGATAATTAGTACCCACTAACTGTAGAGGATTCGAATTGGTCAATTAGCATGCTTAGATATGATACAAAATTATAGAAAGCAATTTATTTTACTTCTTTATAAGTATGAAGACGAAACAAAATTTTCGGTTTGTTTATAGATCAATTATCCAAATAAGCTCCTGAATATGTTATATACGAATAAATGCAGTTTCTTATCTCTTAAGACTATAATTCAAGTGAGAATCTTACCTTGGATGCGAAATGTAAATTTGAGCATGATTTTACACCCAAATTCGTTCTGCATTTAAATTTTGTTCATTTTGATAATTTCGAAAATTTCAATTTTTTTTGGAAAATTTTGTACTTGTATTTATCGAAAAAATTCGAAATTTTTTAAAATTTTCAAAATGAACAAAATTTAATTGCAGAACGAATTTAGATGTAAAATCATGCTCAGATTTACATTGCGCATGGAAATTGATTGAGCTTTGACAAAGTTATGGCAGTTCGAAGTTATTAAAAATCAGTAAAATCAAAATAATCGAAATTTTTAAGCCAAATGAACCAATTTTATATGAGGTCAAATTATAATAAAATCTACATTAAGATGGACCATTCCAGTGACCAGATTACAATTTTTTTCAGGCTTATAAGAGCATCAAGTCTTTTTTCATGTAAAACAATGAATAACGCTTCTTATTTTGGTCAACCGAAAACCTTAATACCCGTATTTTTAAACCGAAACTTACAAAAAAGCGATAACCGTTTCGGTTTTAATCCCTGAACTAAATATAGAGTCTGACTATTGATAAATTAGTCTCAATTTAAATAAGATAGTATTTATAATATTATTAAGTTTGATCTCAAGATATTTCCCCTATGATAATTTATAGTTTTGTCTGTATTGTATGCTCAGAATAACAGGATAGCTTATTTATTGTTTTAGTTATCAATTAATATAAATAGATCAATTCGATAAATGATAATATAATATTTTAAATTTCCTTTTTTAACACTATTTCTTTTACTTCTACAACTTCTACTCCACACTTTTCTCACTCAAAAGTAGGTAAATATTTAATTCCTCTACTAATTAATCCAATATAATTATATTTTAAAGTATATATTGCTGTTTAAATTCTTTTCTTTGGCCAACTCTTTCAGTGAACATTTTGAATGCTTTCATGTTGGTTTTGATTCATTCAGCGACAAGGCCAACAAACTTTACACATGTTGTAATTATTTATAGTCGAGCTCATCTTTATGCCGACAAATGTCAGACATCATAAAGAGCTGTGGATTTTCCATTCAGCTGTCAGAGTCAGCACTCTATGTACATGTCTCACCTGCCCACCTAATCCACCTGTCATGTTGGCCAATTTGTTGTTGTTTTAACGAACGAACTAATTAAATTTAATTAAAACGTGTCAACTGAGCTTGTCAAAACAAATTCGTTACACATTCAAGAAGCTAAAAGAGGAACAGCCTGACAAGTAGGATGTGGAATGTGGGATATATGTACATGAATACGAGTGCATACATTTATATATATATATATATATAAATATATATTTACTCAAGTATATAGGCAGGGGAGTTAGGAGGGTAGCGGATGAGGAAGATGAAGCTAACGATAAAGGCAGCAAAATGGCTCATTAAAAACTTTTATGCTGATGAGATGGCGAGGCTGTAAAACTTGGCCAAAGAATGTGGCTAAGAAAATATATGCGTTTAGTTAATTAGAGGCATAATAATGCACATACAAATACACACACATTCACAACATACACATACATATGTATATGCACACCTGTGACCTACTAACACAACCATACAACGACTTAACGTGACTCTTTCAACGGCTATTCACATTCTCATTCTCATTATTCTGCCAACGATGCGTGACTTCTTTTTTTTTTGTTGTTTTTGCCACACGGTAGCTCCTTTTTATGTCCACACCTGCCTAGTGCTTGGGTAGGGGCAGCATCACACAGTGATGAGTAGAAATCACAGTGTTTTGTGTCCTATTCCATATTTAATTTAAAAATTCAATTAATTTTTAAATAACTCAAATCGTTATCTAAATTTTAAGGTGTTTTATTGTTTAAAAAACGTATGCCATAAATATTTTTATTAAATTAAGAATAACACGGATATCTTTAGCTTCGTTATTCTTTTGTTAAGTCGTGTACAAAATATGCTTTGTATAAAATATGCCTTAAAGTTCCTTAGCAATCATAGTTGTTTTGAAATTTATTTTCAAATTAAATTTCATGTGTCTAAACTGTTCAGATATATGCATTTTAGAGCAGATGATTCTAGCGCTTTCTTTATAAATATTTCTAGAAATTCAATTGAAAGAGAATGCAAAATAAAGTCTACATTTTCGTAGTATAAAATTTAGATGTTTCTTATTAGAAATGAAAAGTTTTTTCTGTCCAAATCGCAATAAGTTTTCATTTTTATTAACTGCATATTTTATAATATAAGAAATGTATATGGATTATATCACAATATTAACATTTCATTTAACTTGTGGCAAAATTTTCCGAATTTGAATTTTTTTACATCATTCGCTGGTGAATTTAAATTTCCAACATCTCAAAAGCGCCAAAAAGCATGCTATAAATATTTCTGAGAATTCGTATTGAAAGTGAAAACGAAATACAAAACATATACTTAAAATAAACCTAACTAATTTCTCTATAGTTCTGTAATTTGTGTTAGAAATTTAGCTGGAAATTGTCAATGGCAGAATTGTTAGATTTGCATAATAACTAATTAAAGTGTCTGTCATTTTGTGTGTCAGATTCGTTTTGTCAACAGATTTTAGCTTGCAGGTATTCATGTTTTCTTTATTCATTATTTCGAAACACATCGCTGGCATCTCTTACAGGTGCTGGAGCATCGCTTCTCTCTCTCTCTCTCTTTTTCTCTCTCACTCTCTTTTTCTCACACACGGCAAACACACCCGCGGGTGTCGTTAATTGAAATTATTATACTTGTCTGTGGTATCATAAATGCGACTCGTTAAATTTGTATGTATGCGCATGTAAGGCGACACTCACACACACACACACACTCGCACACACACACATATGCATTCTACATATAAATGTGTGTGTGTGTGTGTTCATATCCTGTTGCCATTCCCCCCTTTGAATCTCATTCCTCTCGCTTGTCTGCTCGGCGAGTGTCACTTATTTGCATGACGCTTTGGGAGAGGGAGGATGGGAGGATGTGAGAATTCCCTCGCAGGACAAAATGGAAATTTGTAGCCGCATTGCTCATGGCGTCGCCATTGGTATTGCCACCCCCCCCCCCCCTGTATAGGGGGTATACTTACCCCATGTTGCATGCTACACATGTGAGTTCTTGTGTTGCCGTTTTAATGTGTCAAGTGTTTTATTTGCGCGTGTTACCTACTTTGATTTTATTTGCCCACTCAGAGGAAACCCCGGGAAACTGGGAAACTGTGAAGCCGGGGAAACCCCACATTTGATTTTGGCACCATGGAGAATGTGGGGCTCTATGTGGGAGTGAAGGTAGGGGCAGGGAGGCTGGGGGTATTGCGTTTCCCTGCCAACTTGCTTTTATGTTTAATTCATGCGCAAATTGTCGCGGAAATCTGGCGTCAAGTGTATTAAACGCCGTACGATGCTTTTGATTTATGGCCCAGTTGTTGCCACTGCCACGATGGTAATACCCCATCCTATTTCTCTTTTCCCAGATCTCCTCCCCATTTTCCTCTGGCTTTTCTGACAGTTTTCTCCTGTTTCTCGGGGGAACTGGCCGTCAATTTCACTAGCAAAATGAAATTGTTACCGTCGACTAATTTATGTGCGGCATTGAAGTCTTTTTTATACTTAATGAGCTGCCACACTTCCGAAATTTAAAACTCACTTTAAAAGTTTATATCAGAAGAATTTTTTTATATTTACCTTGTTTTATCTTAAGTCTCCTTTCCGTAATATTACGAATATGTTGTTTTATTATTATTGGTGAGGTAAGTGAACTTATATGAAAAGCGAAAGAAGTTGAGATTTTAATTAACAACATTCTGTTAATAAGTGAGATATAATGAAAAGGAATAGAGAAGAGAATCAGTTGAAGCCAAAATAGAAGATGAATTAGAAGGAGAACTTACATAAAAGTAAAGTAAGAGTATAAATAAGGACGCAAAAATTATATAATAAATCATAAAGGTACAAAGAGATAGGGACAAATTGAGATTGAAATACATTTGGTGAAAGAAAAGAAAGGTAAAGATATTAATTTGAGCTAATAAAAATATAGAGACAGTATCTCCCTAAATGAGAGAGAGAGAGGCAGAGAAAGAGAGAGTGTAATAAAATCAATGACTGACAAAAATGGAGAGTGAAATGTATAGAGTGATATATATTGATTTAAAAGGATAACAATAGTTTGATGCATAGAAAGGGAGACAGATACATTTAAATAAATTGAAACCTAGATCAAGGGAAACTTTACAGGAAGATAGCTACTGATTAGAAGTTGGATAAGAATTTTTGACATTAATAAAATCCCAGAGAATCGATTAAATAAACGCAAATAGCAACAAAGTCAAATGTTCTTCTATAAAATCTAAAGAACCAGATTTAGATAGTGAAACTGCTGAAATTATGAATATGCTTGCTGTAACTTGATACAATTTCCTGTTGCGACGAAAATAAATCTTATCTGGTGCAGTCATTCAACCTAATCAAACAGCTTCTGATCGACGCGACGCGACTCGACGGCTTCCATTTAATCAGCTTGTTGCATGCCCCTTCGTTTGTAACTGGCAACATTAGCGGCAGCGAGTGAAAATTGTTGGAAAATCTAATGAAATGGCTTAAAGATGCTTAGCTGAAGCAAAGAAAAGAGAAGAAGAAAAAACATAATAAAAACAATGTTATGCTGCAAGTCAATAATTTTCATAACTGCCACTAATTGAGACATTAACTATAATTGGCCTTAAGCGCGAGTGACTAGCGAGTTGCAAGTCGCGATTGCGACAAGGTCTGCAGAGCGTTTAAGCCCAGTCAAGTGTTAAGGCCAAGAGCAGAGCGGCAGCCAGTTTGGCTAACAGGGCGCGAAAAGTGGCAAGTTTTTGTTTTTAGCCTAAAGGGTAAGCTGAGGAAAAGGCAGAGAGGAAAAACAACACACACACATATGGAGCCCAGTGTCTGCGGGTGATTGAACCCAAAGAACAGCTGCCTGTTCACTGGGCCATGAAATTGTCGAACAGTTCAATGCGAGACAAGGTTAAGAGGGTGGTGTGAAAGGGAGACGAGGAGATACTCAAAGCAAGGCAAATCAGAGTGGCCAAATATGTCAATAAATTAAGTGTATTTCAGCTTGGGTCCTCGCTCAGGTGTTAAATTGTCTTCTGCTCAGCAGGGGGCAGGTTAAACCATGGACTGGGGGCAATAGAGGGTTAATGCTGGCTGGACAGATTTGTCAGCGCACGTGTTGCACATGTCAACTGCGTAAATAAGCGCGAAATTGGCCAAACCAATAAAAAAGGTAACATAACAAAAAAAACAAAGAAAAATAAAAAGAAAAAAGAGAAAAATAGGAGTTGAGTCCTTGAGTTTAACACAGAGCGACGAACCATGAAACGTATAGCGACAGCTGTTGGATATTTTCCAACACTGTGTGGGACTGTGCGACTCCCGCCCCTCCCTCTCCCCCTCCCCCTCCCTCTCGCATTGGCATTTCATTTCTAGCTTGTGGCACACTTGGCGTATGAGTGATTTATTGCCTTTGACTTTTGACCATTGGTCATCGCTCCAAATCAAATAATAAAGTTGAAATTAGTTGCGGTTCCAAATGGAAATTGCAATAGTTTTTCCTTCGCTTTTCCCCTTTTCCTTTCTTTTTTTTTGTGCAGTAGCATTTGCGGTAAACAATAAAATTGATGAATTGCAAAAGTGAGAAAGTTGCGAGGTGTTTGGATGAGTTGTGGGAAAGAGTTCGGAAATAAGTTAGATATCAACATGAAGTTGAAACAAGGTTTAAAATTGACATTAAATTCTTATAGTTTCTAATGGAAAATAGAACTGGCGGTCGAAATTGTATCCACAGTTACTGATATGAGAAGCTAGAACTTTTGTTTTTATAGCTGATTTGAAAAATTAACTATCTGAAAATTACGAAAATAAGTATAAAGCTATAGATTCCAAATATATATTAAAATATTTGTGGTATTTCTCAATTTGATCGATAAATAATAATACCTTAATATTAATACAATCGATTTTTTTTAGATAGATATCACAGAAATGGAAATGATGTATATGTTTAAAATGGAACTGATATAAAAATTTACTTCTTCAAGGTTAAAGTTTTCTAAGAATGTGCAGTAAAGGATAATAAAAAATTTTAGATATACGTTTATTTTCTATTGTATTAAAATTTATATTTTTGTTCTTTAGGTCAAAGAATAAGTTAAAAGTGTTGAGTTCTATGATGGAAATAGAATAATTTTCGTTATGCTTTTTCCATAAATATTTAGTTTTATTTATTCTAAACTATCTGAATATTTCTCTCATATAACAAATGATGACCATATACAACAATTCTTCCAGAATTTATCGACAAATATTGAACACTTTCGGTTCATCTTTTACAGGCATCATGGGAAACTGTTAAACAGTTGTTTATTTAGTCTTTCTAAAGAGTATTCATTAAATAAATTATATTGATCTATTGTAGGTTTTATAATTTCTTGTAGAAAGTTTCTGTTCTTCTATGGGACTAAAGTCGCGTTTAGTTTGGGAAAGCTTTTCCGTTAGCCTATAGATAGAAACTTGCTGCTGATTGAAACCATCTATCAGTGTAGGCTCATAAAATTTGAGCACCCAGACGAACAGGCCCCTAAATCATAGGCTCTACCAGATGGCAGGCTGTCGGAGATGGACCAACCCACAGGCAGTTCCCAGAGTTTTCACAATTTTCCAGCTGCTGTTGCAGGAACGGAACACTTGACGACACAGTGAGGCAAGTGCCACAAGTGTGTTGAGTGATAAAGAACATGTTAATGGTTTTTAATCAATTTACTATTTTTTTCTTTTTTCTTTATTTATTTATGCATAAAGTTGTAGATATGCTGTAGACTGTGTATATATTTTAATGATACTTTAATTTGCGGCAATTAAAACGGTAGAAGCCGCAGCTGCTGTCCGTTGAGGTAGCACTGTCTCCACGTCTCCGATTACACAATCAGCAACAACAACGATGATGACTCGACTCGACTCGATGCGACTTGTTGCGACTCCTTCTTGGTGGCATGCATAATGATCAAGTCTCAAGAGCGATTTCCGTTGTTGTCTTCCTGATTTGACTTCGATTGTGCGGGGCCACCTGTGTGCTGTGTGCTCAATGCTCAACCAGACCAGACCCAACCTGTCCCAGACAGACCAGCCAGAGACTCTCGTTTTATCCGAGAGCAGCATCTCCACATGATTTGCTGAAGAAGCTTTCCCTGCCATTGCATCAATTAATTAACGGAACTGAAGGAGCTGACTGATGCGATAAGAAATTGGCCAACAGATCGAACAGACTGACTGACTAACTGACTGACTGTCTATCTGAGCTGTACCCTTATCACTTATCTCTCTTGGCCAAGTTTGATTAATACATTTATAATTGCTGCATAATAATGCCTGTCAATAGCATGTTGCCTTTAAGCACTTGCCACACTTTCCTGCTATCTATCTAACAACTCTTCCTCTGAGGTTTCTTCTCATCGTACAACATGTTTTTCCCATAATTACTGTTTGTTGTACTTGTCTGTTGTTGTGTGTGAGAGGTGTGTGTAGTTAAATTATAGTGCAAATTGATTTTAAATTGTTTAACCAAGTATTTTAATCAAGATTATTCACTAAATACTCAATACAAAATCAATTGTAGAGGTGACAAGTCCTTAGCATAAAATGCAAATTGGTATTACAAATTGAGTTAGGATTCAATACAGGTAGATACTTACTTATAATTCTGTTTATTTCTAGAATTCTTAAATTTCTTAAGAAATCCCTTTAAAATGATTTGTAAATATATATTCATCAGACTTCCGGTGATCTGAAATTAATAAAAAGGAATTATTAAATTGTTATATAGAATTAAAAAATAAATTAGAATTAAAATAAATAACTAAACTGTATTTCATATGCCTCGAATAAATAACTACAAATATTCATATGTATAAATATAAGGTTTTCACCCTGAGGATATTTTCTTTAGGAACAGCACTATTATTTATAGAGAAGATATTCTAGAGTTAATGGAATGATCAACTTCCATTGATCGTTTTACAAAAATTCCTTTGATGTGTTATTAAATTTTTGCTTTTAGTTTATTTGTACGAGTATCATAACTCTCTGCGTACATTCTTAACCGAGCAACTTCATTAAACGGGCACTCAATTCATGTAAACTCATCGTCCAGATGTTCTTGAAGAACTCGAAACGAGACTCACGAGTCTCGACTTAATATACCAAAAACAAACATTACAATCTAACAACACTTTACAGGTTTGCTGCATCATGTTATATCTTCTATCTTTCTCACTCTCAACACTTTCTCAATGTGTTGTTTTCTCTATCTACTACACGACACACGTAATAGTCGCGGTGATCTATTCAAATTTCATAACATGTGTCAAAGTCAAAGCAAAAGGCCGTTAAAGCTGGTTGCCTGTTGTCCCCTCTGCTTCCCCCCTCTATTCCACTCTGATTGGCTGGTAATCTCTGCAGTGGTAATAAGATATGCTCATTGCTTTCGCACATGGCCATAACTAAGACGAGTTTGGGGGCATCTCTTCGCCTCGATGTTGGGATGCCCGCAGTGCAGTGCCGGCTACTGCTCCGGCTCCGTCTCCGGCTCGGCACATTATTTTTTTGGTAGTCACCCCACCCATTGCTGGTTTGGGCCAGGTCTTGATGGTCCGTTATACTAGCAGCCGCCAAACCAGTTGGCCCACTCTCAGTCTTTCAATCTGAGCTTAAGGTGCATTGCATTGCCTGCGCAATGGGGATTACTTAATTATGAAGCCACATGGCAGACATGCCAGACATCTAGACATATAGACAGATGGACAGACACGGCAAGGGACAGAAGGACGAGATACCGACTGCAACAAGGAATTCAGTTGCTGAAAGCGCTTAAAAAACTTTATCATTCGCTCAGAAAACATTTTTAAATTCACATTTTCCATGCTGTTTAGGTCACAGGGAATGTCGACTTTATGATATAATATAGAACTTCTGACAGGATTTATAAATTATATATTCAAATTAATTGGATTATTAAGTCAAACATTATAGAAAGCCTTTTAATAATAATATTTTACTATAGGTAATGTTTTTATATATTCTTATGTATTATTTTTAAATTCATCGAATTTCTTACTTATTACAAACTGTTTATTTCCCAAACTATAAATATCTAAAATTATTCATTCTTCATCTATTACTTCAAGTATTTATCAGCGACTGATATTTAAATTCTTCATTTGTATCTGTAAAAATTTAATGAAATTTGATAATAGGGTTT
This sequence comes from Drosophila kuntzei, assembly GCA_035042165.1. Taxonomy (NCBI): domain Eukaryota; kingdom Metazoa; phylum Arthropoda; class Insecta; order Diptera; family Drosophilidae; genus Drosophila; species Drosophila kuntzei. The sequence goes on from JAWNLU010001704.1 coordinate 330,582, forward strand.
GTTATTTAATCTTATTGTCATCAATATACAATTATTCGAATCTTACATAGACTGCTTTTGGAACAACTTTAAGTAAGGATAATCTAATCAATTATCAGGCTATCGATAAATGTTATATTTTTATTCTGAATTTCCATAAATAAATACATTACAAGTATATTTTAATGATATATTTATCGAAGCATAATTAACATTTCATTTCTTATTTTTATTTATATTCTTTATAAAAAAGCCTAATAGCTTTTTAAAGACCATTTACGCTTCGGCTTACATTAAAAACTTCTTCCCCTTCTGTTGTCATTTGCCTTTGAGCATTTGTTTTAAGCTTATCAAAACTACGAGAACCAAAAAATTGCTGTAAGCTTCACAAAAATATGACATTGACAGACACTTAAAGCTGCTTAGTGCCATTTTTGTATAGCTGAAAGTTGGTCCTTGCATTCCACTTAGTTTTATTTTTATTTTTATTTAATTCGCAGTATTTTTTTTAAGACTTTTTCTTGCTCCTCGTCGTGGATTATTTGCATATATATTGTTTAAAGCTTGTAAGCTCCTGCTGACGTTTGGCGCTCTCTTGCTTTAATTAGATAATTTGCCAGCTGCTGAGATGCAGCACATTTGAGCAGAGGGTGCCGTTGCCACCTGAACAGCAGTTGCATTTGCAATGCTAAGCATTTGCAAACATTTCATTATGCAGCTTAAATATAATGCCTGCCCTGCACTATCACGCCTCCTAAGGGGGAGCCAGGGACAAAACTGAACTGCATAATAAAATATAAAAAACAACTATGAAACAGACAGAAAAAATACAAAAGAAACGAGGCACTTGATAGAAGCGCATTTCCAGCTAAAATTTATGGCAAGCGTTTTATACATTTATGTCAAGGGAATTGCACAAGGCTCCAAAAAGAATATTCACTAAAGTTGGTAAGCATTTTGTAAAAAGGATATTTTAAATAAATTCAACAAAATAATCATAAATAGGATAATAATATATCCAATTGCATTTCGTCAAAAATATGAAATTAAAAATCGAATACAAAATTCCATTAAAATGTATTATACTGATATCCAAATAACATTTAATACGTGTTTTAATTTGAATTTATATACACATATAACTTCATATTAATTTATAAAATCTTTTACTAATCGTCAACAATTTTTTACAATTGAATATTCAGTTTCATGTCAAGTTTATCCCATTGTATTCTTAGTTTTCAGTTCTTTTTGGCTTACAGTCTTCAGCTGTTTACATTAAATAAATAACGCAAAACATTTTCAATTTGGCGAAAATATAGCAAAATGACATGCAATGCATTTTAGTGCTTTTTCCACTTTCCGGCTTTCCACTCTTGTGCACTTCTTATCTTCATTTGATTTTCTGCCATTTGCTTCGCGTTCGCTGTCCACTCGGACACTTTTCTTTCTCTGTGTTGGCCACCATTTTCTTCATTTTTTGGTTTCAGCATTTTTATTTAAGTTGGCCTTAAAACAATTTTATGACACCATAAGTACAAAACAAATAAATTCACCTCATCCCCGCTTCTGATTCGGCGTCGTCCTCGCCAAGCACGCGCTTTCTCTAATGCGCACTGCATTCATCATACGCCCCGTTGCCCATGGCCAGCTACCGAAACAAAAGCACCAAGAATATGATAAATAAATGCAACGCGATAAAAAAAAGGCGATGCAACTACAAAACAAAAGCGTAAAGGAAAAGGAAAACAACTCGCTACAATGCGAAGGATGCGAGCAGAATGCAACAGCAGTTGTTGCCCTCAGACTCCAACATGCAACAGGAATATTACTCTTTACTCTCATACCGATCGCATATATACCCTAGAAGATGCAATAAAAACTGATTTTATATTTAATATTGATATTTAATAAGTATTATTAAACCATCTGAAAAGTGGATTGAAAAATTAGAAAGCATTTTTCGGCAAAGAAATTGCAAAGGTAGAAAATTATATTGATAACTATTGGTTAAAATGTTATTTATACTCATCTGATCACTTTTGAAATGATAACAAAATTTCTACAAATATTTAATAATATTTTAAAATTATTAAAATGTTAAAAATGTGTAACATAATTATGCAAAATATAATATTTATTCTTTAAAGTTTTTAACAAGTGCGGAAAGGCAATAAATATGTATGCAAAATATTATATTAATTCCTTAAATTCTCTGAAAAGTGCGGCTTAGAATGTTATTTATCCTCATCTAATCACTATTAAATTGATAACCAAATTTCTAAAATATATTAATAATTTACAATTATGAAAAATATTATATTTAAACTTTAAAATATTTAAAAACTGTTGTATTCCATTTGATCACCCTTAATACAGCTAGTTTTAAGCAACTTAATAATAGGCAGATCCTTAGATGGAAAGGATATTGAAATGCTTGAATAGCGCCAACTTTATAGCGAACATAGTGCACCAAATAAGTGTATGTGCGTTTGGGTTGATTTATATGGTGTATTCCGAGTGTACTCGCAATATATACAATATAGTGGCTTACATATACCCAAAAACACACACACACACACATGTACAGCTGGCAATAGCAATGTTCAACGCGTTGTGGGATATTGGACGGCATACAGATTTCGGTGGCTGTTGTGGCTGCGTTTTGGCTGTGTTTTCATTTTCATTTTCTTGTCGTTTCCATTTTTCTTTTTCTTTGTCTCTCCTTTTTTTTTTGCTTTGGTTTTCGGGTATTTTTGGGCGGCGTTTGGCGGAAAACTTTTATTATTGCAATGCGAACGCTCTGCGAATATGCGTTCAGCGATTTTGCTCAGCTTCTGCTTGCATTTTGCATTTTTTTCTTTTTGGTTTGAGATTTTTTTTTTAATAAAAACATGCAGCAATAAAATTCCAGCTGTGTTTACGTGATTGGAAAACGATTTTCCATGGCGGCGAGCATGAAAAATTGCTGGACCCCAAAAAGTTTATGCTTTTATTTTTATTTTCTTATCTGAACGCAGAATGGTGTGAAAAAGTGCTGAGCATACGAAAATGATTATTTTTATTGCCAGATTAAAAAGATATTTCTCTGCATGTAATTGTCAACATGTGGATGCAACTCCTTGAATTCATAATGATCTTGTAGCTTTTATCGAACAGTCAATAAATTTTCATTACTTTAATGCATTTTTTATGCACGAATTCCACACACAAAAACTGAAACCTGCACAATCTTCAGTTTTTCCAGCTTTTTGCAAGCTCCAAGTAGTTGAGTGCCCAGTGGCGATTCCTTTCCGCCTTTCCTTTTGGCTCACATGTTAAATCCTCAAATTTATGATGCTGTGGTCAATTTGGAACATATGGCGGCTGCCACTCTTTGGAGCTCCTCTGCTGCCTCTATTCGGACCCATTTCGAGGGCTTCATGCTATAAATTGCTTTCGTTAAAATAATGAAAAAAGCAAAAGGGTTGTGAATTGGTTTTTTGGGCAGAGGAGAGTTCTACATTAGTTAAAGCGAAGAAAACGCTTGAGAAATATTTTAAGCAGAGGTTTTTGGATTTCGATATGAGCTTAAATAAAAATTTGATATATATGATTAATATATTATATGTATATAATTTTATATATTGATATAATATCTTTCAATACAAACCAAATGGCTAAAATATAGTTTTCCATACCATAGCTAGCAAATAAAATTTATGAGCCCAAAACTGAACCTGCTGCCCACTAAGAGTGTTTACTTCTGTGTGTAGATGTGTGTGCTTGTGTGTCATTTATCATATTTAATACTTTTGAGTGATTATATAAAAAGCTTGCCGGGCAAATAACTTAGCATCTGGCTCAAGCTGGGCTCATAACTCAGACTATATGCATAATTTATAACAGGACGTTTCCCTAAGCCAGTTTTGGCATATTGGTCAAGGAAAGGAAAGGAAAAAAGGCAAGGAAAAGCCACAGAAGATGTGAAATAAATCGCATATTTAAAGTGCGGACAGGAAAAAACACTGAATCAAAACTATAAAAAACAATATAAGGAACTTTGATAGAAATCGAGCATGTTCAAATGCTGTCAACTGCCGTAAAATGCATGTAAATTCAGTAAATGTATTTGCAACTGCAACTGTGGCTGTATCTATATATATATATATATTTGTTTGTGCAGATACATCCTTTGCGCATTTAGAGCCATTTCGCTTCATTTCCTTAACAAAATGTGCACAGTTTCACAACAATAATAACAACAACAACAACAACAACAAATAGAATCGTAAGCTTATTGAATTACCCGATTTGCGCATCAATTGGCATTCTAATGCGAAAATAGATACGAATTGAAAGGTGCATGCAAATGCGCAAAAGATTCAGTTTGAAAAGTTACTTGGCTGGCTGCAAGTACCTGAATGTCTGGCTCAAACTTTATGGCAACAACTTGGCAATGCTTTCAAATCAATCGATAAATGAAATGTAATCCCTTAGCATCACTCTCCACTCGTCCTTAGTCTACAATTTAAGCTGCAACTGCAACTGCATCCCATGTATACATACATATACTAACTGCATCGAGTTTTGTATACATATTAGTTTCAAACGTCTAACCAAACAAATGCCTCCAATACCCAGACACCTCTGGCCCAAAACAAACTTTCAGCCATCAATTTGGAGGAGCAAATATTTTTTGCATGCCAAAAGTTTCGCTTTCTTAAAAAACTTAAAAGAGAAACACATGAGACACGAAAAATGCTGAGAATATTATTTATTTTTAAAGATCACATGCATATAAATATTTTAAGGCTTAAATATAGGTATGAATTTAATAAATAGAATCCATAAATATAAAAATATAAATGTTCATTCAAACATATATACTTTAATAGTTACTTACATTGAAACATATGTAGTTACTTAGATAAATTGAAATAGATTTCTTAAGATAGTATTATTAACTAAAGTACAGGGTATTAAAAGTCAACAATGGAAGAAGATTGGGAATGCCTGGCAAAAATGTTTAGGTAGCAAATGCGGCACGTGACAACGGCAACTGCAACTTTGAAAGTTTTCCCACATCACGCATACGACGTGTGGGCCTGTCGAGGGGTACGGAAGAGAGAGAGAGAGAGAGAGAGTCACAGCGGGGGGTAGTAAGAAAGAGAGAGAATCAAATATTTCTTCTTCCAAGTTGTTTGTCGTCTATTGAGCAATATGTTTTGTTTTTATCGCAAATTGGTTGACTTGCGGACAAAGAGAGGGGACCATGTTGGTATTGTGAAGGACGAGCGGGGTTAAGGGTTTGTTTTTTATGTTCGTTACGCCTCAAAAAAGCCAAATTTTTTGACATGTTGTGCCAGTTTTATTTTTGTTTTGGGGCCATTGACACGAACAACAAGGGAGATAGGGAGGATTCTGTCCGATGGGAAAGAAAAGATGCTTTGAGGGTATATATCAACTGATGATTGTGAGCATAAAAGAAAGAAAGACAAAAAGATTGACGTTAAAAGAAGTTATAGTGATCAGTTTTATAATTTTTAGGAAAAAGATTAAGTATAGAAATTATATTAAGGGAAAGTATATATTTCTTATAATATTACTTCACAAGAAGAAAGAAATCTTTATCTGTTGGTTCTGTTAACTTTACATTATTTCTAAGATTTGGTCAATAGATTGTAAACATTTCTTATATATTCTCTAGAAATATCTGAAGTATTTATGGAGGAAAATATATAATATTTAGTTTCTGATATCTATTTAAATACATTTGTTAATTATATTTCTATTTTATACCTTGACTGCTTAGAAGTTGCTTATCTGTTTAATCTAATTTATATCAAATATATCAAGATGCTTCTATGGTAACGGAATCGTTTGCATTTAGTATCGTTTACATTTATGTATTCGATTTTATTACATGCGAGTATCTGTGAAATTCCCACACACATACAAACTAAGAATATTCCTGATTGCCTGAGCCTCAATTCAAACTGTCATTCGTGCTCAGTCCTTGACAAGCCTCACGTCGCATTCGTGGCCTTAAAGTGACAGCCTCTCCTTATCCTATTTGTAGTCTTACGTTTTCCAACACTGTCAATGCTAGTTATAGCTATCGCTATCAGTGTGTGTGTTTGACTGTCTGCCTGAGCCTCTGTTTATGTGTATAGATTTTTTCCAATTTTGCTGATGGCATTTTAGGTGACACACAAAGAAGGGCAAAGGGGGGCGATACCCCTATATGCGTGCGGGGGTCTTCTCCTTGGGGGCACTCTCGTTCTTAGCCTTTTTACAACTTTCTTGCGTCTTTTGCCTGATAAAAATCAGCCGAAGAGGCGGCAAAAATTGATGGCACATTAAATTGGTCCGTGCCGAGTGGGTGGAGTCAGTCTATCGATGATGCACATGAGGCACTTGGAAATGGAGCTCTTGGAGCTCTTGGATCACATGGAGGACACGGAGTGGCTCTTTGGCTGACTACACATGGCAATGGCTCAATATGTGCACTTGATAGGCCTTTTATTGTTCTGCAATAAAAGCAGGAAGCGAGACCAAGAGCAACATCAACTGGCCAAGTGTCAAGTAGTTGTCCCCTCCTCATTCCACTCATCTCTCTGCTCCACCTCCTCCCTCACCAGCATGGAAAAACCCAATTTTCTGGCTCATAAATATTTGCCGAAACGCAATGACAACAAACTTTGATTCATTTTCCTGATGCTGCTGCCGCTTTACATCAAATTTGTTGTACATCATAAAGTGATTTTTTTAGTAAACACTCTGGAATCTTATTTTATTTTTATGCTGCAAATTCGCTTTTCACTCCCCTTTTCGAAACGTGTGTTTTGTTTTTTATTTTTATTGATTTATAATGTTTGCAAAATGTTGTTGGTAGAAATATTTGGCATATTTACAGTCAATATTTCTCGTTTTTTTTATGTTACGAGTATTTTCCCTTTGAGCTGCAGTCGAATTTCAATTGAATTCGTTTTGATTGATAGACCGCGCATTAACATTTCCCTCTGTTTTTCCGCAATATCTTTATATGGTTCACATTTGTTTATATTTGCTATTCACTTAACTCATATCACATACTCACACACTCACTCTTCTCTTTTTTGTTGTTGTTGATATTGATCATTGAAGTGAAGTGCTATTTATTTTGACATCAATTGATTATTTATATTTCAAATTAACAGTTGATATTACATATTATTAACGATTATAAATTTACCAGAATTTAAAATTATTTAAATGTTTTGCAACTACAACTCTTTAATTTACTGATTATAAATGTTTGAGATGTTTATACTCGAATAAAATTAAGCAAAGCTTTTGAAATTATTATTAGATTGCAATAAAAATTATGATTTAAACTGTGGCTTATCAAAATGCTTACCAAATGTTCAGTTGAAAGTTCTTGGGTTGAATTAATCTAAACTTTTGGTATTTTTACTTTTTAAATAAAAGTATGTAATGTGATAATTTTATTACCATTATTTTTTTAACAATTTTTAAATGATCTTTCAATACTTTCATACTTTCTAAAATCTACTGAATTCAAATTAAATATATTTATTTATAATATATTTTTTGTTCTACAGCTTACCAATTTTGTATACAGATTCATTTTAATTAAATTTCGACCTCTTCTGTCAAATGAATTTGTCAATAACTATTTTTCTGAATTTCTTTGGGAACTTTTATTATGCAAATGCAAACAAATGCAACAATTGCTCTCGTTTCTTTACCCCATTCGACCCTTGGCCAATTAATGACCTCTTTTAAACAAATTTCCCTGCAGTTTTCAATAGTTTTTCCCCACAGCTTTTAGCAGTGCAGTTCTCTGTTAAAACTACTAATTTAGCTGAAGTAAAATTGTATTGTTTTCTTCGGATTTGCAACTCGAATCCTCAGTTTCCCTCTTCATTTCTATCTTTCAGAATGAAATTACATTTCCCTGCAGGCTGAACATTTCTTTAGAATTTGTTGCGGGCAACAATATCAACAACAAGCAAATAAGTAAGAGATCATAGAAGAGAATGATAAACAGGGAGATATCCTGTACTAACGGCAGTCATATTTTAGCTTCTTCCCTATTTATTAATTGTATCTTTGGTCTTGATTGTACAATTGTTATTTCAGGATAACTATTTAGTAGTCTCTGAGATACCAGAGTTCAAACAACATAAGCTGTTTCCTATTATACAGGGTATGGATATAACAATGACAACTATTGTTTTTGGCCAGTGGAAAACTGAAAATCCTTAAAACAAGCCAAAATCATTAGCAACAAAATTGCAGTTACGCCCCTTAGCACCACGCCTTTTCCCCTCGCCACTTCTGGCAGACTTAACAATTTAATTTAATTCGCACACAATACATATTTGTTGTTGTTGTCGTAGTTGTTGTTTATGTTGTTGCTTTTTATCCAAACGAAACCTCAGAGATGGCAACTCGTCGCGCATTTCTTTCCTCGGGTTTTAAACATTTTTCCAGTTTTTTTTCAGTGTGTGTTTTCACTTTTTTGTGTGCAACTTTAACGTCGTCATCCTGTCAAATCCTTTTGCCTGTTGTCAGAATCACAAGCACAATAAGGAAGCAGGGATAGGAATAAAAAAAACGCAGCCTGCTCTGCTTTTAATGCGCATTTGACATGCAAATTTATTTAATTTTCTGCTTCAAATTGTAGGGAAGACCCTTTCCATTCCCTGCTCTGAGTTGTTGCCCTCCTGTTGCGCTTTTAATTACACGGCATCCGAAACAACAACAACAACAACAAATGAAAGAACAAAGAAAATTGTCCGCTTGGCTGCCAATTTATGGCGCAACATTCCTAGATAGCCACGTCCTGTGCGCGCTTTTAACATGTCCTTTGTGGCATGCAGCATGGAATTATGAAATCAGCAGTCCCAAACCCCAAACTCAACTTGCCTCATTCTGTGTTTTTGTGTGTGTGTGTTGTTAAAGCTTCACACGCGGCAACTTTAAGCAAAAATCAATAACTTTTACGACGCAACGTCAAAAGGTAGTTCACCAATCCACCCTTGATTCTGTTTAGGTATTTACCTCACACCCGGATCCGGATACGGAAATGTGTTCATGTGTGTGTGTGTTCACCACGACGTCATAGACGTTGGTTTAAAAGTTACCAGACGACGCGCCGTTGCCAGACATTTAACATTTTCTACCAATCGCAAAATGCGCAGCGTTTTACTTTGCCGCATTTAAAAAGGGGTTTTTCCGGCATAGGAAAAAGGAAGACACAGAGGAAGAAGCTGACGTTAATAGGTGTAGATTACTTAGTTGATTACCGAAAGATGAGTGTCCTAACAATGTGTGCCCTTTGTGTTAAAAATAGATTTAAGTTCCGCTAAGCAAATCATATTCCCCTATTCAACGGAATGAGCTCAACAATCTCGGAGATTATGCTAGCTAAAGCTACTAAATTGGGTATAAGCACTTCTCATTTTTAATTATAATTGTTTCTGATTTTAAGACAAACCTTGATTAGTTTATTTATAGCATTATCAATTATACATAAATTTGGATAACATTTTTGGAATTTATTTTTTATCAATTAATACATTGAAATTTAGTTCAGATTGTATTTTTGTTATATTCTTATTTCATTATAATTTTTATATTAATAGAAGGGATTTTATTTTTATTATTTATACATAACATTTAGAAATTAATAGACTTGTCAAAGTGAATTCCAAAGAATTTTTTTCAAGATATTATATTAAATACTTTTTAACAATCCTCCTCATCGACTTCTTATATTCAAATAAAATCTTTTTGAACTTCCAAGATTAAGTGCATTCAATCTAGAGCACTTATTATGTATATTCTACAAATTTGCATATAACTATCAACTTTAATAATCCGAATATCAATCCTTTACTTTTAGTTGTTAAGTTTAATTAACTCTAAATATCTCTTTACATACATATTTATTTATATTAATTTATTTACTTATCTAGACATGGAAAAAATGAATCTTGGAACTATTCCTGAGTATCTGAAATATCTTACATATTTGTTTTTCAACAATTATTAAACAGTCAATTCATAGACTTTCATTCAAAACTATCTCAATGTTACATCTACAAATATTCAGAATATTTATTTTTAGTTGTTGAAATAACTTAACATCTTTTCATATTTATTTCGAGCTGTCTTTGAGTGAATAGCATACATCTGTCAATAATATTAATTTATTTTATTATACTTTTGTTTAACAATCCATAGACATCGCAGGTTCAAAACTATCTAAAAGTAAACTTAAAAGACAATTTTATTTACTCTATAAAGAGCATCTGGCTAACGACTTTGGTTTATTTTCTGGCAAGGCAACTTTGTTTACATTTTAATGGGCGAATTGTAGGCGATTTTATTTTTGTTTGGTCAGCCAGTCGTTGAGTCGTGTCGTTGTTTCATGTTGCCACTGCCACTGCCACTGTAACTGCAACTAGGGGAGTGGATCATGTGGTTCACGTGGCGTATGAGCAACATATTTGTGTGTGTGTGTGTGTGTGTGTGTGTGTGTGTGGCACGGCGCAACCCTTTGCCAGACTTTTGCCGCCCTTTTCGTCGGCGGCCTTTTTGCCGACCTTTTGTTTAAGTTTTTCTACACGTTTCGGCCATCAGGCCAAAACCCCAAAAAAGGTGGCGTTAATTTTACAGTCTGCGCACGTTTTGACCCTTTGCTAAAAGTTGTTCTCGTTCTCATTGTTGTCGTTGTTGTTGTTGTTACTGTTGTGTAATGTTGTTGTTTTATGTCTGGGCTTGTTGCTGTTGCTGTAGTTTGTTTTGGTCTACCATTTTTCCAGACGATATGTTGCCGCCATATTTAATTTGTTGCAAGTTTATGTCTATGTACACTGAGTGTGTGTGTGTGTTTGTGTGTGTATGCGCACAACGGGCGGTCGTCGCTTCCGCATCCGCTTAACAAATTTTTTATCTGCCTCGCTGCGGTTGTCTTCCTTTTTCCCTTTACTCCCCTCCTCATGGGGGTAGCAAAACTTTCTCCTAGGCACCTATCGGGGAAAATGCATTCATCAAAAAAGGCAAAATCTGGGCCATAAATTAGTTGGGACGCATTTTCAACAGAGAATCATAAAAAAGAAGGAAATGACGGAGAGTTGTAGTTAGCCAGAAAAGGCAAATGGGGTTTAATCTAATTCAAGTGGCTCACAAGGGTTAAGCCGGAGTGCCAAAGTGCCGGAGAATGGTATAATGAGGCGAGGGGTTAACGGGATTGCGATTGTTAATTGGCCAGGGTTATCTACTGCGTCAATTGGATCTCATAATTGGACAGACTTTGGGCTTAAAGAGTATACTGCAAACCAGGGAATAATTTAAGGACTGATAGAGTAGCTGAATTACCAGGGTTGTCAGCTTATAAAGGCCGGTCAGTGTTAGTAGAATCGTTGTTCTTTTCAGCAGCTTTGAATGTATCTCATAATTGGATGGACTTTGGTTTAGAATATACTGCAAATTGGGGAATACTTAGAGTAGAAATTGAAACGTAAGACTTCCAGGGTTCACAGCTTTACCAAAAAAACAAATAAAATATAAATAAAATATATAATTTAAAGTTAAACTACCAGAGTTGCCAGATTACCCAAAAATTCCGATCTTCCCTTCGAATCATTTTCCTACATCGTTGCATCCAAAATTTTCCACCTTTACTAACTGTAGGATTCTCAAAGTTGCGAAACATTAATTGAATTAATAGGGTTACCAACTCGCCCAAAAAGTCAAGGCTTCTCTACAATAACTACCAGCTGCTTCTACGCACACTTGTTCTTTCATAACTTGGTTGAAACGCTTTCAATTAAGCCAAACACAGGCAGACAGGGCCAACAAGTTGAACTGTGTAACGGCCAATTAACCAGAGTGTCGACAACTTCCTACAAGCGGCAACTCTGAACTCTATTGGCCATACTCCGGTCTGTGTGTGGACTCGCATGTAAATCAAACTGTGGTTCAAAGTTGAAAATGGGCCGAAAAATCTTTGGCTTCCACAAAAGTTGATCAAATCTTTAGCCAACAGGCACAACAATGAATGCCTTCTCTCTCTACTGCTCTATCCCGCTCCCGCTCTTCTCTCCACCCAACTAGCCCCACTTCAACTTCATAGTGCGCGCCAAAAGTCGTATACCAAATCGCATAAATAACACTCCAGGCGGAGGGACCGTTAGGGGCGCGTAGGTGGAACCGCACACATTTCCGCCGATGATGCCGAGAGCAGAATACGACTTGGATGAGCGGGAGAACTAGAGGGGGAGAGACGTAGGTAGCCACGCCCACGTTAAGCACATTTATCACGCATACGTAGCGTATGCCGTGCCACTGAACACGCTCCCCCTTCCGATCCAAGCAGCGAATTGCAAATTTCCGCAACTCGACGCGATTCCAAATGCGAATGCGAATGCTTTCGAGTATAGCCAAGGCCTAGACCAACACAATCCCCTATCTATCCCCTCTTTCGCCCAACTCGAACAGTGGCTTGCAAGTTCAACTGCATGCAAATTTCAAATGCAATTATTTATAGTCCAGCAGGTGGTAGCATAACTTTGTTATGCACTGTGTAACCCTGTGGGAACTTTTAAATTTCATTTGGAAGTATTCTTGCTTCAAGATTTGTTAATCAATTCGCATTATCTAGGTAAAATAGATAATCTAAAATGATTTAAAAATAGAGCTTGAAATTATAAACTGAGCTTAAGCAAAGCTTTAGTTTATTTTGTGGGAGCTTAAGAAAATCTTTAGCTTATTTTGTGGGAGCATTTCCTAAGCTCTATAAATGTTGAGAGCGTTTAAGTTGGTGTAAGCTTTAACTTTATTTTTTTATTTATTTATTTATTTATTAACAAGGCAAATCAAAGCTGCCCCGAAGTAATTTACATATTATAACTAAAATTATTTACTACAAATTTTTATTTCAAGAAAATGAAAGACTTTACGAAATCACAATTTACGCTAATAACGATTTTTATTGGCTTGCTAATCAGCTTAGAATGAAGCTTTATGGTATGAAAGTAGATTATTTTTATGGATTTTATTCTTACAAAATTAGTTGTAAGTGTAATTATTCTTTTTCCAAGCAAAAAAAATAAATAAATAACATTTTTATATGGTACATTAAGTCATTAGAATCCCTTTGTGTGCTTGTATTTTAAATATTGTATTATAAAACTAAACAAAAACTGAATTTAAGTTAACAATTAAAAAAATATATAAAAAAGGATAAAAAGGTCTGAGAATCCCTTTGTTTTCTTGTATTTAAAAATTGTATTGTGAAACTAAGCAAGAATTTAATTTAACACAAGTAAACTTGTAAGCTTTTCTATCACTGTAATAAATATTAAGGGTATTTTTAAGGACATTCCACTTTCAACTTACTTATGATAACTAAGCAAGCACTTCAGAATTTCTTTTTTGCAATCTGTAGGGTATTTCGATAACTGGACTACCCTTTTGTGAGCTTTGTAGTCCCGTTTGAAGGACATTGAATGCGACTGATGCTTGTAACGAGCCTCGTTTGATGGACATTTCAGCGCTCGCGTTGATTGATGGCGTCAGTTGATGCAATTGGAGCTAACCTCAAACCCTACATTCCGTAACGTTGTGTGTTTTTGACCCTGCACAATCCCCATTCCCAAATCCCCTCGAGGGGCAGAGTTCTTGGTAATTTTTCAAAAATTTAATTGAGCTTTTGCCCGTTGGCTGTTTTAAGTAAATAATGCATTATTTATGAGTAGCTTCCGCCAATTCCAAATGCCTAGTAAACTTGGAAAGGGAGAGTTAGTGGACCAGTGGGGGATTGGGGGTAGTACGGGGAGCAAATAGCAACAAATGAGCTGTAAAAATGGCGTAAACAGAAGACAACAAACGAAAACGTAAACTTTTAATCAAGAAATTCGCCAGCGGGCTTTCAACAAAGTCTTTGCACTTAACTAACCCCCCCAACCCTTAACTCAACAGCGAGGGGAAGACAGAGAGTCACAGAGAGAGAGAGAGAGAGAGAGAGAGAGAGAGAGAGAGAGAGAGAGAGAGAGAGAGAGAGAGAGAGAGAGAGAGAGAGAGAGAGAGAGAGAGAGAGTGAGAGAGTGAGAGAGATGAAAAGCCCAAAAGCCTAAGGCTCAGCAATAAGAGAACATGCAGAGCTTTTACATCTAATTAGTTTGTTATGACTGCGGTTGAAGTTGAGGTTGAAACTGAAACTGAGGCATTTAAAAGTTGACATTTGACCCCGGTCCAAGAATAAGTTACGAGTTCTGAAATTGTTCAACTTATATGGCCTAAGACGCAAAATGGGCAACAGTTCAACAAGAGGGAAGGGGAAGAGGGCTGTCTGTTGTTGCCAAGAAATGGGATTTACATTCAAAGTCTGTTCTGTAAATACTTGCACTTTTCCTATGTAACTAACTAACTGACGAACCCTTTTTGGCTTAAGGCCGAGTCCTTTTAGCATTAAGTCTTCGAAAACCACGCACATATGAGAGAGTTAACCCTTCCTAATTTGGACGCCATGTTTTCCAGCTTGTTTATTTTTTTCTCCTTTTATTTTCTCTCTTTTCCCCACAAAAAGACAAGCAAACAAACGGAACATGACCAAAGTTATGTTCGAGAATTCGGATTGATTTTATATTTCTTTTTCCTAGCTACAAATGAGGTTGTCCCTTTTGAACGGAGCTTAGGACAGTTTATTTATGCAACTCAAACAAGAAGGAATCATTAAACAAATGGCAAACAGCGCTTTCAGCCATGAGCATACACAAAATTGGTATAAAAAAAAGAGTTAGTATGTAAAAGTTATCTGAAAAAAAGGAAAAAGGGAAATATTTGATGAGTTGATCTGATAGAAGTTGTGGTTTAAAAATGTTCTTTAAAAGCTCCAATTAAAACCAGTTTTCTTTAGTAAAATTCAGACATAAGTTCTTAATTGTATACTTTTAACAAAAAATTATAAATATTTGTTTAATTTCTTTCAGTTTTTAATATTCAATTTGTCGGTTTATTTAAAATTTTTATTTGCAATAATACTTTAATTCGTGAACATTTTTTGACGTTAAATAAAGAAGTAATATCACGCAAGCAAAAATTAAACTAAAAATTATATTAAGAATTTACAAGTAAATTAAAATTGAATTTTAATTAAAAACTGAAACGAAAAAAACTCATTTAATTATAAACTGATCAAAATAAAGTTTACTCGAATCCTTGCATTCAGTTTAGGGAGTTATCACTGAATCTTTTTAATAAAAACAGACATGAATCATAGTCTATGAGCTTTAATGAGCTTTTGATTATATATTGTAACTAAAACCAGTCAAAATGCAATTTAATAATTATATTCCTTTTAGGGAGTCATCTGTGTATTTAATCAGCTAACGTATTCAAAAATTAGAAAGATCACATAAAACAATTTGAGATGTGAGTACTGTGATTAAATATCAGTTGTTCCCCTTGGCATATTAACTCTCATTATACCCAGTAATTTTGGAGACTCTGACAAGGGAAATATTCAATTTGACTTTTGCTATCTGTCGTCTCATCTTTATCATCATTTTCGGTTTCATCGCACTTTACATTTACTCACACTTTTGAAGCAATTTAATTTTAATTACATAAAATTACATACGAAACATATTCTAAAAGACGCGAGAAGAACACAACAACAAACACTTTCAAACAATGCACGAGAGAGAGTGTCGAAGTGGGAGAGGAAGAGATAGGCAGAGAGAGAAGCAGCGGCGTCAAAGTTCGTTCACTTGTAAACATAAAACGAGCGCCAACTACAAATACAACAACTAAAAAGGCAGCAGAGTCGACGTCAACGTCAACGTCGACGTCGCTGAGCAACAACAATGAAAAGTCTTTTTATGCTGCTCAACTTTGGCGCTTTTTATTAAACAAGCCGACGATGACGAAGCAGAGGGCAAAGAGAAGAACAGAAGAGAAGCCACAGCGGCTCAGAAGGAACTTGCCGGCTAAACCGGTAACACTTGTTTACAGCCCACACGAGAGCGACAGAGAGAGAGAGAAAGAGCGTAAGCGGGAGAGCAGAGTCCAAGGGCGTACGCACAAGGAAATTGGGTGGGGACAGAAATTATATTTAATATTGTATGTATTTATGTAATTTTGTATAGTGCTTGTAAAAAAACCCTTTACTTTTTATTTTTAAAAGAGTATCATTTTATTTACAAAATTTAGTGAGGATTTTTATAAAGCAAATAAAATAAAATTCTGTGTTTTACTTCTGAGTGACATAGAGTAAAAAAAAATTATAAATTTATTCCGAATTTAACTTGAATTTTAAAGTCAAGAAACTTATAATACCCCACAAACCAATATTATTTTTCTATTTGCCTAAATGTATACGGAGTCTACATTTCAAATTGGTGCTCACTTAGGGCCCAGGCCAATTTTGGTCCATAGTCTAACTTTCCTTGTTTTATCCCTTACCGTATTTCACTGATTTTTATATTTTTAGAGCTGTGATAGCAACTTTTAAAATAAATTTTTTTATTTTAAAATAAAATACCTAATAACGGATGAAAATACTTAAGAATTCTCTACAAATTTTATTTATTTTGAAGACTCTAGGGGGTCAGCTGCCCCCTCTGCCCATACCTGCGTACGCCCTTGGCTGAGCCTATCAGATGGAGCAAGACAGGGCATCAATGCAAGCTGTGTGTGTGTTTGTGTGTGTGTGTGAGCATGAAAAATATGTTAAACTTTGGCTGGCTGCATTCTGAGTTTGTGTGTGTATCTGTGTCTGTGTCTTTGTCTGTGTTTGTAGCTGTATTTGTGATCGGACAAAAGGCTACAGGTGACAAAGACAAAGCTCGCTCTAATGTCATCATTATTGTCAATATAACAAGTTTATTGGCTGCAGCTCTGCCGTTGCCTCACCCTTCCCCGCACTGCCCCCTTTCCCCATTCCCGTCAATTGGCCTGGGGGTCATTAGAGAAATGCCTCGGATATGCGAAGTTCGTTTGAGTTGATTCCCCAAGCTAAGCGCAGATTAAACGCAAGTTAATGACTTAATTAAGTTCGAGTGTAGGAAAAGTGAGCAAAAAAAAAAGAATATCAAGAAAATCTCGATGAAAAGAGATGAAGATACGAGTAGCTAAAGAGAGAGACACATTAGGCACAGCAAATTGTCGTGCAAATATGCGAAGGAAAACCCATCAAACATCAGAACAAACTCCGAACTAGACAATAAAGAAAACATATTAAGACTTCATATTGCTTTTTTCCCAATGGAAGTAAATAACGGTTACTGATGGGATGGAAGTTGGCATTACAACGGTTTCGACTGTAAATCTTAATGTTCACTTCACATTTCCCTAAGTATGTAAAATCCAACAGACTTAACAAAGTTTATATTACATTTGTATCTACATATTAATATATTTTTGTAACTTTTAACATTACATTTAAAAATTTCAAATCGTATTTCAAATTTAAATTTAAGATTTTTTTCAAATTTTTAAGAATAATTTATTTAACGGCTACTAAACATTTTTTAAAATTTAGTTTTTAATTAAATTAAGATTTGTAAATTATTATTCCATTTATTATTTTAATTCTTTTATTTTAAATTAACAATTGTCACACAAAAACATAAATATGTACATATGTATCTTAAACAAAGTGGTTTTCCTATCTTAAATTCTAAATTAATTGATTACACCTGCCTTTCTCACTTTTCTCTTGTCTAAGTTTTATTAGTACTTTATTATAATCTTTAATTAATACGCTAAACGCATCACTTAACCATTTGTTGATACTTCTCTTCTCTGAGATTTCAACTCAATCAACAGGAGCTCAAGCCTCTGTCGCTGCCGCCATCTCTCTGCTGGCGTCGACGGCGCTGTCACCATTCAAAACAAAACGTATAACAGCCCTGTTCAAGTTGGCGCTCACTGGCACTCTCCCGCTCATTTGGTTGGCGCGCCAATTGCATTGAGCGTCAAATTCAAGGTCGAGCCATGCATTGGGTATTGCTGAAGAGAGCGAGAGAGTGCGTGAGAGAGCGCATGCATATTCAGCAGATGAGCGTAAGCGATGCAAACAAGTGACGACACGACGGCTGCTGTTGCTGGCCTGTTGATGCCTGCTCTCTCTCTCTCTCTCTCTCGCACCAACAAGAACCTGCTCTCGCCCCCCACCACTGGGTAAAGACTCTGTCTCTGCTCGTGTAATAGTTAGTTTGTCAGCGTTTGCCCTGCCGTTCGGTTGTGCTCTCGGTTGAATATTGAAAATATTGTTACTACTGGCGATTTCTTATTTCGCGCGTTTTACGTAGTTTGGCTGCATACGGTACTTTAGCATTTTGCTTTGTCCCGTTCCGTCGGTCAGCCGGCAAAACAAACGCCACCAAAAAGTGAGATAATACTAAAAGGCAATTGAAATTTTAAATTGAAAGAAAATAATTAAATATTTGCTGTGCTATGTAAATGCCCAAAAAGGTGCCAAGTGTTTTGCGCGATTCTCAAATATTATTTTTTGTCGCCTGCACGCGTGTCTCCGTCTTCATTTCCGTCTCCGTATTCGTCAGTGTGTCCGTGTGTGAATGTGTTTGTGTTTGTCAAAAATGTGCGAGCTTTAAGAATCCCAACAAAAAGCGTTCAGAATTTACTTAAGGAATCCACGAGTCGAAAACCGCGCTGAGAACGCGCCGAAAACGCGCCATAAGAAAAAATGCAGAAAATTGTGAAAATGTTGTTGCCGCTTGCGGTGCTTTTAACGCTTCCCGCGCTACAAAAAGCAACACAACGTTATGACCAAACGCCGTTGGATGCCAGCTCGTATTATCGGAGCGGGGGATCGGAATTGGCGGGAACGTCGGCCACATCATTGGATGGATTTCCACATCACAATCGCTGCGAGCCCATCACAATTTCCATATGCAAGAATATACCCTATAATATGACGATTATGCCCAATTTGATTGGACACACCAAGCAGGAGGAAGCTGGCCTCGAGGTCCATCAATTTGCTCCTCTGGTGAAGATCGGCTGCAGTGCTGATCTTCAGTTATTCCTCTGCTCCCTCTACGTTCCCGTCTGCACGATCCTAGAGCGTCCCATTCCCCCCTGCCGATCCCTCTGTGAATCCGCTCGCGTCTGTGAGAATCTCATGAAAACATACAACTTCAATTGGCCCGAGAATTTGGAGTGCTCCAAGTTTCCAATTCACGGTGGCGAGGATTTGTGTGTCGCCGAGAACACGACATCCTCATCATCGACTCCGGCTCCAACTCGTAGTGCTCCGAAGGTGACAACGCGAAAGCATCAGATCAGCGTGGATAGTCCACATCGGAATATAGGATTCGTCTGTCCAGTTCAGCTCAAGACACCTCTGGGCATGGGCTATGAGCTCAAAGTTGGCGGCAAGGTAAGAAACATCTTTAATTCCTTTGAATAATCACGTAAAGTGTGACTCGGAAAATAAGAAAGAGATCACTAAAGGAATGAGGGACTAATTTCAAGAAAATGATTAATGATATGTGACTGAGAAGATCGTAAAGAATTCAGAAAATACCAAAACAAATATGAAATACAGAACGAAGAAACACAGTCAAAAGACAAATAATTATAATGTAAGAGTATTTCGAGTTAAGATTAAAGAACAAAAATGTTTAAAGTATATACCGATAGATGAAAATTTTAGTCAGATTAGTCGATTTTAAAAAATTTAGAGCTACGATTGGAGAGCAAAAGTGGAATAATCAATAAATATTAATAATAGAATATGGAATTCAGATTGAAGGAAACTAATTTGAACCCAATAATTAACTGATGTTAATATTATGGAATTAATTTAACGAAAAAGTAAACAAAATTTGATCATTTTAGAATTAAGATTATCAGCGAATATAATTCAAAGAATTTCAATTATATAATAATCAGTAGTAGAATATGAATTAGATATTGAATGTTACAATGGAAAACAAAATAAATAATTTGATAAATTGGATTTGTCGATGTTGAACATGATATAACTACATAGATTTGAATAGATCGTACATATATGCGAATTATGTCTTTTAGATGACTGCTCTTGATATATCAGTAAAATAATAAGAGATGGTGACTTTAGATTACATGATTTATTAATTTAAAGAAACTGATAACGAATTAATAAAATTATATATTCCTTTTAAAATGGTTCAGTTTTAAGATAGTCGTAGTTTTCGTAGTATTCTGTAGAATAGGTCTATAGAAATAGGTCAACTGCTGTTCTTGTTTAATGTCTTCATTTGAACCAGAATAAAACCTAAAATGTTCAGCTCTTTTAGCTCTTTGGCAAAGCCAGAAAAATGCTATATCCTGTTGCGCAGTAGAATTAATTTCAACCACCGAGTCGAACAGCAGGGAGTCTCAAGCGAGTCACCCTGTGTTGTGTTGTGTTGTGTTGTGTTGGGTCTCGATCTACCTGCCTGGAGTTAAAGAGCAGGTAAAACGGCACTGAAAGGAATGAAATACTCTTCAGTTCTGAGGTCTTTTTCTTTGTTTGCTTTCGTTTTAAACGAAAACCAGTTTTCACTTACCGATGCAATTTGTAATGCCTGCTTACGGTTACGTATTATTCCAATAGCCGAAAAAACGAGCTAACTCTTATTACACCCCAACTCTTTAGTCTCCCCTCGACCCATCTGCTGATATTTTCAACGCATTTTCACGTTATATGTTCGTGTATAATTAATTTCCCAGCTCGCAGTTGGCTCCTCATCATCATTATCATCATCGGGAACATTATTGGCTTGATTTTCCACAAGTTATTTTCTCAACTGTTTACTTTACCCCCTGCATCTACACCCCCTTCCCCCTCTCTGTTGGTTTTTATGACTGATGATCAAATGTCTTGAATGTTATTGTTGTTATTATTCTCATGCTTCATTCTTTTTCTTTTTCTTTGATTTTTTCTATTTTTAACAATACTACTTATTGCTTGTGCTCTATTTCAAATCCTTGGCCCTTTCCTTGTTGCCATGTGTAAAGCGCATTAAATACTTTGAGGCAGGATAATTCACACTTCTTTTCTTCATCCACACACAGAAAGTGAGAGAGAAAAAGGCGCCGCATTTGCTACAAGTATCTTACGGATACACAGATACATGTCTAGCTGCTAGCTACACTTTGTATTTCTCATTTTTTTCCTCCTCTCTGTTTTGGCATCATTTTGAGTGTTTGTCTGTGTTGAATTCCTCATCATCATCATCCTTAGGAATACTACTTGAAGCCTTCTGTCTTAAATGCCTTTTTTTTAGAGCAGCGTGCGAAATTTAGCAGCTTGTTGGTTGCACACATGAAATTGTTGCCGAAGGAGAATGTTAGAAATAGAAGAGAGAGACATGAAATTGAATAGTTTGTTTGTTAATGATAGATAATGTTCGAAATATCTCTACTAAAATATATTTCGAAAGAAGGCTTTAAATAAGTATTTAAAATAAATAAGTATTTATTGCACAATGCAGTTTACATTTTTGATTAGGAAGCTTATCTCAAATAGATGATCGAGATTAGAGAAATTATAATTATATTAAATTAAATAGTTTCAATCCATGCAACAATTGCTTCAAAAATTATTTTTTTATACGGATAATTAAATTATAACTAATTAATATTCACGACTTAAACTATTCAGTTTTTGTATGACAAATGTGTTTGTTTTGAAAAATATCTTAATCAAACACAGAAACGAATCTTCTTTTCTAGAGACTTATGTTTATCTAACTATTTTCATAATTAACTTAAAAAAATAAGAAAAAAAATAATTATAAATTCAGGCAATAACATAAAGCTGTTGTTTGAGGGACATTTACGATAGAAATACGCATCCTTATAAATAAAAAACAGCACACATCTCATCAAAGATCGGTCTAATATCTAATAAAATTTAATTTTTAATTTGATTTAAGATATTCAGCTAATCGTTTATTTTCTGCTTATTTTTGTATGCTAATGTTGCTTAGATTGTAAAATAAACTCGCACAGTCAGAGAATAGTCAATCAATTGAACTCTGTGCGCAATCCAATTCCACAACAATTCTCAATGATTTCCAGTTGTACCACAGGACTTTTCGGGGAATTCCCCCTTAGTCAAATGTTTCATTAACCATTCGAGCGCATACTGACTGCCATTTCGTCAATTTGTTGGGTAACTACAAAGGGAGGGGAGATATAAATAAACTCTGTCTGGGTGCGTTTAAAAACGAGCGGATTAAGTTTACGCACTGACAGCGTTGACTGGGCCAATGTCCGATTGACGATTGTATATGTAGACAGAAACGCCCCCTACTCCCCTTTACCCCGCCCCTGAAAAGGGCTGACGAAAATAAATTAATCAAAGACCGCGAGAGGACAACAGAGCATTTTGGGGCAATTTTAGGGATCTCCTGTGGCTGTTTGTTGCTGTTATATGGAAAATCGTTAAACCATTAAAAGCCTCATTTGCAACGATTTTGACGCATTTTAGGAACCAGACGAGACGATGAGGATTCGATTTGTAGGCCCGACTTCCCTCCATTTCTTCTCCTCTCCCTTGCAGGATAATTCATTGGGATTTGCGGCATTGACTGAATGCCATTAAGCATTTTTGTGGGCGTGGCGACCTTTTAATTGATGGAAATGGAAATTGAAATGCTGAAATGCCTCAAATGAAAAGCAACCAGCCAAGCGAAACTGTAATTGATTGTTCCCCCATTGGGTTTTTGGTACATTTCCACTGCTAATCCCAATCCCCTGATATCCCTTTTTATTTCGGGGTTTATAGAATCATCCTTTTGTGGGTTTTCGGCTAGACGCCCCGTTGCCTTTGCATAATAGAGCTTGTTTTGTTGCAAAAGGCGTTGCATATGTTGAATGTCCTACAAGCATCATGATTATTTCAGTTTCACCCCTTACACTAATTTAATTGAAACGATTCTCTTCTTTTCAATGCTTTGGTTTGTTGGTTTTGTATTAAATGATTTGCTTTATCATTTCACAATTGAGAAGGTCAACTTTGTGAATGTTAATTTGTATAAAAGGATTTTGACAATGTGAAATGAAATTTGTATTATTTAAGAATTGCAAGTGGAAAGAAAAGAAATTTTGATAATTGATTGAGATCCTATCAAGCGAATCTTTTGTATTCTTATCAGTCGAAGATAAATAAATCAAAGGATTTGTCTTGTGTTGAGGAGTCATATTTGCTTTTGGTAAAATGTTTAATGGATATAAGTATTGTTCCTTAATAATAACAATTTCTAAATATAATAAATGCTCTCACAGAATTCAATTATTTTGATAGCGAGATGGATTTATTATTGTATTATTACCTTGATTTCAATTTTCCTAAGAAAAATCTCAGCTCTCTTAGACCTATCCTATTATATCTGGTAGTTCTATTAATTTAGCTTACTTCGCAATTCTCCAGTCAGCTAAGATTGTTTTATTTAATTATAATTAATAAATTACAAAAATGAAGAAACAAAATCTGAGTTAAATAAGCTGAAAGAAGTTGAGATACTCAGTTGAAAAGTTGAAAATTTTAATAATTAACTAAGTCTTTGATTTGAAATTTACAACAAGTTTAGCTTTGATAACTTTGACCTTTCGTTTGGCCAACTTACCGTTAACCAGGCCCGCAGCATTTATCATTATCGACATTCAGCAGCTTTAGACTAATCTCTCAGCACACGAAGTCGTCTCATAATCATTTAGTGGGCTAAAGCTCTTAACCCAAAGCCCAGAGGTCAGCATATACTAAGTAAATCCCATTCCATCCCTCTATCTGTCTCTTTTTATTTCTCTTGTGTGTGTCTCTTTCTTTTCTTTATGCTTGTTTCTGTGTATCTGTGCAATTTATTTTACGCAATGTTCTTTAACAAATTGCCACAGTTAAGTTTCGGACGGAGAAGCATTAAAACTATAATCCACTTAATATTTTCCGCTTGAATTGTTCCATTTATAACCAATAAATGCGAAGCCTGATGATGATTATTTATTTATTTTTTTGGCTGCAATCGAAACAACAACAAGAACAATATTTTCAACTCAATTAATTTACTGGGCGACAACAAACAGAAAAAGAAAACTTACGGCTACTTAAGCACATTCACTTTCATGTGTGTCCTTGTATTAAATCCTTGTAAATCCATAAAAATTACCAGGAGTCTCCAAGGCAAACAGTTTTCTCTTGTTTTTACTTTTCTTCATTTATTTTTATTTTATTTTTGTTGCTATTTTTCTATTCGCTTTTCACCAGCTTTGAGTGACTGGACAGGGCGATAACAACAACAACAATGACAACGACGACAACTAAGTGGCAACAACAATGTTTAACAGGACATGTTGCCTTTCCCCCATTTTGTCATCCGCTTTTTGTCCTTTGTCCCCAGCCAACAAGAAAGAACTTGAAAGTGAAACTGTAAACAACATTTTTTTAAAAATTACTTCAAACTTTAAGTAGATAAATAGAACTTGCTCTCCACTTCAATTTTTAACGAATAAAAGCACATTAATGGAAGCTTTTCAGTTACCCTAGAAATAAGCGTAAAAAGAAGTTGAAGAAAATAATGAAGCTTCAATTATAACGTAAAAAGTAGATGAACTTAATGTGTATATTATTGAAAACTTAGTTAAACAAATTCTATGAAATTACATTTACATTTATTATTATAAATAAAATAGTACAAGTAATAAAAGTTAAGCTTAATATATTATTTGCTAGACTGCTAAAAGAGTACTTGAGTTCTTGGCTCCCCACAATTGTAGGGTATCTCAAGCGTCTCCCTGTAAGAAGTTAAAGTCAATTAAACGGTTTGGTTTTAAGCTAAAACTTTTTAATTACTGAATTGTGTAATTTCAAAGCTATCTCCAGCATTTTATCTTTCTGAGAATAGCAATTTTATAAAGAAATATTCATTTTCAAATAACTCTAATAGCTAAAACTAGCTATTTTTAAGTTGTATTTTTTAGTAACCAATTGCAAGGACAGCAGCTAAGACTTGAACACATTTACAGGGTATCTTTAGCGTCTACTCTTACTCAGCATCCTACGCAAAATTGAACTCTTGATAGATTGGCGAACTGACTGACAACTTGGCGACTGTCGCCCATTTCCATTTCACAAGTTGTCGCCAGTTTGTTGAGCTAACTCTGTGTGTGGGTTTGTTGTTACCAAATGGTAAATACATTTCGACAAAACTTTGAGATACTCATGTTTGTCATACTTACCGTACATATGAATACATATGAATGAATGCGAGTACTCGTGTTGTGTTTTCATGGGACTTCGGCTCTCCTAAATGCTAATGCTGAGCTGTGACTTTTGCCTGACAGCCGACTGTTAAAATATTTAATTACAACCGTTTAATGACAGTCCACGCGCCAATCCGAGCCATATAGAACACAAATCCAAAACCAGACCGACCCCAAACCATGACAAAAAATCTACCATTTACTGTATTCGTAATAACTGGCCAACAACTGACCGCACCCAGTATTAAAGTCAGCACACAATTCAGTTGACACTTTTTTATGCCAGATTTTACAGTAAATAAACTGAAACCAAAACTGGAACTGCCGATGGGGGGTGTAAAGAAGGGGGAGAGGATTATATTGGTGTACCAAATAAATCGCTCTTTCGATTCAACACTTTTCGCTAGATTAAATATTCTTTTTTGTAGCTGAAAAATCAGAGAGAATGATGTTGACTTCAGCACAGAGAAGTAACTAAAATAAAGTGCTGCACAAATATCGTAATATACTAAAATTAGTATTGGTGCAATTAAGAGAATTATACAATTGATAATAGATTTAAATATTTCTAAGATAAAAATATATGTTAAAAATGTTTTACTTAAATAAATAGCTCAAAATAAATGTATATTTTAATGATTTAACGATAGTACTATCGATAGTATTTTATGCTTTTTTTATTTTAGTATTACTGCATAATTTTAAAGTAAACATATGCATTTTTGAGGCTTTATTGATTTAAGTCTGCTTTGTGTGTTGAAGATGTATTTGAAGATGAAGATTTTTGTAAAAAAACCATCTCTTAATATCGATAGTTAGAAATTAAATCAAAATTCAATTCTTAGAAAATTCTTAAATGAATACAACAATATTTTAAATATATCTAAAGAATTTGCCTAAATTTAAATGTTTAAATGTTAATTTGAAAAATTAAATGTTTTAATTTGTATTCTATTGGTAAATATCTTAAGAATCTTGAAATTTCGTGTATACAGTATTGTCATTTACTTTTATTTATTTTGAGATAGCTCTTTGGTTTCTTATTCATTTACTGGAGTATTTTAAACCATAAAGTAACATTTCTGTAAAGTTTTTGTTAGATATGATGACAAATTTTCTTCTTAACAAACTGTTTAGTGAAGTCGTTGCTGGTTTTATCCTGAGGTCTAAAGGACACTTTCTAGAGAGTCGGCCTCAAAATCCCATTTTCTATGCCTGTTCCTTATTCCGGTTTTTATAAAGAGATGTGTGCTCTTTTTGTTGCAACAACTAGACTAGAAGCACATATATTTTTTAGTCGCACACCGTTGCATGTTTAATCAACGTTCCAATTGCCCGCCACTCCCCCTACATCCCAATGTATAATCCTGCTATTCAGATCACAAAACAATGTGGCAGGCCCTTTTTTTTGTTTGTTTGTCGAAGCTTTTACAAATATTTTGTGAAGTGGCTTTTGATTTTGCACCTACCGCAGTGCTCCACTTTGGGGCATGATGAAGCTGTGCAACACAGAGCCCGACACCGCCCCCCCACCCTCTTCGACCCCGTTGGCCACCTACAAAAAATGTGACACAATTAAAAACAAAAGCAACAAGCCGACAACAAACAAAACAAATGTCAACCACAAAGCAGACATCCTTTTTTGTTGTTTGTTTTCTTGTTTGTTTATTGTTTGCATTGTTCGCTAAGCACTGCGCCATTTTGTGACCAAAGGCATCTCACAGATACTTAGATACTCGGCAACAGATACAGATACAAATACATATACAAATGCAGAGCTACATTATGCAGCCAGCGTTGTATGTGAGAGGCAACTGTCTGATGAATTTATAATGCCCATTGTCTGTTTTGGCCAGACAATTGCAAACATTGGCAACAAAAGTAAAAAAAGAACTTGGCCCATAAATAAGCATACTGAAATCATTTGCAAGAAAAAGGGTCGAAACAAGATGGCCATTTCAACCATTCCGACCGACTAACATATTATACTTATTGGGCAGACCTATAGACCTTGGGCCAATAAACTAACCAACTTCATGTTGACCTGCTCCATAAATAATACTCGCTTCCAGAATTGAAAATACAGTGTTTTTGGTCAGCGGTCACCTTTGGGAATCAGGGTTATGTCGGCTGCTTTTGGGCAAATACAAATTGCAATTGGCAGTTAACACCTTGGCTATGGAATCCATAAACGGATTCGATTTGGAATTGGAAGTGGAGTTGAAGTTAGAGTTGAAGATCACATTGGGTTAGCTTAATTAAAATGAAACACGCGCACGATTCGAACAAGAGGGAAGATCCAGTTCAGTTTATTCAGTTGAAACTAAAGTTGTATCCCAACTCCAAAGTCCACAAATGGACAACGCTCTGAAACTTGTTTCTGTTTTGTCCCCATGGCGAATGTATAACGCGAATCGATGTCGCCCCAGTCCAACTCCAAGTCCAACTCCAGCTCCGATACCGAGTCCAACTCCAACTCCGCGTCCGCGTCCAAGTTGCAGTTGCTGTCAGAAAAGGCAGCCAAAAGGCAAATCATAAATTTTATGCTTAGTGCTTTGGCTTGCTGATAGTCCCAGGGGCAAATATTCTCTCTATAAAGGTATGTGTGTGTGTGTGTGTGTGTATCTGAGTGTGTGTAGGCTGCAAAGCGGGTTTATAAAGAAGTTGTTAAAGGTTTATGAGCCAGAGCAGGAAACGAGAAGGTTGAATCTCTTCTCGTTTCTTTAACTCCACAAATGATAATGGCAAACAGCTGCTAAAAAGGCTCCAAACCTCGGGCCTCGGGCTTCATTAGCACAGGATTGAGATTACGGTGTGACAATGCCTTAAATAAGTACCCCAATAAATTACAATATATCTGAGTTCTCTCTCTCTCCATAAGCTACTTAAGTAATTTCCGTTTACACCTGCAAAATCAATAAAAAGATAGCCGAGAAACAATTCAATTAAAAATCATTTTCATTTTGAGGAATCTATTAAATAAGCTAGTTTAAATGTTATACTACATTTTAGTATTTATTTATAGAGTTGCCACATTAATTAAAAGTGTGAAAATAAATAAACGTAGTGCTTTTAAATCAGTTGATGTTAGTTGGGAAGTACTTTAATTGAAGATAATTTTTAGATTGAGTTGTGAAATACATTTTTTTTAAATTTATAAATTTAAAATTTTATCTCTACAAAATTATTAAATATAATGTACATATACTTAGAGTTGTTAACACCATTAAAATTTACAAGAAATATAATCTTTGTATATTATCTATAAAAGATATTTCATTCCAAAATTAACACTGTTAAATATGGACCAATTTATCTAAAGATTATATTTCTATATCTATATTGAGAGATCAACAATATAATTCTAAGTTTACTGTGAACTTTTGTAGCCTGCTATAAAAATGGCTTAAATACATTAAAAGACAGATTTAATGATCAGATTTCGTGCTCTCACTTGTTCCCATTCTAGCAGAAGATTGAAAAGCAAAACAATGTTATTCAATTAGCTGAAAATACAACATTCTAGGGCCCACCACACGGCATGAAATCCATTATTGCAAATGCTTTTCTTTTGTTAAACCATAAATAAATAGTTAAAGAACCATTAGGAGACCTATTATTTAGCTCTAACTATACGCAACTTACAACTGTCGGATGCTTAGCTCAAAAATGCTGACAGAGGCTATTAATTAAGTGGAGGCAGGCACAAACCTATCCACGTATTAGTCTAGTACTACAAATGGTCGAGTTGGGAAATATGTATGCAACAAACAACAGCAAAGAGGCAACTGCCATAAGAAGACATTTGTAATCATCTTCAATCATAACATAGACATTGAGACACGCACACACCCAGTGAGAAATAGAAAGAGATGCAATACATATAGAGAAAGAGACAGTGGCAGATAGTTAAGTAGTCGCAACGTAAACTCTATTTGTAGTTGCAAGTAAGTGCATTTTCAGTCAGCAGCATCTGTGGCTGCCCCTAATGAACCAACTTAAAATTGTCATAACTGTAAATCATGACAACTATGGAGCGTGCATACATATGTAGAGCAATCAAAAACAGACAGAGACGGACAGAGAGAGATAGAAAGAGAGATGAAGATGTTGAGGAAGAGATAGCAAAAGACTGGACTTGAACGGGCGTGGGCTGCATATGAAGTCAACTAAAACAAAACTAAAAGTTCAACTAGGTAAGCATTCATAGCAAACTTGAAATACCCTTTCAATGAAAAACAGTTGGAAACGGTTTGATCTATCATTTCTATAAGAAAAAGTTGACAATAGAAAATTAAAATATTATTAATTGATTCACTTATTGTGTTACTTTTTATGGCTCCCATTATTTGACTCTTTTTATAGAAAATACTTTTCAGATTGATTAATCCTTAATTCAACATTTTCATAAGATAAAGTTTCACAATTTTTTATTTTGTAATACACATGCCTAGGGAACTGCAAGGATTATTATTTATATAAATAAGTTCCATTAAATACTTCCTCTAATTATCATTACATTATTAATAGTAGATCAGAAAAATTGATTTAAACATTCATTTAAAATCATATTTAAATTTTTCTATTCCCTACTAATAAACACCATTATTATGTGTTATTTTAATTTTGTTATCCTTCGTTCTTATTTAATATATTTAAAAAAAGGATGATGTGTTTAATACTAAGTATATATTTATTCAGATTTAATTTTACAACTCAACTTTGAGTGTAGTTATATTTATCCTGTTTATAGATACAATATTTGTCTATACGCCTTGTTACCAAATAGTTGAGAAACTAGTTAAGCCCTCACAAAACTAGTCTGCAAACTAAGAGATAGTTTGTGATGAGAGAGAGAAGAGGGGGGAAATGAAAGAAACGCCAACTGATATGAGAACTTGAGGCTTGATGATGGATCGGCATCGGCAACGTTTTGATGCTGAGATGTGCATGTCTGGGCCAATTGAAATTGTAGCATTCAAACTTGTTTGACTAGCAGAAGGCCAAACTGTGGGCCCAGTCAACAGTGGTTGTCGAGGCTGAAACTGAGGCTGAGGTTGAAGCTGAGGCTGGAACTGAAGTTGAATCTGATGTTGTGATGCTGATGCTGATGCTGATCTGTCATGAGGGCCATTTGACATGGGGCACCAATTTGATTACAGCGTTAATTACAATGAACGTGCCAGATAAGGACAGGGCAAAAACAGGGGAAAATGGAACAGAGACAGGCAGAGAAACGGACGGAGAGTTTGGGAGAGTAGGGAACCTGTGCCTAGGGGCTCAGATGACAAATCACAGCGATAACATGATTCGTGATTTCTGATTTTGGATTTCTGATTTGTGGCTTTAGGTTTTCTGCAAAGTCCAAATGCGAATGTCAACGATTATGAATGAGAGAGGAATATGATGAGGATGGCACGGGAATAAATAGGAATTTGGGAGTAGGGGAAGTTACACTCTGATAGTTTCAATATTGCGTGTTTGTTTGTCTGACAGCTGTGGCTTTTATTGTGATGAGTTCTCCTCTGACTCACGGGCATTATATCAATGAAATGTTTTCCCTGTTGTTGCATATTGCGACAAGTGCGAATTGTAGCCTACTTTTTTTTGTTGTTGTTGTACTCTATTATAGTCATTGTTGGTATCTAGATTTGCGTGACGTGACTGTGAATTTTTTTTTTTGTTAGCTGAAAGTTCGATAAAATGTTGACGAAATAACAGAGACATGCAACCTTTTTTGGGGGCACTTGATTTATGCGTGCCACATTGGAATGGGGCAGGAGTTGTGCACACACACATTACACATTACATTGAGAAATTTGCTGTAATTTGGCGCATGTTTTCAGCTAAACGCTTCTTATCAGGCAAATTGGAGAAATACAATGTTGGAGATGGAACTGGAGGAGTCTTTGCATGTCGTTGATGAATTTCTGGCGTGTGCGTCGCGTAAATCGTGACCAAATTGTGTTAGAGCCATGTGGGTTGGGAATTGGTGAACCTACAACAACAATAACTGAAACGACATGTCAGTCAAAAGAGCCAAAAGGCACGAAAGTTGTCGTGTGTGCGAGTGTGTGTGGTGTGTAAACTGTGAGGTTAAAGTCAAAAGTTGGAAAGGTTTTTCTAGGTCAAACAATTCTGCGTTGTAATAGAGAATTTGATGTCAGATAAGAGAAACATGACTGATTGTATGACTACAGTTGCGTGTATTAGTTAACGCTAGTACATGTATTAGTAAAAGCTCCGTAAATATGTAAACTAAGCTGTGAGCTCGAATTTTTGTGTTGCGGTCCTGTTCAATTTTTTGGGCCTTCCACAAATTGTTCTATTTTCTGTGTGGTCAGAAGAATCATAACTGGTATTTTGTGTCGGTTTTGTGGCTTCAGAAGTTTCTATCAATTTGCAGGAGCTCTAACAATCACCAGCTATCAATTAGTCAAACCTCAGAGAAGAAGGGAAATCCTCCATGCAGCCCATAAGCAAACTCTTAAAAACCATTTTTCATGCAATTAAAACACAGACAAGGCAGAAATTTAATTGAATAACAAGTTGCAACACAGGAAAAAGAGTAAAAATTGTCGTAAAATTCTGTTGGCAGTGCTCTGAGTCTGATGTATGCTGAAGATGAGAATGGGGATTGTGGGATACATAAAGAAAGGAATATGCCAGAATCCGACACGTGTCTCAAAGTAAAGTTTAATTTAATTAAAATATCTGCACTGCCCAGGCCTGAAACTGGGGGCCTGGAAATACACCTCGTACCTGTCTGTACCTGTGAGTCTCGACTCCAGATGATCTATCGCACGCATGCCGAACGAGTAAACATAATCAGAGCAGGAGCTTGGGATGTAGTTGGAGCAGGAGTTGGAGCAGAAGATGGACACGCACAGATGAAATGTGGCGACGGAGTTCTCAGCTTGCAAGAGCGGTGTGATAAAAAAGCCCACATAGCATTTTTTATATGTATGTATATGCTTCTCTAGCTTAACTGAGAGTATATTCCATTTTATAATCTAGTTCACCACTCAATCAGACAGTTAAAAAGTAGTTTAACTTTTAATAGTTTGGAAGATTTCATTTTAATGAACTATTGACATGAAATTGCGTGGGACTGTTAATTGAAAAGAGTTTTTACTCGAGCGATAACAGAGCGTTAACAGCGCAATAACATTAAGCATGTTAATGACAGTTGAAAAAGAGCAACAATACGCTAGTGACTAAAGTAGAGCTATAAAATTGGCTGTAAGAAAACGTATTAGATTTATGGCATGTGGAGGATCTTCAAAGAGATATTTAGAGAGAGAGGCATGTTAATGACAATTGTAACAGAGCAATAATACGCCAGTGATTGTGTGTTACACTCTTTTAAACTTATGTTACATCTGTACATAACTATTTCTATAAAATAATATTAATAGTAATGATAGTTGAATAACACGCTAGTGACTAAAGTAGAGTTCAAATCTCACTATAAATGAAAACTTTCTTTGAATTAACAGAGTTGAGGCATAAAAGAGAACAAAACATGTTAAATTCATGTTTCTGTATCTATTGTAAGGGCATGTAAAATTCGTCTCTCGTCACTTTCCTGTGTTGCAGGTGAGAAAACAATCAAGTGCTGATACAAAAAGGTAGCTCAATTGAAGTAGGGACATCAAGACAAACAGAAAAAGAGAGACATGGAGACGGAGAAAAATGGAGCGAAAGAGTGAAAGATAGATACAAGATATAAAATATTTGCTTACATCCGTTTTAGCCAAGTCTTGGCACATTTTTGCGGTTGCATTGGGTTACTTGCTGTGCAACTAGTTGGTGCAAGTAAGAGTAGCAGCTACCCTATATACGAGTATATAAATGTAGTATGTATATCGCATGATTGTTGTTGGCCAGCTGTCAATGCGTCAAGTGAAAATTGCAGGCCATGTTGCATTTGCAACGACCTTAAATGGCAACTGGTTGACGTAGCAACGCCTATGGATATCATCCATTAAACCTATTACAGACCATTATTATAATACGACCACTGGAGCCATTAATAGTCTGTAGTCTCTTCGCATTTTGTACACTTTTTATTTGTATTTTTTGTGTGTGCCAGTTTTGCGCACAAAATTTACAATTAAAGTTGGCGATTAATTTGCTTAGATAGCCTTGCATTGATTACAAATATGCTTTGATTATATTATTTATAGAGTGAAAGCCTCCCCAGCTCCCCAGACGGCGGCTCTGGCCTCTGATGCCTATCTAAAGGCGCTCGATTTTATCTTTGGCGATAAACATAAATGCGATTTTTAGACAGAGCGCTCTTGTAGTGCGTAATTTATGGCCATTTGTGTCTATGACTTTATCTTGAAAGGAAATTAGCTATGCAAAAAAATCGAGTTGAAAAACTAAAGATAAATGCACCACAAATGGGGCTGGTGGGGCATTTAAGAGTGTTTTGCCGCAAATCAATTTGCCATGACTAATATGGGCTCAAATGCATTGCATTATCGAATTTAAATTGCAATTCTGCAATTTTTGTGATCATTCCATTGCCTTTATGGCAACTGATACAGTTTCCAATCGATTGCACAGGAAGTTGTCACGATTTTGGTACTTCACAGTTGTTAAATACTTTTGCACCTTAAACGGTCTGACAGTTTACACGTTTATACACCATTTGCGATTATATTTGGATATTTGGCATTTTATGCTAGTTTTTCTAGGGCCAATTTAGATACATACATGATGCCTAGTTATATTATTTGGTATTTGTAACATTTGGATACACATGTTTGATTTGGTGTCTGATGTTCGATTTTGTATATATTTTTTTGTGCTTTATACCTTTAGGTATACATTTTTATACAATATGTGTTAAACTAGATTCCATGTTTGTGGTATAGAAATACATGTAAAGTATTACAAGGAATGCAGTCTTTATTTTTGAGTATTTTGGTTTATATATTTAAGAGAAAAATAATAAAAACTTCTTATTTTGGGATAGATGAGAATGTTTTTTAAATAATCTTTTCTATAGATACAAAATTTACATTTCTTTCGCAACTTTACGTAAATAAAAATTTACTTTTGCTGAATTGAATTGCTATAAATTTAATTTGTAAACTCAAAATTCATTAATATCTTGACAAAAGGTTTTCAATTTGATAGCAATTAAATGGTTCCCATCAATGAGTGTTAAATATTTACACTATTTTTACTAATTGCACAGCCGCATAGTCCATTAAAGCCATCTAAATTCATTTTACTTTTATGTCCAACCACTTGAAAACCAGCAACAAAATCAACAACGAAAATTTGGCAAACTTTTTTAACAAAAAAAATGTAAACTAAAATAAAATGCAATAATAATTTGGCAAACACACGAAAAACGCCGCAGGATGCAAACAGTTTCTGATGCAGACAAACAAACAAGGCTAACAAAAAAAAATGCAGCTAGCTGGCAAACTATGCGTCAATTCATACATAGACACACACATAGACACACTTGCCTGCATATTTCATAAATATCCTTAGGCGCAAAAAGAATTGCAAAATTTGGCAACAAAGTTAAAATTTGTGGGATTGCTTAGACATTTTAAATAAAAGTAAAAAGTAAAACTATAAATAAAATAAAATGAAATAAAATAAACAAATAACTTTTTTTTAGACAAATTGAAAAGACAAACGAAGAAATGCAAATGTAGAAATTGCTGTTGACTTGTTGCAGCAACATGTTGCAAGCTTTTAAGCCAATTGGAATCGCAATTTCAATTCCATTGCCAATTGCAATGATTAGCCAAGGGAACCGCCTGTTGCTGCTTCTTACATTTGGCATTGGCCAAATGCCTGACGGCAATTTTCACAGTTTTCACAGTTGGCAGAAAAGAAAACTACAAGTTGCGAGTTGGCAGTCAGTCAAATCGTGCCGTGCAACACTGTAACAGTGCAACTGAGTGGCAACTATGGCAACTGTGGCAACTGTGGGTGCCTTTCTTCCTTGTTTGACTTGTTTTTCTTTTTAGCCATTTTCCTTCTTCTTGCTTGTCTACTTCTTGGCTATTTTGTTGGCATAGAAATGCGCGTCTATTGACAGTGGCCATAATTTGTTTGTCTAGCTGCAGTTGCAGTAGACAATGCAAGGGGCAGTGCAGGGACTGAAATGGGGAAGGGAGGTAACTGTGGAGTGGCAATTGCTCAGAGGCCAAATCCGTCTGCCTTTCGTCATTGTTGATGGCTTAAATATTAGTTGTATAGTGTGTTTCTTGTGTTTCTGTGGCGTGTTTCGGCCACAAAACTGTTGACAGTTATAAATGATGGGGCATGCAACAGCATGTGGGCTCTGTGGCAGCAGTTAGTGTAGCGGAAATATATAAAAAATACTCAAAGCGTTTAATGTTCAACTGCAGTAGCTTAAAGTGGCAAACTAGCCACAGATTAGATACCAAACTTTAAGACAATACCAATTACGAAACGAGCACTCAAGTAACGCCCAAAGACTTCTGAGAAATGAGTAATTAGATATTCTATATACCAAAATATCATCAATCTTTAACTGTAAACCAAGACCCGAAAATAGCAGTAATTAAACCAAATTTTAACTACAGTAACATGAATTACATTAAAGTTTTTATTTTACTTTATACGAAAAACTTCTATTTGTGATTGTAATAATATGTATAATTTTTAATTCTTATTTTTAATTTATATTTAAAAATTGCAATTTAATAATTATTTTTTAATTTTTATTAAAAGGTTTTTAAATAGCAGTGATGCAGAACGAATTATTTTTGGCTTAAAAATTAAAGTTATCTTCTAGCATAGTTAGGCAGAACCATTAAGAGGGCTTGGGAAATTTTTCTACCCCCACGCCAGGAAACTGAATAGAAATCTGTTCTATGAATCTAATTTATTTTTTATTCAACTAATAGCTTTAATTTTAGTCAGTCAGATCCCTAACTGAATTTAAGTGTTTGAGCTTTTATAACATTATAATACTGATAGTAAATTAGGTACTTTTCTGATTTTTGAAAACTAATCTCCATCGGGGGAAGATAAAGGTCGAGTTTATCAGTTCAACTGATGGCTTAGTAATATACAAATGCATTTCAAGGTAATTATTAACTGACGCCCATCTCTATGGCAATGCAAACAACCAGCAACAACAACAATTTGATGCCAGCTCCTGGAACACAAATGTATCATCTCTTTGGTGTTGTTGTTGGTGATGGTGGTGTTGCACTTACTTCACTTACCACATATCATATCATGTTGCACCGCCCGCAAACTCGACCACAATGTGTGGCATGATACGAGCCTTGATATGATATAAAGCTTTCCCCATCCTTCCCCGCTCTGTAGTTGTCACCGTTGGGTTGCCATCGCAATGGGACCTCGCTCATAATCATCTCATGTCAATCCTCGAAAGCTGCGCTCTTCGCCTGCATCCTCAAAATGAAACGTGTCAATTTACATGAGAATGAAAATGAAAATGATTTTTCTCTCCTCTTATTAAGAGGCTGCTTAAGTGTTTCTTTTATGACTCGACTCCAGCACCGGCTCAGGCTCTGGCTCAGGCTCTTGCTCAGACTCTGGCCCAATCTTTTTATGGACACCTGCATCCTGTAGGGAGTCCCGATTTGTCTGAGCTACACGTATTATTTACAGCAAATTATCAAACTGCTTTGCATATCATAAAAAGGATTTTTATGTTTGCCATCATTAAGAATAATAATCTGTAGCTGATGACTGTCAGTGTGATAAAAGTAAATACACTTCCACATAGGTGCTCTTCAAAGAGCAAGAGATATAGAGAAAGAGAGAGAGAGAGAGACAGAGAGAGAGACAGAGAGAGACTCTGCCTTTGGCTACTAATTTTTAAGCTGATTAAAAGCCATCAAAATGCAATCAAAATTTCTGAGTACCAAACAATCCCTTTCATTGTCTCTGTGCCTCACAGTGCCTTCTGCAGTATCTACGCAGTGTCTCCGCAGTGCCTTACAGTGCCTGTCAGTGCTTTGCTTTATTATTTTCGACATAAAGCTCAGTGCAAGGACTTTGATGAAAAGCCTTTGCAAAGGTTGTAATATTTTTTATGTGTCCGACAGGTTGAGCCTTGTTGGCGAAAAGCCGTAAAATATACAGCGCTGAGAGGTAAAAGAAAGAAAGAGAAATACTTTAAAAGCTACAAAAAACTATGAAAAAGAATGCTGAGAATTTTAGAGTTTTATGATTTGCATGTAAATAAGTAATCCTTCTTTATAATAGCACAGAAGTTTAAGAGTTCTTAAACTCGCTAGTTTATAAAGAAAATTTTAGAAAATTCTTCTACAAATATTTAAATATTTAGTTTTGTTTTTTTTTTCATTTTTCTGTTCTTGAAATTCTACATAAAATATCATGATATGCTTGCTTTCCCCATTTGGGTTGAGAATTTATGCTGAGATCGGCTTTGAATTAATTTTAAAGTCTCCAAAAACTCGGGCAATGCCGGCTGGCATAGTTTCGGATGAGTTCATGGATTCTTTTCTCAGTCTTTTATTCTCTTCCATCATATTTCAAAACCCTTTGCGTTGTATCTCCCTGAAGCTAGCACTTAAGCAATCCCAGCTGCCTCTTCAAGCGTAACTCCTAAGGGTGCCACTATCCCCAACTCTCTTTCTTCGTCTTCCTCTCTCTCTCTTTTCGGTCTCTATGTTTCTTTCTTTTTCTCGCAGTGGAAGATAATTAAAAACGTGCTTAGCGTTTTAACGACAGCCGGACAGAGTTTTGGACCTGAGGACAAGCGATGATAATGACGATGACGATGATGATGGCGTCCACTCGTCCATCTACGATGATATGCGATTTAGAAGTGCCTTAGCACATACCATAAAAGAGGAGGAATAGGAGGTGGGAATAGGTGATAGAGAGAGAGAGGGAATACGTTCACTGTTCAATTCGTTTTATTATTTTTTGTTTATTTTACATCATGTTGTTGTTGGTTTAGTTGCCAGTTCTCCGCAGATTGAATTCAAAATATATACATATATCTGAATATCCAGTTTTTCATTGTTTTTATTTGTGCTCTCAAGTGTTTTCGCTACTGTGACGAGTGTACTATATATGTATGTGTGTGTGTGTATGCTCTAATGAGATGAGACTCGTTTTATGCTCTGTCCAGAGGCAACCCCAACAGATCCCCTGGACAGCTTCTTTGCGTTGCTTTTATTTTTTTAATTACGAAAATTGGACTTTTATGTACAACGAAGCCCGAGACGAAGACACTTGACATGCATGTGGAGATGTCCCCCAATCTTTTCTCTTCTTTCTCTCACCTCCTCTTTCTCTACTGCTTTACTCGTAGAGCTATAGTCAGTGAGAGTGTGAGAGATTGTCATGGATTGGATTGAATTGAGCTCCTGGCCGGACCAGGTTTATTTTTACATTTGATTTTTATCTCTTTCCATGTTTGGGGTCGCTGCTTAATTGAGTTACCAACGTGGTCAGGTAAAAGTGCCAAGCAATTCTCACTCCTCGCTCTTCTCTCTCTTCAATCTTCAAGTGTTTTTGCTAATGAAATTAGGTTAAAGTGGCAGTAAATAGGCAACAAAACAGCTGCCGTTTCATGGCAGTTGCTCCTTCTCTTTTTTCCCCCTCAGCTCCCTCTACCCTCTTCTCCATCCTCCCCTCTTGCCAGCAAATTGAGCGATTTTATGCAGCTACTTTCCAAATGCATTAACAACAAAATTATATATACGAGTGGGAGCCCAGAATTGGAAGGAGTATGTGGCAATGTGGCAATGCCTTGCCGTCTGATCTGGGTGAAAGCTGCTGTCGGAGACTGTAAAGACCGAGACCAGGCATGCCGAAATGTGGGGCGGGTTCTGTAATAAGCTGTGGAAATGCCAGTTTGCCATTGCACTTATATTGCATATACTATAGAGATAGGACTTTCAGACTTACTCTGCACGTTGAAAGAGGAGGGACAGAAATGGGGCAGAAGGAAAGCGTCGAACATGAAAATTACAAGAAGATACGTGTAGCTGCTCC
Source organism: Drosophila kuntzei (assembly GCA_035042165.1). Classification (NCBI taxonomy): domain Eukaryota; kingdom Metazoa; phylum Arthropoda; class Insecta; order Diptera; family Drosophilidae; genus Drosophila; species Drosophila kuntzei. Next base: position 369,825 of record JAWNLU010001704.1, read on the forward strand.
AATTTTGTCTGTGTTTGTGTGTGTGTTTATTGCACGAGATGATTGGCATATGCAAAAAATAATAACCAGAATCGTAGTTAGGAGCAGGTGTTCCTTAATAGATAAAACATTTCAGACTTCTGTGAGAAATAGTCAGAAATTAACAAAATTAAGATATTTTATAGCATTTTATTTAAATTGAGATATTACAACAAATTTTTTTTTTTGTATCATTACTTTGAAAAGTTTCAATAAAACAGAATAATGAAAAACATTTTATAATACAATGTTTCTGGATTAAAAATTACACTAAGTTACATTTTTCATTACTATAATAATTAAATTATAGAAAATTAGTTTAATTGCAGAATAATATAAAATACATTATTATAATAATTAACTAAAATTTTCTGACATTTCTAATTAACATTTCATTGATTTTCTTCTAATTTCAGGTATGTTCAAATCTCTTCTATTTACTTCAATCTACATGTAATATCAATCATTTATCAAGCCGTAAGTCCAGTAAAATAAAGTCTTAACCCTCTTCCGCAAGCTGTCAAAGCTGCAGTAGATTCAAACTTTTGCAGCTTACGGCCAAAAGCCAATTGGCAAAGTTTTGGGCCATTGGGGACACATACGCATACGCATAATCATCATCTACATTTGCTTCCCTCGGATGGTAAAGGGTCAAAAACTGTAACCATAAATACGCAAATAATTCGCTGGTGAATGTCGCACTTTCAGCTGTTTCTTAATAAAACTTTTGGTTACCTGCTTGGGTTAGAGAGGTTATTTCTAGTCTCACCCTCATCCACTCTCTTTGACTGTCAAAAGCCCCCGACAATTTCAAGTGGCATTAACTCGGCACCAAAAGTTTCCATTATCTGCAACGCGCCACTCGCACAAATTTTGCAATTACCGAACCGACTTTCAGTAGAACTAGAACTGGGGACCTGTCAAAGTTGCCAACTTTCCCGTTGTGCTCATCTAAACCCTTAAATATGGCTAGACAGGGGCTAGCGCGGGGTTAGGGGTGCCTGCTCTCTCAAAGTTTTCGTTGGGTCACAAATCTGACTCCGCGTTGCCATTTTCCTTGCTGGGTTTTCCCTCTTCTCTCTGGCCTATGTCGCATCGGAAAATTGCGCTTCAACAAATTTCGAACAAACATTTTGTTAAATCTTTTCTAGTTTTCATTTTCAATTTTTCTATTTTTTTTTCTAGTGGGCGTGGCATTGTTGCAGGTGCAGCACCAATTTTCTAGTATTTTTTTTTATTTTTATTTGCGAAATACGCAAACAGAAAATTTTTTCTATTCTTCAGTTTGGGTTGACGGCTTAATTTGCTTTTCATGCCGCCATCTACAAATATTTATAGAGCACTAAAAGATACCCTGTAAATAGAAATTATTAAAAAAGAACCGTTATAATTTTTTAAATATAAATTATAATTTTTCGGGTTTCAAAGAAACAAAATTATTTCCATTTGGTAATGGTAGGCTTTAATCTATAAATAAAAATAGAGTTTGCAAAATAATTTTTATTAATATAAATTGTAGTATTCAAGTCATTTCTTTTTCTTATTTTTGTGATCTGAATCAACAAATTATGAAATAATAATTAAATATAATTTTCATTTTAAAAATAATAAAATAACTCTTATTTTCCCATTTATGCAATAAGTTCACCAATTTTTTTTTTACAACTCCCCTTTTTAAATGCTATTTACAGGGTATAGACTGTTGGTTATTTTAGCTGTGCGACTCATTGAATTTTATTTCAACTACAGGATACGCTGTTTCTGAATCTCATCCCCAGAAACTATCGGCAATGATGCTGCTCCTGTTTCTCATAGTTTGTTGGCCTTTGCTGTGTGTTGTTGTACGTTTGGCAGGCACTGTTCACGCTCAAGTGAAGCGATGTTGTTTTTCACCATTGCCCATAAATTTTGACGTCGGTCGTGGGAGCAATAAGGGGGGAAAGTGGCAGTGAGTGTGCCTAAAATTCGGTCAGTTTTGGTTCGGTTTTTGTTTTGGCAGTTGACGGTTTTTTTTTTTGGTTTGTAGGTGCGCTAGGAAACGCATATTTGCATAGTTATCTATGGTCCATGCGATGCTTGTTGACAAACGGCTTAAAGTTGTGGCGAGGGGTGGGAATTGAATTGAGCCAAACAGATGGGTCACAGACCAGGCTTTAATGCAGGATTATTCGCTTGAGATTGAGCTAATGCTGTCTATTGTAGAAATTCATCTTTGGGAAATCAATTTTCGATTTTTAGCTGAAGAGAAACATTCAGTTGAATTAAGTAATGTTTTCAAAAATACATGTATATAAATAACTCCATTATGTTCTTTAAAGATTTTAATATAATATCGATATTGAATATAATATCGAAAATTTCTAAAGTTATTGGTCTTCAATTGAATCTAAGCTCTTTAAAGAAAAATACTGCTGCAATTTTCATTCTGTCTCCAGGTTTTGTATCAACTATTTTATCAATACTAGAGTGCCATATCTCAGTATTTGCAAAGCCATTGAAGCTTCTTGATAGCCTTTAAAAATGTTCGTACCCTGCTGATGAGAGCTGAGATAAATGTTGCTTTATAATAAATTCAATGCCAACTGCTGAATCACCATTCAGAGACAGACAGATAGACCGGCAGTTGACCTGGCCAACTCCCACAAGCCACTTCAGAAGTGGTCAGAGACGAAGTCGGTAGATAGGGAGGCTTTATTAAAAGATAGTTTTTCATTGACAGCGTCATTTTCCAGCAATTGAATATCAGCTGAGGCATCTCACAAAGCATTTGAATGCGTATTAAAATGTGTTTTTTTTCTGCGTTCTTTTCCTTTTTTGCCACGACAACGATTCGCATTTTCCATGCTGGAAATTAATGAGACTGACAGGCTTTTGACGCAATTTGATGCCCCGCAGCTTTGGCGCTTTTATAAATATTGAAATCATTTATCAACCGACACAAAAGAAACACCGAACAGAACAGAACATAAAAGAACAGAGCTGAAACGAGCTGAACCGAACTGACCCAAACTGTAGAGCTGATAGGAATTGGGCTCCACCAAGTTGCCAATTCAATGAGCGACTGTCGAGAGAGCTCACAGACCTCTTTGCTTATCGACAGCACAAAAAGAAAAAATTTAAAATAAAAATAGTAAAGAAAAATGTGGAAAAAAATATTGTGGATAATAAATAAATGAAAATAAATGCGGCAAATATTGTAAATGCACAAGTTGCGGCATTATCTGAGTTTTTAGCTCAACATTTGCCATTCGACTGTTGTCAGCTCTTTTATTCTTTTATTCTCGTATTTCTGTCAGTTTGTTTATAGATTCAATGATATTGTATGCTGAGAACTTTGCACCATTAATCTGGCATATTTCATGCTATTTTAACTGAACGCAAATTAATATATAACATAGCTATAGATTTACATGCCAATTAAATGAGTAATGATCCATTACTCATTGGGGATATATTCAGTAAGCTGTTAATTGGTTCGCTCTATTCATTAATATAACTGGCTGAACAGCTATTGTTTGTCAAAAAAGAGAATGAAATAAAATTGCTGATCAATATAATATCCGAAAACTAACGTATATATATTTGAAGATATTAGAGTGGATATTAGTTAAGATCAGGGATTAAAACTTTAACCGAAACCGTAACCTTTAACTGATGAAAACCGATTTGTAACCGTAACTGAAATCGTAACCGAAAAAAAGTTTTCTCTGTTGTACCGAAACCGATAAACCGAAACTCATTAAACCGAAATATCCGTTTAGTAACCGATTCATTTATAAGGGTTAATTTCGGTTCTGGCCATCGCAGCTACTGAGCAACTTTGAACTGTCATAACTTTGTTAAAATTCAATCGATTTCCATGCGCAATGTAAATTTTAACATGATTTTGTCTCTAAATTCGTTCTGCATTTTAATTTTGTTAATTTTGAAAATCCGAAATTTTTCGAAAAATGATTACCCCTGTAAAATTTCTAAAAAATTCGAATTTTGAAAATGAAAAAATTTAAATGCAGAGCAAACTTAGAGGTAAAATCCTGCACAAATTTACAATGCGCATGGAAATTGATTGAGTTTTGACAAAGTTATGGCAGTTCGAAGTTATTAAAAATCAGTTAAATCAAAATTATCGAAATGTTTCAACCAAATTAACCAAATTTATATGAGATCACATTATAATAAAATAGACATTTCGATGGACCATTCCAGTAACCAGATAACAATATTTTTCAGGCTAATTTGAGCATTAAGTCTTTTTTCATGTAAAACAATGAATAACGTTTCTTATTTTATTCAATCGAAAACCTTAAATTTTATTTTTTTTTGTGAACCGAAACCATACCGGCATTTTTAAACCGAAACTTACATAAAACGATAACCGTTACGAAACAGATACTCAAAGATTTTACATAACCGATAACCGGAAACCTTAATTCGAGCATAACCGAAACCGTAACTGAAACCGATATCCGTTTCGGTTTTAATCCCTGGTTAAATATTTGAATTAACTAGCTAGCAACAGTTTTTCACCTATTTTCCCACTGTTTATTTGATGGCAAATGACAATGGCAAACTGAGTTCAAATTAGTATACTTCTTATTCTTGATAAAGATAATAAGCATCAATAAATTTAATAAATTCTTATTTTCTTGTGGTGCCTGCTTTACACTGATTTCAAATAGTCTATGTATATGTAAATCATGGGTTACAACGCTGTTCCTATACCTTGCATATAAAGACTGCCAAGACCCGCGTCAAAATTGCCATCTAACCTCGTTGAAATTTGCACTAAATTACATGGTGAAGCTCAGTCAAAAAGAGATAGAAATAGGTAGAGAGAAAGGGGTAGAGAGAGGAATTGGGGCCGTGGCGTTGACCAGTGAACTAAACCCAGGGGATTCGGACTGCGACTCGCTGTCATCGTTTAACCAAGGGAATATTGTGGATCTCTCTGGGTACTCGGAACTTGGCTGAAATAAATACGAAATCATTTGTATATTTCAAAGTTTTGTAGTTTGTGTTTGAAATGCTAAAACATTTATCGCTGTCGCCGCTGGAGCAAAGGTGACCAGGCAAGAGAAGAGAAGAGCAGAGAAATAGAAACGCGAACACGCGGCAACAAATGCGGATGCGGACATGGCAAATGGGTTGGCAGGAGATGAGCCGATGAGCCGCCGCTGAGCGCTGCGAAACTTCCCTATCGTTAGGGCCCTCGACCAAAGCAGACCATAGTAGACTATAGCAGTCATTTTTGTTTAGACTGCAAACTGTGAGATAAATTGTGGTGTATCTGTATCTGCGTTGCATCTGTATTTGTATCTGTATCTGGGATGCAACCCAGACTCACTCTGGAGCCCGACTCTCGACTCTTGTTGATTACAAAGCGCTCGCCACTGTAGCGAAAAAATGGAAATGAAAATGCAGTTGGACTCCTCCCTTCCACACCTCCCAATCCCTCTTCTTTCATCTCTAAACGTCAGTGTTTAAAGTGTTAAAATAAAAGCAAAAATACAAAAAAAAAAATGCAAAAAAATATTTAAAAAAAAAAAAGAAATATCGAGCTACAGATCTGTGGAATCGCATCTGTTGCGCTGTGTGAAAAATTATGGCAGCCGACTGTGAAAAATTGTTGCAAATAGTTTTCAGTAAATGCTTTTTTCTTGCATTCTGCCACAGTCCGATATCAAAAGCAGAGTAGGCTTTTAGTTAATGGGTTGCTTTCAGCTCGGCTCAGTCCAGAAACTTGACTGGCCCATCAATTGATGTTGGGCCCCGAGGAGTACCTCTCATTGGAGCACTGGAGTGTGGCTCTTCAAGTGTGATTCAATGGCATCGATGTCAGCCAATGAAGTGGCAAGTGGCGAGTGTTTCACATACATATGTATGTATATATATAAATGCCACATGCACATGCAGCTGAAAGTTCGAGTGTTGATTCCCAGGCTAAATGAATGAGTACCAAGCACTCATCGAAGCAGGTCTTGAATCAAAAATACAATTTGCAGTATTTACGTGACTTGCCAACTAAAAAGACGTTACAAATAAACTGAAACTTGCATTACAATTTCGTATTTTTCATCCATAAATGACATATTAAGTAAAAATGCAATAAATATGTTCATAAAACTTTGTAAAAACATTATGCAATTTTGAAATTTCACATAATGCGTACATTAAAATATACGCAATTCTTATTTAGAGTCAGTTTTTTTAATAAATAATAAATTGGGAAACGGGTAGACTTTCTGAAGATTACAAATATTTATATTCGTTTGTCTTTTCACAGAAAGGAAGCTTAAAAGCTAAAATATGTGCATACATTTAAAATAATACTTTGGTATTAAATATTACTCATACGCACTTGACGAATGGAAAAATCTTGAAATGTTCTAAAAAAAATCCTAAAACGTATTCCCATTTTTAAACAAAGATTAAAGCTTATTAATCTAGCTCCTTATAACTTTTCTCAATTGTTCTTTTCTTAAGTATTTTGAATTTATCAACTTTTATTACATAAGAAACTAAAAATATATTATTATTCATAAAAAAATAACTTCAAATGTCAGTATTTTATTATTCTTGATGACTATTAACTATTTTTTAGCACTTCTCCCACTCCACATAAATGGTTTAACCATCCAAAAAATCATCTTTCACTTCCTTGATTGACGTCCCTAACATTTCGCTGTCTATATCTCGATTATATGGCATTTTTACGTAATTTAATGCGTTATTATTCAAATGATATATAATTTCCAACCGCATTTTATATCAGAGCTCACAATGACCATTCACAATGGGATAAGGAAAAGAGGCAACGTTTTGTTCACTTTTCCTTGGTTCACTTTTGGCCAAGGCAAAGTCTTTGTCGTCGGCATCCTCCTCTCAGTTTTAGTCTTTGCCTCTGCCACCTGCCATAACTTGTTGTTGTTCTTGTAATTATTATTGGTGGAGGCAGCAAACCGAAAAGAGGGAGATGGAGAAAGAGAGAGAGAACCGGATTGCGAAGACTAACTGTACGGCATGGAAAACATCGGATCTGTGGCATCCCATCGCAACCCATCGATGCAGATGCCTCCTCTCTCTCTCTCTCACTCTCTCTGTCTCTGTCTCTCAGTTGCCGCACACTTCACCTAATGCCGTTAGTCCTGAGCTGAGCTCTCGTGGCGTATCTGCATCTTTGCAACATCCACCGACATCACAAAATCGTAACAGTAACAGGCTTCACTTCTATGCAAATTGTTGTAATATTTCGTGCCCCATGTTGCCGATGTTGTTGTTGTTGCTTCTGCTGTTGTTGCATCGTCGGGTGAGGGACTTTAAAGTGGACCGTTTGCTTGTTAGTCGATATGGCGACACCAAGAAACGAAATTACCGTTTCAGCTCAACAGATCTTTGACAAAGTCTAATGACTGTAACGTGATGTATGCTTAATGACGGAAATTAAGTATTTGTGGCTGAAGCTCATCCCAAAACTTGCTTAAAACTGTACTTAATTTCAGTTTATAGGCACGAAAGCAAAATCAGTTCAGGCGATCTATAATTATACTATTATTTATATTGTAATCGGAAGTGAAATTATTGCAAAACGGTTGAGAATTTTACAAGGATAACCTGAAGCTTAAGACTGTCTTAAAAGTGTACTTAAATTATGTTTGAATTAAGGCAAAAACGGTCAAGTTAGCTGGGAATCGGAAGTAGATCTACTAAAAAAAATTCTAAATATTTACTAGGAAATTATTTGAAAATTAGTTTTAAAAAATTAAAGATTGTAAAATTTATTTCAAAACTATTGGCAGACAGTTATGATAGAAGCTTAAAATTAATTATTAAATTTAGTTTTTAGGACATAGAGCCAAAGACTGGCTTAAAAATTTACTTAATTTAAGTTTACAGACCAACTATGAATAGATATTAAAATGATTGTGAATCGATTAAAATGTTCTATTGTTACTTTCATTTAAGTAGCGAAGTCTTTAAGAGTTCCATTTGCTATCCGCAACTTAAGTATAATAATTTTAATGCTCCGACAAACTCAACTGCAACACAGCTGACACGCCCACTCAGCGTCAACTTCAACTCCAACTTTAGATGGAGCTGGCATATAAATTTCAAGACCCACCACAAACTTGTGGCCACCGAACACGTTTCTGTCTATTAAATTTCATAAATTTATTAAATTATACGCCTTTCAGACGCCGCAGCAACAGCAACAAAAAGAACAAGAGAAAAATAAAATAAAATCGAGCGGATAAATGAAGGAAAAATTTAGACAAAAGGAATGAAAATGGGTGAAAAGTTGACGTAAATGTCTTGAGCAGAGTCAACCAAGAGCATTAAAATAGAATCAGAAATTGAAAGAAAGTGCCACCAACTGTGTGAGTTGTATGCTCGCTACATGTGGCAAAAGAAACAGTTTAGTAACCGCATGTGGCATAGGAGACGAAGATACAAGATAAAGTAAAGCGGAATAGATACATACATAGATACATAGATACTTTTGCCGTTGTCATTCTGACAAGCAACTAATAATTAATATGTCAAATTATGCACAAGATGCAGCTAAGCGAAGCGTGTCCAGAGTTCAACTTTGTGGCACGACCTCAATTCCTGCCTCCCCCTGCAATGCAATTAGAAAAGTGGCAGAAGAAGACGGAGTCGAAAACGGAGAAAGAGAGAGAGAGAGCTGCCAAAATGTCAAATTGAAAATTGCTGGCGCTGGCAGCGTCAATGTCAGCGCAACAGACATGGAAACGTGCCAGAAACCAAGTTCAGGTTTCCACTGGAAGCAAGAGGAAGAGAGGAAGAGAAGAAAGAAGAATGGAGAAGAAGAAGAAAGAGAAGAGAAGAGAAGAAGCAGAAGCAGAAGTTGCACCTGCAACTTTACTTTGGCACATTGAACAGCAATCAATTGGACAGCAACAAAGTCTAGCAACATGACGTTTAGCAACATGCTGCAAAGAACACAAAATGAATGCTTAATTTGAGTCTAGCTTTTGAGCTGTTGGCAACATGTTGCCAGCCATTTACAGTTACTGCCAGCAAACAACAAATTGTTTAATTTGTTTTGGGTTAATGTTCAAGCTGCAGCCTGTTTCTGGTTGATTGGTTTGGGCCTGCTTTATGTGGGTTATTATGTTGCAAACGATGTTGTAGTTGTTGCTGTTGTTGTTGTAGTTGTGCGTCAGCTGCGTGACTCTGACCGCTGGCAACTGAAAAGTGGCCAGGGCATTGAGTGTCAACGTCACATTGTCCCTCTCATTCTCCTTTTCTGTCTCGCTCATTTCTCCCCTATCTCTCTCCCGCTGCGTACGTGCGTCGCATGCTAAGCGATCCGATAAATATTTGCCCGAGTCTTTGGGCCAAGACATTGTGTATATATTAAATGGTATATGGGTATATGGGATATGGCATGCTATATGGCCATAGTATGTAAGTAAAGGTCTTTAAGTTGCTTTTAAGTTGGTTTTAAGTTGTTAGCATTTAGCTGGCATTAGCTGAGATTTGTGCGGCGACTCAAGACTCAAGCAGATTGAAGATGTAGACTGAGGACAGATAAGTTCAGATAACAAGTTAAGAGGCTGTCAAGTTGGTTAAACTTTGCACAGAGATAACAACTTATTTCTTTAATGTAAAGAGGTACAATATTCCAATGAATAAATTAACAATTTACATCCCTTTTTATACCAATTAAAAAAATCAACTCAACATTTTAAATTCCTTCTAATTCATATTCAAAATGTGACCTCTTTTTGTTAATTTCAATGACTAATTACTTGGTCATCCAACCAACATACATATTTACATATCTAAAGCCCACAGTACAAAAAAGAGAGTTAAATTATTTGTTGCTTGTGCTGAAATGTGCATAAATTCCATACGTCCTTTGATAACACCTTTTGCGTTTCTTTAACAACGATCCGACAACATTCACACAGCCTGGGGGCCCTACTGCTCCCTACCCCGTACCCTAAAATCAACCCAATCTACCCATCTGCCCATCAACCTTAATTTGCGTGCTGTGTCACCTTTGGCAACATAAATTTTAAACCGACTCTCATTATAAATTTCCATTAAAATTATACGATGTGTGCCAGAGTGTAGGTCCTCCTTTCTTCTTTTCCCTCCTCTCCTGCAGGTTCCTCTCCCTTCTGTCCACGATCATCGAATTCCATGCCGCTTCTTCCTGTATAACCCGAAGCATTTACATTTACATGACCCAAGCAAGTCCCAAACTCTTCGTTTCTCCCTCCTCCATATTTCTTTCTCTTTTTGACATTCCTCTTACACTTATTTTTTTTCGCTCCTCATCGCTGTGGGCATAATTTGTATGTAGCCTCAACAATTTGGCCATGAAAGGGTTAAGCAACAGACAACGGATGGGTCTGCCAACTTTTGAGTGAGGGAAAGAATAAAACAAAAACATAACAAAAACCAAAAAACGTACGAACGAGAATCGCAAAATCGCGCCAAAGAGTTTTATACCCTGTATCCATTAAATTATAAATAAGGAGTATTATAAAGTGTGAAACTATGTATTATAGACAAAATTCTTTTATAGAATTGCATATTGCAGAGATTATAAGAGTTAATAACACTAATTTGTAATAAATATATTGAAAATATCTATTGTCATTTTCTTTCTTCGCAAATTCACGAAAACGAATTACAGGCACAATTTCGAGTGTGGAGTCTTGATTTTTGTTATATATATATTCTATATATTATGTAATCAATACTACAAATTTAATGATGATTGATTAATAAATTCAACAGCAATTTAATTATATTCAACATTATAGACAATATAGAATTTCGTATAGAGGATGTCTGATATTTCTCCCGGCTGAAGTAATATATAAAAAAAGGAAAAACGCGGACAGAAAACATCTTTGATATTTTAAAATTTGGTGTACTAAGTAACTCGCAGTCAAGCACTCTTCAGTGGAGAGTCTCCAGTTTTTTGTTCTCTTTTGTTTTCCTTTTTATGCCTGGCACCTCCCACTTCACTTTTGTACCGAAAACATATGGACGGGTCGACATTTTATAGCCGCCAGTGTTGGGTTCGACATCAGCTCTTTGCGGGACCGCAAAAACCGAATGTTTTTTGATATGCCATCGAAGGCAACGTGTCGTTTTGCTGGGCCATTCATTCAGGGCCAGCTCATAGCCAATTCTCGGCTCAGTTCGGTTCAGGGTGTCCTTAATAAAGTGTCGACATGTGTAATTTGTGCGGCCCTTGACTTTGTCTTTGTCTTTGAGCTTTGGTTTTGGTTTTCCATTTCAGGTCTGAGGCTCGCGACCCAAAACCAATAATATTAATAATAAATTATGAGTATTTTTGCAACGTTTTTAAATTTGGTCAACCAATTTGTGGCTGACATTTGAACACTTGGCACAGGCTGTGTTCTGCTGTGAATATCCTGCATACATATCCTGCTGCTGTTGCCACTTCCGGTAGAAAATTGCCTGCTAAGACTTGTCTTCTTTCTCTGTCTCTGTCTTCGTCTTTTGACTGCGACTTCAAGTTCGTGTTCGTTCCGGTTTTGTTATTGAATTTCAATTTTTTGAAAATTGTATTCAATGCTCAAATGCGTGTTTTGTTGTCAGCACGAGCTGCTTCCTGTTGTCCTTGCCAGTTGTTTCAAGTGCGACTCTTCCCTCTTCCCCAAGGACATGCCAGACAACGACAACGACAACCAGACACAAACAACGCCAGACGAGATGAAATGAGACGACAGCCTCATCCATCCGCCTGTCTCCCGTTCCTGGCATACATACATACATATATCCAGCCTGCTGAAAATCCACCCTTAGGACAATCGAATAGCACATGGCCAAAAACATGGGTCCTTTCGATGCTTTAGTCTGTTTTTCTATCTTCCTTTCTGCATCTCTCTGTATATTTTGACTTTAACAACGTCAGCAACACCCCCAAAAGTATACACACACACACACCCACACTCGTACACACACACACACACACACACAGTTGAAGCTATCATTAACACTGTCGAGGGTTGTCTATGCTTTTGACTCTGTTTGGATGACGAATCTGTAGCTCGAACTCGACGCGTTAGAAGTTTTTTGGGCTTACACTGGTCCCAAAACTTTCATCATAACTTTGTTTTGCTCCTTTATTACTCTCCTGTTTATTTTCTACTTCTCTTTTGTTTTTCTGGCTTTTTGAGAGTGAAATTTGATGGTCAAATTGTCTGAAAATGAGCTAAACATATTTTATCTTCATTGCTACGCATAACGTTCGTGCAACTATTAAAACTGTCAACACTTTTTGGCTAACTGTCGCACGTCTCAAATGCTGCCAATGAGAGAGCAATAAAAGATTATCCCAAAAAGTTTATTTATTTTTTATGTTAATTGACAGAAAGAAAGACGTTAGAGAAAATGTCTTTAATTATTATTAAGCTAATTATTTTGTGGTAGAATCAATTCAGAATTGTAATTAAAAATATTCGACATTTTGTTAGTTTAATAGCCTCATTAAAATTTCTAAAATTCGAACTTTTTCAATATAGGAGGTGATTGAATTGACTGGAGAAAAAATCAAAAAAGTTATACTTTGTGTATTTTCCTCTACATTGAGGAATGTACATTGTTTTAGAATGTATACAAACAAAATGGTGGAAAATGTTACATATTCTTTTAGTAAAATATAGAATTAAGTAAAAATAAGAAAATCAGATATCTTTCCGTTTGTAGCAATCTTAATTTAATAATCTTTTTTTTTATGCTACAGTCTTAAATTAATAATTTATATTAGATATTTTTTACTTTTTAAATGTGAATTTTCCATTTTGATTAAATTATTTCATTGATCGTGATTGATGCAATAAGTAATAATAAATCAATGTATAGAAAACATAGAAACTATCTCTAACTCTTTATACTTTATTATTTTATATATATTTGGGCCTATCTTTTCATCAGTTGTTTGAGCCATCTTGTTACACTGTGTGTTCCAGCCCCACTGCTGATTTTCAGACTTTACTTATAATAATTTGCAGTCTGCCCCATCATCAACACGCCCACCAATATTCCAACTAGAAGTCAGCTCTTTACCTGAATCCCCGCTCTTCCCTTTATCCCCTCCTTCTGCCGCAGCATACAATTTATTTATAATAAATTAAAAACTCCTTAAATGCTGCTCAGACATTGCAGCCATTTTGTTGTTTTATTTGTTGCCAGCAGCAAAAATGAAATACTTTTCTTGTTGTTGTTGTTGTTGGCCTGGTCGACGCCAGGGCGCAAGGGAATGGGCGTGGCAAACGGGAAGTGGGTCTCAGTTTAGTCGCTTGGCGTTTTTAGTTGTCGTTGTTGTTGTTGTTCTTGTTGTTGTTCGTCCACGCGGCCGGCATGAAAACTTATGTCGGCGGCCTTTGGGCGCAATTATTTATACATGCCTCATAAAAATCGAAAACAATGGGCTACAGTCGGACTAGAGACAAGAATGATGGAGTCAGGGGAAGCGGGAAGAGAAGAGAGGGAGGAAATGGAGCTGGAGCTGGGACTGGACACAGACAGAGGCCTAACAATGCAATGTGCAAGTCTCAGGGCCTTTTGTTGTGGTCAGTTGTTCAAGTTGTTGTTGTTGTTGTTGCTGTTGATGTTGTAACTCCTCTGGGCAACGTTGTCTTTTGGGCTTTTGTTCTAAATGTTGCAGCCGCACAAAGTTGTGCTGCCCCTCCCTACACCCCCTTTAAGCCTTAAGGTTTTCTTTAGTGCTGTAATTGGCCATAGAAGAGGTGTCTGTATTTGCCTTTTCGGAGTTCATTAAAGATTCTGAAAAACAAACCCCGTAACTAGAAATTAAATTTAAAGTTAGAGCAACCCTAGCGTGAATGCAATTTAATGATATTACGAATACAATTCAGATTATTTTCGGAATGATGAGTGGCAACCCTGTCGTGCCCACAACCTTGAACTCTACCTCCCATGTAAAACAACCCCGCAAATTGCATTCTGACTGCCTGGAGGCAGTTTGTAAACCACAAGAGATTTGAATTTTAGATAGAGCCACACGCACACACACACACTCGCACAGACTCGCACACATGGACAGAGTGAAAGGCAAAACAAACAAGAAACAGCGCAAAAATTCTTAACTGGGCAACTGTGAATACGAAATTTAGGAAATGTATCTGCATCTGATGCAGATCTCTCGACACATCTGCAAATGTTTGCCTCACGCATCTCTCCCTCTCTCTCTCTCTCTACCTCTCTCCCTCTCTTTCTGCAACAGACTCAACTCTTGTCGACTCCATTCAACTTGCCACGTCTCGAACTGACTTTGAACTCATTTCACATGCAGCTAAAGGCTGTGCAGGGGCGGCGACAGCAGAAGGGGTAACACAGGCAGAGCAGCCTCTGTCTGACTGAAACTAAGCAGTTCCATAAAGCGGGAAGAGATAGGCGTAGCAGCCCCCTGTCAAAGAGCAACCCCAAATTTAAAGCTTTATTTGAAATTCCCATTAAAAATTAAATATCCGCTACCCGCTGCCCTTTCTGATCCTGATCCTGATTCTGGCTGTCCCCATTCACTTGGAGCAATCATCGTTAGGTTAGCAGCGCAAATTGCGTTTTTTTTTCCAGCTTTAGATGGATTTGAAGAAGGAGCAGGCAATTGGGAAGAGGAGCTGTCGACGTCGTCGCCTTTAACGCGTTTTATCTGGCGCGAGTTGCGAGCCCAAATAAAAGAAAACAACAACAATTTCAACAACGGCGGCAACAAATTTCATATAATGATGTTAATGATAAGCAAGCAGCCAGTCAGTCAGCTAAGAAGAGAAAAAGAGGGGAGAAAGAAGGGAGAAAAAAGGGAGCGAGGACTTTGGTAATATTTACGCATATTTGCGGCACATGCAATAACATAAGAGCGAAAGAAGTACGAAGACAGAAGCCGATAGAACTCGATGTTGCGATACCCTGTGAACAAAGCTGGTATATTTTTGCAGGGACGGAAAATAATCGTTATTGATAAAAAAAATCTACTCAAAATCAACTATAAGAACAAGTTCAGTTCTTGTTTCAAATATACAATTTTTTGTATTCACAATTTCTTTGCAAAAATCTAATCACCTTCTATTTGAGAATTTTTAAATTTAAAATCACTTTTAATGGTTATTCATTTTATAAATAAAATTTAAAAATTATTATACATTTTTGGTTAACCCCAAATAACTATTATATTTAATTTATAAAAAAAAAAAGAAGTTGAAAATCTATAATGTCTCTATCCTCGATGTTGGAGACTCTGTCAAAGATATTTATAAGCTCGCAGATTCTTTCAACATCTTTAGTCTATACTAACCCGTTTCAATGTCTTCAGGGTATTACAAAAAACTTTTCAGTGTTTGTGGCAAAATAATATGGGGAGCGCCTTTAAATTGCCTGCAGTTTGCGGCCGAACAACAAAAAAAGAAATTACTGAAAAGCAAAATGCAAATTTAAATTGGAATGAAGTGGAGCACAAATAATGGAGCAGCGATTGGTGTCGGACACAGATTTTTGATGTCCAACTGGGAGAATGTGGCACAGTTGCAAGAAAATGTGGCAGAATAGGAATCAATAAATCGAATGAGATAATAAACAAAATAAATAATTCAATAAAATATATACACAATTAAATAAACAAAAATTCTATTAATTTTTTTTTATTTAATTTTTAATTAGATTTCATTAGGAGTCTAGCTTTGCATTTTTGTCAAACAATCTGCGTAATTTAAACAATGGTTTTTACGCCATAATAATTAATATTATTAAAAGAGAATGCCAATAACATAATAACTGTGAAGCGGCTTAAAATATGTAATTAATTAATAATAAGAAACGTTGCCTTTACTTTGTCTCTCTCTCTTTCTCTCATTCGTTAATCTAAGAGTAGCAAATCTCCCTTTCCTGGTCTAATTAATTACGCACTACAGCAAATTAATTTCCGTTTCATTATCACCCATTTTCCTGATTTTCATCTTTAATTTGCATTCAATTGAATTTTCATCATCGTCTTCTTAATTTTCCTTACAGGATCTACATGATTGTGGTGCTCCGTGTCATGCCATGTTCTTTCCGGAACGGGAACGCACCGTGTTGCGCTATTGGGTCGGCTCCTGGGCGGCTGTATGTGTGGCCAGTTGTCTCTTTACGGTAAGTGGAAAATCATTTTCTAGTCCTATTTCCTTTTTTTTATTATTTTGAAATATCTTCAATATTAATGCGCTCCGCTGTCTGTGCCACAATGTCAGCCACTCAATTTTCAATTTGATGGCAATAAATCATGAAAAGACAGAACTGCAGTCTTCACACGACTTCACATCTCTATCCCTCTTCACATACTATATTTATCCGTCTTGCTCCCCCTATAAGCTTATGTGAAGGTTTCATCCTGCTTTTATACTGAGTGCTGCCATATTTTCTTTTGGCTTAAAAACATGGCTCGAGGGAGAGAGCAAACAACCTTATGCCAGCGTTTGCATACTCGTATCCTTAGCCTGCTGCTGTTGCTTCTGCTCCTGCAGCGAGTCTATTATGATGCTGCCACTTTGGCAAATCCCACGCATTGACATATTACCTGTCAGTGCATATTTTTCAATAAACTTGGCAAAACGTATGCGGCAACCCTCGCCACTCGTCGCTTTCGGCTCTTCACTTGAATAACTTCTGTTTCACATCAACAACACCTACAACATCTCAGACTGTCGCCCTGTGGCGTTGTTTGTGTTTGAGGCAGGTGTTGCAAGGATTCATGTCCTTGGCAGCTGCCCATTCAGTTTGTGGGTCGTGTGTAGTTTGCCTTTTGGCATGCATAAATATATGTTTGGTATGTATAAAAGCTGATTGCGCGTTGGCGGCATTGAAACCACGCTGAGAACAAAGCCAAGTTTAAATATTGGATATCTCTCGACTTTTATATAGATAAATGCCCGCGGGCAAATACCTTGAACTAATATTAAAGAATTGAAACAGAACAGTTGAAAACTTTATCTCGAATTTACCTTTGACTATTTATCATTTACTTGTTTCACAACATATCCATTAACTACACAAATTGCACTCAGTTTTACAGAATCCCCCAATCATTATTCATCATTCACGAGTAAATAACCATTTATTCATTCTACATACCCTCAATTCAACTTGCACATATGCAAATTTATTCCCTTTATCTCGTCTTTTTTATTGAAACCTCAACCCGAATAAACCCCAAAAATTGGTTACCTTTTGCTTCTATGTTATTCGTATACTGCTTTGACATATAGTAGACCTTAACATATCCATCATGCTGCATTCATAAAATAAAAAAACTAAATCTAGAGCCAAAATGAATTTGAATAAAAAAACAATTTTGTCAAAGAAAAAAGGCTATAACTTGGTAGCCATCGTAATCAAGAGAGAAAAGCGAGAATAGCTGAGTGTTTTCCATCGGGATACCTCTTGAAAATATATATTTGAGATATGTGTGAAGACCAAACTTTAGGATCTTAGATTAAAATATAGTTTTTAAGTATTTTAGATATATATTTAGTCATTATAAAAGAAATGTTTATTTTTTTCAGATATATTAAAAGTAAATTAAAACGCTTTTGTATAAAATATCCAGTGTTGAATTAATTGAGAGTGAAAATTCAATATTTTAACTTTTTAAATTAATTAGTTCAAATTATGGGATATTTTTAATTTTAAATTAAGGACATTCAGTTTGAAAATCTATTTACTTTTGACAAATTTTTAATGCAACTGGCAACTTTAAAAGACAACATTTCGTACAGGGTATTTAAATTGTATGCCAGGCAGTCTTAAACTTGTCTACTCGCATCGTAATTCGCAAGGCACTTGTGCAATCATCAGGACGGCCCAACGAACACATCTATCAAATATTTTTTGGCCAACAACACAATTTGCCTGCCGTTGATCTCAGTTTGTTTGAGGCTGTTGGTAGTATTTTCGAGTTGGGGTCGGGGTTGTACGTCATAAAGTTGAGCTACATCCATCACATATGTACATTCGGAATGAGGGGAAAATGAAGAAGGGAACATTGTCACTTTCAGAGGGACATGTTTTGCATAGTTTTGTTGTCGCTTCTCTGTTTTTTTCAAGTTCTTTAATACCCTATGTCCATAAAATGTAAGTTGCTAAAGTTGAAACAGTCAGAAATAGAATAGTATAAAAATCTAAGTTCTAGTAGCTACAGGGTATTTTCGTAGTCGAGCACTTGCCTTCTTTCTACTTCTTACTTGTTTTCTCTTGTGATAAATTTGGTCTTGCATGTAATTTGTCGCCCCATTGTCAGAGGCAGATACAGATACAGTGTCTGCAAGTGGGCGTGGCAACGCGTATATCAGTGCAAAAAATGTGCGTAAATTAATATTTCGTTTTTCCCTCTTAACCCCTGATTTACCCTCTAGTCATTTCATGCATTCTCTACTTATTTTTTTTTATGATTATTATTATGTTTCTGAGTGTTCATTTTGCATTTTGCAAGCATTTGCTTTCACTTTCTCCCTCACAAGTTATTCAGATTTGTTGTTATTATTGTTATTACTGTTGATGCAGTGGATCACCCTCTATCATCCTCTTCTTCTTACTTCCCACCCCTTGACATATTCATTTTCATTCTCAGCATTCAAGTTGATGAAATTGTTTTGTATGCTCTTTGTTTATTTTTTTTTTTTGCTCTATTGTGAAAATGCAATGCAACTTTTATCATGAAACTTGGATGTTATCCGCAGCCATATATGAAATTAATTTGTTGTGTAACAAACGAGAGTTAATGCCAACCCAGAATAGCCAGAATTAAAAACTTATTTATGACGAACATCAAGAAAGAATTATCCCATAAAGCGAGCAACATATGCCAGAAAATTATGCTTGAATTCAACATCAGAGATTCACTTTATAGATTAGTTAAGTACAACTGAGTTAGTGATTTATAATTCTGTTATTAGATTGAATGAATGACAAACTGTTCATAGAAACTGTAATCAAAAATGAATAAAAATCATAGTTCACTGAAATTTATCATAACAATATATTTTATGTGATAGGACATAATCTTTAATTTAAAACATTGCGCGAGTACTTGAATATCATCCAATTTATTTGCAGTTCTCACAGAGTATAAATAAAACTATTTTATTTGTCTACACTATTTTATCTGTCTGATGTTTTTAATAAGCTGCTTTTCGAACACAGACACTCACAGAACACAGCAATGACAATGACGAGAATAAAATATCTATGGGAAAACATTTGAGAAAAAATGTCAGTCGAGTGCATTAGAAAATTGCAGTGAAAAGCGTTTGAGCAAATATTGACCGGCTTTAAAAAAAAAATTAAATTGAATTTTGTTTTGTGCTCTACTTAATTATGAAATATTTTCCAATGACCCAATTCTCATTTATCGGAGTTGTTGTGTGTGTGATGTAAAGTTTAAAGATTGATTGGGTTTTAAGTGGATGTGGAATAGGTTTTAAAATTATCTTTTTCTATCTCTCTTGATTTGTGTATGTTAGAAGATTAAAGAGAACCCCGAGGGGGCTAAGATTCCATGTGGATCTGAGAAACTTTTCTAGAACTTTAAAGTTTTTAAGTTACAGGTAAGAGTGGTGAAAAGTATCAAGTAAATAATAAACAAAGGCACATTTATTTCAATTTTGCAAGAGAAGTCAAACTAAAACCAAACAAATATACAATCTTCTCTGGCTGTAAACTTTGCCGTTGACTTTTGGTGTACAGTCATGTTGAAATGTCGTGGAATCTGAGCTCAAGCTATCGCCTGGAGACTGCGACTGCGACAGCGACTGAGACTAAGACAGCGACTATGAGAGACAACTGTCAACAATCAACACCTTTTTCATTAAACGCATTAGATGAGAATGAGAATGTGAATGCGATGAGAATGAGAATGAAAATGAGTTGAGAATGAGATGAGAGACATCTGACATGACATTTGTTTTAGAATGAAAGCGAAAAGGAAATGACTGGGGCTGTAATGGGCTCTCAATGGGTTGATGCCTGGGAAGCAGCCTAGTGGAATAGTGCGACACACTGGGGAAAGGGAAAGGGGAAAAGGAGTCTCTGATAATGTTGACAACAAATAAGCGAGTGGGTTGGTGGGGCAGGTGACAGTCAGTCAGCACGTTGTTGACTTTGATGACTTTTCTTAATTACAAAACCTGAAACAGAAGCTCAGTGAGGCGCATGTTGACATACACGACAGACAGACAGACATATAGACAGACTGTCATCAGGATGTGAGCAAATATGCCGTGTCATGATGACAAAAGTAACTGCAACAACGATAGTTGCACAAAACTCAACAACAAACAGAAAGAACATTCCAACAAATAGTTTACTATATGACAAAATTTATTTGAAACTTTCATGCTATTAAATGATACTTCTTTTAATATACTCTTCAGGATTCCAAGTTGAAAATGTAACAAAAGTTTTCAACAAATTATAATACCCGTCTAGCATTTTGGTAAAACAATTTGACATATTTGACATTTGGCTTAAAATTATCGTAAATATGAAAGCTCATTAACTTCTTATTAACTATGCATATTTTATTGATAGCATGAACAAAATGTTTATCATTTAAATAACCGATAAAATATTCCAAATATTTCCAAACTATAAAATCAAAATGAAAATGATAAATAAAATAAACTAGAATTAAAAAGCCAACCGAAACGAAGCCGCAAAACATTTACCACAATTTATGCCGCAATTATTTTTTTAACAAATTCACAATGAAAAACCTGTGGAGAGTCTTATGCTAATCATAGGCGCTAACTTAGACGACAATGTTTCAGCCCCCAGCCACGCCCTCTACTAGATGAACTCCCACTTCCAAGAGTTGTAGTTGTTGTCTTTGTTTGGTTGTATGCAAATGACGTTGTCATTTAGTTTGAATTTCAAATGAAAACCTACAAAAAAGTATAGAAAAATTTAATTTAATTTATGCAAAACTCAAAACTAACAACAAAGCAGAAAGACAACCCACAAAGTGAGGGGAAAATAAAGCGGGAGGTAGAGGACTTAGTTTTTGGCTGATTTTAATGACTAGTCTTAGAAATTTATGAGCCACAGCGGCGTTAAAATTGAAATTAAACATTAAACTTGACCATTAGAGAGGGAGAGGTGTGGCTTTAATTTGTGTGGGTAAATGTTGGGTTTGGTCTACTGGGAGTTGCTCGCCGAGGGTTGCAGATGCAAAATAATCAACTAAAATGCTCACTTTAAACGGCGTTTAAGATAACGTATCGAAATAAACTAGGCTAAAGAGGGTAAACTAAAGCAAGGCAAGGCAGAAGATGATATCATCATTCCAAATGATATTCCGCAGGGAAATCGATTTTAATTTGACACAGGTTTGATCAGGGATAGATTTAAACTAGTCTAAGTACTTAGATTAGAGAGAGCAAGGTAAAAACAAAAAAATCATTAGATAATATAGGAGCACTGAGGCTAGAAATGTGAAAAGATCAATCGATCGAATAGAAATAAACTTGTTTATCGAGCGTAAACAATAGTTAAAAGTTAATATCAGAACTATACAGGGAATTTTGATCAAATCATAATAGACTTGGTTGAAATAGATCAAATAGAGCAATGATAAATTAGAGTATGAGCTTTAAGCAATGGGAATTGAAAGGGTAGAAATGGGAAGTTGATCAATCTCAGTTTAATAAAGAGATGTTAAATAATATAGATGGTAAATGAACTACATACAAATAAATTCGGTTTCGATAAGCTTATGTAATTTAAAAGTCTAAGACGATCATTAACTATAGAATTAAGAAGACTTTTCAAGTAAAATTTAAGTCCTTTCAGTAGCAGAAGTAATGTAGTGTTTTAAGAAGTTAACTTCTCAAGAAACCTCCAACCAACAAACTTATTTCCCTCACACCTGAAATACTTGAGGTTCCCAACATATGATTTTTGAGCTACCCTTCCCATTGGGAATATCATGTGTAGGTTCTAGACTTATCTAAATGTAAGCCGGAAACTGACTAGGTACGCCCAATGTTTATCAAAGAGCTGCCCACGACCATCACGACGATGAGCTGACAGCAAAGAGCCCAACTGAATCTCGAGGAACGCATAATTTTTGTCCCAATTGGAGTTGGAGTTGGTTGTAGTCGGAGTTGGGAAGAGGAATCGCTGTGATGCCTGCTTCCGACTGCTTTGTTTAGTATTTCGCTTCATTTGTAGCTACAATTTCAACAGTCACACCTACCAAGCGACCACGCCCCCAACGCCCCATTGAAAATAAATGAAATGAGCAGCATGCGTGGCATAACAAATTGCTAGCACTGTGTGTTTTTGTGTGTTGTGTTCGGGGGAGGGGAAAATAGCTGAGAGTTAAACACGAATTGTCGAAGCGAGTGTCTAAAATAGACGTCGAGCTCTTGGAGCTCTACTATGTGGTAACCCTTTGCCTTTTGCGAGATCTGTCTGGCAATCCTTTGCCGAATTGCTTGGCATAAATAAACAATTCAATTCCATTCAATTTTATTTCTTTTTTTTCCCCCTCTCTCTTCTGTCTTGCGTCTTTGTATTTGTCTCTGTGTGTCAACACATGTGTGTTACACACACCCAAAATCTGTGGCATAAATTTCGCATGTAAATTAAGCAAACGTTGAAGCGTAGGCGGGAATTAGATGTAGGCAAACGAGAACTATAATTTAATATCTAACAGTTGAAGACATAAGCCGACAAGACGAATAGATACCCTGTGAAAGCTAGGTAAAATAAATTAAAGATATGAATGTGGAATTAAACATTTTTCGCAGAGATTAGTGGAAACCCTTTAAGTAAAGAAATATAATTTTAAAAGAATAAATTTATTACTTAAGTGTAGATTCAAGTTTGATCTGCATAGGCATGTAATTAAATAAAATTAAAGGGAGATAACAAAGAGACGTTTAAATATCCTGTAAGGCTAGAGAAAAATATATGAGATATTATGATAATGATTGCATAAGTAACAAATATTTTTCAGCTTTCCGCTCAGCTCGTAGCTATCATAGATATTTAATATACCCCTTTATACCCTATAAGCTCAAAAATCTTTACAAATGAATGCTTGCGTCTTGTGACGATTGCGTTGTGGGTTACATCTATGAATAATTCAAATGTTTCTTGGTCGTAATAATAATAGCAGCACATTATGCAATGGAAAACAACTGGCAAGACACCATCTCTCTCTCACACTCCACGTCTCTGATAGTTTTGTAATGATCAAGTTAAATGGCTTTGGAGGACAAAAGACAAAGGACTTAAGTCTTAGCCGGGCTTAGTCCAAATTGTAATGAATTCATTTAAATGGTGCGTAATCAGCCTAGGCAGAGTTGTAGATTGGCTTTCATTTTGGGTTGAAGTTGGGGGAATTGCAGTTTTAGCTTTGAGTTGATGTGTTGAATTGGTTTTGTCTGACTGTTTGGGTGGTCTTTGTGGCTCATCAATGGGCTCCTAGAATAGGGGATGCCATTTAATTGAAATTGTTCTCAAAGCCTAAAGAATTGTCAAGCAATTTGTGTGTGTATGCAGTTGAATGGGGAATTGAGCCTAATAGCATTATTAAATATATAATGCCGCAGGCAAACCCAAAGAGAGTAACGCTCTGATACTCTCATTAAGGAACACGCTACAAATGAGCTCAGATCAAATAAATTGCACAACAATCAGCTAATGTGTAGTGCCTAATGACCAAAGGGAAACCTCAAACCAACAACAAGATATCCTTCCATTGCCATGGCTAATGCATTTTTAAGCCTCTCAACTCAACGATTCGCCTGGAATGGAGTGGAATCTGGAATCTGTTCAGCGGCATCTGTCTTATAATTACAGAGTTAATTAAATTAAAATGCATATTTAATATGTTTAATTTGTGGCCTCTTTTGTAATAATCGTATATGGTCCTTTTTTTCTCGACAGGTGCTCACCTTTCTGATAGACTCATCGCGTTTTCGGTATCCGGAGCGTGCGATTGTCTTTCTGGCCGTTTGCTATCTGGTCGTTGGCTGTGCCTATGTGGCCGGACTTGGTGCGGGCGATTCGGTGTCGTGCCGGGAACCATTTCCGCCGCCAGTGAAGCTGGGACGTCTGCAGATGATGTCCACAATAACCCAGGTAAGTCGTAAGCTCCCCATTGCCATTGCCATTGCCATTTCCATTCTCAAACAGCAGGCAAAGGCAGGTGAAACGAATTTCATTTTTTATTTACCAACTTCCTTTGCCTGCACTCTTTTCTCACTGTTTCTCATCGCCATGCTCATCTGCATCCTCTTACAGGGTCATCGGCAGACCACGGCCTGC
This sequence comes from Drosophila kuntzei, assembly GCA_035042165.1. NCBI lineage: Eukaryota > Metazoa > Arthropoda > Insecta > Diptera > Drosophilidae > Drosophila > Drosophila kuntzei. The sequence goes on from JAWNLU010001704.1 coordinate 394,179, forward strand.
ACCGTATTATTCATGGCATTATATTTCTGTTGCATGGCCGCCTTTGCGTGGTGGTCATGTTTGGCTTTTGCCTGGTTCCTTGCTGCCGGACTTAAATGGGGCCACGAGGCAATTGAAAATAAATCTCATTTATTCCATTTGGTTGCCTGGGCGGTGCCCGCACTCCAAACCATTTCTGTGCTGGCTCTGGCTAAAGTTGAAGGTGAGTACCCCCAATACCCAATTATTAATAAAAATAATAATACCAAAATAAACAAAAATAGAACAGAGATAGAAACAGGAAGAGTGGATCCCACACTTCACTCCCCTCCCCTCTCCTCACTCCATTGACCTTTAACTTGAGAGACCCCACTTGGAAGTCATTATAAATTACCAGCACTTAATAGATACACAAACGAACCCAACCGAACCTCTGCCAAAACCTCAGTTTGAATCCCACATTTGAGCCACAGCAGCCGTCAGTTTTCGTCATGTAAGACGAAACCGTCATTAGACATCATTTTGTGGCATTAACTGTATCTATTTCGATGCTTCGTAGCTAAAACAAACCCCAAGAACTAAGGCAACAAGCAAACAAGGGGCAACAATGTTGAATTTTCATTCAAAATTGGATAAACATGGTACAATAATTTCAATGTATATATATATGTATTATCATATTTATTTGTTGCATTAAACTTAACTCTAAATTACAACAGTCCATCCTGCATAGATATAAAAAAAGGTTATTTTTTATATTTATTATATTTTAAAAATTCTTTTTTTTTTACTCTCGAAGCCCTATATTTTTATAACATATCCAATTTACATATTTTAATAATGATTATGACATACGACAATATGTCATATAAACATTTAAAATATATAAAAAAAAAATTATTTTATATACAATGATAATGTATTCTACACTTTTTGTAATTATTATAATATTTCTCCATTTATATTTAAATGTATAGTATTCTTTTCAATAGTGATGTTAAGAGTCTGTAAATTTTGATAATTATTTTCCCAAGTCACCCCTTTTGGAATTCGGACCACATTTTGTTGACTTTGGCCCATTGTACATGCTAAGACAGACGGTGCGTGCCGCCCGTTTCACAGTCATTTTGTGGTTCATTTAAAAACGGGCTGGGACGGGTCTGGCAGGGCGGCTTGGGCTGTTCCGTAGAGTTGATGTCCGCGATTTCTAAGCAATTTAATGACCTACGTGGTCGAAAGCAGACACGAAATAAATCTTAGCCAAGAAATGTAAAACAAAATGGTTGCTAAAATGGTCACGTTAAAATGCCGTAAAAAAAACCAACGTAGATTTAGACCTTTGGATAATTCTTCTCTTTTATATATTTTTTTCTCTTTCGTTTTTATACTGTACTCATGAGCTCCACTTTCGGGTCAAAGAACAAGCAACAAGAACAGAAATCTCGAGCAGTTACCAAAGCGAATTCGCTTAGCTCTTTTTGTAGTTGCTGTTGCTTTTGTTGGTGTTGTTGTGTTTTTTCTGGATAGCCGTTCACATTTTTGGGCTTAATTAGATTGCGGCTTAATGACTCAATTGTGTTTGGCATTATGGCGCATTAGAATTTCCTAGCTACTGCTGATTGTCCTCTGTTCAAAGCCTCCACTTTCCACACCCTCCTCGACCCGCAGCAATTTCCAATTGGAATTTGAAGGCAGGAACAGTAATTAAATACAGCACCACATGATTATGGCTTGTTAGGCAAATCCAATGAATGAGTAGAACACTTTGCGATGGCTTCTCAATGGCCTCTTACGACTATACATATATCGAACATTAGCTGCACCCCTCGCATTGTAAATGCCGAATGTAAAGTGAGAGCTTTGGCGGGGACTTAACACCGGATAATAGCAATCGATGCTTGAATGGAATTATCGAGTGATTAACCTACACGTAAGAAAGATTTATAGTTCACTTTAATTGCCCACGAAATCCAGCTACTGTAGATGTGCAACAGACAATTAGTTGCATCAACATTTGATAACAATTAGAATTAGTTGGGAAGTGATAAACGGAGATCGTGAGAGGAGTATATGTTTTTATAGATTTTATTTCTCATGCCAAACTTGTCTTAATTCAGATTAAGTTAGATGGAAGATGGATGATTGCCGGAGAACCAATTAAAATTCATTTTTAAACCTCCACCTTTGCTTACCTGATGTAATTTTAAAATGTTCAACATTTTCCTTTGCAAAGAAAAGTTATTAAATTGATTGGATAGCAAAAACTAATATAAATCAATAATTGTAGAATCCTTTAAGGGCATATTGCGCTTACCTGCCGAAATATTATATGTATTTTACATTTTTGAGACTCGCACGCACTTGGGACTTATCTTAAAATAAGCTTATTGCAATTTTTCGAGTGCTGTGCAAACACAATCAAATATTTCCACTTATACAGACTTCACCGTACAGTCCCCCCTCCTCTGACACACCCTTCGACAGACATTCGCTAATGCATGCAAAATGGCAAAGCCATAAAAAACATATTTCCCCCCATTGCATGGCTATAATAAAAGATGGAAAACATTAACAACGAGCCAAAGCGATTTATGAAAATCTTTGCCCAAAAAGGAAAAACGAAAGAAAAATCAAGTAAAAATGATGACTTAATGCACTGAACACAGAGAAGAGGAGACACTCCTTAAGAGGGGGGGGGAACCAAAATGGTGGCACGCAACGGTAAAAGACAGTGACAGAATGGGAGAAAGGGAAAGAGAGAGAGAGAGAGCCCATTCAGAAACCATTCAACGACAATTAATGTTAAATTTAAAAATACATTATTTTAATGTGTCGTCAGCTGGTTGAGAGCTGTTGCTGTTGCTGTTACCAAGGCGCTCTGAGGCGACGATGATGGCAGCGACGTTCCGTAAACATGGCCAGAACCAGCTACCAGCCAATAGCTCCTCTAGCTCCCAGCCAGCCAACTTGGCCTGAAGTCTCGCCGCCGTTGGCTACGTGCATTGAATTTGTAATTTGCGCACGTTCGCAGCAAACATTGAATAATGCTCACAGATACGAATAGTCTGCCCCCCTTATTCATTCCCTCTTCTTCCCTCCTGGTATCACCAACTCTTACAGGCACTTTTCGCTAAGTAAATAAACGTAAGCGACAGATCAGTTATAGGAGTAAGGAGAAAGGAAAAAAAGAATGAGAGGGTAGTATGAGGGGTTTGCATCAATTTGTATTGACTGCGCGACGCGTTGGCAGCTCATTTGATGGATTTCCCTTTTTTGGGTAGTATCAAAAGATGCCCATGAATCACCTGCATAAATGTGTTCCGTCTCTTTAGACAGGGATTTGCCAAATGCAAAAGGCAAATATTTAATTTATGCTAAATGCCTGGGCAGTAATCTGATTGGTTGTGCGTATGTGTATGTGAGGGTGTGTCTAGCATCTAAAATAGACCCCATGTAAATCGTAGGCGTATTTACACCAATTGTTGTTCGATTCCAAATACCAGAGCATACCATATGAATACGAAATTGTCTGATGACTAAATGTTCTTGCATTTAAATTTAGCTCCCAGAAGTTTCATTTCATTTAATTATTATTTATTGATTTTGAGATTTTTTTAGACACATTTGTTTTAGTTTACTATTATAAATATTTATTTTGCACTCCTCCTAAGGCGTTTTTCGCATACATTTTTGTACTAAAAATACTTTGTGTGGCATTTGTTTTGTGATATTAAATCGTAATAGTAAACTTATATATTTTAGTAAAAGTGTTGGCCTTAATTCGCAATCATGGAGTAATTTCTATCATACATAAAATATTTCAGAAATTTTTATTTTCTGTAATAATAATATTCAAAATTTGATTATCATATTTCTGCTCCTCAATTCTTAAAAATTGATTTTCTATAAGCTTTCTCATGAATAATGCATTTATCTTATATTATTTCATCAATTATTTACATATTATTGAAATATTTGTATCTATTTTTTTTCAATTATCAAATTATGTATAATATGCTGAATCTACATATACCAATATTCAAATGAAAAAACTGAAAAATTAAATAAGCTTTGGCCGACAACTTGCTTTATTGGATTAGACTTTATAAAAAAAGCATTTTTCTTTCTGATTTTTTCTCTTGCGCTAACAATTATTTTTAATTTATATTGCGATTCAACACTAAAAAAATATATATATATACAAAACTGGCCCGAAAATATGTAAATTAACAAAACAAAAGCAGAAAGACGAATAGCTGAGACGATGAATGATGGAAAAGACGGAAAGGAAGTAGGGAAAGAAGTTAAAAGAAAATAAAATTAACAATTTGTTGCGCTTTTGCAAATTATATGGCTCAAGTTGTAATTCGCTAGACTGACTCGAGTTTCAGTTTCAGTTGTGAGTTTGACAGTGACTTTGATACCCTGTAATTGAAATTTTCAAAGACTATATACACTCAGATATTAATTAATTAAAATACAGACGGATGTTAAGTTTTTACTATCAATGATGAATTGTAGGTTAGTTAAAACAGGGTATCTTTAAGGCGTATACTCTCAATTGCTGTTCGTTTTCCTTCATTTGTCAAGCTATTATAATAAAGAGCAAGAACGCGACAGAGGAAGAGATGTAGAATAAACCGACTACTGGCCATGATATTAACATAATTTATCCAAGCCTTGGCCAACTGCAACCCTCTAAGGGGGACTTGTGAGAGGGGTTAGTGAGGCTTGTGGGACTTGAAAGCTGGCATTGCATTAGCTGGCAGTTGGAATCGAGCAGTTGAATTGAGCTCAAAGCACAAATGGCCAAGCAGCTCAGCATTTTATCGAGTGGCATAAAAAGAATTGCGTATGAATGATTTATGAAATACGGGAAAGAGGGACTTGAGAGCAGCCCTGAACCCAACTGCATTAATGCATTTGACCATTTGTTGCTAGGCAGCATTTTGTATAAAGGAAATGCTTCAGATCCAAAAGGAATCCTTTGATTCTGGCAAAAAGAACAAGGCACACATAATTTAATAAAGTAACAAATTTCATAAGCGTTGTCCTGGCAATTCCCCATATCAACTTCAAGAAAAAATGCTACGATGAACAAAGCAAATGAATGAATGAGCTCAGAATAAGCCAAATGAAATGAAATACCAGGCAAATTCAAAGTATGAGCACGATACACAACACGGCATGCAAGTCACATACGCGACCAGTTCACAAAGCAGATGATACAGAACCTCGTCCAGCTGCGAGGAATTCTTAAAAGGAAAAATATGAAAGAAAAATATGAGAAAGGATGAGGAGAAGTTGATACACTTGCCAAACTGCAGATGAAATAGAACGATCAATTGGAATGTCACAGATTCTATCCTTAACTTTGATGAATGTTTAACTTCTGAGCTTTAGGGTGACCATATTATATAAGTTGTTCTCCATTTAAGTCTTTGGCAATATTCATAACGAATTTTAGATATATAAAATAGCTATATCTGCTGAAAATATTATTTTTACGATTAATTCTTCAGATTTGGAATTTTCAGGGTGAACACATTTAGCTGTTCCCTTAAGTACTTTTATCCAATAATTGTGGTATTTTTTCCAATGCCTTTTTTATCCATTTGTAGTCTGCTACAGTATTATTCATTTTAGGGTGACCATACAATATATATACATATGTATCTTTGTTTCCGTGAAGCCATTCCAGACAATAATTTTATTAGATAATTTCTACCTTTTAATTTTAATATCAGTTTCGAGTTGCTTTCCTTGAGTATTTGTTAACTGCTAAAGTCTTATCAGTATTAGGGTGAACATATAAATCCATTTTACACTCCCTTCAAAAGCGATCTCAATAGTTTAATGATTCATGCAACAAAGTGTATTCTCTAATGTAAGTCAAACAAAGGATAAAAGTAACGAAGTTGCCAGTCAGCAACTGTTGACCAGCTTGCAGTATAATAACAGCAACAACAATAGCTGCAACAACAGGTTAAAACAACAGCAACAATGTTGTGCGTCGTCGAATTGGGCATGCGGCAAAAGTTACGCGCACTTTGACGCGTAAAACCGGTAGCAAAAATGGCTGCCAACAACGACGATGGGGACGATGGCGACAACAAAAAGCGTGAAACGTGCGTGAGATGCCGCCAAGCAGCGACGCCGACAGCGAAGCCGGCAGCAGCAACAGCAGCAGCAGCAACAACAGCAGCGATAGGAGATACGCAGTCAAGAGATATAGCCAAGTTGTTGCTACACTCGACAACATGTGGTACATACGACAACATGCGATTGCCACAGCTTCTGCTTTCAATGCAACTTCGTTTCGTCGTCTCGTTATTGTTGTTGTCGTGAGTGTCCCGTATCGTTGATTACATTTGCAATTTAACGCTTGCCTCTCCACTTCTTTTCCGTTCGGCACAAACCTGCAGCAGGAATTATATCTAAGTTATGATACTTGCCACACACTCGGGATTTATCAGTTATCGAGGGGATGTTATGTGTCCCTAAGACAGGCCAATTGTATAAAGAGTTCGCTAACACCCGACTGCAGGTAGGGTAATTTCTTCCCCTTCATTTTATACACGATTTTTGTATTCGCACGTTTTTCGTTTTTCTTTAAGATTTTATTTGTTTGATTACAATTCATTTTTGTACATTTGTTTATGCCCCAGTGAAGTCTAAATCTGTCATCTCAAAATACGTGCTCCTTAAGTACGTCAACTTGATCAAAACAAAATGGATTTATTAGAGATTATTCTTTTGATATATATGACTAGATATCTCAATTTATTTTAAATTTGATACAATTTTTGTACAGAATACAGGGTATCTCTTTCACTTTTTAACTTTTTTACTGTTTGCAGGGTATCAGCTAGTTAATCCCTTTTACTCTCTCGCTCAGAGAGTGAATTTGATTGGTCATTTTAATAAATTAATAAATTAAAATATTTATACAAGGGTACAGGGTATTATTTAGTCGATATCTCTCTTCTCATTCTTCTCCTTACTGGAGCATACTTAATAGTTTAATTTTGCATAGCTTCAAGCTGTAATTAAATTGTCGTAGCTCATTGCTTATATAAGTTTTTATTGCTGTTCCTATTAAATAATTATGGAGTGCATAAATGTAGCAATTTGAAGCTGAAATATCCAAGCTTAACCCCTGTTTGGCCAATGCGAACTTGAGCATTAGCTATGTATAATTATATAGAACATGGAAATTTCGTATAGCGGTTAAGAGACAGATCATTAGGGGTTCAAGTTGTCGGCACTGGCGGGTCACTAATTAGTAGCAATTAAATTCATTAATTCAAATTAATATGATTTGAAAAACATAAAACTTAAACAAAAAGACAAAAAAAGATTTTCGCGTTACGCATTTTACGCGCCCAAAGGCAAAAGCAAAAAAAAACTGTAAGCTACGACCCAGACCCGAACGCGGTCGTGATCCCGGTCTTCGTTTAAGTCTCGGCCAGGCCAATGACCAGTAGGAAACAATGGCACAAAGTGTGAAAAGCAATGTTAATGATGCGAGATCTGAGAAAAGACGCGGACAGAGACTAATGAATGTGCCCAAGGTTTGGATAACTCTTGGAGCAAGCTGTAAATGATTAAATTGAAAGTCGTATGTATATGGAAATATTTTTAAGGAAAATTCCCGGCCCGCCAAACAATTATTTTACTGTGTCGCTGAAACATGAAAACTTACTTTACAAACTTATTTAAATCAGAGGTGATGTTACAAATTTAATTAAAGTTGTTGGAACTAAGCACAAAGTTAACTTAACCCACTGCAAAAAAATTAAAATCAACGTGTCTTGGTTTTTCTGTTTACAAGTTTTGACCAGGGATTAAAACCTTAACCGAAACCGTAACCCTTAATCGGAGAAAACCAATTGAAATTTGTAACCGTAACTGAAACCGTTTTAAACCCTGGTTTTGAGTTAGCATTTTAAATTCTATTGCGATAAAACTTGACTAAAAAACATATTATCAAGACCATTTTAATTTTTAAAATAATACTTAAAAACTCAGGGAATAATATTTAAATATTTAAGAAATAAATACAAAACCATCAACGATTTGAACAACAATAATATTATTGCACTTATCTTAAAGTCAAAACAATTGAAAGTCTAGAAAGTCCTTATACAATAGATCTGGGGACTTTCCAAAATATTATAATAATTGAAAAGCAGGGTTACTTAAATTAAATTTTGTTATTTAGTTAAAGTTCCGTCAAAAATGCATTTAGTAGTGAACGTCAGAGATATCCTTGATCCATTCCAAGTAGCTAGTAATACGAGTGAGGACAACTGGAACCCCATTCTCGCAACCCTGATCGCTCCCAAATGACACAATACCAACCTGTTGCCTGGTTCTAGACAGTAGCAAAGCCCCACCAGAGTCACCTATGCAAGGGGATCTCCTGTTGAGGGTGGCGATACAGATATTTGATTCGACAACTTCACCAGGGAAATGTCTTTTGCAGCTGTCGACGTCGACAATTTGGAAAAATTCGTACTGAAGGGGAGGAGTATCGGTACTTGTGTCGGAATTTCTGCCCCAACCGGCGATGACACCCCTCATCCCATTAAAGTTTGGGTAACTACTAGAGATTGGTGGCAACATTATCTTCTTGATAAAGTCAGTGTACTCAACAAAGGGTGTTTTGATCAAACAGATATCGTGCTCCTTACCGGGATATCGATAGTGATCGTGCGGCCAGAAATTGTTGCTAAAAACAGATATAACGAACCTGGGATGCATCAAATCGATGGTACCATAGGCGATAAGCACGAGTTGTAAACTGCATAGAATGTGTATGTCAAGTCATTATTCAGATATGTATGTATGATAATTCTTTGAGGTGTAGCTACTTACTTTCTAGTGCAGTGAGCAGCAGTGAGCACCCACTGATTCGAAATGATGGAGCCACCACACACATGATCATGGTTATTCATATGTCCAACGATTCCTACCTGGTAAGGAAACTGACCATCGTAAGCTCTGCGGCCGTTGGTGATTCGATACTTTGGCGTGGTCTTCATAGGAATGCCCCGAATATACATTGGGTTTGCAGGTTTTTTCTGCCCGAAAGCAGAGACGAAGGCAAAAGCCAAAGCCAGAACTAAGAGCACTTTCATGTTGATCGCTTGTTGTAATACGACTGATTTTACACTGCATCATTTGTTCACTCTCTAAAAAGTCTTATCAGTTGCCATATATCAGCGTTGTATTTATTGCTACCCTTCCTTCTGTGTGCTGAATTAAACGAGAGCCATTTTTTTAATGCACTTGCAACATTTGTCCGATAACAATTCATTTTTACGAGAGAAATTGAAAAGCGGGTACTAACATTAGGATTTGATTATATAAATTGTAATTTATCAAGGAAAATTTGATATAGTTATAAAAAATAGTCTTATAAAAACCATTTTGAAAATTTTTCATTATTTAATTTATTTATTTCAAGTGGAAAATATCTGCAGAGATGGTCAACAAAGGGTATAAAGGTTTTTGTGCAAATTATATACTTAAATACTATATATTTCATAAACTTGAGGAAGCTGCCAATGAACTGATAACAAATTTCCAATAAAATATATGTAGAAACAAACATAATATGCTTATACTTATTTTATAATAAGTAATTCATGATAAGAGAAACTCATTATTACTTTCGTTGCATCGTCAGTGTATTCTTCTTCCCGCGCTAATCTGTAATTGCAAAAAAAAAAAAACATGATCTTAGTATATTATACAGAGACCTATATGTGAAACCATTGTGGGTTTTATAGCTCTTACAGTCTCTGAAACCGACACGTTCATATAGACATACAGAACTTTATAGGGTCGGAAGCACCGCCTTAAGCCATTTACATAAAACCATTTTACCCTTTTTTCAATCTTAAGCGATACAATGATACGTCATTAAGGAACGGGATTATTTTCCAGGCTAATTAGAGCATTACGTCTTTTTTCATGTAAAGCAATGAATAACGCTTCTCATTTTGGTCAACCAAAAACCTCAACTTTTTTCATTGAGATACGAAACTATACCGGTATTTTTAAACCGAAACTTTCAAAAAACCGATAACCCATACGAATCCGATACTCCAAGATTTTGCATAACCGAAAACCTTAATTCGAGCATAACCGAAACTGTAGCTGAAACCGATATTTCTTTCGGTTTTAATCCCTGGTTGTGACAATTATTATATACTGCTTAAATAAGGTTATGTTGGATGGTTGATTGAGGTTAGATTGAAATTTCTATATAAATGTTTATTTAATCTTTACTTGACTTGAACTCTACGTAATGGAATCGAACATTAAAGTCATCTTGACAACATCCTCTTTGCAAATTATGGCCACACATTGAGATTGTCTTCCCGGGCTGACGCTTATCGGTTTGGTCCTTGTACATGGCAATTGGTGTTACCTCCTGCTGTTCTGTTTATTTCTAATATCCTGACGCCGTTGGCGACAATAAACACGCCCATATTGAATGGTTTTCTGAGCATCTCTCACATAAAGCCCATAAAGCGCAGCGGTTGCTGCTGTCATTAAAATCTCTTTTTTGGCAGTTTTATACTCGTATTCGGTATCTCAGGCCTATAGCCTCGATGTGACGGGGGTAAGGGCAATTCTCGTGCTTGATGCCAACACCTTTAACCCCTGGCAGCCACCCCCCGCTGTTGGTTAGATATCGAAAAGGCTTTTGCTACGGAAAATTTCTCCCCTTTGTCTAATTTGATAAAAGCACGAGAGACAGATGAAAACCCAAAAAATGAAACCGAATCTTTGCCTTTCTTTTTGTTTAGGCGTGTAAATTGCTTTTTGGATGGGGGGCGTGGCAAGTGGTGTTATCTAAAGTGCTCAATTCGCTAGCGGGCAAGGATTTCAGCCCGTCTCTCAAAAAAAAAGCAAAACATTTCACTCTTTTTCAATTGTGCGAATCTTTCGACAGAGGAAAAAAGGAACTTTGCTAATTACATCGAGCATAATTTTTTGCGGTCTTGTCGAGTGCAGTCATAGCGTAAGTTTCATTATTACTTTCAGAGAGGCTTTGGCTATTGTTTAACCCCAAAGCGTCCAAAATTTATTGGCACAACTTCAAAAAACAACTAACAAAGTTTTAGCCGGGCCAACACCTTTCACGTGTTTTTGGCATGAAAAAGCGTTAAAAGTTTTTCTCCTGGCATTTTTGCATGACGTGTTGAATACTTAGTTGTTGGTTTCCTTTGTTTTTTTTTTTCTGTAGTTGCATCCCCACATTTCTTTCAGCAGCACAAAAGGTAATGGGTTAATTAAGTTTTTTTGCTGTGGCATCGGCAGCACTGTGGGTTAATTAAGTGGCATGAAATTTCATAAAAATGCAAGTAAATTGATTTAAAATTGCATAGCCAAGCTAATGACAAGCATTGTTTATGACGATGTCATTTCTGGGTAAAGAAAGTGAGGTTAAGTTGCAGCTCGAATGAGGTTAAGGTGAAGCAATAAGCTTGACAGTCGATGAAAGTGAAGCTTAACTAATTAGGGAGTTGCATTATAAATGATAAAACTATAAAGTAAAAGTACTTAATTTAAAAGTAGTTGCTATCGGAAGAATGTGAATATTAATTTGATAAAAAGAAGATATACTTATTATATAAAATTATAATAATCTTAGACCGATGTAATTTAAGGTTAAGCTCTCCATTTAATGTCTTTCTTTTCACTTCAATATGAGCTCTAAGAAAATACAAGTAATTGTTGAATTCTCGAGTCTTTACTAGCAAATGACCGGCGTCAAATTATGTACAATATCCGACAACTGTGGATAAGCGATTACCGATATCGATACCATATCATCCGTGCTTATAGACGTATCAAAAACTTGGGAAAAAAGAGAAGAAAAATCATTGCTTATTGTTAATTTATTTCCTTTTTGGCTTTAGAATTTTTTATTGACTTCGCTTTGAACGCTCTGCGAACTGTGCGGACTCTACGGATGTGGCATATCCGGTGCCATGTGCCGCGCCGCACACACAACTACCCGCAACCCGCTGCACCATGACGCGTGGGGGGGCAATGACCATAAAAGGCAGCAATAAGAAAGAACACACTCCGAAATGGGACAGGACAGAGTCGGTTGGCCATAACAAAAGCCTCGACACATTCAGTGGAACTTTTAAGCGCCTTGGCTGGGCTTGTAATGAACTTTTATTTGCATTGTGACATAGCAGGGGATGAAGGGGGAGGTTGAGCTGTAGACAAGTGTGCCAGATTCTTGTTCAACTCAACCAGAAGTCGATACACTTGCCGCCCATTTCAATTCATTCATTTATCCCATAAAGCGACCGCCGCATGTGTTGCAAGGACTCCTCGATTTGGTTGCGGTACAGGCAGAGTTTTGAACTTGGAGGGTAACGGCATTAGGTTAGGGACTGCTGCCCCCCCTCAAAATCGATTTATGGACATTTCCGGGTTGAAATCACTTAAAAGAACTCGAAAACGGGGGAGGCTTGCTTGTTAGCTCTAGCTCCTCACTCAGTCACTCAGTAAAGTCTTTTGTGCTCTGGTTTTATATTTCCCCCTTTTGATCGCATTCATATGAACCTCTATTCGTATTTGCTCTTTCACTTCCCCATTCCCAATCACACAGACTCTCTGTCTTTCTCTTGTCGTTTTGTGTGTTCAAAAATTTTGCGCAAATTTGTAAGCTTTATAAAATAAATATTGCAGGACAGAATTTGATAAAAGGGGGCCGCTTGACTTAGGGGATGTATTTTTAGATGTATTTGACTCACAATCTACTTAGAACTGGACAATATTATTATTAAGAAACGTTAAAGTACTCGACTGGCAAATACTCTGTAGTTGAACTTTGAACCTTTGCTATGTAATTACAAAAACAGCTACTTCAACTCCATGTGAGTAAGAAAATATAAAGGAATTGGGGAAAACGATTAAAGGGTATTTCTAAGCAATTATACTTAGTCTATACATCTGCTGTATAAAACTAAATTCTTTGTATTTAATAATAAAATTCTCAAAGAAAAGTTCTGCCTTTAAAGAGCATCTTATGACATAAATTTCAACAAATTAATGGTTAACTTTTATGGACCTTGTAGCACTTAGTAATAATACAGTTTAAAGTGCTTTCGTCTACTAAACTATTCCATTAACACTTTGTATTTTAAAGTGTTTCACGAATATGAACACAAATATTCTGCGTGTTCCCCAAAATTTGTGTGACTTTGTAATTCTGATGACTCTGGTCTGTCGTCATGTTTACACTTTCAATAAAAATCCACTCTCAGTTTAATGTGCCAGACGAACATGAATCCGTCCCTTACTATTCCCTACCCTACCTATCCCGTTCTCTTCCCGCACCCGTTGTGTCCGGAACTTTCGCCGCAATTATGGCCTTTAACCCTTTTGTCAACAACTTCGAGTTTATTTGGACTTTATATGCACATGCCAGGGTTGTCACCATTGCCACTGCCGTCTGGTTTTTAGCTGATGCTGACCAAAAAATGCCTTTGAGCATTGTTATAAGCGGGTTTTCGGGGACTCTCCTCTTCCTTCTTTCCCGCATAATAATTTTATATGCTTTTTGGCTGCATTTTTGCATAGTCAGTTGAGGAAAGCAGCGGCAGCTTTGAAATTTCTATGGTCCTGTTGAGGAGTCAAGGCGAGTCCTGGAGAGTCCTGGCGAGTCGCATTGGGGAAACCATGATGCATAGCAGATGAGTCACACATGCAACCCTTTAAAGCACTTTAAGCATTTTCAATTCTCCAAAATATTATACGAGTACATTTAAATGTATCCAAGTTTCGTTGCCTCTGCATTTTTCTGTTGACATTTCATTATGTGATGAAAATTGCATACCCTGTCGATAAGTATTTCAATTGGGAGGGTTGCAATTTTTCGTATTTCGCCCTCTCACGTAATATAAATAATAATAATCATAATATTTTGATTTGATTTGCCTACCCCAAACAGAAACCAACAACAACCCCAACCAACTCGTGTTTATAATTTACGATAATAGCGCTGACTTGTGACATTTTCAATTAATATTTGAATCTAGAGTGAGTTTTATGATTCGCATCTGAGTAACGAAACATTAAAGGCAGCAACAACGACATTTTCAACAGTTGTCGATGAAATTATTAATTAGCCATATTTATGTAAGCCAAGAAGGGAAGAATTCCCAGAATTAACAGCTGAGGTTTCGCTTTGTGTGCTTGGATTGGATTTGATTTAGATTTTGTTTGCCCTGAGCTCAATTTGAAAGCGATTGAATAAGTGAGTTTCCTTTGGATTTTAATTGAACTCAAGGACTTTTCTTGATTATAATGGGCAGTTTTCCTGGTCATTGAGCAGCTGTCGATAAAATAAACAAATAAGTACACAAATAAAAAACTGTGACCTTTAAGAACTTTCGTCGTGAACCTAAATGTATTTAAAATAGAGAAAACATCTTGATTTTAGGACCACTTGTATTTATGTTAATATTTTATATTATTTTTCTTGAACTTGTCTTAGTTTTATTTTAATATATTTAAGACGGTTTTGGAAACAATTCTTTTTTATTTGTGTTAAAATTCTGCTATGTCTGATATTCTCTTAAATGTTAAGTTCCATTTCATGTACATTTTGGCTAACAGAAACCGTTAGCATTGCTAGAAAACTTTATCAAGTACTTAACGGTACTGCCATAAAATCAAATTTATGCATTACCAACTCCAGTATCAGCACCTGCATTCACCGACTTGCCTCGGGGGAGCTCGCACTTTAAATAGGCATTAAATTGATACAGCCAAGTAAAAAGTTTTCCGTTTTCCTTATTTTTTTGTTGGTTCCACCCCCTTGCCAACCCTGCCACAACACATTCCTAATCGCTTTATAACTTCTAACGCAGTTTATCAGCGCTACCTTCCCCGTGGTCTCATTCCCCTCATGAAGGGAGCTCAGCAGGAAAAGTTATTGTTAAGTCTACGAAAACGACGCGACGCTTGCACGCACTAAACACTTGATATGACATGATTTTCAACCCCTCTTTTCGTCAAAATTTCCGCTAACCAACACTGGCAAAATCTCCATAGAAAGTAGTCTCGCTTTTTGGCTCTTAGTCTTGTGTCTATCGCGTGCTTTGCTTTACTTATTTCGCACTTTATGCGCCAGTCATCCATCCAGTATTTTAGTATATCCAGTATAAATATATTTAGGAGTTCGTCTCACAGTCTGGCAGTCTGTCTATCCTCCCTGTCCAGACTCCAGACTGCGGCATGCAGGCGGAAATTATTGTCGACGGCGTCTTGCACTTTTTTCTTCTTATTTTTTGTATCTTTTTCTTTTCTTTTGTGATGCCAAAACTTTTCGACGCCGCCACACTTTGTGGCATGTTTTCCATTTTATTTTCCTTTTTCCTTAAGTTACTTTTTCTGTAGCTTTATTCGTTTGCGTCGTGTCTGACGCATAAACAGATTTATTTATTTACTTACCTCGATTAGATGGCAACGATATCTGTTCTATGTCTATTGTGAATGGTTATTACTTCATGGGAGGGATTCACCTTAAGCTGAAACGTGTTATTCACCTGATACAATCTATAACAATAATATTCGTACAAATATATGTATCTGTATCTTTACGACTGAACATAAGAAATGACTCACAATGATTCACGTCCTCTTGTTGATAAGATAACAGCCTATGTACATTACCAGAACTTGTGTTATCTGATAAGGCCTTTAAACCGACGCGTATATATTGGCTATTTCTGCCTAACTGCGGCACAGTACGAATATTCCAGTTGAGGAATTAAGACCTAAGCAGTAAAGGATTATAAAAGCATTTATCAAAGTCTAAGAATGCCGCCACCAAATCACGAGGATCGTCTCTTTGGCATCCATTTCGGATTGAATTTGGGCCACAGTGGGCACCATCACCACCACCACGGACATTCGCCGCCACACCACCATCATCATCACCACGCCCCACCACCGCCGCCGTACCACGATCATCATCATCACCATCATCATCACGGCCCACCGGCGCACCACTATGACCATCATCATGGATACGTTGAGCACCACCATGGACACTATGATCACCACCATGACCACCACCATGGACCCCCACATCATCATCATCATCACTGCTAGGTCGCAGTGTATTGATGAAATTATGAAATGATGATTTGTGATTGCCTGTGAAGTGAATTTATATAGATTTATGCAAAAAATAAAACGAATTTGACTTATTTTATACACAAATACAAAAAACTAATGAAAAAAAAAATAAAACTTATTAAAAACTAAATATGTGTTGATTTTTTAATAATATTAGAAGAGTAAATACATAAAATTAAATTAACATTAATAAATAATTTATACAAAACTAAAAACTTCTGGAGTTACGCTATATTAATATATTAATTAATTAAAAAATTTATATTAAATAATTAATTATCTATACTTTTCCCATAAAAATACTATGCAATAAACTAAAAAGCTACGAAATTAAATTATTAGTCAAGCAAATGTACTTAAAAATTGTATAGCATACAAAGAAAGATTTTCTATTGACAACATAAAAATATGAATTAGTAATATGTGATAAGACTTAGACATTGAAATGCTACTATCTGCAATTGTGAAATGGTTTTTGATGTCTTATCTACTTATATTTACACAAAGAAAAGAAAACATCATATTTTAGACAAAATACAATGAGAAATGTTAAATTCCCTACATAAAAAAATAATGCCTTTGAAATGATAAGAAAATGTCAAATGATATCTAAAAATAAATCTAATTACGACTTGGGCAGCTAAGAATGGGCTATAAATAGAAAATTCATTGTAAGTATTAGTTAAATGTATAAATACATAATCTGAACAACGCGAAGTACAATAAGCGGCTTATTCTGACCACATTGCGAATTAGCCACAGCGACAATTCAATTAGGTGGCCCGCGGTTAGGAATAAATATAGCTAGAACTAACCCAACGACCTAAGCTTTGTTAAGCACATAAATATAAATGAATTAAATATCAATGGCCCAGACAAATATTGGCCAATTACAAGCCATTAGAACTGTTTGTCACATAACGCTAATTAGCAGCAGCTACAAATGTGTAATTAAATTTTTCAAATCAACTCAATTTGAGGGAAGGGGGCAAGAATTGATGGCACGGGGGTCGAGGGGACTGTCATAAAATGCAAAATGTTGCCAATGGCGTGGGACGTGGATTCGACACCTGGAAAATATTGGTAATTAAAATTTGCCATGTTAGCCAGCTTAGCCGGTTCGTGGTTTGGCTCTATGACGTTGTCTAATAATGTTGTAAAACATGTTGCCATTAAATAAAGCGACAGACACGGTCCAAAATAACACCCCAAAGGCAGCAACAGCAGGCGTTACATTTTATTGACTTTATTGACAGCTAAGAAAAAAAAATAACAGAAATAATAATAATACGTACCCCCCTCCTCACTCTGTGTATGTATAACTCAGTTTTAATCGAAACTCTTGACGACAAGTTGGGCTAATGGAATCGGTAGCATTTCTCAGCCAGTCTGCCTGTCAATTACCTAAGAAAATTATTTGTGACCAACCCACTAACGAACTGCGCAACCCGTCTAAATGCATTTTTGACAATTTCATGTGACAGGCCTCAAACTGACGGCTCACTGTGAAAGTGAAACCCGTCACACACACACACTTAGAGGAAGTTGTCTACACACAATTCACATCTCAATTCATAATTGTCATCATATATTTTGTATTTGCTGCATTTAATTAATAAACTTATAGATGTATATAGTTTATTTTAACTTAGGAATAAAGCGAACTCTTCTCCCATATTAATTGTTATTTTCATTTAATTATTCTGTAAGAGCAACAGCCAAATAATAACAATTAAAGCTATCAAACTAAATGACATTTATTGCTTAATAATTAAAATTGGCTGGTAAGATAAATAAGGATATTTTGTAAACTCTAAAAAATATATGGCAAGTTTAAACAAGTTGTCATTTATAATTTATGGTTATTAGATAATGAGTTGACAGCTCTTTTCAATTTGTTTAAAATATTATTATCTCTTCCTGACGAATGAAGATAAATGCGATTCGCAATCTGACTGATAAATAATGTTTTACTGAAATTTAACAGTTCTATTTGAATGTTTTTATGGAATAAGTTGGCAGCTTTTTAAGAGTTGTCAAGTTTATTAAGGAATATTATCTAATAAGTTGGCAGTCCTATTTTAATTATTTCTCATAATAAGTAAGCAATGATAAATCATTTAAATTAATTCAATCTTTTCTCTTATATTTGCAGGTATGTAATAACAGATATCTATCTAATGGATGCTTCGAAAATACGCTTAAGTACACTTACAATAACTGAACTTAATAACATAATCCAATAACAGTAACAATATCTTATATCTAATGCAATACAAAGATGCATGTAAGTACAACACAAGCCTCATTATTAGGTTAATAATAGCACGAGAATGTAATCAAAGTCGAGAGCAATTTCAAGAATTCAACTCACATTCGCCGTCATGACATTTGACCATCTGCGATTACATACAACAATTTAATAAACCCATGAAAAATCAAAAAATGCGATAACTAAGAACCCACCAAACAGACCCTGGCACAAACTCAAACTGAAACTTCAACTACAACTTGAAGTCAAACTCACATGTGGCAATAAAAATTCCTTAAATAAACATAGTACAAGAGGAGTGAACCCAATGATGGGAGACGGCAGACAGGGAACTCAAAGACAAAGACAAAGCCATATCAACTACGCGTGCTCGCAACTATCTGGCCAATGTAATCAGCCAAGAGCCAAGAGCCTGAGAGTCTGAGAGCAAAGATCCCAGACTAGAGAAGACCCCAAAGCAGCAGGCCACAGTCTCGGTCCCAGACGCAGATACAGACACAGCGTAATGTCGCTTGTTAGTACTAATGATGGGTAACTTTCCGACATCTTCGCTTCTTGTGGTCCAATGAGCTGCGCAGATGCTGAAACAAATAAAGGAAATAAATGGCATACATCGAGCAATTGGACCAATGATATTTTGATGCTCTAACCGATCTTGAGAATTGAAAAAAAGCGAAAAGTTTCTATTATATTATAAATACGAAGAATGAATCAATAACAATACAGTAAAACCTAACTTTGCATATGGTAAACTCATTCTAAAGAAATTTGGGTGCCGAAAAAAGTTTTGAGTATATAAAATGACGTGTGGAATGATAAAACATTTCGATAAAACTTAAATGTATAAAAGTTTATGTCAGTATAGATCCAGAATATAAAATTATCAGGCCTGTTTCGGTTCATAGCATTTAATAAAAAATAAATTTTCACATTTAATTTATGCAAAGTATTTTAAATGTATCGTTTCTAATTTTATCGGACTTAAATTCACCAACTCAAATTATATTCAATCCGCAAAATGATATTAGAACAGGTTAAAGATATTCACTTCCGAAAAACCGAAGCCGGTCTGTATTTACAATTTATGTTCTTTTTAGATAGTATCTCCTTGAAAAAAGCTCTTATAGTTCTGCTACCAACATTATTTCATAACTAATATGCTATTCTTAAGCGTAGGGCATGCAAACGCAAAATAAATTTGTACAGCTGCGATAGAAGCGGCGCGATATGCCTCCAAATGTGCCCAGGTCTGGCGATGGCCATTCCGCATGTATGTCATAAATTGCCATGGAGGCGCAACAGCAGCGACCAACAAGTTTTTGGACCCGAAGTTTGTCCGTTTGAGGTTCGGTTCGGTTGGGTTCGGTACCAGGTTGAGGTCCTCAGGTCCAGGTCCAGGTTGTGTCTAAGCCGTAAAAATTAATAGCCAGCATAATAAGCGGCATTTTATGACAAGCGTGCACCTTAACGCAGCAGTTAGCCACGCCTCTAAAACTACATGACACCCCCTCTCGAAATGTACTCATCCTGGCCGCAATTTCATAGCCCAGTTTGACCAACGATTTCTCATAGCATCATACGGCAAAAGTCATTAGGTTTTAGGTGAGGGATCAGTTGGTCGCGTAGTCACTTGAAAATTACGCAAATTGAAAGTTACATCGTTTGGGCTGGTGACGTGCCATGGCCAAAATGGGCATTAGGCCAGGCCAAGACAGGAGTGTGGTGACCATCTGCCTGGGCAACATCTCCCCCTTTGTTCCTCCGCCATCTGTCTCTCACTTTGTGTGCAAATGGTTTTAGCTTCGCAAGTTAGTTATGAGCTTCATATTGGCGCTACAAGATTCCGCTTTATGATAATTACACGCAGCCCGAGTGCCGTTTTATTTATATGCAATTCAATATGTGTAAGGCAGACAGCAGCAGCATCAGAAGCTGCGGAAAATTGAAAAACTTTGAATATGTGTCCGTGTATGTGTGTGTGTGTGTGGAAAATATATGGCCGATTATGTAAGAGCTTATGGTGGTATATCGTTATTGGGCGGATTGTCGGCATTGCCAGTTTATATAAACCAAGTTAATGGCTTTTTGAGTTTAATTGAAATGGGCAATGGGGAGGCTAAAACAGGAGAAAATGAGAGAGGTGGGAGCGGCAACAAGTGGCATGCTTAACTATCATAGCAAATGACGGAAAAATGTTTAAAGGATTGACCTGATATAGATAGTTTTTTGTGGTAAGGAAATAAAGGAACTGCTTCCTGACAAAAATGTGATTATAATGGACTTACTTGACTCTTAAATCCTGTGAAATGAATGACAAAGTATTTTATACACCTTCAAAAGAAAAAAAAAAGTAACATTTCCTTTAACATTTCATTTATCAATAGATCCTTAGATA
Source organism: Drosophila kuntzei (assembly GCA_035042165.1). Lineage (NCBI taxonomy): Eukaryota > Metazoa > Arthropoda > Insecta > Diptera > Drosophilidae > Drosophila > Drosophila kuntzei. The sequence goes on from JAWNLU010001704.1 coordinate 415,010, forward strand.
GATAGAAACTTATACTTTTAACCATCATCTGTTAAATTTGCTCAGTTTGGCATATCTAACTAATAAAACTGATGCAATACACGAGTTTTATGATTGAAATAAGCAACTTAATTTCTATCTAACTGCAGTTCCTAACTTTGAACATAACCTTAACACAAGCAAATAATAGTTGAAATCTAACAGTTAAACCAACCTGTGAGAAACAACTCTTAAATAACTTAGAGTAGATCTGAAAGAACATAAACCAAACCTGCCCTAGGCACATTCCATAAACATACGGGTTCTTATACCTTTGCTATATTGAGAATTTATAACACAGGGACTTATACGACCTCTGAGAGTCTTGATGCAGAGACATAACCATAACAGAAAGTCGCATAATATTCATTAGAAGTTTACTACAACCTACGTTCCTAGCATAGTCATAAACTAAGTTTTACGCTCGACTATAAGCAAAACAGGAAAGTAGATAAAAAGTATAAAATCAAATACTATATCCAAAATAAAACTGTAGAATCATAAAAATGATTAAGTGATAACTTCATATGGTTATCGATGGAGGCTCAACAAGTTTTTTTGGATTGCGAACAATGGAATCTAAATGTTTATGATGGTAATTAGTTTTTAACAATGCACGACGCCGAAATCTATTAGTAAACTTACAAATGATGAGATACTGAATAGAATAGAGATAAAAAAGAAGACGAGAAAAGAGAGGGAGAGCTAAAAAAGAGCTGCCATAAATCATGCACTCATCCATTTGGTTATCGATGGAGATCGTCCAAATGTGGAGACACTTGTCAAAGCCATTTTTGATTTCTCGACAGCCATAAAAGAGACTGAGTCTCGGTTTTGATATGCAAATTAGCTACAAATCGAAATAACCAACAGCCCTTCCCTGTCTCATCTTCTCCCTTCCCTTCTCTTCTCTTCTCTTCTCTTGTCTTCTGTTATGGCCCTATGCAAATGGAATGCATTTGCAGCTTTGCATTTTAGAGCTGTGGCCTGCATTTTTATTACTTGTCAAAATACGACAAAATTTATGGCAGCTTGGCAATATTTTTAACGCCAAAAGCAGCGCAAAAAAAAATACACAAAAAAATATGAGAAAAATTCAAAGAAAAATCCAGGCCCATAAATCATCCAAGTGGAGTCGAGACTCCAACTCTGGATCCGAATCTGATGCTGATTCTGGGCAAAAGACAAAAAAAAAACAAAATAAACACAAATGCGGCGCATAAAAGTCATAAAAATGAAATTAGCCATACAACAGACGGTCGTGAGGCAACTGGAACCGAAATCTCATTCCTTTTTCTCTTCATTTTTTTTTGGGAACAAGTGCCTGAAGGACGACAACGAAACTTGCCTCTTGGAGTTGTTAAGTTGAGGGTGACATTAAATTTAATATAAATTTAAATTGCGGCACTTAACGAGAGATAACATTTATTGGGGCCCGTTTTGGTTGAAAAACTTTTACAAATCAAACAAAATTATTCAAATAATTATATTAAAATAATTGAAAATCAATAGGAAAATTAAATCAAATTTTATAGAGATGTATCGTTCATAATTCTAGAAATTTTCCCCTTATCGATACTTTTTGTACTTGCAACCTGAAGCTATTAAACTTGCCCCGCATCGTTGCCAAAAACTTCACACACACAAGAAACTTCAAAAGAATTTGGCAAACTACCCGCACAAAGTTTACCCCTACTTCCCCTGCAGACCCAACAACACACATAATTAAGACTTCTTCGAGGAGCTGAATTAGTGGAAATGAGCTAATGAACCAAAAGTTGCATATAGTGAAACTTCAAAGCTTGAAACAACCTCGAAACTCATCAAACGATAGACACCATCTGCCATTCATCTTCATTTGTGTAGAGCGGCGATCATTTCAAATGTATCTATTCCAATGGGGTATCTTCCTCTCTCTCTTTCCATGCCTCTATGTCTCTTTCTCAAAATTCTTAGAAAATTCATCTCGTCGGTATATCAAAGTAGTAAAAACTGCTCCACAAAAACAGGCAAAGCAACAATCTTTGCTTTCATTTGAAAAATGGCATTAAAGTATTTTGCATGGACCAAAACCAGACGTTAATCATTGAAATTCGTCTCGCAAAATTGCTGTCATTGCTACAGTAAATACTCAAATTGTCAAACCATTCACATTCTAATTTACTTGAGCATATCATTCAGTCTCTTTAACTATGCTTCACTTTATATCAATCAATAAAAATTTCACATTGTCAATTCTTTTTCATTCCTATTTATTTAAGCATATTCAAAGATTTTTCAGTCTCTTTAACTATTTCTTATTTTATCAATGTCTCCATAATTTTTGTCATTGCTACAGTGAAGATTCAAGTTATCAAACCATTTGCATGCCGTTTCTCTTAGCATATTTAAAGATCCATTCATCCTCCTTAACTATGCTTCACTTTATCAATGCCTCCGTCTATCATTGACTGACTGATGAACTGTTTTGTGGGTAGTTTGTTTCACTCACTCACTCACTCACTCCTTCTCTCTCTCTCTCTCTTTTTCCGCTCTGTTGCTTTTCACTTTGATCTTTTTAATAGGAAGCGCTCGAGATGTTAAGTGAAATTTATGGGCGATGAAAAGTGCAAGTGATTTAAAGCAAAAGATATACAGATAGAAATACTCATACAATGACTGGGCCTTTGGGCCATACACGTAATCGGGAAACATTAACACACAACAAGCCAATTAATTGAAAGCAAATTGGCCATTAACTAGCCAAAAACGTTGAAACGATCCCCAGAGATTAAACACAAGTGTTCATCAACACCAAAATAAAGGAAAGAAACAAAAGAGCAAGTGGAACGCGTAAACAGCAGCCGAACAATCCAACGATCGATCCATCGATCTCGATGAAACGATCAATGGAACGAGCCTAAACGAAACTCAGTTACAAACTCTACTGCCGATCGATCGATTGATTGCCAAATGCAGACAGAGAAGTGAGACAGAGAGAGAGAGAGAGAGAGAGAGGGTGAGATATGAATACTACATTACAAGATCGCTTGATCAACATCAAACAAAACGATCCGCTCAATGGCTTGATTAATGTGCGCCACATCAATCAGAAACCTGGAGGTTGACTCGAGGGAGAGAAGAGAGAGGAGCCGCATAAAATAAACATAACAAACTTTAGCGAACGTTTGAAGTGAAAGAGATAGCTAGTTAGATATATAGCTATAGTTATAGCTATAGAGTCGAGTCTGCTGCACCCACACACAAATTGAGTTCATCTCGATGTGGTTTTAGGCCCATGGTCTTTTCAAAATAAATGAGCTAACATAAATCGAGCATTGGCTAGAGGAAAATCGCACACTCGTACTTACTACGACTATATCCAAAGTTGACTTCGATCTGCAACAACAACAACTACAACAGCAACAAAGTGACGACTGATCGAATCAGCATGGCCAAAGAAAATGCCAAATGCATTGCCCACAAATAAACAACGACAACAACAGAGTTTGCTCAGTTTAAAGATCACGATCTTTTGCAGCTCCATGAAGCGTTTGCCAAAATGAGCAACAAACAAAACAACAACAAATCACGTTTGTGATCTTGACTTTAGACACCGAAAAGACAAAAAACCTACAGAAAAAGTAAAAAAGCAACAAAAATAATACTTAACTCTGCGAAACTGAAACGGCATTAAAACGAAAGAAAAGTCATTTAAATAGCCGGCTTTAGGAGTTGCGATTTTAAAGGGAAACATTTGTTTTGAGCCGATGACGCCGCAAAAAAGTCAGAGGCTGGTTTTATTGATGGGGGGTTACAGTGGTCGAGTAAACAATAAAAAGGCTATAAGTAAAAGGAATACTGACACAAAAGAGCATAAAACAGAGAGACAACCCGAAATAGATCCAAAAAAAAATATTGTGAAAAGTTACGAAGATGTTTACAAACTTAAGACAAGTTAAAGAATGTCACCATAGAAAGAATGACCCAAGATTTCGATGTGCCTTTTTATTTTTGATCCCATTGAAATTGGAAAATCCTTCATTATTATGGTTTTTTTTGTATTTCTCTCATTTGACAATCTAGCTGGATTATATTCTGCTTTATTCAAACTCTTAAGTTTTCTTATTTAACCAAATGAAAATTTTGTATTACATGGAATCTAATAAATTTTTCCCATTATTTATATTGAAACCCAATTCTTACATTTAAATTCATCTCGTTTATTTTTCTGATTTCCTCTTTATTTATTTCCTATTCAAGTACTATAATTTTCTTTGATTATTTCTTATAATTTTTTGAACACAATCGGAATTAGTAGATCCTTTGGTGTCATTAGATTTCAGCATTAATAGTTTTCATTAGCATCATATCTGTTTTAAAAATTCTTCAGAAATTCTGGTTTATGTGTAAAAAGTCAGCTTTATTTTATTAAATCTTAGGAAAGAACCCCATTGACAGCGCCTCTGCTGTTTAGGCCTAGACAAGTTCTACTTGTTTGGTTCTTTTGTGTTGTTAGCTATTTGTGTTGTTCTTGTTGTGGCTACTTACTTGTGTGGTGTGTGTGTGTGTGTCGTGTTCATTGTTTGTTGGGTTTGTTGTGCTTTGGCTACACATGCAAAGTGTTGTTTTTGTTGTACTTGTATGTTGTTGTTGCTGTTGATTTTGTTGTTGGTCCGATTTGAGTTACATGACAATGAGCAGATAGAGAGCTATTGGGGTCTTTGCTTGCACAATGGCAATGAGTTCATCGGTTTTTTTTTGGGGTTTTGGCTTTAAAATTTCTGATTGGAGTCTGTTGTTAGCTCCTCCGTTGTTGCTGTTGTTGTTGTTGTTGGAGAGGTTTTCTGTTGCTTTTCGAGTGAAGAAAATAAGAGGGAAACACGAAATCTTTGGCTTCCGTCTTGACAACTCACTAATTCTTCAATTGTTGAGCAACTTTCGAATTGAATTTTAGCTCGTAACTCGTAATTCGTAACTGGTAACTGGAGGCTACCAGGGGTTACCTGGCTAACAACCCAACAACGAAAAACCCAACAACGACCGACACGAACGTATTAATAAGTAATGTGAATATTTGTATCTCTCGGCAAAAAGGTCTCTCAGTCTCCATCAACTCTTGGCATTAATTTGGCATTCACTGCACTTCATTTTCCCCTCATTGTTTACCTTCCCTGTGCTACACCTAATTAAGGTATCCATTGTGGATCCCTTCGGGAGTTGCAGCAATTTGTTTAAGTCTCGTCTCTCCTTCCTGACTCTCAGACTTTGGCCACATACATCATTTTTATAATTTACGTGTAATGCATAACAAAAGCCCAAGTAAACAATAAATGTATAACAGCAACAGCAACAACAACAAAGCAAATCTAATTTTGAGAGCATTTTTCTCAACTCACCGCAAAAGCCAGATCCAGACGGCAGCTCATCAATTTTCCACGTGTGATTTATTAACTAATTTTCCTACACACTTAAATGCGCATTTCACGCGGCACGTACCAAAGTGAAGCCTCTCTTGAAGAAATAAGAAAAATACATGGAAATTCATTAGCAAAAATTGTTGCTTTTCTTTCATTTTTCTTATGGTTCACATTATTGTTCGACTCGTCGAAAGAAATATGCGCAAAAAATGAGCCCTGCCTCGGCTAAAATGTTAGGGCATTAATTATTTTTCGATTCAGACTCAATGGGAGGTGGCCCGGTGGGTTTTCCTAGGGAAGAGATGCAATATTTTGTTATGAATGAGGAAGCAAACATGAAAAAAGCGAATTCCAGGCAGAGAAAGTGAGAGACGGTAAAACGATTATTATAAACTTTATTAAGGATTATTTAAGATATAAGAAATGAGGATAAATTTTAGCTAGAGAGATGCACTTAAGAACTTAATAGGTTCGATGAATGTGAATGTGTTGGAGATGAAAGAATATCCTTATAAAATATCCCAAAGTATTGGAATCGTCTACACTTTCAAAGTGGAATAGATGATAGAAGAAGCTTCCGTTGCGAAAGAAGATTGAGCGATGCATCTACTGTTATTCTAGTAAAGTTAGGAAAAGTTATCACCTCGATATGAACCCATTTAAATGCCAAACTGCCACAAGAGGCATGCAACCAGCAAGAGGAAAAACTCCATGTTTACCTTCAGCATACAACATTCTGGCGACATCTACATAGCCATAACTTGCACATGAGGCGCATGGCTAAAAGCAAAAGATGGCAAGGGGTGTTAGGGGTGCCTAGAGGGGACCAAGGGGAACTGTAGGAGAACGGAACATCGAAAAATGCAACCAACCAAATTTGCTTGACATTTACAATGGCCAAACTGGCCAACTAGTTACTGCCAACTTGGCAACTGGCTTACGAACCAAACTCTCTGTGTGATGTGTCTGCGGACTGGATGTGTGCTATGTTAGTTGCCAAGGTAGCCAACTGAGAGAGGTGCACCATGTGCGATGAAGAGGGGGACAGAGGGAACTAAAGCGAACACAGGGGCACTTGTGCCATTTTAAGTGTTTATAGGTATTTATTTTTATTGTTTTTTATGCTTAACGATTTTTTAAGTGGAGTGTGCAGCTGAAACAGCAGCAAGAAGTAAATATACTGAATTGCAAAATAAGGAACTATAAGATACTCTAGACATCAAGTAGTAATTACAAATAGTATGACATTTAAATGAATGAGAACTAAATAGAAAATAATAAATAATAATAAAGTTATAATATTAAATTGTGTTTCAATATTAAGGATATTTCTATATATTATATAATAATATATATAATATTTTACAATACAATAAGTTAGAACTTGGCTAAAATCCTAAAATACCTGTCAGAGATTCTCCCCGATATATGTATATGTTATTTTTCCCATAAGTTTTCTGAATTTAAAATTTTAGTTTAGTTTTTCGGGTAGTTGTTCAATATACCCATTAGTATCCTTTTTGAGGAGAGGTATTTAAACATCAAACAACCACTCGACTTGAGCTCGTATGCAAAATGCTGACGATACTTGCGGGCTTCTCTTGATTTTTTCTTATTTCTTGTTTTTCCTTTTTTTTTGTATTGTATGGTTTTGTCGGTTTTCGGTTGGTTAACAAGCGAAACAACAAGCAGGCGGCATAGTTTAGCAAGTTTCGTATTTGCATTGTGTTCTCAGAGGTCGACGCAAGTCAGCGGCAATTTAAATGCCAAGTCGAGCACGAGAAAATCTTCCGAAGGGCTGGAGGGTAAGAGGGAAGTCGGTAGAATGGCAGGGGGAAGAACAGAAGTCGCAAATTCAGCTTGAAGCTTAAAGATTTATGTGCCCTTTGTTACGAGAAGTTCCCCAGGATAACAATGCACATTGGACCGCAACAATTTCGCTTTCAATATTGTTTACCTTCTGGCAATATTTCAATTAATTCTGCGAAATAAACTGAAAATCAAGAGCGTTTTAGTCGGGAGTTCACGTCTTCAAGATATCCGGTATTTATTTCAGTACTTTCGAAAGTGAAATTTCCATTTTAATTATATGACATTTAATTTTGAAATGCTCATTATTTTTTTAAAATAATACTTTAAATCTCATTGAATAATATCTAAATACTTAAGAAATAAATACAATTTTGCAATATGAAAACCATCAACGATTTAAACAACAATAATTTTATTGTACCTACCATAAAGTCTGTGTGCTGAATAAAACGAGAGCCATTTTTTTAATGCACTTGCAACATTTTTCGGATAACAATTTATTTTAATGAGAGAAATTGGAAAGCGGGTATTTAAATTGTAATTTATTTAGTAAAATTTGTTATAGTTTTATAAAAACCATTTTGAATTTTTTTATTATTAAATTTATTTATTTAAAGTGTAAAATATCTGCATAAATGGTCAACAAAGGGTATAAAGGTTTTTGTGCATGTTCTATACTTAAATCTTACGATTCATGTGCTTAAGAAAGCAGTCAATGAACTGATTATAAATTTCAAATTTTTATTTTATGATAAGAGAAACTCATTGCTACTTTCGTTGCATCGTCAGTGTTTTCTGCTTCCCTCGCTATTCTGTAATTGTAAAAAAAACACGATCTTAGAATATTATGTAGAGATCTATATGTGAAACCATTGTGGGTTTTATAGCTCTTATAGTCTCTGAAACCGACACGTTCATATAGAGATACAGATCTTTATAGGATCGGAAGCACCACCCTATGACATTTATACATAACCATTTTACCCTTTTTTCAATCTTAAACGATACAATGATACGTCGTTAAGGAACGGGATGTACACATACAAATGTACTTAAAAGCATAGTCATGATCATGTCTGGGCAGTTTTTCCCTTTCATTAAGCAGACTCATTGTTTTTTAATTTTCCTCTATTGCATCTGCATCTTTTGTCTCCTATTGCAAGTTCTCCCCACAGCCAATTTAATTACTCCACGCATTTTCACAATTTTTCGCAGCTTTCGTGATTTATCTTAATTTATGAGAGGGAAAAAGGAGCAGAGAAAAATGAAAGTAAATTGTAATTTATGCAGGTGAAATGTCCAACTCAGGTGCGAATGCCATTTTCGCAACTTTTTGTCAGCTCGTAAAAGGTGTCTGCTTGTCTAAGGGGGACAGGGGGGCAGAGGGAGAGACGCTGCACTGAGACGGTGGCAAAAGTCACTTTTAAAAATTATTTAATTACGTAATAAAGTTTCTCTTGTCGTCATCGTATAGCAAACAATTTGACAGCAAAAATTAATTATGAATCTCAAGTATCTTGTTTTTTTGTCGCTTTAAATTTGCACGTAATAAGAAAAAAAGACCTGAATTTAATTTTTTTTTTAAATTCTTTAGGAATATTTAAATAGAATGCCAGGCTAATCTGTAGCCAAAGAGACAAGGGTAAACATTTTTCAGGACCTCTGCACCTCCTGTGTGGCACCTAATCCACTTGTCATCCCAATGACCCCTTGTTAACGCACTAATCTAAGAGATATTTTAGCATATTTTCAGACTGAGACAAAGGCAGGGCTCAACTCATCTCATCTCACTTCAGTTCAGTTGAGTGCAAGGTATAAAGAATATCCCATGTCAACATTAATTAGGGTCCAACATAATTCACATCTAATTCGTAACAGAATGTCAGCCTCCTCCATTCGGCTGTCCTACTGTCCCCCAAATATCCGCATTAACATATGGGACACATTCAGGCACTGTAAATGGACCCTCGGGTCAGTTTGACATTTTTATTATTTTTTTTTTGCTTTTTATACATTTAATTTTTTGAGGAAAATGTTAAGCTCGTGTCACAATTAAAATGTCATCATTAGGGAGCAGAGATAGGCATAAAGACATTCAGCTTATGGCTCAAAAGAAATACCCAATGTGTAGGAATGTAACTAAACTGAATAATGCTATCACCGGGTCTAGAAAAGTATAAAATTTTCTTAAATACCAAACACATATTATTATTATTTATTTATTCATATAATTAATTATTTAAGGATATTTTTCAAATTGTTTAAATGATGTTGAATACTACGAGGGGATTCAATTTAAACATTTCAGAATCAAATTTAAGAAAATAATAGAAATGAATGAATTTTTATTCAAACAATTCGGATTATGCCTAAAATCGATTATACTAAAATAATGTATATTTATTTGTTTTCCATTTAAATGTTCGCTACAAAATATTATTTCATTTAAACTGTATTTTTCATGTTATTCATTTTAATCATTGCTATTTTTTATTTCAATGTCTGTTATTTTTTCGACTACAATGAAATTCACGGAACATAAACAATTTCATATTAAATTAAACAATTTAGTGTGTAGTATGCAAATTGTGTCATTCTTTTCTCATTTCTCCCTCTCTCTCTTATTCTTTTTCTTGGCATTAGTCATAGTTTGGTGCTCTTCCATTATCTAGACCGAGGCGCAAATGTAAACATCTTAATAATAATGAAAAAATGTCACATTCTTCTTATAATTTTAAGCCGATTTAAAAACTGGCGCCAGTTGGGGCAGAAACGTGGCGTGGGTTGCCAGACTGTCAGACTACTCAGACCGTGCACAACAATAGATTTCCAGATGGAACGACAGCTATCAAGCTGGACAGTTGGTTGGCTCCCTGTCAAAAGCTGCCCCAACTTATCCGCTTACTTACAATTCACTGAGTTTGACTTGGCAGCTGAGACGAGACGAGATGAGATGAGAGAAAAGCTCAAATCTCTGTCGCGATTTTGATGAGCGAAATAAGCAAATTTGATTAGAGGATGATAAAGAGCGAGAAGTATCACAATGTGATGGAGGGAGGGGAAAGTGTTTCCCATTTGGCAATTCATTGTGGAGCAGTTTGTCAAAAGGCATCATCGATGATGTTGCAGCTGCCACCGTTCCCAGACACTTTTCACACATTAGTTAGCCACAAGTGAAGTGAAGGACGACCCCCAATGCGATTGCGACATGCCAAGTGTGCATTAGTGCTCTTTGAGACAGAGACAGAGTCGGAGAGAGAGATAGAGAGAGGGGAAAGGAGAGGCCAACCATAAATAATGGGAACCACTCGGTGAGCAGCTGGATCCCAGACAATGGAGCATGGCCATTACCGTTTGTTGTACCAACATCCTTAGCCGCTTTGCTTTTGGCTTTAACACAATTTGATATATGGCCAGGCATTGATTTCGCCAGCCCAGCAAAATCTCTCACAATATGCGAATATGCGATATAATGTCCAATTAAATTCTAAAAAGAAAACACACACCAAAAACAAAAAAAAATGGCTAAGAAAACGACTGGTAAAGTGCAGGAACAGGAGGAGGGCAATAGGGGAAGGAACTGCTTGGGCTACCAGGTCTGACATACTTGCTCCGACTATCAAGTGCGCTTCCCCCTCATAAATTTATACAATTTCTTATTTATTTTATTGTACTATTCCTTGCACAAGGCTCAAGAATTGTGCATAAACTTTTCGCCAGCTTTTTATGGCTTATCGGGCCTGTTACTGCCCTCCCCCTCCACTAACCCCGTCACGCCCCTTGGCCTGGTCAAATGCCTTGCATATTATTCCAATCTGAGCGGCTGAAAGCATAAATCTTGACTACAGGCGCCATAGATCATCACACAGCGTCGACTAAATCGTGTGTCCGGGGGGTTCTCCTCCAACTGCTGCCCCTGCTTCTACTCTCCCTTTTACTCCTCCCCCTTCTGATAAGTGGGAGAGAGAGAGAACGTTGTGCACTGAATTGGATTATTAAAAAATAAACTTTTATTTTCGTCAGGGGAGTGAAATAAGTGTGAACAAGGAGCTAGCATTTAAAGACATCTCAATGCGTTTACGAGAGGAGTTTTTAAAATTGACAGAAAGATAATGGCAATCCTTAATGGCAAACCTTAACCGAAACCGTAACCTTTAACCGGTAAAAACCGGTTGAAATTTGTAACCGTAACCGAAAAAATGTTTTTCCACTGTACCGAAACCCATAAACCGAAACTCTTTTAACCGAAATAACCGTTTAGTAATCGGCTCATTTATAAGGGCTATTTTCGGTTCTGGCCATCGCAGCTACTAAGCAACTTTGAACTGCCATAACTCTGTCAAAATTCAATAAATTTCCCTGAGCAATGTAAATTTGAGCATGATTTCACCTCTAAATTCGTTCTGCATTTAAATTTTGTTCATTTTTAAAATTCGAAAATATAATAATAATAATAATAATAATAACCGAAACCGTAACTGCAACCGATATTCGTTTCGGTTTTAATCCCTGTTACAAAGAATTATTTACTGATGAAAGACTGCGAAATTAAAGCTAGCTAAAATAAAGTTAACAAATGTGTGTGCCTGAGAAATAATTTATTTATTTTAGGTATTTATTTATAACTTTATGCACTACTCACAAACACTATGTAAATATGCTTCTTCTATTATTCTACTTAAATTACGATTTAGTATAGAATCACTATATAGTTACCTCTTTATCTGATTGACTTTTAATAAGAAAAGTTACTCGAAAACTGTTGAAAATAAAAAATGTAAAGTGTATTCACTACAGGAAAACGGTCGAGTTTTTCAAGTGTGCAGCATATGCTTTTCACAATTTAAGCTTACATAATCTTTGGCTGCATCTTCATCATCAGTCAACATGGTAAATAGGAAAATCTTCACTTCAGAATACACGTCTCTCTCTCTCTCTCTTTATCTCTGTATGTTGCCCGGTTACATCCAGGCAATTAAAAACTTTTGAACAACTTTAATCAACAAATTTCCCAGCAAAAAGATGCACCAAGATCCGACTCTGACTACGGTTCTGGCCCTGACTGTAGAAAAATGTGCGTGCATGGCCCAAAATGTTTGTTGCAGACCTTTGGCACTATTCCCTGCCTTTCCACCCCCGACTCCCTTCCTCAGGTGTCGTCCTCAACGTTTGTGCATTTCATTTCACACATGAGCAACTGCCACTGGCACCTGGAGCGGGTCTAGGAAGTAGGGTGGGATGTGCAGAGTGCAGGAAGTGTACAGGTGGAAAAAAGCAACATTTTCAGCCAGGAATTTGTATGTAACCCTGGGTAACTCGACCCAGGTAACTGCTCTTAAGTAGCAAAAAGCCATCACGAGTCAAAAATTGTAGTCAACTGGCAAATTAAGTTGAATTGCTCAAATACCCCACGACATTCCCCCTCTCTCCTCTTGCATTCCCTCAACTGCTCCTGGTATTAGCATATTTTTCCTAGCAACAAGAAATGAAAAATGCGAGAGAAAAGAAGGCGAAAAAGTTGAAATTTAATTTGCGTTAGGCGCATGCGCAACTTGACTTGAAAGTTGAATGTTGAATGTTGTTGTATCTGCAACTTGAATGGTCGCTTGCCATGTTGCAAGTTGCCCCGTGTTCCATGTTCTTCTTACACTCGACGGCAGCAGCAGTAGCAACAACTACAACAACAGCAACAACTTCCTCATTTGCCGTAACATTTTAATTATGCGCCCCGTTAGAGGTTTATTCTTCATCGTTGTTGTTGCGATTGTTGTTGTCGTTAAATGAATGCTCGTAAATTGCAGGCGCAAATAAATTTGTTTGAAATATGTTCCAAACGTGGACTCCTCTCCCCATCAACATGATATTGATCCAAATGAGGGGTTTAATAGCATGTAACTCTCGCATAACCGTTGATTTTACACTTAGGGCTGCATAAACTATTCATTATCGATAGGCACACTTTGGTATTTGAGTTTTATTAAAATAAATATAGTTACAAATCTATTTCATCTTATTTTTGATTTGTAGTTGATTGCAATTTAATAGATTTAACAATTTAATGTTTAAATAGTCAGTTTTGTCAATGATTTGAATCGCAATAGTGGCTAAATTACCCAGCCCTGTGACTTGCATCCAAAGATGCCAACTGCAGTGTTGCACCCGCAACTCGTGGCTGGCGGCTGAAGGCAACGACTTGTCTCGGCTGTCTGGCAACTTTGCCATAGGTTAAGTCAACTCCAGGCAATGCTGCCACTCACAGCAGTCAGTGGCAGATGCAGCTACAGAGATGGACACAGAGACAGAGTCCAGGGCCAGTCCAGTCATCATCCCAATACTCCCTTCGCTTCCCTTTCCATACTATTCTCGCAGATTCAGTTCGTGGCCAGGTACGTGGAGTAAGGCCAAAAACCGCTTGTCAATCGCTTGGCCAACTCCGGCGTGCCACGTTTTTCCTCTACTCGTGCACAATCAGCGATATTTTCTTTATTTTCTTTACTTGTTTATATACCCTGTGCAGGAATGTCCATAAAGTGTGGTATGTTTTACAAAAATAATGATTTATTATTTATGTATAGTTATTTAAATTATATGCTACTTTCTTACTTAATACATTTTTTAAATAATTTAATATTTTTATTGACAGACATTCAGTTAATATTCTTACATATTCTACTTATTATTAGAACACTTATTTATAGATGTTTGTTTTTTTAAAACTGAACAGTTCCTTAGAGAATTTCTTGCATATTTGTAAATGTCGAAATCATTATTATTTGTAGTTATTCAGAAACTATTGTAATACAATTATTATTAACATTATTATTTACAATAACCCATATCTATGATAGACATCTCAGCATGGTACGAATATTCTACAAATTTCCCAAAGTCTCGATTGTAGCAAGCACAGTTATGCAATGATATTGCAGGGTATCTCGTAGTCTGGCAGTGCTTAATTACCAGTTGGCTTTGGCTCTGTCTTTGCCATTTTCCAGCGTTCGTTGCGCTGTTGTCTAGATCGAAGGCTGTCGATAATGTCGCCAGTTCTTTTGCCAGTTCCTCTTGGCGAGAGTTCTTAACAGTTCTGTGGGCCTTTTGGCATCGTTGCTTGTTTCATTAAAAATGATTGATTGTCAATTAATTGAAGTTTGCCGATATGTTAATAATCAAACTGGCAATTATACGCATTTATCTAGCGGCAACACCGCACAACGGACTCTCAACATAATTTCGAATTTGATTTAAATTTCAATTTCAATTAATTGATTTATTTCTTTAATATGTCTGATGATTTTTGCGCTCGCTTGTTAAATAATAAACAAAAGTATTTGTTATTTTATTTGGTTTGTTTGCTTTCGGCTTTTAATAAAGACAATATTGACTTTTATTATTCAAATATAACACGCATAATCAATGTGAGAAAATTTAAAACAAATGTTTTCATTCTCATTTCATAATAGATTTTAAGCCACAAAAGCCAAAGAGATTTCAGGCAACATAACAATAAGTTTAAAGTATTTCAGCTAAAAGATATATTATTTGACTTAAATTTGATTAGCTTACAATTGTCTGTTGTCACTTTGAGAGATTGTGAATTTAATCTGAGACAAACTTTTTTAATCTTTAGTACAATTTAAGTACAAGCTTTCCGTCAGCCAGTAAGTCTGGCTCTTATTTTTCAGCCAAGAAAAACATAAAACTTAAAAATTTTATGTGATGAAAAGTTTCGGCAACAAATTTTTCACACGCGTAAACAAAGTGGCCCTCGCCTCGAAGACTTTGTCTACGGTCTATGGTCTACGGTCTGTTGTCTACCTGGGCCCCAGGTCGGGACCAGGTATTAAAGAGTCGCAGACTGAATCGGGAACTTAGCCAAGCCACAGACAAACATGTCGAAGCGACAAAGACAACAACAACAACAACCACAGCGAACAACAGAGCTTGCAAATTGTGTCGTGTCATGTAAAAGAGTTTTTCTTTTTTTTAAGTTTTTGTAAATAGCAAAAAAAAAGAGTTTCTTTTTATTTTTTGAAGCGCGGCCTTTTTATGTTTTTCACACTTTTTGTGTAGAGTGCAGTAAAGAGAAGTAAGGGGGGGAGGGTCTTAGAGTAGGGCACTTAGAAGACAGAGTAGAAAAAACAAAAACATGTAAACGAACACCCAAAGTGCTCCGCCAGCTCTCCTAGTTAGTTTAGACATAAGTCTAGGCGGTTCCACAAAGATATTATGAATATTTTCAAAGACGCGACTCTGGGAAATTCTGAATGTGGGGCTTCTTCTGCTCTGAGTAATATGAGATAGTTGAAAGTAGGTAATACAATGTAATGAAGAGGGGGGAGAGCACTTGTGTGGTTGTTAACAGGTCACAGGGTTAAGTTGTGATTATAAGACAGTTGATAAAGTAGAATAGAAGATACAAATTGTGTTGGCGTCCATAAGTCGTGATTCATATATTTAAATGTGTTGATGAAATGTTTCCGCAGTAATTCCGCGTCATATCTCAGGATCTAATTCAGAAATGTTGCTGAAATTTGGGATACATAGTTTTAAAGTTGATCGGCATTATATTTCATGATCTAAATCATAATATTTAACTGAAATTTTGAATATATGTAGATTATGAATTAAATTTTCTTAAATTATTATTGTTACTAATTAGATACATTTTTTATTTCTCATTGCAGGTATGTAAAGTGATGTTTCTCTAATGAGTACGATTGTGCACTTAGCCAAGTAAGTTCAACAATCCATTGACAGTCATATAAGTTGTTATATAACGGCATTTTATTGAACTCATCAGCTAATTTGCAACAATTAAGCAGGTTTATTGCTTTATGTGTACTATATGCGTATATATATATACATATATATATATCCGCAATGTAATTGCCAGTTCATCGGCCATCAATTTAACATCGATATGCACTTTGAGCCACTTAAACCAACATACAGAAAGAGATAGTAAGAGAGAGAGGGAGACAGAGAGACAGAGAGAGAGAGAGGTGGGGACATACTCTGAGTTGAAACTCTTGAAATGATTGCAAATAGAGCCAATTAATTCTATGGCTGTTTGTCGTTGTTGCCGTTGCTGATTAACCCAACAACTTTGCCATCTTATGGAATTTATTTAAAATCGCATATGGAGATAATGGAAAACGCTTTACAATCCTCATCGCCAGTTGTAAATCCTGCCGGCTAGTTCCTCAGCTCTTAGTTGGTAGCCCCAGCTCTATAATTATGCCATAAAGTGAATTTATTTTATTTTATTGTTTGCCCGCCGGGAAGGCGTATGCCAGTGTCTCATATGCTCTTACTTTGGGGTACCATGCTTTTATCACGCAAAGTGACCGCATAAAAATGTTGTATAAAAAGTATTTTCATATAGGAAAGTAAGCAAGAAAGCGGAAGAGTAGAAGATTGTTGGCAGTTGAAATATTAAACCGATTTTAGACTCAGCTATCATTTATGACAGACAAACTACTTAGGGGAAAGTTCCGTTTATTATCAAATAGCCTTAAACTCTTTCTAAAAACTACAGTTAAAGTTAAAAGATCATTGTTCCATAGGAGTTCTGTCTTTGCCAACTCTTAAATCAGATAAAATATATTGTTATATTTGAATTTATTTTATATCTAAAATCCGCGCAGTAGTGTATTTCATCTTCTACCATCCGATAATACTTGTAATTTATTGTTTATGGCACCCCAGTCCAATATAAATGTATTTAATTATGGTTATTTAAGAGAACACTGTTCTGGCCGAGGTTTGTCCCTTGGTTTAAAGTCTAACGAGGAATGGTTAATGAAACCGGTTGAGTCTTGTGTGGCAGAAGGCGCAACCAGACCAAAAATCCGAGCAATGTAAATATTATCATTCGCCACACATTTTGTGTGCTGCAAGCTGAGAATTGAATTGAATCGGAATTTTGTCTCTTCTCTCCGGTTAACATGTGAAGCACGGCGCTTCAGATGGCAACACGCTTCTCGGTGGCTCCACGCACCATTTTTCCAAAGCAACTCGAAGCCGCAGCTTGCCACACTTGAGTTCATTCTGTGGCACTTGAGACTGGTTTCTTCAAATGCCACTCGAGGCTGCCTGTCAAGTGCCTCGGCAATATCGCGTCAATAGGCATCGCAATGACTTGTGCAAAATATACCCAAAAAAGAAGAAAAAATATAAGATGAATAAGAATGGAAAAAATATTATAAAGAATTGAAAGAAATACTCTTATGCCACGCCAAGAAGTCATAATTATTGCCAGTCAACTATTTGACTCGACTTTGAGTGCTAGACGGCTCATAAATTTACATACAGATAAAAGAAACAAGTATTGAATTGAATGGGGAGTTAGAGACTAGGTAGTTACCCTGTCAATTACATTTTGTTATATTGTTATAATGTATTAGTTATGTATGTATGTATGTATGTACTGGTAAAGGGAGTTACCCTTTATCCTCCTTTAAACATTGCTAAAGGGTATTACAATTCACATCATCTGTCAATATATCAACTTGACAATTGACTCTAATTGGAGAGTGATTGATAAATACCATTTACTTGCTAGTCACTTTATTACAGGGTATTCAAATTGTATTTTTTGAAGCTCGGATTCTGTTGTTGTATTTTTAACTAGATTAGAATGTATATGACTATAAGATACACGGAAACACAGTCTTGCAGGGTATTCAATAGTCAAAACTGTACTCTGACTATCTCATGCCCGTTTCTTCGCTGATTACTGGGTATTAAAGTGCTATATTTTCATTTATTTGCAACTTTATCAGACTGACATTTGGATTGTCACCTGGCCATTAGGTATTTTAAAATGTAGTTCTCTAGTCGTTTATCTGGAAGTCATCTTGCTTTAATAACTAAATAACTAGTTTACGGAGAATTTTTAGCTAAAAACTCGAAAATAGAATTTATTACTCGCAAATATCATAAAAGTGAGGTTAGGTTGTTAAATACTGAGGTTATTGTACGAATAAAAAAATAAATTCAAAATAATGCTCATATTAATAAAAGTTATTTGAAATTTTCTCTAAATAAATTTGCAAGTAAGTTAATAACTCATGTGAGACACACAAACAGCATTAAAAGTTGCTAACAAAATAAACAAAAATTGTTTAAAGTAATTCCTAGAATAGGTCAAACTATTAAAACTGCCAGCTAAGCGAGCGTTACCAGGAATTTGTGTGGTTTGAGCCAAGAGTAGAGGCTGAGTTTCTTTGACTCCGCACAAAGGGGACAATAAATCATAATTTTGAGCATTTTGAAAGTGCGTTTCATATTACTGCAAATCGTAACATGTGGCACATGTGGCACACGAGTGTGTGGCAATTTGAGGCGGGGCCAATTAAGCCACGTCCAGTAGGGGAAGTTGAAGTTGAAGCTGTAGGAGCTACAACAGCTGCTGTAAATCATAAACAGACTCCACCAGGTTGTGTGTGAAAATAGTATCTGATAGATACTTGTACTTGTACTTGTGCGTGGCAAGTGTGGCAAGTTAAGCACACATAAATTAACATTAATAAACCGGCATAAATAAACTATAAAAACTTATAAATAATTTTCAAAATGGACAACGCACATAAATCATTGTTAATGAACGCTTCTCCGAGGGCTGTTGCAAAGGTTGAACCCTTTTCGAGTGTAGAAAACTCGTTTCTGCGTGTCTTGCAAGCTGCTTCAATTTCTGTAGGTGACTCCACGCATTCATGCAACATTTGCAACATGTGCAACATATGCAGATGCAACTGGCAACGAACAACTTGTCATAAGTTTTGTTAAGTTTTCAGTCGTCGTCATTCATTTTCTTGCTGTTGATCTCAAATTGAGATACATTTTAGCAGTTGCTGTTGCAGTGTTGGAGTTGCAATGTTGCACTGTTGTTGTTTCTGTTGCTGTTGCAGTGCTGTAAATTCATAAGACGCCAAAAGTTTTTGGCAAAGTGTTGACTTCAATATGTTTTGGCAGCACTTGCATAACAACAACAACAACAACTTGAGTCTGCAACTTCGATTCCGACTGCAGACTCCAGTGCGTGCCACAGCATGTTGCAGTTGTTGTTGTTGTTGTTGTTGTTGCTGGTGTTGTCTGTGTACCGTTAAATGCAACGTTTAGATACAAATGCATAGATAACAAATTGTTGTACAACTCCACGCAGCGAGCCATAAAAACGTTAAAAGCAAAACAAAATCGCAGCCTTGCCCCACCGCGTTGCATTTTGCGCTTTTCCTTTTGGTGTGAAAAATTGGCCAAGCCTTGCTTTTGGCCTGTCTCTGGGCTGTCTCCCCTCTTCCCTCTTTACCCTCTTCACCCTCTCCTAGCTAACACTCTCTGTATTCTATCCGCCAGTATCTGCACTTGTCCATCAGTCGCGTCGCTGACTTTGTGTAGTTTTTCTTCAACGGAGATTTGTTGCAACTTGCGGCAGTCTTGTGCCTCAATTTTTATTTGTTTTTTGAGCGACATTTTGACGCTTGGCTTTTCAAGTGCAGTTCGGTGTAGGTTTCACTTCAGACACTTGGCTGACTCTTGATTGAAGTGGTCCAGAATGCTGGCCGATATTGCAACTATTATACAGATAGCGAATTGATTGACAAACTGACTGACTGACGGACTGACTGACTTTTGATTGAAATTCAAGCAATTCCTCTTTATAGACTTCGAACCTGCAGAAAATGGCATCGATTATCATGCAAAATGTCATCGTTTGACCTTTTGATTGATACCCTTACTCAGTTAAAGTTTATTGTGTTTGGTAACTTAGATTATTAAGCATACGACTCTTGGTCTGCCAGTGAACTTGTGACTTAATTTAAATAATTTTATGTTCATCGTAGCTTAATTGACAGTGTTCAATATAACAGAGATAGGAATAATTGACCAAAAGTAAAGGCTTAGTAAATTTATTGAATTAAATTTTGCTTTATTCTTTATGTATTGAAGACTTTTTCTGAAGAAAATTCTTATAAAACTGCCAAAAATAGATAGGCTCTTTTGATTTCCTATCTTATTAAAACCAGAATTTCCCACACACTTTAATTGGCAATTGCGTCTTGCCTTTTCAAGGCATCTGAAATTGTGTTGAGTAAGAGTAGAAACATTATCTAACTGCGTTATCTATTCATAAGTCCAATGCGCAATCCAATCCAAGTGCACAGAGAATGACTTATGACCCTAGACATGCATTTTTTACATGCCTCACTAAGCCAATCATGCAAATTTCGTCAAAGCCATGTCTAAATGGCCTTGTATGGCAAACTTATTGTCCCTATCAGGTAAGCTATGGCAGTGGCAACACTATGTGGCAGCAACAGCAACAGTAGCAGTCGGAGTAGTCTCTATCTGTCTGTCCGTCTGTCTGTGAAGCCAAAATTTTCACAAAATGTTACGTTTGGCAGGCGGAAACGTTGGGAGCCGGAATCCCAGCTGCGACTATGACGAGAATGAGGAGCGAGTGGGAGGAAGAAGAGGAAGTAGCCGGAGCAGGACTTGGATAAAGCACACATGCAGAATATAAGCAACAACGACAATGACGACGACGACATCGAGTCAACACACACATATGGTAAAAAGCAATAGCCTGGCCAACAATAGATGAAACAGAATAACAGCAACAACAACAACAACAACAACAACAACAACAACAATAGCTCTGTGAACAGCCGTTGACCATTGGCTGACATTTGAGCCATGTTGTCAACGTTTGTTGTTGCCATGTATATGCATCCATTATGGCTGTTTGTTACACCCGTGCCGTGGCTCACAGACCTCACTCACTTGGCTAGATCCAGGTTCAGCCAGGTCCAGATTCAGTTGCCCATTTTCTGAGTCTTTGCCCAAAATCATGTTCCTTGACTCTCTACTTTACCCTACACCTCCCATTTTCGCCTCATTTCGTCTCGTTTCATTGGAATTTACCATTGCTTTAGTAATAGGGTTTTCTATTTCTTTTTTTATACCATTGCACAGGGCAATATAGTTTTGTCATGAAACGTGTAAGCTATTAAAATAGACTTTGGTACATACATATATACAAAAATATTTAAAATGCGTAGAACTTTTTGTTCTAATCGCTTAACTTGAGAACTTCGATTGGCCTCGAAAGTAGGAATTTGCTAGTGAAATAAGTAAGTGGTATTTAATTCAATCGAGATTAAATAGAAAAATGTACGGCTCTGATTCGTTACGGTTATCGGGTTTTTTTTATAAGTATCGGTTTAAAAATACCGGTATGGTTTCGGTTCACAAAAAAAATAAAAATTAAGGTTTTCGGCTTACCAAAATAAGAAGCGTTATTCATTGTTTTACATGAAAAAAGGCTTAAACCTCTTATTAGCCTGGAAAATAATGTTATCTGGTTACTGAAATTGTCCAGCGTAATGTCTATTTATTATAATTTAATCTCATATAAATTTGGTTCAATTGGTTTGAAAATTTCGATTTTTTTGATTTTACTGATTTTTAATAACTTCGAACTGCCATAACTTTGTCAAAAGTCAGTTAATTTCCATGCGCAATGTAAAAATATGAAAAATTCAGAGTATTAAATCTTCGACACACCGAACACTAATATTTTCTTTCTTGTTTTCCTTCATTTTCTTTTGCTGCTTATCCAGCATTTTCATCTTTTCAGCTTTTTTGCATATGCTTACATCACTTAGTCGCTGGTAATGAGCCGCTCATAACTCGGCACTCGCAGCAAGTTGTCATGGAGTTGTCCCCTCTCCCCTGGACAGTCTGGTCTCTTTGCCTTTCAGTACATAAATCTGGTCAGGTATAATGTTAAGTGCGTTTAGGCCATGTTTTGTTTTTATCTAGCCACACAAATTAGTTACAGCAACGACAATGTCCTATAGTTGAGGCTCTTGAAATGTCATCTGTCATTTGGCAACAGCTGCCAGGCAACCCTCTCCTCGTTTTCCCCCCCTCGCTTTGTTTGTGTCTGGGAGTTTTTATGATCGATAGATGAGCGTCTCTGCTCTCCCGCTCATATATGGTTATGACCTAATAGCTGCCTAATGGCAACACAACTGGTCAACTGGCCAACGAGCCAGCGATTGGCCTTTTCCCATGTGCATCATTGGCCAATTATTATCATTGGCAACGCTATGTTTTATGGCTAACAGCACAAATTTTGTGGCCAGTAGTCGGTAGTCGTCAAGTAGTTGGCCATAAAGCACCAAATGGAACATGAGCATTGGCATTAGGATTGGGCTTAGCAGCTGCTTGGCCAAAACGCTAAGCGAATTGACTGAACAATTTTTTTATTTGTTCGCCTGTCAATCAAGTGTCCCCTTCTTTACTTCCTTCCCCCTCTAAACTTTTGCTCGTTCTCTTAGCTTTAATTTTTTAATTAATTGCTCGTCACGTTTTGCCAAGTTGATGAGCCGCATTCAACAGCGAAAATGAAATGGAACGCAGACAGAAAGAGTGGGATAGAGCAGGGGAAAATAAGACAGAGAGGGGAGATAGAGAACTAACCACAAAGTCATGGGCCCCACTCCAAAGTCCACAGAATAATTGTCGCGCCATTGTTGCACGTTGCTTAAAATAATAATAATAATAAAAATAAAAAAAAGAAGTAGTAGTTGCAGTTGTGGTGCTCTTGGTGGTGGTAATAAGTGGCAGTTGGTCTGCGGTTGCCTGTCGTCAACTTCGTCTCGTGCAAATGAAAACTCATAAAAACTTCAGACAGACATTCAACAGAAGAAAAGTGACTCCAGACGCGAGTAAAAGCCGCCCGATAACAATGAGACAAGTCAAGTCAGCAAAAGGAAGAGCTGAAGAAAAGGAAGGAAAGGATGGAGGGACATCAGGGCAGATTGCAATAATTGTCATCATCATCTTGTGGTCAGCAGGAGGCGCTGGTGTAGTAACCCCAGTGGGCGGCTGTCCAAGTGGACAATCAAAGCCAAAGCAAACTATACTTAAAGCAAGTTAACCAGCGACATTTTTCAGATGCCAAGGCGAAGGCGAACAGCAAAAGACACAAAAGGCTTACAAGACAAGAGACGAGAACTGGGAACTGGGGACTGAGAACTGCAGACTGCAAACTGCAAACTGAACAAGCAACTAAACGGGCAATGGCTTGGACAGCAGAGAGGCGCAAGAAATCTGACCAAACATGGGTAAAAGTGTTCATTGCAGGCAGAGGCGTAGCTAAAAGGGGAATGTGGTAGCTTAAGTAGGAATTTCAAAAGGAATGTTAAGCATTTCAAAGAATTTACGAAGGTATAACAGATGTATACCAGTTGTATAACAGTTGTATAACAGTTGTATAACAGTTGTGTAACAGTTGTATGACAGTCGATAATGTTAAAGTCTAATGTAATGAATAAATATAAAAATATATAAATACGGTATAACAGTTTTACGACAGGACACTGTATAACAGCTGTTAACATTTAAAGTTGCACTTCAGTGATTTTAAATTTTAAATGTATATAAATTCTTAGTATTATACATTTGAAAAGTCTTTAAATTAATTAACTACTGTATAAAAGTAGTTGCATATTAGCTGTATAACATTTATTTGAAATATTTTATTGACTGCAGCATAAATATTTAAATTAAATTATAATATGCATTAATATTATAAGTTTATAGATATCTTATCCCTTTTTAACCAGTTAGTGACGCCCCTGGCACAACCCAATGTCCCCTGTTGGAAACTACGCCCACAGTTTTTGCTGCTGATTTTCTTGTCCAGTTCTTGGCGGCGTGTTGTGGGCAATCAAAGCAATTGCAGGTCCCCGGGCTGCAAGTGTCCGTATAGAAAAGCAAGCAGAAAAAATGTAGAAAAATAGAAGAATAAGAATAAGTAGAAAAACTGGCAAAAAATAATGAGCTGTAACCCTTTTGGTCTTGGACCTACGACTAGAGCAGTCGCCGGTCTACGACTGAGAAATTAATTAAGGCAAAGGGGCTCCAAACTGAAACAGAGATTGCAAGTGAAGCAAGTAAAGTAAAACAGGCGAGGCAAATGAAACAAGTGAGGCAAGTGTGGCAAGTGAGGCAAGTGATTCGAATGAGGTGTTGTCGGTTGGGTTGTTTGATTTCTGCACGACCTTCATACGTATACTGAGTCTCGGTGTATAGATAATTATTTATAGAACTCTATGTATATTTCTCTTTTCCTCTCGTAAGAGAGAAATATCTCATTCTCCTTTCAATCTTGCCACAATAAATCTCAGCTCAATCTTAGACACGCCTCCAGCTGCTACTCTAATTCTTATGCATGACAACACCGCTGAATTCTTTGTCCAAAAAGTTTTCTCTGCCCCTCTGTTTCTTTGAAGATGGCCATCAGCTTTTTTTTGCTATGGTTGCTTAATTTTTCATGCGTAGCGCTGCGTTGGGCGTTCAAGTTTTCATTAAAGTTTGATTAAAAATAAATTATTGGTTATTAAAAATGATTAGTTTTGCAAGACTGAGGCGCACTCAACTGAAGTAGCCAAAGAATCGCCCCAGAGAACTTTTACAAAGAAAACGGCAGAAAGAGAACAGAAAACAGGGAATAATGAAATTGTTAATGGGCTCAGCCACAGTCAGGCTAAGACAGACAAAACACTTGGCCAAGAGGGGCGGCTATTGATGTGACAATGTCGAGGACCAAAATGGGGAGGGGTCCACGATGATGGTCATTTGAAAGTCAATGAACGTTGTGTGTTGAGTTGGAATATTTTAAGCTACCAACTTGGCTAAAAATGTTAACATTATTATGGCCATTACAGTTGGTGTTAGCTATACCTCGATACAGACATTAAGTTGGCTAAAACAAGCTAATATTGCAGACTTTAATAGCTAGGATTCCCTATGGTTTTCTTAAATATTGTTAAAGCTTTAACCAACTATATTTCTGTTTACCTGATCATAACTCATCCATTTGTTGGTTTCCAGTCTTTTAAATGTCTTGGCCATAAGCCCGTTGGCAGTCGTCGGTTTTACGTGTTTGTTGGCTTTATGTCTTGGCATTTTTATGCCTAATACACGTACTTAGCTCGTCGACTCAGGGCCAAGCACATATGGGGTCTGTTTATTAGTAGTTGCCACACAGCCAGCCACTTGCCACTTGCAACTTCCCACTCTGTTGTATGCCGCCCACACATGCCACCAACTCACCAGTCGCCCCGTTCCAATTGTGGTCTCCCTCTCACTCACTCTGTCTTTCTCTTTCTGACTTTAGCTAGTTTTCTTGAGCATTTTTATTATGATTTTTTCTCTGCTGCTTGTCATAATTTTTGTTTATTTTGTTTGCCACAACGCTTGTTGTTTGTGCTTCTTGAGAAAATACAGTCGGTGTGGCCGATTCCCTATACACATTTATATGTATGTACATACATATGTATTTGAGTTATTTCCCAGTATTTATTTTCATTTCCATACCACGCACAGCTGTCGCAGTTCCTATGCCATTCTTCGCATTTTATTGGCAATGTTGTGTTTTCTTCTTATAAGTGGGCTTCTGTTTGTTTACTTATGGAACTGCCCTCTCGTATTACTTTTAAGATGTATCCAACAATAGCAGCTCTTTGTGCTGAATAGAAATGTAAACTTTATAATTTGTTTGCGTCCCTCATTCCACGCCCCCGCCATCTTCCACAATCGAATCCCGCATGCAAATTTCATTCAGCTTTGACACACTCATACACACACACATTGATTAAACTGTCAAGTGACTTTATAACTGACAGCGCTGACATTTTGATTATTAATCATTGCCGATTGGCTGAACGAAGTCAATGAGTGCAAGAGCGAGAGGGATATGTCTATATAATTTGACGAAGGCAGCTTGAAAAGTCTATGTAAATGAGAATAAACCTAAACTAACTACTTCAAACTCAATTTGAATAATAATTTGTAGAGGGCAGCTCGAAAAGTAAACGAACGATTAAAAGAATATTTTAAAATATATTTACAACAATTAAAGGCCAAAATAAAGGGAAAGAAATAGATAAATCTAAAGTGTGTACAATTTTGAGCCTTCTAGCTCTTGACAATTGAGCTGGATTGAGCAAGATGATAACGATTAGTCAGTGGATTAGTTAGGATTAAGAGTTTAAATTAAATATATTCTTTTTGATACAATATTTATTATTATGAGCACGCTACATGCTCCAAAAGTATTTTCAGTGTTATATCCGGATTTAACAGAAATTAACGAGGAATTGTGGTAATTGAACCCAGTTATTTTTCAAACTGAAATTCTAATTATGTGACTAACTAAATTGAGAAAAACATGTCTATGAAAACAAATTAAACTACAAAAAGTTAGATAGATTAAATAGTCATATTATTTTAAAAGCAACTTGATTTATTAAATTTAATTTAGAGTATTCTTTAAGCACACCTCTGGTGCGAGCATAACAGTATCTCAAGCACACATCAATGCGGGCAGACAGACGACAGATGCATAGAAAGGAGGCTTAACCCATTGACTGCAATGCGGCCCAGACAAGCTGCATAATAAACCTGAGAAGCTTGTAGATGGCAAACTGCAGATAAAGCGAAGAGTGCAGAGGGGGGATAGAGTGTGGCAGGAGAGTATGAGTTGAGGTGTGAGGTGAGGTGTGGTGTGGAATGAATAAGGGCACTCATGAGTGTTTGATCCAATTGCCAATTGCCTTTACCTGCCAAGTTGTCGGGCTTGTCATTAGCCAGCGATATAATTAAATTTTCATTTATTGCGACAGGGAAAAGTTTTCCCAACCAAAGCTTAAAAGAAAGCTTACAATTTGTGTGTCTGTCTGTAATTCATCTCTTACTCTCTCTCCCTCTCCCTCTCGCTCTCCCTCTCTAGCTGCCATCACTCTCTTAATAAGTTTTACGCAAATGAGCTAAAAAGTTGTCAGACAAAACTATCGACAGTAAAGAGCAAAAAAACACCTGTTGCTGAGAAAAACACCAAGAAAATAGAGAGAGAGGAAGAGAATTGGGGGAGAAAGAGAGAGAATCGTAAGATAGTTGAGTTACTGAGTTACTTTTATGGCAGTTTTGCGCTTTGAACTTTTGGCTCGCAATTGTGTTAAGTGCGTTTTGATGGCCAATGAATAGAGGTAGATAGATAAGTTTCGAGTCCGGAATGGGGTTCAACTTGAAATTGTTGAACAACATAGACAAAAGACAATGGAGTTCAAGATAGTGAAGTTTTCGTAACTGCAAGTTCAATGGGGAGTAAAATGTGGGTTACATTGAGGTTGAGTTGAAGTTGGAAAATATGATGTTATTAAATGGAATGGGAAGAGTTTATTCCACCATTTAACCAAGCACTTTAAACCAATTGGCCAATCATTAGAATCTAGTTCCGCTGTTAAGCTAAGAGAACCGGAAAAAGGAGGAAGAAAATAAGAGAAGAAACAACAACAAGAGAATACTCGAAACGTGTGAATGCATTCAATGGGTATTCACTCTGTCGCACTGGCAATGGCAACAAAACAATGCCAACAATAAGAAAAGGCACTTCAAATGCTAATTACATGCTACAAGAAGTGCAAAAAGGCAAAAGGAAATCCTGGAAAAGCGGAGCCAGTGCAATTCATGAATCCAAGGGCCGTAATGAGATTGTAACTGCCTTCGAGGCATCCACTTGAGGCGACCAAAACATAACTGGAAACAGACCATTTAATGATGCAAAAAATGCAAAAGAAACGAAGAAACCCAAAGGCCAAAACCCAAAAGCCAAAACCAAAAACCGAAAACTGAAAACCAAATCCAGAGCTGCAGCCTGTTAACTTTTACATGCCGTTGGTTTTGGAGAACGCTGCTTTTGGACTTTCTGCACGTCAGAACAAAAGCAGCTTACCAAGTGGTAATAGGGGGAAATAGGAGAGTGTCAGGCTTGAGTGAGAGAGCGAATGGCGAGAGAGAAACAGAGAAACAGTCATCATTGCCATGGTTTTTAGTGTGCAACAGTGTTGCCAATTTAGCATTTTTCCGGATAGATTTGACCTTTTTATAATTACTTCAACCAGAAAAGATATTTGTTAATTATGATCAGTCAACGTAAAGCTTTAAAAAGGTTTTTAAAATAATTTAAAAAATAAATTAAATAATAAAACTTTGCTTAGCATAATACTATTAAATTAAAAAATTAAAAATATTAAATATTAATAATTTACAGTATGTAATAAATCAATGCCTTAATTAAACATCCACTGCATAGAAAATTATCCAGGCCCAAGCCTGTTTTGGTTTTCACTTTATATTTTATAAATTGAATATGATTTGTTTATTGAAATGTATTTTTCTACGCTTTCGTTCACTTGTCAAACTTCAATTTGTCAAACTTTGCCAAATTACATAAGAACAGGATAAAGATATTCACTTCCGGAAAATCTTGCCGATGTTTCTACCTTTGACGGAGATAAATATAAATAGTTTCCAAATAAATCTAAATAAAACAACGAATAATAGTATATATTGAAAATCAACACATTAAAAAAAATTAGCTAGTTGTACTATATTTTTTTCTCTTTTTTATTATATAAAAATGTTTTATAATTTTTGTTTGATTTCCGTTTGTTTTCCTGTTTCTATGGTTAGTAGTTGGCATCACTAGTTAGTAGCATTCACTCGTTAGTTGCACAGTTTGCTAGCCCTTTTTTGGTAACATTGTTTTTAGTTTTTGCTGCATTGTCTTGCTCTTATAAGTGGGGGGAGGGGAGATCTATTTCTTACCGCTCTCAACAGAAACAGCAGCGCCACCTGGCGGCACAACGCGCATAAAAGTCATCAATATTGCTTATATGCAACAGTGCTTTTTGCAGTTCCCTCTCTCTCTCTCACTCTCTCTCTCTCTCTATGCTCCCCTTGCCAATCGCTTGTTGTTTGGCAGTTATTGTAACTGCTTTGTTTCCTTGCTCCTCTAACTCTCTCTCTCTTTCTCTAACTCTATCGCCTCTATCATGGCGCTGCTTCCGCTTGTAACGTTTTTATTGTTGCCATGTGTGTTGATTTATGGGCGCTGCATGTGTGGGCGTTTGTATGAATGTGGGCGTGTGTGGGCCCTAAGGGCAAATGCCTGCAGCTGAAGTTTTCCTCAAAGCACCAACTTCCCTGGAGAAGACATTGAGTGCAGTAGCTTTAACACAGCGACAGAGAAAGAGACGGCGACAGTGACTGCGTCTTGTTGCGCATACAAATTGGTTTTAGTTATTAATGGTGTGTATAATTAAGCGGGTGCCTTTTGTTGCCAACTTTGTCTGCAGTTTGTTAGAATGTTTCTTAATAATTTGTGTGCGCATCGTTCAAGACAAACATGTAGAGAGAGAGCGAGAAAGAGAGAGACAGACAAAAATGTAATGCAATAATCTATCTATAAAGGGCGAGAACTAACTTCAATTTAACAAGAGGGCCGCCACTAAAGTTACAGTTGAAATTCAGATTTGAAGAATATAATCAATTTAATTCCTTTTAAGTTTTGTAAACTTGATTAAAACTTCAGTAAATCTATTTTTTCTTTTGTTTCTCCCATATCTTAAGTACTTTCTCTGATCCTTTCGAAACTTGTTCAACTCAATCTCATTTAGTATTAAATTGGTAAGCTGGAGTCCTTTGCACGCTTCATTAAAACGTTTACTTATTTTATGGCTTTGACGAGGTTGATTAACTTTAGTCAATACACAAGCCAAGCATTGGGTTATAAGAGCCCTAGGGAAACTCAAGTATATACAAATCAAGTCAACTCGCAGGTCAAGTCAAGTCAAGTCAACAACTGTTCGCTGTTCTGACCCTTTCAATTAAAAAAGTGTCAGATACAGGGCCAAAACCCAGAACCCGTAACCCAAACCCAAACCTTAAATCGTGTTTGTCTATCAATCAGACGAACAAATAACCGAAAAAATAAAAATAAAGCACTTGGCTCACCGACTTAACAAATTGGTGCGGCACTTGGCAATTGAAACCGAAACCGAAACCTTTTTTCTTTTTGCTTGTTCTCATTACGAATGCAGAGCGTGAAAAGAAAGGAAAACCGCAGAGGAAACATTGGTAGAAAAAATGCGATATTTGCTATTATTTATTGGGATTTTTTTTTGTTATTTTTATTTGGGTTTATGTTTTTGGCGCCTTCATAAACTTTGATTTCCCTTCGATTTGCACTAAAGGAGCAAATACTAAAAATAACAAATGACAAGAAAAAACGAGAAAATACCAAATAAAGCGAAAGGCGTAGCTAAATGTTAAACAAATGTTGTCTTAACAACTTTTAATTGAATGTATACAATCGCATTCATATTCAACAAAGTGATGGTGGCAAATGAAAGGTGAAGAGAGGAGAGAAGAGAAGAGAAGAGGGAAACGAGAAGAGGAGGGAATGTGAAAATATTCATAAATTTTGTATAGATTTTCGGGGTGTGTTGGAAAAACTTTGTCAGCACTTTGGGGGAATGCCTAAGAAAAAGTAAACCGCAACTTTTCTAATTTATTTTCCATACATTGTGCATGTGTGCGCATATTTTGTGTTAATACATATTATATAATACTTACTTTGTATTTTTCTTTTCTTCTTTTGCAAAGAGAGTAGAGAATAACCAAAATTGAGCCTTTTGTTCTAAGCAACTCAACAAACCGACGACAACGACAGCAACAAACTGGGCTAAATGTAAGCAAAACTCTGGCCAGGCTAACTCTGAGAAAAGTTTGCCCCCAGCTTAGTCCACACAAGAGACAAAGAGAGAAAAGTGTGAGAGTTGAGAGCAGTTCCCCAGTTGTCAGTTTCCAAGTTTCTCAATTTTCCCACTTGGTTTGAGTTTGCATCTCTCTTGGGCCTTGACGCCGCTGGTGTTGACTGTTGAGTTCTCTCCTCTCCCCTCTGTTTTCTCATCCCCTCTCTCTGGTTATTTGTTAGTCGTTGGTGTTTGTGTTGCATAGTTTTAGGCGTCATAAGATTGCATTTCATAGGACCTAAACACACCGCAAATAAACTAAACTTCTCTTTGCCATCTGACAAGCATTTCAATTAGATTTATCACAATTCCCCTTCCCCATCTTTAATTTTTATCTTATAACCCAACTTAGCTCTAAACTCTCAACTCTTCTTAAGCATAATCAAGAAATGCAGCTCAAGGACATCTTATGACAATTTCCCTCATTTAACATTTACAACATTTACCTGCCCAGTTAACCTGCTCCTCCTCCTCCTCCATTTCCCTCGCAACACCATTAAATGAAATTTCCTGCAATGAATATTTTTGTACTTTTACAAGAAAGCTCGTAACCTCAGAACTTACAGGTACTTCGTGTCGCTGGATAATTGAGTTTAGACCGCGCAGCACGCAACCCACAAATGGGACATTTAAGGACAACCAGCACGAAAATTGAGAAAACAGGGAGAGAGAGAGGGAGAGAGTTGGAAGAAGACTGGGTTAATGGTTCCCACACAAAAACCACAGGGACACACTTAAGAGCTCTGCTAAAAAGGTTTAATTTTTGGAACTGGAATGTAGGATATTAATACAATTTATTTAGACAATCCTTAGCTTGTTCGTTATATAAGGTTTTCTATAGCAAAATAGAATTTCACATGTGCTATGATTTATGACATTTGCCCATTTTATTTTTGAGAACTCTCAATTTCGCCAGGGATTCTCTTATTTATAGCTCCTTTACATGCCAAAAATAAAGGCAAAAGAACAACACTTCTAACCTTAACCGAACCACAAGCACGTTTAATTCTATGGAAAAAGAATTCCATTTTCATTTACAATTTTCAAACGAAAATGCCAAAACGCAAGTTGCGCAATTTCATAAATTTTAATCCTTTTTTATTGCCAAGGAATGAATACAACAACCATAGCTAGCTGAGATAGACCGTTCGAGAGAGAAGGGAAAGAAAGGGAGGAGGATTGTATGGCGACAACCAAAAGGTGCGCGGAAAATAGAAAATGGAAAGTTAAATACACGAAACTCATTTCCGTCGCACGCTTGGATGTCTTGCTGTTTTCTAAAGAGGGGCAAAAACCGAGGTAAAAATATCTACTACAAAATGTTGGCTAGAGCTGAGAGACTTGGAAATACCCTATATAAAAATCAGGGACTAAAACCGAAGCGAATATCGGTTTCAGTTACGGTTTCGGTTATGCTCGAATTAAGGATTTCGGTTATCGGTTATGCAAAATCATGGAGTATCGGTTTCGTAATGGTTATCGGTTTTTTAGAAGTTTCGGTTCAAAAATACCGGTATGGTTTCTGTTCATAAAAAAAATAAAAATTAAGGTTTTTAGTTGACCAAAATAAGAAGTTTTATTCATTGTTTTACATAAAAAATAGACTTGATGCTCTTTTAGCCTGGAAAATAATGTTATCTGGTTACTGGAATCGTCCTGTGTAAATTTGGTCCATTTGGTTTGATAATTTCGAATATTTTGATATTACTGATTTTTAATAACTTTGAACTGCCATAACTTTGTCAAAAGTCAATCAATTTCCATGCGCAAAATTAGTGCATGATTTTACTTCTAAAGTCGTTCTGCATTTAATTTTTTTTCATTTTCAAAATTCGAAAATTTTATCGAATTTTATCATTTTTCGAAAAATTTAAATGCAGAACAAATTTAGAAGTAAAATCATGCTCAAATTTACAATGCGCATGGAAATTGATTGACTTTTGACAAAGTTATGGCAGTTCAAAGTTACTCAGTACCTGCGACGGACAGATCCGAAATTAACCCTTATAAATGAATCGGTTACTTAACGGTTATTTCGGCTTAAAAAGTTTCGGTTTTGGGGTTTCGATATAGTGGAAAAA
Organism: Drosophila kuntzei; assembly: GCA_035042165.1. Lineage (NCBI taxonomy): Eukaryota > Metazoa > Arthropoda > Insecta > Diptera > Drosophilidae > Drosophila > Drosophila kuntzei. Next base: position 447,992 of record JAWNLU010001704.1, read on the forward strand.
AATATTTTCGGTTACAAATTTCAATCGGTTTTCATCGGTTAAAGGTTATGGTTTCAGGTTAGGTTAAGGTTTTAATCCCTGATAAAAATACAAAAGTACATATATAATGAATTCTTTCTCTAATGATAAGTATTTAAAGAGGAACATCTATCGTAGGAACGGTTTATATAACTAACCGAAATAAAACAATAACATAGAGGTCTAAATCTCACCCATAATATTGAGAATTAAACATACAAATTCAGGGACCTTAAGAATTATTACTTCTGAAAAGAAATTCTTATAAGAAATTTAAGAGATAAATCTTTTTTTTAATCTAAAAAAAAAATTAAAATTTTTAATCTTTATTTAAAATTTATCAAAATCTAAATTTTAATCTTTCATAATCCAAATTTTAAACAAAAATGGAATGGACTTACCCAAAATAATATATATGTACGTATATTGCATCAAGTTCAACTTATTCCTCTACGCTCTTCTACAATTAAGATGCCCTCTTTCTCTCTTTAGCGAGTAAAGGGCATCACAAGTTGTGCTTAACCCTTGGCAAGTAATATGAAACTAACCGACGGACATGAGGACTAAACTGAGTCGACAATTGTATGAGGAGGAGTACAATATGAAAAGGTAAAAGTGCTCAGTGCAGCACTAATTACTTTGGCACCTCGCATTATGAGTGTGAATGTGAGTGAGGGGGGGAAAGAGAAAAAGGGGATAATAGGAAAAGAGGGGGACATAGAGGACGGCACACTTAATGTCAAGCATACGCCATGTTGAATGCCTGCGGTTAGCTGGGCAACCCCGCTATTTCCTCTCTCTCTCTCTTTCTTTCTGTCACTCTTTCTCTCACTCTCTATCCTTCTTTCGCCCTCGCTCTGTTCTCGGGGTGTCACATAATTTAAATAGCAAGCTGGAAACGGTTTTTGGGGTCGACATTTAAATATGCACCCGACTCTCGAAAAGGAAAAACAAATGAAAATAGCGATGAAAATGGCGGGAATGCGTGCGAGAGTTGTGTACGCTCTGCCACGACATGGGCAACTCAGGACAGGATGGTTTGGGATAGGACAGGATGTGGGAGGAAGCCACACGGATGCGTCAACTCGCTTCGTGTCCTGTCACGCGTAATTTATGCATGTCTAAGCAGCCTTTCTGCCATTGAATCTGTCTCTATATGTGTGTCCATGTGTGTATTTTCATATGTGTGTGGAATGTGCATTTTGAAATGCCATGGACAGGAATCAGAATGCTGCCAAAGTTGGAATAAAGTGCAAAACTGCACATGGGTAGCAATTGACTGAATGAATATAACATGAATAACACTCATGAATGTCATGAACTAGTGCAGAAATAACACCAGAGATAACAAGCATGCTAGTAAACTTAACCATGAATGATTAATGAAATTCTGATCTACTCATAAGCCCGAAGAAAATTCAATTGCAATGCGTTTAAAAAAGATTAAGGTTTGAAGTGATCGAATTTAACATGTAAATTTAAAGTGGTTGAAGAGATTTCGAATAATCTATGTAACTATTTGAACAATGTTTTAATTTTATATCAAACCATTGCATACTTTTAATTTGTCTTATGCAATACATATATTTATCAAATACAGATAATATTAAATAAGGATAATTTCATATCTTTGTTTGACCAAATGCATATTGTTAAATGCTTGATTGTTGTTATTGAAAATTTATGGAATAATCTATAGATATGTTTTTAATATTGTTGAAATAAAAAGAAAATTATATATATTATACTATAATATTATAAAAGTTTAAAAGCTTTTACTGAATTAAATGAAATATAGATCCCAATTATTTGCCGATAATTATCGATTGAAGATAGTAATGAAATTCTACTATATTTCACGGAAAAAAAGAAATTCAACGTAGGTTGAATAAAAAAAGAGATGTATGCTTTTAGAACCGTGAATTTCTGAATACATTCTGAATGTAAACAAAATTGTCTCTTATAAAAATATGTAAAATAATTAAAGCCTATAGAGATTACGTCCAAATTTCATCATCATCATCATCATCATCATCTGTTAAGATCGCATCTACAATTGCAAGGGCCCATTAATAATTTCAAGTTTTTAATTGTGCCACTTCTCGTGGCGTTGTCAATTCTAAAAAGCACTTTACCCAATCAAAAGTTCAACAAACTGTTGCACAAGTGACAAAATAACAACAACAAATGTTGGAAATAAAGCGAAAAATTGCGACACGCGACATTAAAAACGTGGCAGGCAATAAAAATTGAGGTCAACAGCAGCAACAACAACGACAACAAGAACAACAGAGAAGGCAGCTAATGAATAACAAAGGCAAAAACTACAACAACTGGAAGAGGGGAAAAAGAGGGGGTAAAAAAAGTGAGGCGAGGTTTATCAAGATGCGCAATTAAATATGGAAATGTGCAGAAATGGAAATGGAGGCAACAATGCGGCATGTTGCACGTTGAAAAAGCAACAACACGAAATCTGCACACGCGACAAGTGTCATTAGCGTTGACTCTCTCCCCTCCCTCCCTCCCTCTCTTCTCCCACCCCTCACTTGACACAACAACAACAACAGCAGTGAAAAAACTTTAAAACAATTAAATGTCATTTTGTGGCACATTTTATTTAGTTAAAAGGGGGTCTCAGTGCGGCCTGCGGGCGGTGGCAGTTGGAATGTGTTGCAAGTAGGGATGTGGCAAGGGGCAGAGACAGAGGGGGTATTGTGGCAGTGCTGTTGATGTTGTTGTGTATTTAAGTTAAGTGTTGTTGTCAACGCATTTGCGATTATTTGCTGCAAATATTTGAAAATTAAACCCAAGCCCATGAGACATCAATGGTGAGGGCGGGGCAGAGGTTGGGTTGGGGCACAGACATGCCTAAAATTTGTTGAGAATTTATATTACGTGTCGACAGCAACAACAACAGCAATAACAAGAACAACAACAACAACAAGAGTAACAAGAGAGACAGCAGCTGTTGCTGGCAAGGTTAGAACTGAGGGCAGGCACAGACAATGCAAACAATTTCAATTTGCATGTAGAAACAAGGACACAAATACACACACATACACTCACAGTTGGAAAATTGGTTGCCAAAGTTCAAAATGCAACTATGCGGGGTCCTGTCCCTGTCAACTGTGAGGTACAGTGCGCAGTGGTGTCACCTAGAGGGGATCAGAGGGGATCAGAGGCGGGGGCATTAAGTAGCGGTTAGGAACATTTATGGTTGTACTTGGGAAAACCTATGGAACTGCTGAAAGAACGTGTCGCCAACGCGTTGTCGATAAAGACTAGGGCCAAAAGAACATGTAGCCACGTTAATACTTATGCCTGTATGTGAAGTCATGCACGGGACTGAGGCTGAGACTGGGAGTATTTATAGAGAAACACGAACACGTTACTATAGTCTACCTATCGGAGGTGTGATGTAATTCTGTTAAATGCAAAACAAATGTATGGCAAACCCATTTTAAATCAATTTCAAAGTAATCAATTTGTTCCGAAGAATTAGTTTTAACCTTCTAGATGTAATCAAGTTACATAAGTGACTGATAAGTGTGATATACTCATTTTAAATTCAACAAATAACTATGGAGTATTCGATAAATAATTTATATTTTATACTGACAAAATGTATAATACATGAATTATAGCGCTTAAAGTTTTAGAAAACTTATGTCTGCCAGGTCGCAATTTAAATCATCACATTACATAGTATATATTGTAAAAAATTTTAATATTTATGGAATATATAATAAAATATTTTCAATATGAATATAAAGTATTGAGAACTACAGAAATATTTATTTGTTTGCTAAATGTAAATACTTTGAACAAATATAATTTATAGAAAGTTTTTGGCGAATATCTAAATTGTCTAAAATATATATCGATTACAAACGTTTAATAAGAGATTTCAGTAATTTTATTGTCGATAAATAATGTTAGTAGAAATGTGCTATTATCAACTTGAACTAACGAGCTGTCAGTTTCCCATTTGTGGAAGTAAGGAACTATGGAGGAATTCAAAGACCCTTCTCATGCAGCATTTGTTCAAATAGCGAAATTCCTTAACCCATAGCCAAAGGTAAATCCCCCAACAGTCCTCCCTCTTTCACCTCCACCTCCCTTGTCGCTCATCAGCCAACCCATTTTAATCTGTTTGACAATATTCAGCAGGTGCCCCGTTTCACTCGCATAGTGAAAAGGCAATCCCCATAGATGACATTTCACCTGCTGCTCACCTGTTCACCTGTTCGCATATCCTGTCCTCATCCGAGTATACAAAGTGTGCTACCATATCCATATCCATATCTATATCTATGTATGTTAACTTTAAGTCTGTTGCACACACCTGATGAAACTGTCAACTGTCATTTAAATTTAATCGCATGTTGTTTCTCTCGCTTTGCAGTTGTCGCCGCGATTATTGTCACCAGTTGAAACCCCCCTTTCCTTTCCCCTGTCTCCGCCCCTGAAGATTTTAATTACTGCACCACAAGACAACAAAAGTCAACCCGGTTTCCCTCTGTCCTCTTTCTCCTTCCATACCTACATACTTACTTCTGCTGTCATTCGCTTATCGCTTGGCTATATAAAAATAATAATATAGAGAGACACTCATTGAGTTGCTCTCTGTCTTTGTCTCTGTCTCTGTTTCTGTCTCTATCTCTATCTCTGCTTCTGTTTGCTTGGCAACTCTGCTCCATTTAGATAAGTGACACATAAATTAAGCAATTTTCTTTTTATTTTACTTGCTGTTTTTGCCCCCTTTCTCTCTCTCTCTCTCTCTGTCTCTCTTCAACATAATAGAATAATTATAAAACAATTGTCAGGCTGCTTATGTTGCTTTTAGCTCCCTTTGCTTTCGGTTCATTCATTCTACAGCTTTTCTTTTTCTTTTTTCCATTTTTCCGTTGAAAAACTGTTGAAAGTAGTTATGATCGTTGGTTTATTAGCTCCGTTCACACATATTTGTTTTAATAACGAGCACTCCTATTCCCATCACTCTCCATTAACTTTATTTGCCGCATTGTGTTTTATCATTTGTGGAACGCTTTTCGAGTGTTAGATAAACATTTTGACAGCACTGTCATAAAGTTGCTTTCCGATACGATTATTGTACCAGAGTTTTGCTTATTTAGGGTTAAACAAGAGTTCAAGAACTGCGGGCTTCGCTTAATTGTAGCTTAATTTGAGTTGGTAAATAAACTAAACTCATTTCAAGCTCAATGAACTTGATGATACTCTGTCTTCCTCTAATTATTACATATTTTTGCTTAATTATTCTTTAGGTTGATAAAAAAATGAACGCTAAATGCAAATACTTGTTGAACAATAATACTTAATTCTCATTTTTCTTCAAATTAACTATTAAATAGTGTCTCAGCTAAAAATATATTCTCTTAAGGCCTACCTCCATTCAATACCTTTCTATAATTCTCTATTCTTCTCTTTCTGTCTCTGTCTTTGACTTTTTCTTTAGCTACTGTATAATTTCTGAATTAAATAATACACTTAAAAGTACATTAATGCTTAACTTTTATATGAAAGTTCAACAAGGAAGAAACAACTTAAAAAACAGCTAGATTTTATTCTCCTCTCCAATCCTTTCTCTCTCTGTAACTATTGCATAAATTCAGTTTAATGGCTTCATGAATAAAAAACAGCTTTGAAATCATCACTTTTAACTGTGAGTTCATCCAACTTGACACTTTTCTCAAATGCAATCTATCAGGTTTTATTGTCATTTTGCTATTGCAGTTGGGAGAGAATCTAAAGTGATTTTGGTTTTGCCACCTGTTAATTGTAGTCAGACAAAGCTGCCTTTTGATTGACAATCAGCAACTGACACCTCATTTCAAGCACAACGTCAAAGTCGAGTTTCAGCATTTAGTGCCAAGTTTGAAGAAGTAGAAGGAGAAGAAGTAGGAGGAGAAGATGGAGAAGAAGGCGCTGCCTTTGTTCACTTTTGTCGCCCTGTAATTTCACTCGCAAAAGCACTTCTCATCTGGCCAAAGAGAAGAGGTAGAAGATGAGATACCTGCAGTTGTACTTTAGGTATTTGGCCAACAGATTAACACCTTTTGAAGTGGTTGTCTCAACACGAAACTTGTTCCTGGCCACAGACTGAAAGAACCTCACTTCAAGAGATGCTGTATTTACTGGGCAAAAAAAGAAACCTTTTTCATTTCAGTTTTTCATATATTTTCATTTTATTTTACTTATTTTTTGTTTGGTTTGGTTTATAATCAAATGCAATGGCATGACTAAAAATGGAATTTTGCTGTCTGCACTTCATCAACATGCGGGGCCCCAAATGACTCAAAGACAGACAGACAGAAGGACGGAGGAGAGACAGAGAGACGGACAGAAAGTCAACGCAACATCCCGACGGTTGGAACCCAACCCGTTCCCAACACGCATTCCTCATGCCATACAAAACAATTGACATGCATTGTTGTTGTTGTTGTTGTTGTTGTTATTGCAGTGACAGCACTGAATTGTCACAGCAGCAACAACCGGGTAAAACAACCCCCTCCGCCCTCTTGTGCTTCCCCGCCTTTGTCAACGTTGCCTGACTGCAAAATGCAATTTTCCAAAATGGCCAACAAAGGCTGGCACTCTAAAACGGGTTTCTTTTTTTTTGTTGTTGCTTTGAAAGGACCTCGCCAGAACTGGAGCTGGAGCTGGAACTGGTTCTTCGTCCAGCGTCAACAGCAAATTGTCTGCTCTTCATTTATCAATAGCATTCATACCCCCTTCAGTCCCCCCCTTCAGTTGCCTGATCTGTGATCCCCATGGCAAAAGACTTGGGCCGGTTTCCTTTCAATATCATTTCATTTCACTTCTCTCTCTTACTCTATTTATATCTATCTCTGTCTGTATGTCTATCTGTCTGTCTATCTTTCTGTCGCTCTGTCTGTTATCATTGCTGTCTTTTGCTCTTCTGCCGCAAAATTAAGATCAATATCGAGACTCAAATCGGGCAGTAGCCGCTCCATCGGCAGGTGGCATTACCTCTCTCTCTCTCTCTCTCTCTCTCTCTACCTCTTCCTCTCACACCTCACACTCTAGCGTTCTTTCTCTCTCGTTCTTTGTGCAGCACTGATTTATTTTCAGTTTCCAGTGGCGGAAATCGCTTAATACGTGGGACGTAGAACGTGGATCCCATTCGCTTTTAGCTTTTCAATTCAATTGGCGCGCTTTGATGTCCAATTTACCCCCATCCCCCTCCCCCAGCGCACTTTTAGCCATTTAAGCGGCATTCCTAATGCTGGCCTACCTGCTGTGGCATGCCCCCTCTCTACCCCTCTCTCCATCTCTCTCTGAGGTTATTTATTGTATTCGTTTATCTGCATTTTCCAGGCGCTTATAAATTTCAATTCGCTTAATTTGCTAAAGAACTGCAGATCAGACTTTTATGGCCAGGAATTATATTTCCAGATATTCTCAAAGCAGCTGAAACAAAGTGGCGCCATCTATTGGTGGTTTGCTTCAAATGTGAACGTTCAACTTTAATTAGTTAACTGCATTTAAGTTAAATATGAAACTAATTTTTACTTAATGCTATTAAATTAGCCAAGTATGGTTAAACATGGTTAATTATCTGAGCAAATTGTTGAAGTTATTTTAAAGGGAAACATGTGAAAATTAATTGATGTTATTTACAAGTCAATCGGGCGTTAATAATTTATGGCAAGCGCCTCGGAAAAGCGTGACGAGTTTCGAGAGTTTCAAGTGAAAACTGAATTAGCATGTCATAAAATAAATAAAGGGGGTCGATGTGCAACAGCTAATCGATAATTTATGAGCGGATATAATGTTAAGCCAATAAAGGGAGACAGGAAGAGACAGACAGAGAGAAAGAGAGGGAGAGAGATAGGGTAAACCTGTAACATGTTTATAAATAGCGCTAATGAGCAAAGCAAACGACCAACTTCAACTGCAACTTCAACTTCGTCTCTGACTTCAACTTCTTGTGGCACGTCAGTCACTCACTTCGATTTGTGGCGGTGTCAACAACATTGACTGCAAAAGGTGAATAGTAAGAGGGGGTCCAGGGGAATTATAGGGTGTATCCAGGGGAAAGGGAGGTTTGTAGTTGATTGTAAATTGTTTAAACAAGCGTCGGCACATTCGACTTTGAACTACGAGTGCGAGGAGACAGACGACTCTGAGTTTGTTCCTCCTCTGTTGCTGTTTAAGCAACAATCATTGTGTAAATATTTACCCAAAAGGTAAAAGTAAATTTAAGCATTGTTTATCTCCCCCTCCCCCACCCCCCTCTCACTCTATCACTATCACTATCCCTTTCTAATTCTATTTCTCTAGCTCACTCACTCGTACACTCGCCCGGTGAGCATTAACCGAATATTTGCCTTCAATATTTGTGTTGCATTTGTGCCTGATGCAGACATCAAATGTCGAATATTAATACATGTCCCGTGTTGCAAATACAACTTGCAACATGCCACTTGAACAACTCTATTTATGTTGCAGCCATTGAATTTTGCTTAGTCTGCCACATTTTGTGGATTGCTCGTATCTAAATGTATTTAAGGCTAACAAGCAAAAGTGGCTTTAAGCTTGCACAACTTAACATACATAAGTGTAGATATTTGCAGATTGAAGTCATTAAGTTTCGCATCTAAATATCTTATAATCCTTGAATATTTCGAATCTCATTTATACAATCTAACTTGTTATCATTTATTTTCTTAGCTGCATATATGTAATTGTTCCTTTTTTACTCTAGAGATAATTTATTCTTTTCTTTGATTACTCCTTCTAGAGATTTTACTCTCCATTTTAAATTTTTAATACAAAATGTGTTATACTTTTCCTACTTTACAAATTATTTCCCCTTTGTTTTAGGTTTTATCTATAGACGTGTGTGAAATAATAACAACAGCCAAATTGAAAAGTTAGTTAGCTTAACTTAAAAATTAACAAAATTGCTATAATAATATTTGTATAATATATCTTTATTTTATTTTAATAGTACACATATTAAGCTATATATCCAAAAAGAATGTATATCCTGTTAGGTCCTTATCTTTTATAATATCAACTATATTAATATACAATCTCTAACAATATCTTTTACATATAACTTTGATAATAACATTTTCTCTATCTCCTCTCTTTACAGGTGACATACTCTCTGGCGTTTGCTTTGTGGGTCAGCTGGATACTCATTCTCTGGGCGGTTTTCTCATATTGCCGCTCTGCATTTATCTCTCGATTGGCGCTCTCTTTCTGCTCGCCGGCTTCATCTCGCTCTTTCGCATACGCACCGTGATGAAGACGGATGGAAAGCGAACGGATAAATTGGAGCGTCTCATGCTGCGCATTGGATTCTTCTCGGGTCTCTTCATACTTCCCGCTCTGGGACTGCTTGGTTGTCTGTTCTACGAGTATTACAACTTTGATGAGTGGATGATTCAATGGCATCGCGACATTTGTAAACCATTCTCAATCCCCTGTCCGGCTGCCAGACCGCCTGGTACAGCCGAGGCACGTCCCATATTCCAAATCTACATGGTCAAGTATCTGTGCTCCATGCTCGTGGGCGTTACGTCCAGTGTATGGCTGTACTCCAGCAAGACCATGGTCAGCTGGCGCAACTTTGTCGAGCGATTGCAGGGCAAGGAACCACGTACCCGGCCCCAGGCGTATGTCTAGTATGAGACGGCGGCGGTGGCGGCTGAGGCGGCGGCTAACGAGAGTTACTTGGCGTTTAGCACGTAGAGTCTTACAAGTCAGTCCTCCCCAAGTCCAGCAAGTCGATATCCACCCCGCGCCCATAAGCATTCAAATGCAGTCAAAACCTCATACAACTTTGTATAAAGTTCATCTCTCTCTATCTCTCTCGCTTTCTCTGCCTCTGTCTCTATCTCTCAGTTTCCGACTCACGCGCCTGCCTCCCCTTCACAAACAAAATCAAAAACTATTGTTTAATATTTAGTTATACGAAAGTCGGAGCCTGACTTTCTTGTTGAACCAAAACTATTCGCATAAGTTGAGAAATATATTAGATTGTAAGTTTAAGCATAGCGTATCCTAGTATTTTAAAGCATTCTAGTTGTTATTGCCACCATCTTTCACCTATCACTGATACGTTTTTCCCTTCCGTAAATGGTATACGAATTTTAAGAGAAGATCTTTTCTTTCAACAGACGATGCATTAAATTTGCATTTAAGTAGAATTTTTGCAGAATTTAATATGATTTGTGAAAGCTTTAAATGTGCTCTACAATTAATGAAATGTACTTATAAACTAACTGACATGTATAAGGCATATATGTATATTTAGAAAGTAATATACAGCTTCTGAGATTCCGTAAAAGGCATTCAATATTGGCCACATTCAAATTTCACATTGAATTATTTAATCCAAAGTCAAATTGCACTACAGAAATATGTATGTTAAGAAAATAAGCGAAACTAAATGTAAAATACAATACTTAACGAAACGAAAAGAAATGATAAAAAATTATATATTAACCAACTAACTATTTAAATGTATGAAGAGAAACTACTAAGTATATAAATGATAAATGTATTATGTAGCAATAAATGTCCTCCATGTGCTAAACTTAAAGCGTTTAAAGTAGAGCTATAATTATAATTATTGTATATTTATTATGTATGTATTTGTTAAACGAATTCAGTTTTAAAGCCAAACGCGTTTTTATTACATTTTTAATGACGTTGTAGTCATAACACTTAAGAACTCACACTTCCCTCCCTCAACATCGACCCTATCCATTGTGAAAAATTGCATAACTAATTAATTAAGTCAGATCTAAAATTAAGCAACAAAAACTGCCATTTTAAACATTTGTTGACAAGTTTAATTGTTTTGCAATTTCTATTTTAAACACTTATTATAACTGGGTTTAATTTTTTTTAAATCTCTTTTGGAAATTCGTGTCCAAAATTTAAATATAGCATTTAAGTGAATAATTGAAGTGTAAGAAATGTAGTGCAAATGAAATTCATTTCGATTGCAATTTTAATTACAATTCGATTAGAATCGCTGTAAAATATAGAACTCAATACGTATGAACATTTAGCGAACAAACCAATATATAAGTGTGTATACATATTAAACAAAAACAACAAATGGCAAGAAAAACCGAAAAACAAAACAAATATGAACAAATAAAACTTTATTTTATTGTTAAAGACTGAACTTCAAGTGCATTTCTTACTGTGCATGACAAGATACTGTTCCAGATAAAAATGAAGTAATCATCTTTTATTTGGACAAGATCTCGGATGTTTTTCTACCTCAAGAATAAAGTCACTCAGTTGCTTGTTGCAATTTATGTTTATGGTAAGAATAAAAAAATGCCCCTGAATTTTAAAATCGATCAAATAGTAATTATGGTACATTTATTTCAGGCGGTCAGGATATGCAATGTTTTGGCCGAGAAATAGAGTATATCCTATAAAAAAAGTCTTTATATCTCAGAAACTTTGGAAATTTGGTATACTCGATTCGAAAGAATATGAACAATCTGTAGTAAAAGGTAAGACATTAAAACATACAACAAAATTCTTCAATATACATACATATATTATACATTAATCAAGAACCGAACGAACTATGTATGAAGGGTAAACTCTGAATATTATACAGATGATTGTATATTGTACATAGTTATCATTATCATGGTCATTATTAAAATCACTATTTAATGTAAGCTGCAATATTTGTGGCTCATCTTCAACTAATTGCAGTTCCGGCAATAACCACAAGCACTTGTCCCATGTTTTTGGCTAAAACTTTTCCCATTAGATGCAGCTGAAATGCTGGCTTATCCCACACAAACACAAGCACACACACACAAGCACACATACACACACACAGGAATACATAGTGAACACACAGTAAACACACACTAAAAGCGCTGCCCACAAAGCAGCTTCAAATTCAATCATAACTTGCCAACAGCCGCAGCAACAGCATAAACCTTTCCTAGAATATCCCCTCCCTCTCTCTCTCTCTCCCTCTATCTCGTATGGAACTCAGTTTATACTTGAGCCATATGGCCGTAAGCGTTGAAATTTACGAGGGAGGCAGAAGGCCACCTACATTTACTCCTCCCGCCTGTCACACGCCCATATAATTTTGATTACACTTGTTTTCTAAATACTCCGGCTATAAAAGAACCACACTGAACTGAGCTGAACATGTGTGCAATGGCTGGCCTCAAATAAAATCCAGGACTTCTTCACGTATTCGCCGGAGAGGGAAGGGAAGGGGAAGTAGGAGAGGAGGAGAGGTGGCAAACGTAGGTGCGCGTCGGATAAGCACCTTGGCAACAAATTGCAGTTAAAAGCGACGGCCAGAAATCTGAACTGCTTTGTTGCTGCGCTTCGCCAGCTCCTCCTCTCTTCCTTCCTCTCTCCACCAATCTTCTTCGTGGTCCACACACCTTGTGGCCAAAGCAAAGCACACGCACACAGCGGGACAGGTCGTAAGGATATGAAGGATATGGCGCTGTTTTACAAAACACGTGTGCGATTTAACAACTACAACAAATAATAAAACAACTACAACAACAATAACAACAAACAACGAGTCGAGAAACAACAACTATAAATGCAGCCAAAAGCAAACGAAAAGTTTTTCTAAAAAAACAGAGAATGAGAAAAAAGTCCAACAACAAGAAAAACATTCAATATGGCAACGAGTTTTGTTGCGTTTTTATGTGACCGCCATAAAAAAGTTATTAATGTATAGGTGTGAGTGTGTGTGTCTGCGTGAGTGTTAATGTGTGTGTGTGTGAGGCACACGGCACAAAATGGCGCGGGCGTGTGCAAGCGTTAATGTGGCAAAAATGTTTTTGCAATGAACTTTTCTATTTGGCTCGACATGTTTTCTAAATACTCTAACAAAAGTCAGAGTCCTAAAGGCCAAGAACAAAATTTGCAAAATTACCAATCAACAGAAGATACTAAGTAAGTAAAATATTAGATCTTCAGAAATGACAAAATGTATTTGCAAGCTTTAGATATATTTGATTACAAGGTAGAAATTAACTAATGTCCTAACAATGTATTAAAATATGAGTCTTAAATTGATGAATGCTATTCAAACGTTGGGAATATTTTCTGCCGAGCCATTTAAAATCTATCAGCTGCGTTGTATAAAATTTACTTAATATTTCTGTAGAGTATTTCAAGTTCGGCCTGATTTCTATAGCATATATTTAATTTCGCTTTTATTATTTGTATTGCATTTTTTCCCGCATTTGGCGGCGTAAAAATCATAAGGAGAACATATGAGTGGATAGTCATTTGTGTGGAAGTTACTAAAAATAAAAGTGTGAACATTGCGAGGGTAGTAAAAGAAGTCATCTCCTCCCACTCCCACTCCCACTCCATCGTCCTAGTCTCCTGTCCCTTCATCAAATGGACAAATGCAAGAGTTTTGTGCTGTTGCACGTTCAGATCCAGTTGCCACCTTGTTGTAGTATACTTTTTGGCGCTTTATGGGAAGACTGTTTAAGCCAGGGCTCAGACAGCCTGGAAACTCATTTCGAAACGGAGTTTGCGACAGATGAGATCATACTATTTCGAGAGCTTTGTTAGTTTACTTGACATATTGAATTACTCTATTACTCTATACAAGAATGACTTCTAAATTTTGGGTTTGTATTGCCCTGCTGTCTGTGGGCATAGCACACACCTATGTGTACACGGATTTCTTCACACAGTCCGAGGTTCAAGAGGTCACTGGCGTTGCCGGATATCTGACGGCATTCTTACCGAGTATGAGGCAGACAAGGGAAAGGCTTAGGTCCGAGCTGAAAACGATGCTCGAGGTGGGCCAAAAGATGACTGGAATGGTCCGCAAGAGTATAGCCAACTATCGAGCACAGCGCAAAAGGGAGAAGGCCAAGAGAAGCAACAAAACGGCTTACGAATCTGGCTAACAGAGATCAACTTGGAAGCATCATCCACATATGCAACTAGTCAAGTTTCAAGTTGTTTACTAAACTAGAATTTTCAACAAATTTTCCTATGTTTTTCTTCTTTCTTTGTTGCAATTGATAAATATCACTTTGTCGCATTAAAACGCAATGGGAAAAAGAAAGGGAAACAGAGACAAAAAAGATTTTCATTTAATTAATTGCAAATACTTTGGCAGACAGTCGGCGAAAATGATACCAGCGAAAAACTGTGAAAAACAGCGCAAAACTGAACTGAACTGAACGTGTTTAATTGCAATTTTCAATTACGCGACGGCCAAAACGACCCACAAAAAAAAAGCAAAACACTTTTTAGCTGAGTGCACTTGACTTTGGCATTTGACTCTTTGACAAAGCAAAAGCTGTAATACGAGTAATTAAATAAGGAGGAGTGGAAAAAGTAAAGTTAATTAGTTGTATGGAAAGAAGCTGGTACAGAATCTTGTTAATATATCTCTGGTTGTCATGATTCCATTAAGATGGGAGAGACAGGGAATGATACAATTAATTCAAGATTCAATACAGAGCTTTTTTCTTTAGTAAGCGATACTAAACCAATCTACAGGGATGATAAAATTTGTAGCGAGGAGAAATTGAGTTGATACAAGAACTATCTTTTAATTTAGTGCTTAGAAATAAGAAGGAAACATACTATGTTATGTATAGCAATAGGGTACAGGATATCCTCTAGTCGAGTATTATATATTTAATTTGGTTTATTTGGTTTGAAAATTTCGATTATGTTAATTTTACTGTTTTTTAATAACTTCGAACTGCCATAACTTTGTCAAAACTCAACCAATTTCCATGAGCAATGTAAATTTGGGCATGATTTTAGTTCCCAATACGTTCTGCATTTAAATTTTGATCAATTTCAAAATTTCGAAATTTTTCGAAAAAAAACAAAAAAGACGAAGGGGTAAAGGGGGACTGTAAATTATCGAAAAAATTCAAATTTTCAAAAATATTCAAAATGAACAAAATTTAAATGCAGAACGAATTAAGAGGTAAAATTATGCTCAAATTTACATTCCACATGGAAATTGATTGCATTTTGACAAAGTTATGGCAGTTCGAAGTTATTAAAAAATATAAATAAAAACGAAACACACTATATTATGTATAGCAATAGGATACAGGATATCCTCTAGTCGGGTACTATATAATTTTCGTGTCTTTTTGCTAGTATTTATTGAAGCCCAAAGGAAGCCAAGATGTTGTATGCTATAAATTGAAAATGGGTATAGGGTATGTCCCAGTCAAATACTGTAGTATCTGGTAAAAAATACTAAACAATCTTCAGACCACTCCAATCATTTTTCTTTATGCTCAGAGTCAGCCAATAATCTATATCTTATAGAGTAGGATACAGGATATGTCCAAGTCGAATACTGTATTTAAAGTGTAGTCTTGGTAAGAGATACTAACCCAATTTTCAGGCTATAAAAATCTCAACAGCTGCGCTCAACTGCAGCCCAACTACTTGTGACCCTGTTTTGGGCTAGTAGGTCTGTTGATGACAAGGGGGAAGCAGCACAAACAATGGAAAAGTTAATTGCCAGACCGAATAACAACCCCATCGAAAAGCGTTCCCTGCTGCCCCAATCTGTATATTCCTTATGAGGTGCTTGCAAATCACAGCAAATTGCGCAGCAGCCGCCGCAACAAATGGAATCCTGTTGAGGAACCAGTCAAAAAATCAGAACAACCTTCAAGTGGTAGTGGGTGGTAATTGGTTGGGAGTGGCAGAAAAGAGTGTGTGGGGGGAGGGGGGACTAAGACAACTTCCGGCTGGCTAATGGCAGTGCCAATATTTGTCAGCCCGCCGACAATTGCAGCCAATCTTGTGGGCTGACAATTTCTGACGCAGCAGTCAATTAAATTTTCGGCAAGGACTCTTCGGCTGACATCTGTGAAGTTTTCGGGATTAAAACGGCGCCCAAATGAATAAATGATGGGGCATGAATGTCAATCAGAGTTAAGCGTCGGAAATGAAGACAAACAATCGCTTCGAATGGAATGAATGGACACAAATGGATATAAATCCCAGAGGGAAGCGCCAACCGAGACGGCGAGGGGTGTTACAAAATTTCACTACTGATGAGTCATGTTATGGACAATGCCATTAGTTGGCCGGGGTCTGGGGGTTGGCATAAATTATTAGCAAAACCCACGCCCACAAATTGATAAAGTTTTACTTCGTGCACTAACAATGCTAATGACAGTTGGCCCAAAAGTTCTTCTTCTCTGGACCAAAATCGATTTTAATGGCATCGCAAATAATGTAATGAAAATATCGTCTGTAAATTTGGCAAGTTGAGAAAACAGTTGACTTGTTTATGCAGCGCCTATTCCTGAAAGGGGAATACAGGAGTAGTGGGGAAGCGGGGAAGTGGATAACAAACTTTCAACTCGGAAATGAATTGAGTTCGATGGTGAAAATGCTGTAAAATTTTATAGTTATCGCAGTCAATTTGATGAAATGAGCTATGCGAATAGGCTCAATAAATGGGGAGCTATAGGAGAGGATTAAAGACAATCCAACCAGGAAATACCCGAACTGAGAATTGCAGTGTCTTAAAAAGTCACCTCGTACAGGCTTCCTAACAAGACTAATCTGATTTCCACGCGAAATATTTTATTGAGTTCAGATTCTTTCGTTTAATCTATTTTTTAAATGTTTAGCTTTTATTCCATATGGTGCGACTACATTAATAACTATACTCTGAGTCCAAGCTCTTATTTTAATGTGTATACCTATACAAAACAATGCTCTTAAGCCCGTACATCGTAAATACATCCTGTGTATTCATCTAACTATGGACGGGTGTATAAAGTGCGTGATATACATAACTCAGCCAAACTGATTGGGCATCCTTTCGAATTGACGGGTTTATGGATAAAGTTGGAGCTTTTAGTGCTGTCGCATAAATTTCCGTTTTGCCATAGATGTATTCAAATGTGAATCGTATGATATTTATAAGCAGCAAATTTTAATGCAAGAAGTCCATAAAAGGCGAGCACTGATGAGGACACACGCTGAGTTGCAAACTCAACTCAACTCAACTAAACTAAACTAAAGTGAATAGAACTGGGGATAGGAAACAACTTCAGATCAGGCAATGGGTCTATGGCCTACGGTTAAGGTATTAAACTCGTAAAGCATGCAGCAGGTGGCCAAAAAGCTGCTTTAGCCACGTTCAGTAATTAAAGCCATGGCCACAAAGACTGTCAGCGTGTGGTCACAAGCCATGGAGTACAAATACTCAAGAGGGGGGAGCATTGGGGAGATATGGAAGTGACTGGGCTTAAACAGATTTATGTTGCGGTTTGCGACGCTTTCTGGCGCGTGCTTCGCTTAATTGTCATAATTTCTTTTTAGCAGGGACCGTAACTGTTGTAAGTCTTAAAATAAAAATTAAATTTAAGGATTTATTTCCTAACTTTCATTTAAAAATTACGAAACAACACTTTATTTTAGTTTTTAATCAAAAAATTAAAAATACTAATTAAATTTAACTTCTTATGAAGTTTTTGAAAGCCATTGAATCATAGATCAAGAATATTTGGATTTCAGTTGGTATTTCGCCTCTTTTAGACTGATCACGCTCAATGTGCTTGCAAAAGCTCGCTGCAACCAATAAGTCTACAAATATATTAGGAGAACAGAAATCAGCAGCACGTGAATATTTCGTCGGATCAGCAAAAACTACATTACATAAAATAACATTAAGACATAATATGACTCAAATATAGTTTATTTGGTTTCATTTCGGAAATTTAATTGATTTAACTGATTTTTTGTCAAAACTCAATTAATTTCCATCTGCAATGTATGTTATTTTAGCTGGTATTTTGGCTTTTTAGGCTTTCTCTAATTTCAAAATCTTAATGACTTTTTTTTATTTGAGAAATTATAAATTTGTCAAACATTTTCGATATTTCCATACTTACCTTTTTAAATTTTTTCAAATACTTACCCCTTTACATATTTTCCAAATAAAGGCGAACAGAAATCAGCAGCATGTGAATATTTAATGTATCTTTAATATTGATTTATGTAATATAAATTGTAAATAGATGCTTTTGTCTGATATCGCTAATTAAGATTACAATAATAATAATAAATAATAATTTTTGATAACTTTGAACTGCCATAACTTTGTCAAAACTCAATTAATTTCCATCCGCAATGTAAATTTGAGAATGATTTTACCTCTAAATTCGTTCTGCGTTTAAATTTTCTTCATTTTTAAAATTCGAAAATTTTTGAAAATTTCGAAAAATGTACTGTGTTACCCCTTTTTATTTTTTGTTTTTTTCGAAAAAATTCGAATTTCGAAAGTGAACAAAATTTAAATGCAGAACAAATTAAGAGCTAAAATCCTGCTCAAATTTACAGACAAAGTTATGGCTGTTCGAAGTTATTAAAAATCAGTAAAATCAAAAAATTCGAAATTTTCAAACCAAATAAACCAAATTTATATGAGGTCAAATTATAATAAAATCGACATTACGCTGGACCATTCCCGTAACCAGATAACATTATTTTCTAGGCCAATAACAGCATTAAATTTTTTTTCATGTAAAACATTGAATAACGCTTCTTATTTTGGTCCACAGGGAATGTCTCTAGCGGCATTAGGGTCTAATCAAACACGGCCAGCATACAGGTGTGATATACAGTCACCAATGGGCACGATGCATAACCATCATAGACATTAAGCAGGGGATTCCCCTCCAAAACGTCGATCATATTTCGAAACACCGACGGCGGCTGTGCAGCTGTTAAATATAAATCAATTTTTAATATACTCAATTTTAACTAAATTTAATATAATTATTTATTAATATATTTATTTATTATCTTAAAAATTTGTTAATTTTCCACATCAGAAGATAAGCACAAAAGTTATATATCAATGTTACTCCTTAAGACTAAAAATGGCAAACAAATATTAGATTAATAGCGTAAAATAAATAAAAAGAAATAATTTTCTGAATTATGAATTTTAAATTTAATGCTTATATTAAAATGCTGTACTTATATTCTTCATATATCAAAAGATAAGCATAGAAATTGTATTTCAAGGTTACTCCTTAAGATTAAAATGACCAAAACTGTTAAGATTTATTTATTTATTTATTCACGACTAAAAGCAGTCGGCAAAAAAGAAAATTAAATGTTGAAAAATTAAAATACAAATTTACTAAAAATTATATTAACAATTAAATGACTTTTATATTTAATGGTTATATTACACTCACATTCTTCTGATAGAAATTATATGTACTTTTATACTTTTAATTATTAATATTATGTTTAATGCTAATATTAAAATATTTTATCTAAATTCTTCATATATCAAAAAATAAGCATAGAATTTATAAAACAATGTTACTTATTAAGGATAGGATTTTAAGAATAAAATGAAATTAAAATTGAAATATTAAACTGTTCTTCTTACTTACGGAAAGGGCTTTATTTTCAGAGGGGGAATAAAATTTCAGGAACTAACTAAAGCAAACTCAAAAAATACCAGGCGAACAGAAATTACAGTAGGTCGTTAGATCAAAAAATTTAAATTTACCTGTCGCTCAAAGAATTCCACTCAGCTCAACAACTCAAGGTCATATTTAAATATAATGGGATAAAATTTGGTTGCTTTCTGCTCATTTCTGTTCGCCTGGTATTTCAGCTGGTATTTTGGCTTTTTTAGGTATTTCAGATTGGAGTATGTGTGTAAGTATGCGTCCATGGATGTGAGCTTGCAACAGCTCCCGGCAACCTACAATTCTGACAAAAATACCAGGCGAACAGAAATCAGCAGCAGGCGAATTTTTCATTTGAGCAGCAGAAAAATTCAAGGTCATATTTTTACTACGGCGCAAAAAAGTTTATTTGCTTTCTGCTCATTTCTGTTCGCCTGGTATTTCAGCTGGTATTTTGGCTTTTTAGGTATTTCAGATTGTAGTATGTGTGTAAGTATGCGTCCATGGATGTGAGCTTGCAACAGCTCCCGGCAACTTACAATTCTGACAAAAATACCAGGCGAACAGAAATCAGCAGCAGGCGAATTTTTCATTTGAGCAGCAGAAAAATTCAAGGTCATATTTTTACTACGGCGCAAAAAAGTTTATTTGCTTTCTGCTCATTTCTGCGCGCCTGGTATTTCAGCTGGTATTTTGGCTTTTCTGGGGATTACAGATTGATGTACGTGTGTAAGTATGCGACTTTGAATGTGAGCTTGCAACGGCTGGCTGGAACTGGAAATTCTGTAAAAATACCAGGCGAACAGAAATCAACAGCAGGTGGATATTTAATTTGAGCAGCAGAATTTCAAGGTCATGTTTTTCGCTCAATTTCAAAATTCTCACTCAATTAACATTTTCACCCAGTTAACATTTTCACTCAACTAACAGTTTCACTCAATTAACAGTTTCACTCCATTAACATTTTCACTCAATTAACATTTTCACTCAAATAACATTTTCACTCAATTAACAGTTTCACTCAATTAACATTTTCACTCAATTAACATTTTCTTTCAATTAATTTCATTCAATTAACATTTTCACTCAATTGTAAAATGACGTCAATAAAATTTATTTGCTTTCTGTTAATTTTTTTTAGTTTCCTTTAGTTAGTTCCTGAAATTTTGTTTCCCCATCTGAAAATAAAGCCCTTTCCGTTAATAAGAAGAATAGTTTGATATTTAAATTTTAAATTCATTTTATTCTTAAAATCCTATCCTTAAGAAGTAACATTGGCATATAATTTCTATGCTTATCTTTTGATATATGAAGATTAAAGATAAAATATTGTAATATTGTAATATTAGCATTAAATATAAAATTAATAATTAAAAGTACATATGTACATATATGTAATTTCTATCTGAAGAATGTAAGTGCAATATTTTAATATAAGCATTAAAATACAAGTCATAATTAAAAATACACATGTAATATAAAATTTGTTTTCTACGACTTTTTTGTAGTTATTACATTTTTATATTGATCTATTGGGTTTTCAATTATTTATATTTTATATCCCAGTTTTCAGTTTTTAATTCAAATTTAACATTCATTTATTTTTACTAAAAATTTTAGTAAATTTTTATTTTATTTATTTAAGACTTATTTTTCTTTTTACCGACTTAATTTTTTACGGCTATTAATTTTAACATTTTTGGTTATTTTAGTCTAAAGGAGTAAAAGTGATATATAACTTTTGTGCTTATCAACTAACAACATATTACGATAATAAATGAATACTAGTATTAATGAGATTATTAAATTTAATTAAAATTGAGTACATTAAAAATAGATTTTTATTTTACAGGGACAGTCGTCGATAGTGTTCCGAAATTGGATCGACGTTTTGGAGGAGAATGCCTTGCTTGATGTCTATGATGGTTTTGCATTGTGCCCGAGTTTGATTATATCCTTATGCCGCTAGAGACATTCCCTGTGGACCAAAATAAGAAGCGTTATACATTGTTATACTATTATTGGCCTGGAAAATAATGTTATCTGGTTACTGGAATGGTCCAGCGAAATGTCGATTTTATTATAATTTGACCTCATATAAATTTGGTATATTTGGTTTGAAAATTTCGATTATTTTGATTTAACTGATATTTATTAACTTCGATCTGCCATAACTTTGTCAAAACTCAATCAATTTCTATGCGCAATGTAAATTTGAGCAGGATTTTAGCTCTTAATTTGTTCTGCATTTAAATTTTGTACATTTTCCGAAATTTTCAAACGTTTTCGAATTTTGAAAATGAAGAAAATTTAAATGCAGAACTAATTTAGAGGTAAAATCATTCTTAAATTTACATTGCGGATGGAAATTAATTGAGTTTTGACAAAGTTATTTCAGTTCGAAGTTATGAAAGATTATTAATTATTATTATTATTGTAATCTTAATTAGCGATATCAGACAAAAGCTTCTATTTACAATTTATATAACATAACAAATTATTAAAGATACATTAAATATTCACATGCTGCTGATTTCTGTTCGCCTTTATTTTGAAAATATGTAAAGGGATAAGTATTTGAAAAAATTTAAAAAGGTAAGTATGGAAATATCGAAAATGTTTGACAAATTTATAATTTCTCAAATAAAAAAAAAGTCATTAAGATTTTGAAATTAGAGAAAGCCTAAAAAGCCAAAATACCAGCTAAAATAACAGGCGCACAGAAATGAGCAGCAAGTGAATATTTAATTTTTCCAGCAGGAACTCAAATAATAATAATAATTAATAATTTTTAGTAACTTCGAACTGCCATAACTTTGTCAAAAGTCAATCAATTTCCATGCGCAATGTAAATTTGGGCATAAATTTACCTCTAAATTCGTTCTGCATTTAAATTTTTTTCCTTTTGAAAATTCGAAAATTTTGAAAAATGTACAGTGTTACCCCTTTGCCTTTTTTGATTTTTTCGAATAATTTTGAATTTTCATAATGAGCAAAATTTAAATGCAGAACGAACTTAGAGGTAAAATCATTCTCAAATATACATTGCAGATGGAAATTAATTGAGTTTTGACAAAGTTATGGCAGTTTAAAGTTATCAATAAAATGTTTAATGAAAATAATAGAAATTGTTAACCAATTTATATTTCCGCAAATGAACCAAATATATATGAGGTCAAATTATAATAAAATCGACATTACGTTTAGAAACTGTCATAGTTTTATTAATGTTATGACATATTGCAATTTTTGCCTGTTTATCTTATACTAAGTAGCACTTTTCTTATACGTCTGATTATAATATTTTGAGCAGGAGAAACTCAAGATCGTATATTAATATACATATATAGAAATTATGTATCATAGCAATTATATATCAATGTTACTCCTTAACATTGCTTATTAACACTCAAAAGCTGTCGAAATAAGAAGCACATCGAGCTTTTGCAAATGTGATGCGAGGGTCAAAAGAGAAGATAGAGTGAGGCTTAATCTATAATCTCTAGGGGATAAGAAATGCGACAATGATAAAAGTAAAAAAATCAGAAAAATTTAGAAAAAGTTAAGTTACAAATTAGATTTTTCCCCTCACCTTTTGTGGGTTAACAAATTAGTTGGACATATAATTTTTTTTGAAATTATGCATTACAAACAGTCGTTAGTTAATCTTATATCTTTTATCGTAATACAAGTATTTCCTCTTGAAATGTTCGAAAATCTCGACATCAAATCATATTTTGCCCTTGGCCTTATGACATAATTTATTTGGCATTTGTTTCACAGTTGATGTGACCTTTTTTTCTTGTTTTAAATAGAACCATGAAATTTATAAGTGTCGCCTGCCTCTCAGCTATGTAGTTACAACAAATTTTAGCTGCGACTTCAACACTCCACTCAGAGTCCCCATTTCAGACTCCACACAGCTGAACAAGGTGAACTGCGAGGACCGTGGCTAATGAAAAGAAATATTAAATTCTCACGTTCCACAGTAAAAGCAACAACAATGGAAGGGAAAGAAAAATATAAAGAAAAGGAACTGAAAACGCTTGGAGCATAATACAAGACCTGAGCAGAACTCTCATATCGTATACAAAAGGTAAATAAAAATTGCAGCAAAGACTTATGGGGAACCGAAGAACTGGGAGCTGAAAGCTGGGACTCGTACCATGGGCTGACCTTTGCTGAAGTCCCAGTCCAAGTCCCAGTCCAAGTCGTAGTCGAAGTCGTAGTCAAAGTCAGTCAGCCATTGAGCCAGTCGCCAGGCAGTCAACAGTCAGCGTGCCCTCCTCCTGCTACCTCTTCCCCCCGCCGTCCAATCATCCACCTCCACACTGACTGCATCGTTAAAGTCCAAAGGCAAAATAAAACGTGATTCATGTTACTTATCACCCGCACAACATCGCCAGACCCGCTCCAAGTCAGGCCAAGTCGCAGTCGCAGTCACAGTCGCCAAACACTCAATAGGAAGGCAGTCAGCCCGTTGAGCACAATGGTTTCCTGGTCTCTTTCTCCTCTCCTCTCTTCTCCTACTCATCTCCATCTCCCTCTGAGGAGATGAGGTTTGTAGTCTCTGCCATAAGTTTCAAACCGAAAAGTTGCCCTGTGGCATATGAGGTCGCCATTGCCAACTCCTTTTGTTGCTTCTCTAGATGCTGATGTTGATGTACTTCATCAATGCTGTTTGCTGGTTCGCTGTTTCAGCGGTGGTTTCGGTGGTGCTTCATTCTGCTGAATTGTTCTCCAGTCTCTGGCTGGCGACGCTTTAATAACGTCAAAACAATTTTTGAAATTTATGCTCACGACCTTTACCAAGTGCCCTTTATGATGAAGTCGCATTCGGAGTCCATGCGATTTCTTGCCTCATTTTTGTCGATTTCCTTCTATCAAAATAGCTTGCTGATTTTTCTATTATTATTAAAATTATCTTAATGTTATTCATTCAACTATAGTTCATTAATGAGCAAGAGATCAATGAAAGGTCTACAGCAGAAATGATTCAGGTCTAATGAACGCAGAAGAGATCTAGGATAGATTTTAAACGAAACTGGATGTAATCTAATGAGTTCATGAGATCACATGAGAATGCACTAAATTTTGAAATAACATCAGAGTTTTGAATTTTTAGAAGTGACAATTTTTGTTAAGTTCGCCAGCATATTTAAAGTTTTTCCAGAACTTTGATTAGCTTCGCAGAGTCAGAGCCCACGGGTTTAAGTTAGCATGCACCTCACACACACACACACAGACAGACAAAGACAAAGATACATACTTATAGATACAAAGTTGTGTCACAGTTTCAGACTAAACGCCCTATCGCCTGTCAGTGGCAACTTCAGTCTGGCCTGTCCTTTTCTGGTCTGGTGAAAACTAGTAGTGGAAACTTTGTGGCTGCAAGTGGGAGACGAAGAAGTTAAGCCAACTGTTTGCTAGTCACGTTCGTCTTGATAACTTGTCGCCAGCTGGAAATCTTCAAATCATGCGACAATGTCGCCAAATCCGCAACCAAGTGTTGCAACATGGCTGCATTGTTGCAAAGGGGATGCGGATTGCCTTAACATCGCGTACAGAGAGACGCCTCCAGGCTACGGACGCTTCAAAATGTCAGCCATCAAACGGAGCTTAGGCGCACTGAGCCATGCAACCGCCAATGCCACAGTCAGGCAGTCAGGCATCCTCATCCTCATCCCGAGCTGCATCCTCTGCAGATCCACGCCTGCCAGACAGCCAAACAGTCAGCCAGTTAGTCAGACAGCGTGTGTCATCCTCCACGGCATTTTGGCCACATTTTGGCCGCCAATTCGCGGCTTGACTTCAGAATTATGCAAAATGGCTTCAGTAACATCACAGTGAGTGTTGGGGAAGTTCTCGCTGAATATTCTATACTCTGAAAAAGATTTGTAATCGAATTAATTATATATTGTGAAAAGTGTTTTAAACTTTAAGTATCATCATGTTTGTAGCGCTAGGAAGTAATTGATAAATAAAAAGTAAATAAAACAAAATAAAAAATTAATAAAATATATACAAAAATAAATTAGATTTTATATGTAAACTGTCTCTGAGCGAGTATCCCACAGATTCCTTATCCTATGAAACCGATAACTATCTCTATCTCCCAAGAAATTCTCTCTCTTTGTCTCTCTCTCAACAAATTGCATCAACATACATGAATGTCTACCATCTAAACCTCCTCCCACTCTACACCTTTTGCCCTATCTCTTCTTTTGCCCTCCCTCTTTTAAGACAGTTGCAAGTCATTCTATAGATTTCCCACTATAACGAGCTCAACACTTTCAAACCGCACTCTTTTCAGTTGATACCGCTAATGCAGTGCTCATGTAAGTAATACATTGTAGTAGCAATAGTAGTAGAAATGGGAGTAGCAATAAGAGTACCAATAGCTATAGGTAGTAGAAGTAGTAGTATAATCCCCTCTTTCCTGCCATTTATCTAGGTAGCATAGCACTATTTACTTAATAGTAGCAGAATTAGTAGTAGCAGTGGTACTGGCAGTCGTATACAAACTATTTCCACTCTATCACTTAAGTACTATATACTAATTAGTGGTAGGGAAAGTAGTAGCAATAGTAGTAGTAGCAGTTCTAACTTAAGTATCTAACTTGCATCGCTCCAACTCAACTTAATATCATGCATGCCATTTAAGTAAGTACTACATACATACTTACAAGTAGAAGGAAAAGTAGTAGCAATAATAGTAGTAGTTGTAGTCTCTTTCCTCCCCTTCCTCCCACTCCTCTCTAGGTAGCATCCTCTCGCTTCGGCCTCGACTTATGTACATGATAATCGTGCCCCGCAGACATTTAGTATGGCATCCATCCAGAGCATTCAACGTCATTTCGCATCGTCTCGCTTTTGGCGCAACTAATTTTTCTCCTGTGCTTTCCATTTGTGTTGTGTTGTTTTTCTTTTGTTTTTCTCGTTGCTGCTGTTGTTGTTTTTCTTCGCCCATTTTTCGAGTTGCAAGTTTAAACCTTCTGCGGCTGCTGCTGCTGCATTATGCATTTGCCTCAGCTGAGGTTGCTGCCTTGTTGCTGCCCCGCATTGTTGCCAGAGCTAAACAATGTTTACGCTTACAACATTTATTTTGCATGGCAGATGCCCTAGCTACCGCTCCCTGCCTTCCCTTCCCTTCCCTTCCCTTTCCTTACCGCCCACCTAGAGCTGTTCACTTTGCCACGGTAATGCCAATTTGGTGCACTTCTCGTCTCGTTGCCTCTTTATCCCTCTCCCTCTCCCTCTCACTCTCTCTCTCTGTCTCTTTCTCTTGGTGTCTTTCTCTTTCCTCCACTTCTTGTTGTTGTTATTCTAAATGTCTCGCAGGCGTTGGCTTCTTTGGTTGCTTTTCGTTATCTCCCTCCTCCGCCCGCTTTCTTCCTCCTTGTTGTTAGCCAAGTTGAGTGAACTTCATAGTTTTTGTGCCTCGAAGCAAATTGAGTGATTATCAGTTAGCGTTACCTGCGCCAAGCTCTGCCAGTTGCAAAATCTCCCCTTCTTCCCTCTCCCTCTCCCTTCTTCCCTCTTCATTCCCCTCTCGGCCCACTTGACTCTGATTTTAACGTTAAAGTGCGTGCCACGCTTTAAATGGTCAAAGAAGTCGTTGACTCCCTGGTTCGTTCCCTGGTTGCATGTTGTCTTCAGTTGCGTTCGTTGAGCGGGGCGTTTAATTGAAAAGTAACCATGGAGAACATGTTTGAGCTATTAATTATATGAACTCTAGTCTCACGCTTGATATCAAACTGCCAATTTGTGCAAGTTCAATTTGTTGAGAGATTAATGATGGGTTTGAAACTTACGTCGTACTTCGACAATCATAACAAACACATGAAATCGATTATCATGCTCTCGACTGCACAGATTTTAACATAAATTTCTAATCAAATTTTTATTAAATGTACTAAACTACTGTAATATCTCACTAAGAGAAAATGAAAATATTTAAGACGAATATATTTTTATCTTGCAAAATTATTTAATGACATTTTATATTATATTTATTTATTTCATACATTTCTATTTCTTAAGATACTCCCAAATAAATTCATCAATTAATATTTATGTTGATTCAATTGGGAAAATACAATTTCTAACTAAAGCCTAATCTAGGGCTCAGATTCATGTCAATGCCCAAATCTCTGCTAAGCTTATTCCGTTATGGTTTCCTTCTGGGAACTGCACGTTCTAGACAAAAAGAAATATCTATGATCTATGAACTGTCAACTTTGAGCAGTTCCCAGACCCACTTACTGAGAGTCACGTTTTGGCCGAGAGTTGTACTCGACGGGAGGAGCTGTTAAAAGGCCGTGCAGCACAATTAGCACGACGTCATCTCAGGCGTACTCTATAAATCAAAGCTGAGGCCAGTGAAAAACTATTTAGCATATTATAATTCTTAGGTATGCGAGGCATAGAATAACAACAACATAGGCTCAGTTTTTTCTGTGTGTCGTGCAACTTTTAAGGGCAACTCGTATTGCTCGGCACGTGCCACAAAGCGGCAACTGCGACTCGAACTACGTACTATGTACGAGTCTAACTATGGCACAAACTTGCCTCATTAGCATGCGACACCAAAGCGTATTAAATCACATTTTGCATTTTGTTGCTTTTGCTTTTGCTTTTGCAGCTTTGCTTCTTCTGCTGCTGTGAGTTGTTGCAAGTTGCAAGTTGCAATCGCTTGGCCGGCCCAGAATGAGCAGTCAACAAAAAAGGAAAAGAATAACCTACATAGAAGTCAAGTTACTCTATCCAAATTAAATTTGAAATCAAGTTGAAGGGTTTCAAATGCTGTAAATACTTATGTTTAAATTTGACAGCATATTTATAAAACTCTCTAATTAAGTGGTTACTTTCAGAAAGTGTCAAATAAAAGGACCTAAATGCACCTGGTAACCCTGCGAATTATAGATCAACCTAATGGTATTGAAAGACTCTTAAAATACTTTAATAAGATGACAACTCTGAGATTTTAAGCCAATTAGCCAGCTAATATAATTTGAATTTAATTTTAAAAAATATATATGTAAGCCGAAGTTATTTAATACCTGACTTTTTTATCCCATTACCTAGTTCTTCAGCAACCCATAGGTTAATAATACAGTTTATAATTAAGAAAATTAAAGTAACACACAGAATTTCTACTCCTTCAGCGTTACTAACAGAATAACGTAGCTAAGATACCCGCTGTAATTCAATGTGGGAAGGCAAGTCATGAATTCTGATAACTTTCTCGACTTTTCATGTGTTCAGAGCTCGGGCAGGAGCAAAGAACTGGTGATGTGGCATCAGGATACATATTCTGATTCAGATTCAGATTCAAACTCAAAGTCAGCATCATTGCCTAGCATTCTGCTTATTTGTTTGTTGGCCTAAGCAACTGTCTCCCTTATTTTATCTCACTCTCTCTCTCTCTGTCTCTATCTGTATTTGTATCTCTATCTCTATCGCCTGGCCAGGACTTGTGCACGTTTCGTATGCAGGATATTTGCCCTGCAGGAGCAATTCGCATTGGAGTCCTTGTCGTCGTTGTTGTTGGCAATGAAAGCGTCGTGCATGTGAAATTGACAAAAAGCTGATGGGCGTGGCAATCGCCCACTTGGTATGAAAACATAAATATGACTTGAGTCGACTCTCAGCTTGAATGTGGCGCCTTCAGGCAACTTGTTAAGTTGTTTACCCAGGCATTGAAAAGCACCAACAACCAGGAACAGAAACAACAACCAAGACCAGGATCAGGACCAGAGCCAGAACCAGGACTAGGCGAAGGACTTAAGATACCACAACCACTTTCCATATCCATAATAGACAACCACACCTTCAGTTGTTGCCAGCAAAAAGTTTAATTTCTTTAATGCAACTGCAACTTGAGCTGCATTTTATTGTTTTTATATGCATTTCATGCCGAATTTATTTCGATGGTTTTTCATTTACTTTATTTTGACTTTTCTAGTCTGCAAAATGTTTTCTGTTGTTTGTGATTGCAAATATTTTATGGTTTTAATTCGTTCTTATGCATTTCTTGTGCATTTTTCAAATGTTTGCCTATCTGGTATTCAAAATGCTTTTTCATTATTCTCAGCACATGTCGAGGAAAAAGGGGAAAACGAGCGCAAAGTGAGTTCATTTTATTTGCATAGAAATGCATTGAATATCTTTAGAGAAAACTAACTTGGCTTTTTGGCCCGGCAGAATGCAAAAATAATCATGTCAATGTGAAAAACTCAGTTGCTCTGTGGTTACTGTGGCGAATTTTGCCTTTTAGACCAAAATGATACAGATAAGTTTTGAATTTAATTAAATATTGAGATTCAGATACATATGAAATAAAAGTCTTTATCAATCACTTTAATATTTGGTCTGTTATTAATTAGTGCTTGTATATGTTTAATTATTCTGTTTACTCCTTCGTTAATCTTATCTGCCAATTTATACCCTTTCCAAAATATGTGGTTACAGTTTTATTAAATTAAATCGAGCTGCAACATATTTATTTTAATTGACATCAATCATTTATTAGCAGAGCCTCATACATTTTTCAGCTTCTAATTAACTGTTTCAAACAATACTTTCTTGCAAAAGAATAAATATAGATGCATTATGAATCCAATCAATTTATTGTAAGCTAATAAAACAATGTTCGACTTTGACATTAATTAAGAGCTCTGTCCTTTCTCTTTCACGTAAATATTTTAACTTTTCCCCTACAAAAAAATGTTCATATTTTTCTATTTGCACTTTCTCCAAATCATTCAGCCCTTATTTCTGTAGTTCAATTGTAAAATTATAATTGTATATTTTTAAAAAGAATTGAGAGACATAAATTATTGTAGAACTCAATCCATTATTACTTTTCTCCTGCCTTTCTTCAAAGATGTTTCCATTTCCATTTTCAATTTAACTCTCTGCTCATTCGTCCCTTTCTTCAATACTTTACACTAGTCTTATTTAGTTATTTCTACAATTTCTTTTCTTACCCTTTCTTTCACGATGCGGTTTTCCTCCATCCTTTCCACCTTGGTGAAAACTTTTCAGTCTTTAATTGCTCTCGCAGACAGAAGACCGGAAAAGTGCCGCTTAACGCATCCATTCGCATTGAAAGTGCTAAACTTTTTGGCCACTTGGTAACTTTAAGCGCAGACCACAAACAAAACATCTTCTGCAACTTTTGCTTTAATTGCCAGCCAACTTCCAGTCCCAATGAATCCTCTTTCAACTCCATTCCCAACTTCAACTGCTTAACTCCCTTTGCCAATTAAATGCAGCAAAGTGCAGCTCATTATGGAATAGCTGAAAAAGAAAAACTTAACACTTGAGGGACTGCAAACTTTAACGCCCTCCAGCTGCTTATGACCCCCTATCCCTCCCCTATCTCTTTACCATATACTCTCTTTTCCTTTTCCCTCCAGCTGCCTGTCTTCATTTGGGGACGGCTTGTCAAACTGCCAGCCTGTCTGTCTGTCTGTCTGTTGACAAACATTGTCAACACCCATGGCCAACGTCATCATCAATGTCAGTGACAGTTTCCCTCCTCTCTCCTCTCTCCACTTCCCCTCCAATTCCCTACTCCCTCACCCTCGTCTTCTTTTTAGACATCACTCAGCATCAACTTCAACTTGAAGTTCTCTTGACGCTTTTCATGTTGACAAACTTTTCACGCGATTATTTCCCACTCCCCCCTCAACCCCTGTCCAACATTAGCAACCACTTGGCAATCAATTTCCATAATTTCCCATAAAAACGGCATGTTACACATCACTAGCAACTGGTCGGGGCCCCTCTTCATGTAGGGACATTAGGACGACCAGGCGGCCCTTTAATATCATTTGATTTACATTTTGTGCGCGTTTGTCATTAAAATTTATGTTTGTCAAATATTTCGACAGCTGGTAGTACCAATAACTAACAGAGATGTGTACATACATTCATAAACAAACTAGCTTGGCCAATACGTTACACTGAACAAAAATTCAGATACTAATAATAACTGATAACTATTTTAAATTGATAATCACTTAATCCTTCAGTTATTTTAATACCAAATTAATAATAATATTATAATTATTTTAGAATAAAATATTTTTGCTTATATCTTACTTTATTTAATTTACCTTCCTTTCATTACAACACACGGATGCGGCGTACCTTCAATTACCCTACACTTTATTATGATTGTAATATAAGTATTTATCTACCCATCGGAAATTAAGCCACTTTTAATTGGGCGTCGAATGGCAAAAATTTTGCATTTAATATTTGCTGTCGATATTAAAATATGCAAATTAGCATTGCCTACATTTAGGCGGATGGAAGCATCGCACGTAATCGAAATAAACGTGAACGTGGAAAGGTTTTTACGTCCATTTCATTTGCGTTTTAATTATGTTAATTGCTAGTGAGCGGTGATCAAAGTTGGGGGATAGCTTTAAGACGACTTTGACTAATTACTTATTATAATTGCATAATATTTTTGTAATTGGTTTCGGACAAATCAACAGCAGCTGCTGTTGTTGTATTTGAAGAGGGACTCATCAATCAATGAACTACTGACAGTCTCATCTAATAAGAAGTCTGCTACGAGATTAGATGAGAATAAGAGATAAGAGATAAGGATAGAAAAAGAGGTAGTGCTGATATACGTAAGTAGCCTATTGTTAGAAATTGCAGTACCTTAACAAACCAACTGGCAACAAAAGCAGCACACACACTGTCCCTCTTCAGGAGTCCCTTGCCCCATTCAACTTGCAACCCATCTCATACCGAGAATCGCAATGCATCGACACTTCTTTTCAACTTGGCAATTTTCAAGTGACAATTTCCACACATACATGCCAAACAAACTCGGGCCTCTGGTTAGTCCCTATTCAAGTTCTCTCTAGAGGGGAAATGCTTTGCAATTTGGTGAGCCTTTGATATGCTGCACACTGTGGCAAATCCCGGGGAAAGTGGGGAAGGAATGAAGAAGGAACGTCAGCAGTCACATACATTTTTACTTCGATATATTCAAAATATCTTTGGACTAGTCGCCTGGCACTCAAATGAATGTCAGCGTAAGTAGTCCTGGCTCAGTGTTTGTCCTTAGAGATGCTCAACAAGTCACGAATTCTGTCACATTTAATCCGAAATTATCGAATCAGGGAATATCAAGGGAACTGATTCCGATAGTAGAATGTTATGTAGATATGTCGTAAGTATTTCTGTTTCAGAATTTATATCTTAAATAATAATTTCAATTAAGTTGTTTAAGCAGCTGTACAATAAAAAGAACTAGTTTCTTCTAGTTCAAAGGGACTTTTACAGCACTGTTATATTATTATAGATATTTTAAAAATAATTTTCCTTGAAGTGACAAGGCAATCACGAGTTGGCTCATCACCATCTGACAGTTCCCATTTAAATCCATTGCTGATAATGATGTCGATGCTGATGCTGATGATGATGATGATGATGATGACGATGAGCTGTAGATGGCAATGACGATGATGAATCGCTGGCGTGACAAACGCTGCACTTCCCTTTCACAGCAATTTCAATTTCGCATCATATATAAATAACTTTGAATTTCAAAGATATACTCGTACTTCGTATATTCAAAGCAAGGAAAGAGGAAAGAGTCTGATAGCGTAAACATGTCTCTTTCTCACTCTTTTTATTTCTGTAATGTGTATTACTTTTGATTGAACCAAGTGCCGATTCCATTTTCGTCTTCTTAAGGTTCTTTTGCTTATGTTCCGAGTGCGTTAAGCTGGAAGAAGTTCTTTCTTTGATTGGTTGGTTTGCTCCTGGTCCACTTTCATATGTGGTGTAGTTTGGGGTTAGTTTTTGATTGATTTTTTTGTTTGGATTACACATTTGATGGTTCTCTTTTTGGTATTCGCTGCTGGTTGAGCAGCCATTGATTGGCTTTTATATGCTTAAACTGTCAAAACACTTGAAACACAATCTGCACGGTTAACGGCAATTCGTATCATTTCTGATTGATCCAATTGCGGTTCGGTAAGTTAGTCTGCCAGTAAATCTAATAGGGGAATTTATAAAAGTTCGATCTATATTTGGACTCGGTCTTTAACTCATTTATTTGCTCGGTTGGGCTTGATTCATTTGCTTTGCTTGCAAGAACTCTATATATTTACACTTCTCTGTTGTCCCAAATAATATTTGACATTCATCTCCATTCTCTTTGCTTCCCCCTCTCTCTCTCTCTCTCCTCTCTCTCTCTCTCTCCCTCTTTCTCTATCTGCAGTGGGTATTCATCCTGCTCTTGTCTGTTATTGCTTTGTTGCATTTGTTTGCTTTGCACTTGCCGCATAAATCCATCGCATATACCCTTCCCTCCCCCTTCTCTTCATCAACCACTTCTCAGCCATATATTCCAGCTGATTTATGGGCTATAATTAACGCAATATGCCTGCATCCAGCATTAATTTAGCAAATCCATTGCAAGCTATGTATATAATACATATATATATTTTATATTTATATATATTTACCAAAAAAAAAAAGAGTATTTTAGCACGCACCGCTGCAGCCATTGATGAAAATTTAATGAACTGTCAACACTGTGCGCGGTGCAACGTTGCGTATGTGTGATTTATGTATGTGGCAGCAGCTAACGAAAAATATCTATTAAAACTGCAAATCTAATGAAAGACTATAAAATAGAAACTGAAATACACTTACTGTGGGCATTTGCTACATATACTATATTTATATTGTTTCTATTTAGATATGTGATCAATTGTTTATATTTCTAAAACTTTGTAATTAAAACTGAAACAGTATTGCGAGGTTTTAAGTAAAAATTTAATATTTATTATATGTATGGAGAGCTAATTTAAAATTTCTTTTCAATTTTATTAATTCACTTTCCTTAAGTTCTTTTGGAATTCATATTAAAGATAATATATAAATATTATATCAAAAATACCCGCACCAATTATTACTAATCATATAAACTTTTTTTAAAGCTGCCTTAATGTATTGAAAATATTACAGACCTCACAGCGTAGCTTAAATCCCCTACCATTTGTTAGGAATTAGGGAATTAAAACTGAGAATAGCTACGTCCGTCCCTTCTCTTGGAGATAATAATGATATATGGATGCGATAGCAATCCGATGCACTGCTATTGTGAATCAAAAACAAATGCCTGAAATTTATCTGTTGCAATGTGACGAGGGAATAAAGAGGAAAGAGGAAAGAGCGAGAGAGGGAGGTGAATGGTGGGAGAAGTGTGCATAGGAGGCGTGGTCTAAATGCATTTCCGCACGCTCCACCGTGCATGTGTGTAATACTTTAATAAAGACACGACAAGGGAACATGCTGGTGCACCAGAGTGAGATAGATATATAGATAGATAGAGAAGCTTAACATGCCGCGGAATTCCTTCCTTGACTGCCGCCATGCACTTTATCAACTTCCGGCGTGTGAGCGACAACGACAAAAGGGGGAAGCGGAGGGACGAACGCAAATCAAGCGAGGAAAGCTCTTTGAAAACTTGTGGCGATGCCAGAGAATTCGCGGATGCTTGTCATATCACAATGAGGCATGCAACGCCGTCCTCCATCCCCCTGGATTGCACCTTCCTCCAATCCTTTGCATATTTTAGGAAGTGATTGCGCAAATGCATAATTTAATGACAGGCGATTGAGTACAGAGAGTAAACGGGTGCGGGAAGAGGGAGAAGTAGAAAGACGGGCATATTCTCTATTGCAATTTTGATGACATGCCATGATAAACGCACTCATATATAACGGCAAAGGAGGACACACACTCATAAGTATGAATAAACGCAGGGGATAGATTTACATATGAAATTATATAGTTTGAACTTTAAGATAAGGACATTAAAGTTTCGAATTTGAAACAAGAAACAAACATTAAACTAAGCACAATAATTGCATCATTTTATGCATAAATGTTGAGTAGAAATTCCTCATTCATCTCAAATAATATTTATAATGTGAAACTCTCTATTCCCATTTCCCTGTATTAATTTCTCACCTTACACATTCATAAAGTAAAAGATTAGAGATAAACTTGCATTTAAAATAATATTATAAACTTTAAACTGAGCACAATAATTATATCTATGTATAAATAAATGTTTATTTGAAAGTCCTCATTCAACGTGTGTAAAATAATATTTTAAATTTGCCAAACTGCCTTTCCCTTTTCACTCCCCTTTCTTTTCTTGGATAAACTTGTGTAACTTTTGCTTCGACAACTGGCCAAAATCAATGCCAATTTCAGCTGTCGGCTTAGCAATTTGTGCCCTCCGCAAAACTTATTCAATTGGCCACCAACATATGTTGCATATAGCTTCATCTTTTCTCTTCAACTGCTGTGGGAGACCAATCCCCCAGAGAGTTTTGCAATTTAATTGAAAACAAACCAAAAAAGTTATGTTTGCAACTTGGCCGAAAATGGCAAATAGTCCTTTTCCTTGGTCACATTTGATTGTCATAATTAAATAAGTTAACAAGCTGACCAACTCGGAAGGTGGGAGATGCGTTGCCAATAAATGTAACTGTAACCAACTGTGGTTCACTTGAAATATGCGTAAGGTCATAATAATTAAATATCACTCATACGCACTGGTTAACAATATTACGAGCATCTCTCTACGCCATACGAGAGTATTCGTATAATAAACAAGGCACTCGCTTGTCGCTCGCTTACGCAACAACACGCACAGACAAATGACAACCACCAACAACAACAACTGTTACAACAATTATAACAACAGCAACAACAACAATAACAACAATTTGCCATTGTGTTTTTGGTCTGTTGTGGCATTTAATTTATAGACTACGTTGTCGGCCTGCATCCTGACTCTAGCGCTCAGCCAGTGTTGTTGTTTCTCTCTCTCTCTGCATTTTCTGTCTTGCACTGTACTACACTGCGCAACAAAGTATGTGGTAGGAGAAAGCTAACATTTTTGGACACACATATTTAACTTTGGTCGCTAAATAATTCTTTAAATTTCTTTATTGCAACTACAGAAACTTTAAAATATAAATTCTTTAGCTGAAGAAATTTAAAAATAAGAACTAAACTAATATTTTGAATTAAGATTAGAAAAAAAGATATTTAATTTATGCTTATAAATATCTCAATATATTACCAAATGTTTCAAACCTAAAAGTTAAAATAAAACAAACGAAAGAAAATATAGTTTGCTTATAACTTTCTGAATTAAATAATTAATGCTTACCACAGTTAATAAACTAACTTTAATAAACTAAGTTAATTATATAACTTGTGCTGTTTACTTGTGCAATATGTGGAACCATAGCGAGAAAGGTTTTGGGCCATAATGTTTTATAGAGAGTTCAAGTTTATTTATTTCGACTTTACTCGTACTTTGTTGCGCAGTGTAATTCTGTCCGAGTCTTAGGCAACTGCAAATTGTATGCATAATTGAGTTCTGTGCGTATGTCTGTGGAGTATCAGGAACAAAGCTTAGATCCTACTCTAGCATATTTCATAATTCAATTGAAATTGTTGCAAGATTATTAATAAAATATTTGTGGAGCAAGACAGAAAGAGAGACAGATAGAGTCAGGCAGTAAACTGTATTTACTTGGCCCACTTCACATTTTCCCACTGTTTCATTTCACTCTCCTCCCGTTTTTCCATCGTCTTCTGCTTGTCAATGAATGTTTTGTTGAGGGATTTAAACGCAGCACAGACAGCTGTTTCATTGTCCATGTCAGTCTGGCAAAAGGAGCTTAACAGTGCTTACAAACATTTCTAGGAGAAATCTGAAATCTGAAATCAATTAGCTGGCATTTTGTGCCGTCGCTGCAGTTGCAGTTGCCGTTGCCGTTGCAGTTGCGACTTCTTCAGCTGCATCAGCAAAATGCAGCATTGCTCATACGCCACGTTGTACGTGTGCAGGCGTCGAAGACTCTTGCATTGTTCATGGCATTAGCCATAAGCCGCTCTAAGCCCACGCTGAACATTACAAGCTTAGACAAGAAGCCAACCAACAAAAACCGACGACTAGATACTCTTTCTGACATGAAAACGATACTGAATTATTACAATGTCAATCTATAAATAAATTCTCTGTAACTTTTCGTTTCTCTTCGCATTGTAAAATAAATGCTGAGAGTGTGCAAAATAGATAACAGAATTATAATTACATTGAATTGGCCAACAAATTGCGCAACGGCAGCTGCCAAAAGCACAAAATGAAACTAAGTAATACTTGAACATACATTTCAATTGTAATTCTCAATTGAATTTATGCACAGCATTCTAAACTTTAAATAGTTTTTAATTGATGCTTAAAGATTTAAGCTCTTGCATAGTTTATTGATCATTCGCTCAGTTGGACAAAAGTTTTCTTGCACGTAAAAAAGTTTAAAGTATTTTGCACAAACTGCTTTTCATCTTGGTTTATAAATAGAGAATGGATTTCAAACTATCAATGGAAATTAATTGCAGCTGCAATCTCCAGAGTTTGCTCATTTTCTTCGAGTGTCTTTTGGCCGTCTATCTCGCAGCAAACTGGGTTAACAGACAGTTTAATAATTCCTGCAGGAGAAAATCATAAGATTGAAATTGCTTGACCCACGCATTTAGTAAGGCTAACGATTATGGTTAACGTCTAATTACCAATTCTTGGCCTGAACAATCAATTGACTGCACACAGTACGCGTTCTTGGTTATCCTTTGGGGTCATGTTGCTCCCATACACACGCACACACACACACACAAACAAACATTTCCCAATGGGAGGTCCTGTTTATTGTTTTCCTTGTTGTTGTGTTTATCAGCAGGGTGCCAATTTATTGCAACATCTCGAAGCAGTCTCTCTCTCTCTCTCTCTCTCTAACTCTCTCTTTACCTCTAACTGTTCCCTAATCAATGCTCGAATGCTAATTACCTTGCCAAATTGGCTCACATATTCGATAACGTATATTCAGGGGCTGAAATTGGCCAACAAACTCGATGTGGATTTGCATTTCGTGTAATTTGGTTGAGATTTTCGGTTTGTGATTTACCAGAGGTTGCGAAAATTACAATCACATTGGGGTTACGAGAACAATCCCCATTTGGGATGAGGTCAGATTGGCAGCTTGTTCACAAATGTGTGTAAGGAGGGAGGGAGGACGGGAGGTAGAGGAGAGTCAATTCATCCCCTAACTTATTCCCCATAATGATCTCCATTTCATTCAATTGAAATTATCCTTTATGAATTTCAACAGAACTTCCATTTCCAGTTAAGTAAGCTTTTTTGAGTGCTTTCTTTTCCACCTCTTAGTTCCATTATCTACCCTCCCTTTCTCTGCCTTATCTTGCCACTCCGAGGAGCATCTTTTTTGTGACAACGTCAACGGTGCTGAACCAATTCAACGCTATTCAAATTGCGTATCCATCTTCATTTATTTCATTTTCCTGTAATTTCCTGACATTTTTGCTGATATTTTGCAGCCCACGTACCCGGAACTAGTCCCCGCTAGTCCGCCCCCGCCTCCTCCATTCACTGCCTTCCTCATCTATCTGCCAATCCTTCAGTCCAGGCCATGTTGCCGCAAACCAGAAGCACGTCTTGGGTTGGTCCCTGCTCGGAAATGGAAAAGTGCGCCAACTTTTCGCTTGAATTGGCAATGGTTACACCTCACTGCCTGCCCCTCTTCCACCGCATAGCCACGACCACGCCCCTTGGCTGCAGTTGCCAGCAACCTCAAACCACCAAGCTCCCTTCCCTCCTCATCCATCTCCATCTCCTCCTTCTGCTTCTCCTACGACTGTATCCCATTTGTTGTCTGTGGTTTTCTGGCGGTTGCAACGGGACAACCTGTAATCGTTCTTTTGCGCCACATTTAAAATGTCTCCGGGTGTTTTGCTTGTCTCCCATTTTCCACTAACTCCCCACCGCTCCTCCCCCTCTGGTCCTTCTATGCTGTGCTGTCCCTGTGTCCATTCGTTCATGTCTTGTTAGCGTAAATCAAGCGTAACAAAGCGACGCACGGAATGGGACAAAGAAAATGCCAAGATGAGGCATTGGTCTCAAAGCTGATGCTCCTCTTCCTGTTCCTACTCCCGCCTCTACGTCTGCTCTTGGATTGGCAACTCCTCCTTTAATTCAAGATGTCGCAACTGGCTGGCAAAAAGTCGCTGGCAAATTTATTATGGCGCTCAAACGGAAACGCGCTCACTAAACTGCACCTCTGGGATCTGAATTCGGGATGCTACCGATAGAGATATAGGGTTTGGGTCGGCGACTGCGACCGGAGCTGCTTTTGGCTCCAACTTTGACCCAGGACTACCGTGCAGAATGTCCTTTTGGCAAGCAAGAGGACAACGTTGATTCAATGCTGAGAGATTTGCCAGATTCGAAAGGCTTTAGTTGCAAAAAAGAGTTTAAATTGAATTTCTTGCGGTTTAAATTAAATTAAATTAAAAACTGCTAAAAAATGTCATTTAAAGGTAAATTTAAAAACAAATGATCTTAAAATTTATATATTTTGGTAAAACATAAACTAAGCAAATTAAACAAAAGAAACATTTAAATTATGCAGTTTGAATCCAAAGTTTCTCTTAAAACATTTAATCACTCCCAAAGCTTAAATTACTGCATTTTATATGCAGCTTAACAGCTCTCAAAAATAATTGTTGTTTTAAAAAATTATAAAAGTTTAAGTTATCACTATTCATGAAATTTATTTTCACACCTCTTGATTAAATTAATATTATTTAATTATGGTACGCAATTATTTAATGATGCATTCCAAGTGATAAAATATGTTGCAAAATTAAATGAAATTTTACAATTGCACTAATTACATTAGACAACGCCAGAGTTCACATGAGTGAATGCGTTGTATGACAGACAACGTTATAGACCAAGTATAATTAGATGTATACTATATATTTGATGTTCACATATTTACCATTATAATGTTATAGATGTCGAAACAAATGAGACAAGTTTGGCCAGCCACATTTAACAGCTAATCAGCACTTGAATGAAATTCGCTGTCCAAAATGCTTACTAATAACTAAAAACTATATCCACACTAATAACCTCT
Source organism: Drosophila kuntzei (assembly GCA_035042165.1). Classification (NCBI taxonomy): domain Eukaryota; kingdom Metazoa; phylum Arthropoda; class Insecta; order Diptera; family Drosophilidae; genus Drosophila; species Drosophila kuntzei. Next base: position 488,544 of record JAWNLU010001704.1, read on the forward strand.
CTCCCTTCCCTCTCTCTCTCTCTTCTCTTCGCAATCTCCCCTTTTCCCTCTTTGCGCTTGCCACATCAGAATAATGCAATTATAAAGTATTAAAATTATATGGCAAACTGTCGAGCAGAGTTGCCGCTTTCATTGACGTTGCCAGGATATTGTGGTTGCAAAATGGTGAATCCTCCCGTCTGGTCTTCTTTCCTCTTTTACTTTCCCTATCATGTTTGGAGGTAACTCTGAATACGGTCCACGTTGCACAAAAATGTTTAGTAATTATTTATAAAATATCGGTCGCCATCTGTTTACAGAATTAGTCTAGTTGAGAATCAGGGGGGAAAGGGAGATAAAGAGGTATGTGGGGGATTTAGTTTATTAAAATTGCACAAGCTTTATTGCAATTTTAGCAAGTTTTTGTTTGTTGTGGTCTAATGCATGTGTGTGTGTCCATTTGATTAACAATTGTAAATCAATTTGGCAATTTCGGCACAAACTTTGAAAGAGATACGTGACTTCCTTCCCAGAATAAACTATGAAATCTTGCAGTATATTAAAAACAGATTTAAACCCATTAATCAGCTGAATCAACTTAAAGCGCTTGTAACTATCACAATCCTATCAAAGTTTAAAGTGTCGTATCATCAATTTGTGAATGAGGAATAAATAAAAACAAGCAGAGAAATTATAAATGCATTCCAAACACATTATGCCGGAATAATAAGTTATGGCATAGTCGATGCATTAAAAAACAATGTTAAATGAAAATTTATGCGAAGAAGAAAACGACAGCAAAGGGCAAGACAATTTAAAGCATGAGATTTTCCCACAATCAATTTCGTTAGGAATTCGACAACTTGCATATTAAAGATTAAAAATGGAAGAAGATTTACTTAATTTCAACTTTAGGAATAATAATATATAAGTAGAATATTATATACTAGCAATATTATAAGTAAGTATAACTGAAATTTGTAAAATATTAAAAGGTTGACTTTACCTAAATTTCTCATTTTTCAAGAATGATCTGTAGTGTTATGAAAAATATCGTTTAAATTTATTACAATTAATACAATATTTCCTACAAATGCCCATAGCATACTTTTGGGCGGATTCTACTGCCACTTCTGTAGTAAACTTATTAAATGATAGAGTTTACAAATTAAAATTTCAAATAGGCGGGACGGAAATATCTCGTAAATTTCGGACTTTCCCACGCATTTAAAGGAAATTCCCCGATGCAAATTTTAGCTGTAATGTGAAATTCAATTTCAGAACATGTTCGAATACCAAATGAAATGAAATGCAAAAAAAAAGAAAAAACAATTGCGAGTCAGCTTCACATTAATTTGATTTAAGCGTCGTTGCTTTTTTGACATTTTTATTGTTATTGTTGTTGCGCTATCAGAAGCTGCCGCTTGTTACGGTCGCTTGCATTGTTTTAAACATTTTCCAACACTCTTTTTTTTATTTTATTATTGTTTCTGACTTTTTTGCTCTTTTTGTTGTTTTACTTTTTCGCTTTGCTTGCCCTTTTTTGTTGTAATTTGTTTTTTGTTTTTTTTTTGGGCCGCTCGCCAATGTTAAATGGCATTTTCATGCTCAACTGGCGTCAAATATGGCGGCCAATGAGGCGCTCCAGCAAACACGCCTCCTCATCCCCTATATACCCCTCTCTGCAACCTATTGGGAAAAAAGTACGCCTATGGGTGGAAAGAAGAGGAGTTGTGCTGGATGCGTGTGCAAATAAAGTTTTTGACACGTGCCAATGTCAGGGTGGGCGGGCAGAGGGGGCAGGTGACAGCTGAGCGGCAGGTTAATGCATAATATAAAGAAACCCCCCAAAAAGATAGAGAAAAAATGGGGAAAATGGAGAAGTAAATGGCTCGAACGACCATGTAAATAAATGAAATACTGCTTTGGCTGTGAAAATCATTTTCAAAAGTGCCGACAAATGCACGCAAATAAATTCAGCTCACCTCTTTTTTTTATATTTTTGTTTAATTTTTTTAAAACACATTTTTTATTATTTTGAAATTTTATATTAAATATTCAATGTTTTCGTTGATGTTGTTTATGGCGCAATAACCACAAGTTTGTAAATAGTTTGTACAATTTGTATGCAAATTTTTGAAAGTGCAAAACAATTCGAAAAGTGTTGGAAACTAGCAGGAGGAACATTGAGATGATTTCCATAGAGTTGGTAACTAACTTTTGACTTATTAATGTGTGCATTTTAAGTAAAAATCTAAAAAAAAATTTTAATTGATGCGAATGCTGTGTAATTCTAACAAAATTCTAGATGCTTTTCAAATGAAAAACAAAGTTAAATTGATGAGCTTCTCAGTTGAAGTATTACAGAGATGAGAGTTAGAAGTCAGTGTTGGTAATCAGTGTTGCAGATTAAGCTAACTTATAGCTAGATCTAAGCTTCCATTTTTGTAGAATTTTGTTTTATTTATCTTTATTTTTTAAATATTATTTTTTTTAAACCTAGCTTACTTGAACTATCAAAATTCTGGCTATATTATTGGTAATACGATTTTGACTTTTTAATATTGTAATTTAATGGATAATACTTTTAAATAAAAACCCATTTTAACTGATTGATCTGCTGATCTAAATGATCGCTGGGCAACTGTTGCCACTCTGTGTTGCCATTTTGTTCTACATTTAATGTAGATTTGAATGACTCAGAACAGAATCCAGTGTTAACAATAAACACAAAAAAAAAAAAAAAAACAAAGACATTTCCGAAAGGGTAAAAAAGCGTTAAAATTGCTGCAAAAAATTTGTTCGCTCGCTTGCAGAAGAACTCGGAAAACAACAGAACTCAACTAAAACGCATAAATCTTCGTAAAGTGTCAGTTTGCATATTTTTTTGTTGTTGCTGTTGTTGTCATTGTCAGCAGCAGCTTTGCAATTGTTGTTGTTTATATTGTTGTTGTTGTTGTTGCTTGGGGTAATTTGTACGCATTTTTCCATTGTTTTTATTTTGGTGGCACTTTTTATGCAGCATTTGTTTCCAAACGATTTGAAGGTTGCTGTTGCTTTTACTGTTGTCATCTGCCCATTGTACTTGCTGTTGTTGTTGTTGTTGTTGTTTTTGTCAGAGCTGCTGTTTGTTTATTATTGTTATATCATTTGTTTATTTGGACGCGTTGAGAGTGTGTGAATAACGAGTTGCAAAACGGAAATTAGTTGCAGGACTCTTCGAACAAAGTAACGTTGTGGAAGGGGGGTCAAAAGTTTCACAGCATTCATCATTAAACCAAAATGGCCGCAAGCATCAAACAAAAAAAGGAGTGTTGAAAGTGCATGGAAAAAGTGTTGCCGAGCTTTCAGCTGGGCGGCAAACAAAAACAATTAGCAACAGGCATAGCAATTAGCCAAAACACACGGGAACAATGACACTGAGAGAGTAAAAGAGAACGAGAGATGCGAAACAGACAGCAGATAAATGCAAATGAGAGAGTTTCACAGCAGTCAGCTTTTTGCACAGCTAAAGCGATTAGCAGGATTTATGTGAACCAAAAGTTTCGGCTGGACATACCGAAAGTTTTCCATTACGTGGTCAAGCACTAAGAGAATGAGATGGCGAAATGAAGAGAGAGGGAGAGAGAGATAAATGGAGAGTGTCTGGTGAGTGTTGGATTGGCAACTTTTGTGCTGTGCTGTGTGTAAATGATAAATAAACAAGTGTGTAGACATTTATTACATCTTCTTCTTTTTGATATTAAAGTACACTAGTCAACATGCAGTCTGGGACATGCAACATTCAAGTCTGTTTAACTTAAGAGCAGGTAAAACATTTAACATATTTTGTAGCAGAGTGTAAATGTTGTCCATAGTAGAGAAGAGGAAGAGTTAAAGTACATTGCGTAAATTGCTGCAGTTTTATTTCAGAGAGAAAAGCAAGAGGCGTTTGTATTTAAATTATTTACAAAACTTGCAGGACAAAAAAGGGATCAAAAGGGAACAAAACAAAAAGTTGGACTAACGTGTTAATGAATGTGGCCAAAGCTTCGGGTGGCACACACACTTAACTTCTCGACCAGGCCAATGGCAAACTTTGGCCAACTGACAAATTACAACACTAATTATGTGGATTTATTAAATTTACAACGCTAAAGAGAGACACAGAGAGAGAGAGAGAGAGGAGTATAGTGTAAACACGCAGCAGTACTCGAGAGAAGCATCAAATGTTTCGGAAAATTGTGATTAATCGAGTGGAAAGCATTCCAAAGAAAACGACGCTGCATTGGGCTAAAAAATGAGCGTCTTTATTTGACGTAGGTTCAGAATAGACTATGGTCCTACCATATGAGGATATAATGAAGCCTATGAGAATTAAAAGCACACACACAATTCTCATAAATCTAGAGTGGAGAACTCCAAGCTTTTAATCAAGTTAAAGTGGAATAAATTACGAAAGAATGGCGTTATTTAAATAAAGTTGATCCCTCAAGAACTTTCCTCATATATCACTTGACTTTATATGGCGACTATATTCAGATGATTGCCAAGTTTTCACTGCTAATTGATTTCGTTCTGTTTGCGTTGTCTGTCGCACTTTCAATTTATTGCCATATAAATTAATGTACTTGTATTTTCCGCTTTTCGTTCCCTCATCAATTTCAGCATTTTCAATACAAACGATAAACTAACTGCAAAATACAATAAATCGCCCTCATTGACCTCAACGGAGTCGAAACTGGCAACAAATGGGTTTAATTATGCGCCACACAATTCCCGCCATAGTCAATGGCCAGGACATTTAGCCAGGACAGGAGCAGAAACAGAAGCAGAAGCAGGACAGGTGCATTGGCCAGGACAACAATGACAATAAATTTCAGAAGGCGTCGGCGTCGGTGTCGGTGTCGGCAACTTGCAGTCAAAAGCGTTAATACAAGTGCAAAAATATATTGTAACCAGACAGGACAACAACAACAAAAGCAACAACAACAAGTTATAACCTGAAAAGCGCATTTTGCAATGGAATTTTCATTTTGCCAAAGGAATTTTCCATAGCTCCTCAGAGCAAAATTAAAAACAAAGAACTTATGTGTGTGTGTGTGTAAGTGGCAATATGGGTGGCAGTGTGGGCGTGGCATTAGGTGTCGGGGGGAGGCATTTCAAGTGTGAGCGAGTGGCATAAATAAGTTTGCTAAACAGCTGCCCCGACAGGATGCGAGTGCGGATGCGAATGCGGATGTGCCTGGCCGGATGTGCCATAAAGAGCACGACTTACATGCAGTGAACACGAAGCTTTTTTGCCCAGGTGAACTACAAGGAATTGCGGGGAAGGGGATGGGGATTGGACTTGGCTTAATTGACTGCACCAAGGCAACTTATCGACAATTGGGGGAACGTAGCACGAACGAACAGAAGAAATACCCTTGTATGGGGGGGGTCAAGTCCTCCCTCTCATTTACCCTTCCTGTGTTGCCCAGCATTGTTTAAAGGCGTTCAAAAGGATTGAATTGCCGCAGCAGCAACTGAATTTGGTAGCTGGCAGGCATCTTCCGTCAGCTTGTTTCGAGTTGCCAATTGCATAAATTTCAAAGGGAAAGGGAGAGTACACATATACAAACATACAACAACTGGTGCCACCCCTCTCCCTCTCTCTCTCTCTATCACTCTCTTTCTTCAAACGTTTCCCACATATGCAGGCATGTGGAAGTTAAGCCCACACTCCACTTTCATTTGCATTGTGTTTGCCTTACGTTTCGTTCTCTCTGCATTCCAATTTGTGGACCGAACCTGCATTTGTTGTCTTCGTAATTAAGCGACAGCTGTAGGTGTGTGTGTGTGAGCTGTTATACACTCCACTTTGTGAGTCGCCCATTCTGTGGATCGTATGTGGCTCTCACTGATCTAAACTGATTCACACCTTTGCAATCACTTTTAAACAAATTAAACGCTTGAAAAATTAAAGCAGCTGTTTATTATAATTATCGCATGCTAAATGCAGGAGATAAACTAGAAAAATGTTGATAAAGTGTGAAAATTGTGCAACTTTCGCACGTCAATTCAAATATTTATTGCCAGCCAAAGCAAGAGCAACTGAAGAGAACGACGTATTAAGAGAGAGGAGTGGAGTAAGAGAGCAAAAATCACGTTTGGTGCAGTTGCATTTGCTAAAAGCGTTAAAATGTCGAAATGTCAAAGCTGCAGACGTTATAGCTTGAACTTTGTCTGCCCCCGCTCCCGCTCTCCTCATCCTCCCCCACCCATTCACTTTGGCCAATCGTTAGCTAATTAAATTTATTTTAGCCAACATAAAAAACAAAAAAAGAATTAAACGATAAATAACAAATAGCTGAATTGCACCCACACGAAGTCGAATCGTCCTCGGCATTTTCTGCTGTGTCGTCTCGCGTTCGGTCACGAAATTTGTTAATGCCATAAAAAAACTCATTGCAAAAATTTAATTTTCTATGGGAAAATAATTTATTTTTTATGGCAAAATCGTAGCCGTTTCTCTTTTTGACAGTCGCTTATTTTTATTATTATTCGCAATTGGCGTGTGATTTCAATTTAATTTTATATTTGTTTATTTATTTATATACGTTTTGTATGTGATGTTGTTGTGTTTATTTATTATTGTTGAATGACTTTTAAGTTTTGCGGTGTGGAATTGATTTATTTGCTTAATGTCACATTTTATGCAAAATTCATGAGACATCAACATTATTCGCAATGGGATTATTTAAATGAATGCTGATTAAAGTCGAGAGCGGGTGGAACTATGATAAATGGTATCATCATTATTCAAGTTTATTAATAAGTGCCTGCTGTGGTGTTATCTTGACAGATTTGAATATATTGTTAAGCCTATAGAAACATAATAAATGGCTAAATGAAATTCGAGCCTCTTCCTCCTACGAAACTATTATATTTGACAATTTTCTCAGACAATTTCCCACACATTTTCCCCCCATGTTGTCATTGTCATTAAAGTTAACAGCTTCACGTTATTTTTAATCAAAAGTGGCAAAAACTACAACAGCAACAACATTGATGGCAACTGGAAGCAATAACAGCTGTAATCACGCTTACAACATGCCACCATATTGTTTTTCACGTCTGGCTCCCCATTTACAGTTAGCCATAAAAAGTATCTTACATAAGCAAACGGAGGAACAGAAAAAAAAGAAGAGATGATGGCAAAAAAAATATGTGTGTTAAAGCGAGAATGAAAATATCAAGTGCGTTTGCTTTTGTCTTCTTCGTTTTAACTCTGATAATGATAACAAAAAAGCTTAGCCTCTGACCATTTGCTTTATTTCATTCATATTTGCCCTGTTTTCCAATCATAAATCAAACGCACTCAAATCATCCCTTATTCTACCTTACTTACACACTTACCTTATCCACTTGTATTTCATGTGCTTTGTTCTTCCTTCCAATTTGTTTGTCACGTTTTTTTTTTGGTTTTTTGACATTTTCTTGTTGGGGATGTCAGAATGACATTGCAGTTGCTCCTGTGGATTGTGGTTGTCGTTTTTGGCATTTAAACTAATCGCTTGAGCACTTTGGACTGTCATGCGTCACTTTGGCATGTCTCTACTTAACCGCACTCTGCTTCCTCTTCCGGACACTCTGACTTCCTGTCGTTCTTTATAAATATGTAGTAAAAAAAATACCAAAACTTTTATTTTCGTCTGCTTCGAAAGAGTTTTAAATTTCGCGCACATTTCACAGCCATTGTTGCTGTTGTTCTTTTGTTTTTGTTATCTTCAGTTGTTCGGTGTCGTGGCGCCATCTATTGTTAGTGGGCCACACTACAAGCAATCGATGCCGTTTAGTTGCCATCTTCTTTTTCTTCTCTGTTTATATCGCGTGTTTGCTGCACATTCTTAGCGCATGTTGTTTGTTGTGTGTTGCACTTTCAGATTATCTTATCGAGGGGCATATGCAAACAAGGAAGTCATTAGCACAAACGTAAGATTCGCGAAATTAAATCTTGTTAATTGTGGAGCTTGGCACGTTCAATTTCCAACTAATAGGTTCCACGTTTAGCCTAGCTCACGTGCACTTTTCAAGTTCCACATTTTACAAGAACAACATCGCCAGTTTGCCTCTTTGCATTTCACGCGCTCTCTCTCTCTCTCTCTCTCTCTCTCTCTCTCACAATCTTCGAAATCTTTGCTTGTGGTTTCCAGCTGTCGCTGTAGTAGTTTTTGTCTCCCCGGACTCCCCTCCTGCAATTCCACTCTCAGAACAGATTCTTTAGCTGCGCTGGCATATTACAAAACTTTTAACTTCTTCCATTTTTGCATTTTCATTTATTTCGCTGCTGCTTTTCATTCACTCTTGGAATTTCTTAAGTGGTCGGGGGGAGGTGGGGCAAGTCGCATGCACTTTTGTTTGTGGTTATCAGTGTTGCCAACTTCTGTGACTTTGTTATTTTATATCACTGCTGAGTTAAGTAAAAAGTTATTTAAATATCATATTTATAAACTTTACTTTTTTAACGACTGCTAATATATTTCTTGAATTTATTACAACACTTATTCGAATTGGATTTTCTTACTCTCACAGTTATATTTAGCGTAATAAAGCGAATTTTTTCAAGTTGGCAACACTTTCATCCTGCTATTCCTTTCACTTCACTTTTAGTTGATTCTCGGCGGCTCTTGAAAAAATTTCATTTCGTTTCTAATGAAAGTTTGCTTTTCTTTCTGTTATGCTTTCTGCGTTTTTACATTTGCCTTTGAACTTTCTGCGAAACTTTTCTTTTTTACCGGACACGGATATAAAGAAATAAGTATAACGTCAATAAGTAAATGCAGCCACCCACAATAGAAGGCGGACCAAAGTTTGCAGTAGTTGGCAATTATTTGTGTGTATTCTATTTAGAAGATTTTTTGAGGGCTGTATATAAGTGGAAACTATATTAATAGCTGTCGTGCTTTGAGATTTAAAAGGTGGAACCGAAGGAATTGTAAAAGGATTAAGTTAAAAGAAATTCAAATACATAGTTATTTTAGCTCTTTTTTTTAATGAATCTAAGTGCAAGTCACTTAATAAACAAATACATAAGTAAATTTATTGATTCTCAGCTTATCAACAAATTTGCGATTGTAAATTTAACGTAATTAGCTTGTGGCAAGTAGCAAAATCTTATTTTTCCTTATCTATGTACTTGTAGAACTGTCTAGAGTCTACAAATTTATTGGTGTACTCACAATTCATTCATATTCGAGAGCTGAACATTGGAGTGATTGCATTGAAAAGGGGGAAGAACCTTTAGAAGATTGGGAGATTGTTCAGCAATTAGTGGCACGAATAACAACTGATTTATCCCCTATAAACAAATACACACTATACATGTAACTCAGTAAGTCTGTTTAATCAAGCGGCTTTTGTTACAATAGCAACATGCCACGCCCCGTCCCGCCCTCAGCCTACATGTGGCACGGGCCGATGCAGTAGTTAACAGCATTGTTACACTTTTTAAACGGTATTTTTACGTTTAAATATGCGACAAGAGGTAGTTGAACTAGAGCCGAAGCGATGTCGACTCCTCGTCTGGCCTGGTCTAATTCTGGTTTTGGTTCTGGTTTTGGCCCGGTCCACTACTGCGGTTCATTAGCGCACCAAATGCGATTTGGTCTTTTGTGCGGTGAACAGCGTGGGCGGGGGATGCAGTGGTGTCAATAGATCGGGGAAGAGAGGGGAGCTCGGGGTACATGTCGCGTCTCACGTCTCGTCGCTTTGGCGGTTGCCTCTGAACTAGATAGAACACATGAGCACGTAATTTAGTAGCCGCTTTAGCGCTTTTGTGTGTGAAAATCAGAACGACAACAAAAGCATAGCATAGAGTATCCCACTATCCCTCTCTCCATCTCCATCTCCTTCTCCACCTCCCACTCCCTTCATTTCCCTCTTTCGTAGCGTTTTCCATTAACCTATGTGGCTTGTTGTTTATGGTCATGTGCCTCATTGGGATCAGGGGCACTTTGTGTGTGGGTCCGGTTTTTGCCGTTAATTCCTTTTTATTAATAGCCAGCGACACAATAGCGAATGGAAAAGAGCAAAAAATACAACAACACCAACAACAACATCGAAAATAGAGGAAAATCGAGGAGAGAAAAAGCAAACTAATTTTGTTTGCTAAACGGGAACCTAAACGAGCCTCCGACCATGACGCAAAACTAATCAGTTTTTTTGGTCTCGACATGAACTGAGAGTAATGTTATTGTCTGCTTAAATGGAGAACAATTTTGTTATTGTCGTTGTAATGTTATTTATTGGAGAAGACCTAGTGTAATAAACGTTAGTTGGAATAAGTTGAGGTATCTGAAAATTTAACGAAATCTTAATAGATAACATTTTAGAAGTAAAACCAATAATCAATTTTGAATTATTTACGGAAATTTTTATCAAACGAGAAAAAAACTACACATATTTAATGTGTTTCGTAACTTTGGTAAAAATTTGAATTAAGTCCCGAAAAACCGGTTTCGAAAATCCACCCTACAGTCGAAAAATTAGTGAAAAATATAAAACGTAAAGAGATTTTTTTAATTTTAATGTGATTGTATTAAAACTTATTGACAAGACTTAATCCAACTGATAATATAAATTTGTTTTATAGATTGTAATAAATTTCCCCCCACTGTGGATAAAGGAGCATCTAAATCAACAGTATATGAATGAATTGTGGAATTTTCAATTGATGAAAGATTACTTCAAAATTGTTGTTTCCTTTTATCATTGATCGAAAGTTCTACTTGAAGTCTTTTTAATTAAATCGCACACGTGCCTTTACTAGACAATTGCTGGAAATTGACAATAAATTACAATTGATTAATCTAAACAAAAAAATAAATAACAAAATTCTAAAAGCCCTCGTACTGATATGAGGTGAATGAATAAATCAGTAGATAATGAAATGCGCAATTCTTTCATATAGACGTTATAATTTATTAATGCTGCTGATAAAAAACTTAAAATATACAATACACATATACATAGTTATAATTAGGAGAGGAGTTTTGGTTATAAGTAGAGTTAATCGCATTGTTTACTCGGCATCGCTGGCCACGGACATGTCGGGAACCAGATCGACATTGGCATCGGTTTCAACTATTGACGGGGTAGGGAGTCACAATGGGAACAAAGGAAAAAGAGAGGGGAAGAGAACTTACCCTCATCCTGAGAATCGGCGACAACGGACATGTCGGGGACCAGATCGGCATCAGCATTGATCTGAGCAGCTAAAGGAATCGCGGGTTAGAAAAGATCAAACCTATAGAAATCGGAACTTACGCTCAATGTCCTCGGCATCGGCGGCAACGGACATATCGGGAATCAGATCAGCATCAGCATTGATCTCAACAGCTAAAGTAATCGCGAGTTAAAAAAGATAAAAAACCTATAGAAATCAGAACTTACGCTCAATATCCTCGGCATCGGCGGCAACGGACATATCAGGAACCAGATCAGCATCAGCATTGATCTCAACAGCTAATGGAATCGCGGGTTAGAAAAGTTCAAATCTATAAAACTCGGAACTTACTCTCAATATCTTCGGCATCGGCGGCAACGGACATATCGGGGACAGCAGCAATCTCCTGAGGTTCAGCACCGTCGACCTCGAAGAGTTGAGCCTCGGAATTGCGGGGTGTCGCATCATCGGCATCGCTGGCCACGGACATATCAGGCACCTGAATAGTATCCTTGCCATCCTCGATTGTAGACATGTCGGGAATCAGATCGACATTGTCCAGCTGGGTCCTTGGCACCGCAGCACCGTAGACGAGGGGCAGAAGAAGTGCGATGATTGCGAGGTATTTCATTGTAGACTGTCTTAGAGTTCACTAAACGTGCACACCCATTGCCAACGCGTTTTTATAGGTAGCTCTTATCAATTATCATTTAATTTACAAGCCACCGACGAGTGCTCTCCAGATAAGATTTTCCCCAGGCCAAAGAAGAATGGCAAATCTACATGCTATATAAATATAAATTTTGTCGAGTGTGTTACCCGATCTCAATAGTTGTTTTGTATAATAAATACTTAGTTCATACAGCTGATAAGCAGTGAAATTGAGAGATATTCTTATGGATGTGATTGTATTTCCTTTTCACAAACAAATTGCAGTTGTTAAAAGATGTTTACTACCTTTTTATTATACCCTGTACTCTGTGAAAATTTACATAAAAAGTCATAATAATACTCTGCAAGACAATGTAGCTGACAGGAAAACGGATATTTCGTAGTCGACCATTAGGGACTCTTAGAAACATCCCCTAAATAAAACCAAAATCACGAGAAAAACTTCAACAAATTTGAGAACTACAAATTTTATTTGAATAATATGAAAAGCATTTACAAACTAAATAGTAATATTTCTGTCTTCAATGTCGAAAATTAATCAATATTCAAAGCTGAATAAACATTTCAATATATCATTAACATTAATAAATGTATGTGTGTGTGTGTGTGAATATGTCTACAATTTAATAAAAAAATTTATATATATCAATTGATTTGATAAAAATTCGAAGATTAATAATTTTTATGCTTAAAACCTATAAAAACAGATTTCGAAATTCCAAGGAATTTTATAGTGGTTATTGTTAGTATTTTTGGGAGGACTACATGCCCAATATGTCATCGTCCATGTTGTCCTGCGGCTCCCGCTTGAGGCGACTCATGTCAAAGTAATCGGCTGCAATGACGCCCGCCATTTCCGTCTCCTGGTGCTCTTTTTCTGCAGCGGAACTGGCTGCCTGGGCTTGGGAAGGGGATGGGGTTTTGGATTGGGTTTGAACAGGATTTTGAGGACGAGAGTCGCCCAGGAGATTGGCCACATTGGGAACTGAGTTCGACTTGCCCTGCAGGAGAGATATGCCCGTTTGGGGGGCAGGACGAATCGCCGAGACGGACGATTTCTGCTGGGAACTGCCCTTCACATTGGCAATGACCATGCCCCGCTTCAGTGGCGGTGTGGATACCGAGGAGCCGCTCGTGTTGTTGCCACGTACCGAGTTGGGAGCGGTAAAGCCGTTGAAGGATCCTCCCTGAATGCTGGAAATCTGCGGCGTCTTCTGTGGAACGGTGACGCCTCCAGTGGGCGAAAGTTGCTTCTGGGCAACAGCAGCGGCATGACGCACCAGGAGACTGTTGCCCGGAGCAATGGCATGGGACTGTGGACTGTGGGAGTAGCGTACACGCTGCTGGGGCGGCACCGCGGAATGCGTGGGATTCCCCAGGCGGCGTTTAAGAGTTTCCATCACGAGGTTGTTGCCCGGCGAGGAGCCGGAAGCGAAAGCGCCGGCGGCAGCGGGAGAGGTCAAGGTAGCGGTGGGTCCACCGGCACCGCAGATCGAGAAGCGTCTGGCCATTTGACGCACCAAGACGGGCTCCTTGGAGGTACCTCCAGTCAATGTTGGCTGGACACCTGGTGACGCCTTGCTAGCTCCTCCTGGGCTAGGGGCAAATAAGTTGGTCAAGGGATCGAGAATGCGTGGAGCCTTGGGACTGCTGTTGGGCACCACAAAGGTTCCACTTCCGCCCGGTGTTGCCCGGGAGCTGCTCGGGTTGCTATCGATGCTGTCCTTGCGCATGAGCACCACTGAATTTGGGAAGGCATATCCTGCGGAAAGTACTTTCGTGTTGTTGGTCCCTGGGTGGATCCGATATACCTTCTTCTCTTCGTCAACTGCTCCTGGAGTTGCCGCCAATTGCCTGATAACTCGCTGTTGACCCTTTTGGATTCCCCCGCGACCAACGGTCGTGACTTTAGCTGCAACTGGAGTGGGAGTGGGAGTGGGAGGGGAACCTAAGGTCGAGTGCTTGGCAGCACTCACCATGGTAACCAGCTCCCGGACCAGACGCAGTTCCGGATCCGAGACGTTCTCAAAGCCGGACGGTGTGTTGATGTTGAAGTGTTGGACTTCTCCGCTGTTGGGAAAGTCGGTGGCATCGTCGAATGTCTCCATCAAAGCCTGGAAGATCTTCTGCTTGAAGTGCATCTTCTGTCGCGAGTTCATCTCTCGCATCTGAGGTCGCACCATGTCCAGGAAATAATCATCGGACAAGATATCCTGACACCTCGTCTGCGTGGATCGCTCAATCCGCTTGACAATGGTCGTAACCGGCGGAGTTGTGCTCACAATTGGAGAGGCGGTGATGGAAGCCGTCACGGTTCCCATGCCGGAAGTAGATGAGCTGATGGTGTTAGTGTTGTGGCTGCTTACGGGACCGCTGGTGGTGCTTATGACCAAAGTGTTGCTCGAGGAAACAAGACGTTGCAGAGGAGGAGATGATGATGAGGAGACGGGCAGTGGTGGAGTCTTTAGAGCATCCACCGACATGGGAGCGGGAGGACGAGGGGCCGCTGTCGTGGGCACGGTAAAGGTACGCTTGGCAGGATTAACTGCCACTCGAGCTGGACCTGGCGGACAACCTACGCCATTGTATTGACGCACCGGAAAAGGCTGCGTCGCTGGCTGCAACTGCTGCTGTTGCTGCGACTGTTGCTGGGCGGGCACAGCGCCAGGACGACGTGCCAGGACCAGTTGATGGGACCCCGGAGCTGCAGCACGCGGACGAGGAAAGATGTCATCTCTGGGGCTCATTTGAACAGGAGATGACTTGGGTGTCGCCGGTTTTGAAGGCGGTTTAGGCTGAGTCTTTACAGGAGCTGGGTTTGCGGCCAGGCTGCTCCTGGGCAAGGGTGTCATCTTGACGGGGGATGTGGAGCTGCGCAGACTGTTGGCAGCAGCAACACACATCGACTTGCGTCGTTGGAGTCGTGTGACTCGTTGCTCCGTGACCTTCTGGATGGGCAAATCCTTGACTTTGGCTGGCATCCGACGTCGGCGACGCCCTCCGCCAATGCTTGCCGTCTCATCGGGGCAATCGTCGGCCATGTGATCGAAGGAAACAGCAGTGACAACAGGCACAATGTCTGATGGCTTCTTGCCGATGATTAGACAGTTGGGAGATGCCTTGTTGCTCTGTTTGATGAAGAACTCCGCCTTCTTGGCGTTAAGGTTAACGTTCACAGTGGCAACGGAAATCGGTTTAAAATCGTCGGTAGAGGGCGTGCCGCGATCCTCCGACAGATCCTTGTCGTCGGCGGGAGAACTGTTCTTCTCCTCCTCCTCTTCTTCCTCTTCGCTGTCCAGCTCCTTTTGTTGCTGATTCTCTAGTTGTTTCTTATTCTCTGTTTCCTTCAACGTTTCTTCTTTCTCCGACTTCTCTGCTTCCTTCGACTTCACTTCTTTTGATTTCACCACTTCCTTTGACTTCTCTTCTTCCTTTTCCTTTTTGCTTTCGCTCTCACTTTCTGACTGCGTCTTCGTTGTCTGTCTTAGCTTTGACAACGGCTGATCATCGAATGACTCTAAATTGTCCTTCTCTTTGCCTTTATAGTCTTTCTCTATCGACGGCTCTTTGCTAGTGCTATCTCGCTCTCGCTCAATCGAATCCTTGACATCTGACAGAGACAGGTGCTCATTTAAAAACTTCAACTCATCGGCCAAATAGAAGGTGGGCCTCTTCAACCCGACGCGATTCCGATGACTGTCCGTATTCATCCAACGAACATAATCGGCTCGGATTTGACGCCAGCGTCGTTTACATTTTTCCACTGAACGCGTTAGAAAAAAAGAGACAAATATATGTGGTGCATACAGTAGAGTTAAAGGAACAACAGGGATAATTATATATACACACAAAAGCCGAGTTAAAATTACAGAAGGCAGGTAAATTGGGTGATTGGGTGTTTTATTCCTATACCTGAGCCCCTTATTAGTCTGGAAACCCAACTGAGCAAACAGATGTCACAAACAGATTACGGACTACCCACAAAATCGGCGGTCATAATATCCTTACATTAATCCCAACTCAATAAGCGCCATAAATGTAAACAAAAATTGTCTAAGAAACATTCCTAAGTTATTATTAGCAAGATCTTGCACACATGACTGTAAAGCTTGACCTGATTTTTAATAGTCTATCACGAAAATCCATTTTATCTACAGTAAAATCGTTTACGTGTAGAAGATTCAATATTCTTGCGTGACGATTCTTTTCATTTACCAACAAAAATATTATATACAATAATTTGATAAAAAGAATTAAAAATTAAATAGAAAACCATATCTTTCAATTTGTTGTGACTGTGAGTATAATTCTATATTTAATGAATATTTAGGCGCTAAAAGGATTGATGTTAGAAGAAGAAAATACTTTATTTTATTTTTTGACCCAACACAGCAAAGTTGCCATTATAAAAGATAAAAACATAACAAATTATATTAAAAAAAAATTATTTTTTAATTTTTTTGATCGAATAAAGTTTCTATTCTATTCTTATTATTTCGCACTCGTCTGTATATGATTTGGAATAAGCACAAGAATAAGGGATGTTTCTGTTAAGTATAAATATAACGTTTTGCGAGTTCATGTCTATTGGCTGTAAATAAGGTCGACATTTCACTTTGCTTATTCATTTTAAACTATATTTACAACATTTGCGACAAATTTCAGGATGTAAACATCGCCCAACTCTACTAAGCAATGGGTCATTACCTCTAAGGGCCTCTAGAATTTGTTATATTTTTAACAACGCAATATACATACATTCTTAGGATCAAAAAGTACCAAAGAAAGCATTCAGAAAAGTAATATAAATCGGCATGTAAAGATGAGTTCAGTTTTAATACGTTGTAATTATATTTATAACTATTTTATGCATTTGTAAACTATATTATAAACTAGTCGGAAAGGCAATAGTCGAACTCCCGACTATAGGATATCCGTTACTTGGAATATATGTATGTAAAGTATTTTGCGAATTTTAAATTCTAAGGAAATAAAAACTCTAAGTTTATAATGATAGCAGTAAATAATTAAAGTTAACAGTTAAATCATTTAAAAACCCTTCAAAGTACTTTAAAGTAATAACTATCCGAAAAAATATTCGACAAAACATTTATTTTATATTGAATATTCCTAAAATATAGAAACGGGCTCCATCCTGTGCGCAGGCACACCGAAGATTTAATGCCCTTGCAGAGCCCTGATTGTTACAATGACAACCAAATTCATTCAGGACGTATAAGACAAAAGAATATTCATAATCAGCGAGTGATTGACATATCTCCAGAAACAACAATCCTTTCTATGGCAGGTATACGATATAGTAGACTAATCTTAACCAAATTTGGCCAGGATGTATAAAACCAATTATAATGCATATTCGGTCAAATTGGTTGAGATACCTTAACAACCATAAACGTTTTTCATATTAAATCTTGATGTTCGACAAATCTGTCCTATGCCAGCTATATGATATACTGGACCGATTTGAACCAATATTGGATATATAAAACCAACTGTAATGCATATTAATTGAGATATCTCGGAAAACAAAAAGTTTTTCATACTAAAACTTGATTTTCGACCGATCGTTTCTATGGCAGCTATATGATATAGTGGTACGATTTGAACCAATTTTGGTCAGGATGTATAAGACCAACTTGAATGCATATTCTCTCAAATTGGTTGAGATATCTCAGAAAAAAAAAAGGTTTTCCATATATATATACATCTTATAGTCTCTGAGATCAAGGCGCTCACACTGACGGACAGACAGACGGACAGACAGGCTGTTGATGCTAATCAAAAATATATATACTTTATAGGGTCTGCCACGCCTCATTCTGCCTGATAAGCACATTTGCACGAATACAATATACCCTTTTACTTAATTTTTAAGTAACGGGTATAAAAATAAATAAAGGAAGGAGAGAGAGAGGTCGTTTCGACAGCTGGCATTCGACTATAATGTTGGTAAATTAACTATTTAGGATATCTAATTAATATCATATAAAAAATAAAAACATAAATATAAATAAAAACTAGTCGGAAAGGCTACAGTCGAGCTCCCGACTGTAGGATACCCGTTACTTCTTTGAATATATATAAAGTATTTTCCGAATTTTAGATTCTAAAGATATAAAAACTCTAAGTTTATAATGACAACTGAAAACAAAGTTAACCCCATAAAAGTACTTTAATGTAATAACTACCCGAAAAAATATTCGACAAAACATTTATTTTATATTGAATATTCCTAAAATATAGAAAAGGGCATCCGCCCTGTTTGTTACAATGACCACGATATGATATAGTGAACCTGTTAAAACCAAATTCATTCAGGACGTATAAGACAAAATAATATTCATAATCAGCGAGTGATTGACAGAAACTCCAGAAACTCTCCAGATTGACAAATCTCCAGAAACAACAATAATTTTCACCATAATTCTTAACGACCAATTCTTTCTATGGCAGATATATGATATAGTAGACCGATCTTAACCAATTTTGGACTTATATTGGACATATTCTGTAAAATCGGTTAAGATATCGTAATAAACAAAAAAGTTGTTTGATATTCGACAAATTGGTTCTGTTGCAGCTATATGATATAGTGGATATAACCAATTTTGGTTACGATGTAAAGGACGAACTATAATGCATATTCTGTCAGTCTGGTTGAGATATCTCGGAAAACAAAAAAGTTTTTCATACTACAACTTGATTTTCGACCGATAGTTCGTATGGCAGCTATATGATATAGTGGACCGATTTGAATCAATTTTGGTCAGGATATATAAAACCAACTTAAATACATATCCTGTCAAATTTGTTAAGATATCCCAGAAAACAAAAGAGTTTTTCATACTAAAACTTGATTTACGACCGATCGTTCATATGGCAGCTATATGATATAGTGGTCCGATCGAAAATTTAAAACAAACTTGATCTGCGTGGGGTTTACAGAAGTCTGTGTACCAAATTTGGTTGCTCTACCCCTTATAGTCTCTGAGATCTAGGCGCTCACACAGACGGACAGACGGACGGACAGACGGACATGGCTATATCGACTCGGCTCTTGATGCTGATCAAGAATATATATACTTTATAGGGTCTGCCACGCCTCCTTCTGCCTGTTACGCACATTTGCACGAATACAATATACCCTTTTACTTAATTTTTAAGTAACGGGTATAAAAACCAGTAAGGCGGAGACTTGACTGATATCTATCATCGAGTCCCGAAAAAATTATATATTAAAACCAACGCGAGTGCAGATTTTATATCGATTAATCGATCACAATTATTAAAAACATTGATAATTTCTGAAACATCAATTATTTTCCAGCCCTGCATTGCAGAGCTGCCCTGCAGGGACAAATAAATAAATAAATACTTAATTTAAATGATAATCATGAGGGAGAATTATATTTTATAATAAAAAATTAAATGGCTTTGGCTTACATATTTAATTTTTTGAAATACAAATTTGAAAACATTGATTATCAAAAGTTCATTTTTCATGCTGTCCAAGTTTAACATTCAAATATAATATAATACATATATAATTTGAGTAACGGGTATCTCATAGTCGGAGAGAAACTATATCGTTTTTAATTACTTTAAGATATGTATTATTGTATATTATATTTTTATTTTTCCTTTACAATGAAAATAAAATCTTTCAAATTCATTTTAAAGTATCAGGCATAAAAATTTTATCATTTCAATTATTTTTAATTATCGCAAATTAATTTTGAAATAACAATTCGTTAAATCGAATTCAAATGCAAATAAACGTCAGTTTCCAGCACTGGACGCACTGCCAACTCGTTTGCAGCGGCCAACGATTGAAAGTGACAGGCGATATCCGATAACAATAATCGCGAATGCGCACGCCTCGCTTTGCAACACTACTTACCCGACACTCCCGTCTCCGAAGCCACCATGTCCCAACAATTCTCTGACGGCTGTCTTTTCCTATGATGTTCATGATTTGGATCATATAAAATCGATTGTTTCTCAATAGCGCGGCATAGTCTCACGTTTGATTTGAATGCTGGACTTTTCGCCGAACCATACACTGACATTTTTCAACAGCTAAAAACGCACACCAACGAGCACTTTGTGTAAATATGATTTTAATTTTACTTCACTACACGAAACTGGCGAGAAACTTGCACGACACCAACACGCGTCGCTGAAGTACAACTGAATGAGACAGCTGCGAGAACGACACACATTCTCTCACACACACACACACACACACTTGCTGGCTGCCAGAGAGTGCAAGCGTACTCAGAGAGGCGATTACATTAGTGTTGCTGTTGGTGTTGGTGATACAAGCTGAATTGGCAGGTCAAGCTGGAGGGTTGCATTATTATTGCTGCTGTCGATAAATACACGGCAACAAAGCTCTACTTCCAATACATTATATAAAGCCTATATTTACTCGCCATTTAGTGTTATATGCAAGCCAACTAATTTGGTTTGCCGGTTGCCACTTTTTGATTAACTATTATAGGGTAAGAATTGTTAAAACTATGTAAATCAAATTGCGAAAAACCAGGGTCTCAACATCACCATATTTTCTACAATAACTGCAACCGATCAAATATCGTTGCCAGTTGTTATTTATTCACCAACTCGCTGCTGCTGCTACTTTACAGCTGGCAACGCCGAAACTCTCTTGCTCTCTGAGAGCGCACATGTTGTTGTGTGCGTGAGCACTGGCGTAGTGTTGTTTTGGTAACGAGTCGAGGGTTCATTATCTCAGTATTTGACGACCCCTTTGCATTTTAGAGCTTGTCGACGGCGCCCATGTTATAATTGAGTTGGTTTCTTTATTTTTTGCCGGCGCAAAGTTGTTTATGACAATAACAATGTATAAGTATGAATGATGTACAAATACATTTGCATGCATGTATGTATGTACATGATTCATATTGCAAATTTAATATTATTCAATTCGAGATTAATTATTGAGTGTTGTTGAAAATTAACATACTAGATGTTGGCGTTTCAATTGCTGTCGCATTTTTCAATATTGTTATCAATTTTCAAAAGCAACACCGGCTGTGAGAACTGTCAAGAGAGGAAGACGGAGAGCGAAAGCGAGAGAGCGAGAGTGAATGCCAAATAGTATGGTAAATTGCATGAGTGTGCGTGTAAAAAACTCAACAACAGCAATTTCACCGCAACAGCAGCAGCATCAACAACAACAGCAGCAGCAGCGGTCGTAGCAGCAGCATCAGCAACAAAAGGCAACCTAAACCAACAGCAGATATTAGAAAATTCAGTGCACAAAGCAATAAACGAGTACAACAAATTGCAGGTAAGTGAATGCAGTGCAGGCCAAATGCAGAACAGGCAAATTGCAATAAACGTAATTGTTGCTGCCATTACATAGAAAACGCGCCAAACAGCTGTTGCGCCCTACAGGCGAGAGGAATGTCCGAAACGTTTTGTCGTCTGGACATGCAGCAACGAGAATTCGTTTCTCTTGTCACCTGTGCGCAACCGTCGTTTGTTTTGGCCTGCGTCTCTATGTATGTAAATGTGAGCGTGAGTGTATATATGTAAATGGGTGACTGCACGTGTGTGTGTGAGTGTGTGTGATGGAGAGAGCGTCAGTTGCTGTGGAAACGGACGCAACGAAGTTGCAGTTTTGCTTTGGACAACAACACAGTGTTGCTGCGCAGTTAACGACTCGAGTAAATTGTTGTTGTATTTCTTCTTTTTTTTTTTTAAAGCAACAACGGCTACAAAATGAACACACGACGCAGCACAGGCAGCATTAACAACAACAACAACAACAGCAAGATGAGCATGAGCAGATTCTATGTGGCATCGTTCACCACAAAGACAATAACGCCGGAACTGCACGCGATCAATGCGAAGATCTGTCGCCTGGTCGAGAAGCATCCTTGCATGTATGATCGCTCGCATCCCTCGTACATGCGAAAGTCGCATGTGGAGCGCGCCTGGGAGGACATTTCCAAGGAGATGAACGATGGCGGTAAGCGGGCAACTCGATATACATATATGTATTTCAAATCTGTAAATTAATCGACTATCGATTTCCAGTTGACAACTGCAAGGAACGTTTCCGCAACATTCGCACCAGTTTTGCACGATCTATTAATGTGCAACGTGGTTCGAATCGCATCAAGCCGTATTATCTGAGCGAGGAATTGGAGTTTTTAAAAAAACATATAACTCCCGGCGTGCCTGTTCCCGTAAAGGGCAGACGTTCACGTGACAGCATTCGCAAGGGCGACGATAACGACGACTATGATGACAACGAGAACGATGATGAGGAAAACCCGGGGGCACTGGTCCACATAAAGCACTCGATGAGCAGCGATGAGCAGGAGAATGACAACAGCAGCGATAGCTCCGAGTGGGTGACTCAGGAGCATGCGCAGAGTATTGTCAGTCAAACGAAGGAGAAGCCCGAATCCGAGTTGGCCTCACAGAGCGACGATGACGAGCAGAAGCCAACAACAAATGTGTTGCCGGCTAATTTCATGCCACGTGCCTGCCCAATTCCGCCCAAAAAACGACGACGCATGGTCGCCGAAGTGACGCCACCGAATGAGGTAAGCAAATGCAAATGCAACGTGAACTGTCACATGGCACATACTAAAGATAACTTCATTCTCTGCAGCCTGTTGCCAATAACGTGGACACAAATGCCGTAACTGCTGCGGATAACAAGCCCCCATCATTGGATTTTGATGACGCCTTCTTGCAGGGTCTGCGTCCGGAAATGAATCACATGAACTTCCATCAGAAACTGTACTTTAAGCGTCGCGTTTACGAACTGCTCGGCGAGATATTTGAGGACCGCGACCGGGCCAGCAGTCAACCACAAGCTAATGGACAGATGACAGCAAATCCCTCGCCCACAACACTGCAGCACTTGG
Source organism: Drosophila kuntzei (assembly GCA_035042165.1). Classification (NCBI taxonomy): domain Eukaryota; kingdom Metazoa; phylum Arthropoda; class Insecta; order Diptera; family Drosophilidae; genus Drosophila; species Drosophila kuntzei. The sequence goes on from JAWNLU010001704.1 coordinate 511,308, forward strand.
GTCTGTTGGCCCGCACGGGTGCCTTACAGCTGCCCAAGCTGGCCCCCCGACCTGCCAAAGATCTCTAAGTTGAGTTATCAAATGCAACCCAACAATTGCCCAAAGACGGCCACAGCTAAATGCTGCTGTGTTAATCTCTCCGAATTTACGATGTACAGTAACTTCACTTACCACTAACTATAAGACGTTATGATGTTGAACGAGTAATATTTACATTAGATTCTATTTACCTTTATATGTAATTACGATTAAGCATCGGCTTGACTGAGCTCGGTTCAGGCCAACAAATATACCAAAAGTCGACTTGGTATATAATAAACTGCTGTCCTCTTTCAATCAAAAGGATGTTCTGGACGTAAAGAGATTATCCTTTTTTAATAAAACAAACAGCAAACTGAAAAACAAATGTATAATTTTATATTTCACATGTTATCAAATTGGATTTAAATAAAAAAGAAAACATTAATCACTTGCAAAATTTAATGCTTTGGTTTGAATAAATTTAATTGGCAAAGAGTGTTGCATACTTTTAGGCAGCATATTAAATTTCAAAAGTTACTAACTTTAGTCTGCCTACATAAAATAGTTTACAACTCTGCCTCTTTGTATAAAAATTTTGCAATTTAAGAAATATTTTTAAACGTTTACACTGAAAATGTACAGATAAAATTACCTTCAATGATATAATTTTCCCAACTGAATAGTTTAATGAGCAAACAAGATGATCTTAGGGTCACAGATCTTTAAGAAATATACTTTTCGTATAGAAAAAATGCATTTTCACTTTGCGAAACGAAAATTCGTATTCAGTTGTAAAATGCTACGATTCGATATTTTCCGAGATATCTTGTTATCGAACTATCGTTCGTATCGATTTTCCAGTCTTTTTAAGCATCTCTGACTTCGACAAAGCAGCTCTTCAAAACCCTAAAGGATATTATTTAAATATTGTATAATTTGTTTATTATGTAAGTATTATACATACAATTATAGTATATATATAATATTTTTTAGCAAATACTTTTGTAAACGTAAACATTGATTTTGTTGTGGTTTAAATAATATAAGTAATAATTATTAAGAATAATATATATGTATATTGTTCCCGCATAATTTATGGCATAAAATGCATCAAATATTATTGTTGTATTTTCTTTTTCCCCATTTTCTTTTGGATATATATTTAGAAATTGTATATCAATATTATGTATAAGGAAATCTGAATTTTCTTCGCATCGATTTTATGTTTTAAATAATGTAAATTAGTTAAGATATAAGAATATTTATGTACAATCATCGATATATGCATGTATATACGTTTATAGGGCGGTGGTTAATGCGACCGCATCCATTAATAAAAGTTTAAGCAATTGCACTTTAAATTATTTAAATATATGTTGATTACGATTACGTTTTACGATTAATATAAAAATTGTATAGATCGTTTTCTAAATGCAGAAACAAAAACTTGCAACATTTCTTTCATTTTCTTCTTTAAGCTTAAATCTAACAAATTGTGGCGCATTCTATATCAGCATTCTCTTCATCTCCATCATGATCATCATTAGCTTTAGGCAAATAAAATCTTGACCGGACCCAGAGGCAACTGCTTCATGTAGTTCCAGGCATCGACTCTTGTCATGCGCGCCGTGGATGCACCATTGATACTGAGGATCTCATCGCCATTTCGCACCTGATTGGTCTTCTGGGCAGCTCCACCTAAGGATGAGAGAGCGGAATTAGAGGGAGAGCTAGAGAGGAGTAAAGAGGTATTCCAACTCACCCATAAAAACCTTCTTGACAATCAGCGGGCGATTGCCCAATGGCGAGTCAAAACCTCCCTCGATGGAGAAGCCCAATCCACAGCTATCCTTGACAATTTCCACACTACGTGCACCGCCTCCAGAAGCAGCATCCTCAGCTGAAGGAGAGTAGAGAAATTTAGTTATGCTTGATCATCAGGATCTTCAAGTGATAACACTTACCTTGAGCACGTATCTCAGCAGCAATGGCATGACGTGCCTCTGCAGCACGTTCCAGCAGCTCACTGGTGCTCAGCTTGGCGGCATCTCCGCGAGAGAGTTGACGTCTTGCCCGGATGCCTGCAATGGTGGCTTCCGCATCATTGCTGTTGCCCTCATCCAACAGACTGGCAGGCTGTTGGGGGCTGCTTGTTCCTGTGCTGGGAGTGCTCGGGATGCTGGGCACTGTGGCGCCACCGCCCTCACTGGATACTATGTCCAGATCTAGATCGAGGGAACGTGATGCCTTATGATAATTGCGCTTGCGTTCGTAATCCAACTCCGTGGGCTTCTCATTCAGCGAACTGAGTGAGCCGAGCGAGGAGCGTTTCTTGTTCAGCGGTTTGATGATCAGCGACTCGGAGCGTGTGACAACAAGGACAACCTCAGGACGGGGTGTCTAGAAGAGGGAGAGAGAATGTGAGTTATGGTGAGAGAGGCAGAGGTAGGGAGGATTAAAGACTAGGGATGCCTAGGGATTGATGTCGAAATATATCGGTGTTTCTTAATAAGATCGTATACTTATACTTATCGATGTTTGTTCAATAATCTCAAATTTAATGAATTTTCATATTAAAAAACTAAATTATAAGTTTTTTGGACTGTTTTTATAAAAAATACATGTTTCTTTGCGATTATCAATATGAAAAAGTCAAAAATGGGTAGTCGAATATGTTTAAGAGAAATACATATATTTAAACTGTGTGATAACGAATGAAGTGATTGATTACAGAGCATCTAGTTAGCTTACTTGTTTGATTGAGTCCCATTATCGTTCTTTCATTTGATTATATTTGATTATACGACTATACTAAATCCATCTATTGAATTAGAATAAACTACTCTATCATTAAAAATTATATAAAGTGACCCAATTCTCGGTACATCGGTAGACATAAGAAGCAAGACAAAACATATTCAGTCCTTTTCCGGCTTACAAATATAAATTTTCATGTAGAGTTTATACTATGTATATAAAATTTATATTTTTTCACTTTATCAGACTTAAATTCACCAACTCAAACCAAATTTCATCCCAAAATTGGTCCAAAATAATATTAAAACGGGTGAAAGATATACACTGCCGAAGAATCTTGCCGAAAATAAAAACCGTAACAGGCCTGATAGAAACAGTGATGATCTACCACACCCACAGTTCTTTTTGGTGGTAAACTTCCTATTTTATTACATTTTTGATCTAATTGCATCAAGATCGGATAATTACGTATATAACGTATTTTAGGGCTGTTATCAGTTTTTAAGCAATTCAAGCCCCTAAAAGTATGATGTATTTTTTATACATATGGAGTTTCAAATTTATAAGTAGTTTTAATTTTATCTGAATGGAATTACGAATATCACATGGTCGAGGACTTGTCTATAGTCTTCCAACTTATCAATTTCTTTAAAAAAAAACCAATTGAGGACTCACCTTTAGCACGCTGATGGACTCCCGATGGGTCAATCCACGCATGCTCATGCCATTGACGGCCAAGATGCGATCGCCCTTCTTCAAGCGACCATCTTTGGCAGCTGGTGTGTTGCTCAAGATCTTGTGGATCTACAAAGAGAGAGATATATAGATTAATCCCATATTTAATTGGGAATTGATTGAGTCTTACGGTTATCTCTTTAGCCTCGTAGTCGGATCCTCCGGCCAGTGTGATGCCAATGCTGCTCTCCGGCGTATCCCGTTGCAGCACAATGATGAATGCCTCGGGTGTCTTCAGTGGAGGATCTGCCTCCTCGACAATCTGCTGAACATCCTGGGCGGTTATCAAGCTCTGATTGCTGCCCAGCGATGAGAAGCTACCGAATTCCGTGGCCGTCTCCTGTGTGGTGCTCACATTCTGTGTGGTTGAACTCACACCCGATGAGCTGGAAGCCAGCGAATCCAATGAACTGAAGCGTTCATGATGTGGCTTTGTGGCAACAACCACTGTGGCAATTGCCTTGTGCACAGGCGGAGTTTGTGCCGCTGCAGCAGCTGCGGCGGCTGCGGTGCGTTCGAATTTCTCACGCAACTCGGCGGTGGTTTGCGACTTGTTGGCGGTGCTGGCCAGCTTTGGGGTCTGGGTGCGTTGGGCCAACGGACTGATCACGGGTTTGGCCTGGACCAGTTGCAACTTGGCCCGTTGCGTGGGATCCGCCTTGAAGCTCGCCTTGCGCTCCTCATCAATGAACATGGCACTGATCTTGGCCGGCGTATCCGATCTCCGGCTGCTGTCATCCGTATCCGAGGTCAGCTCCACATAGGCAGCCACATTGATCAGCTTATCCACCACCAACTGTTTCACCTGCAGTTGATGATGTTGTAATTGTTGTTGTTGGGATTTGTAGCTCGACTTGATGCGACGTCCATTGAGGACGCAAGCTTCTCCATCGGTGCTATCGTTGTCATTGTCATTGCTGTTGTCCTGGCCACGACTCTTGGCGCTGCGACACTTGGCCGACGCAAGGATACTCTTCCTGTTGCCCAAGGTCAATTCACTTCCGTTAGCACTGCCAGAACCGTTCAGCTGGCACTTGAGGACACGTCGGGTGAGGTCAACGGTGGGTGTGCTGCCCAGGGAACTGCAGCTGGCCTGGGATCCCGCCGAGGAGCCCGACGTCAATGTGGAGGTGTTGGAGCTGGCTATCGATGTGTTCGTCTCCGAGCTGAGAGTTCGCGTCAACGCAAACTTCTCCGGCGGCGTCGGCACACGTGCCGTATTGGAGAACACCGAGTCCGTGTCGCTCTCCTGATCCCCCAGAAACTGGGACTGCAACTGTGGCTGGGCAAGATTTGGTCGGCTGGGCGTGATCACAGCGCTGACGAGAGAAGTGCGCGGCGGCTTTGCCGGTGGCTGCGACAATTGCGACTCCAAGGGACGACGTTGAGTTGTCGAGAAGATGCTCCGATAGCTACTAATGTTGTTATTGATGTTGTTGATATTGGTGTTGCTGTTGTTGGTGTTGCTGATGGTGTGTCTGAGTGGACGTGTCTCGCCCAGGCCGCTGTCCGTGGAATCCTCGCCGCTGGCCGCCTTCACCTGGCTCTTGATCTCCGGCAAGTCCAAAATGGGCTCCAGCAGCTGCGGTCTCTCCGGGATGACTAGGCCACGCAGCTTGGACAGACTGCGACGCCGCTGCTCCAAGATGTTGGTAATGGCCGCCTTCCGGGTCGCCGCATCCCCCTCCCCGGAGAAACTTATCCGACGCTCCACAGCCGACGCAGAGGCGGAGGCGGATGCCATTCCATGACTGCGACGCGGCAGGGAGGCGTAACTGTAGTTGCTAGTGGGCGTGGCCAGTGTGTGCAGCGAGTACATGGAATCGGCGACATGCAGCTGTGGTAACTGCTTGGCCAGCTGATATTGACGCTGTGCGTCATTCAGATTCTCCACGCTCATCGCACGCGTCTTCAGCGACGTCGGAGGCGTTGAGGAGGCGGCTTCCAACAGATTCTCGCTGCTCATGTTGAGCGGCTTGCGGGAGAAGCTCGATACGGAGGCGGAAACGGAGACGGAACTGGAACTGGGAGTGGCTGTGGGAGTGGGCGGTGCAATTGTGTCCAGTTCGCTGCTGGAGGAGAACATGGCAATCTTATCGCGCACCGATTTCTCCGACTTTTCGTCCTTGCGCCAATCGCTCGGTTTACGCGGCGCATTGGCGCTCGAGGAACGTTTGTAATCACGGCCGCTAGATGGCGCTGCAGCTGTTGTCATGTCCATTGCACGTGACGCATGACGTGCATCCTCCACATTAATGACCAAATCCTGGCGATAAACCTTCCTAGGCACTGTCGGAGGGGGTCCAGTTTTGGGCAATGGCGGAGCAGTCTCCAATTTGTTGTTGTTGTTGTGCTCGAAGCTGTTGCCCGCCTTTAGGAGCAGGGGATGCGACTGCGAGGGATGCATAATCAGAGGCTCACTGAAGTTGGGAGGAAACTCATGGCCATCGGGGGGAAGACGGGAATAGGTCGGCGGGGAGGCGTAATTAAGATAATCCTGGACCAACAGCTGCTTTGTCGTCTGATGATGATGTGCACCTGTTGCTGTTGTTGTTGCTGTTGCTGCTGTTGCTGTTGTTGCTGCTGCTGTTGTTGTCGTTGTTGTTGTTGGGCTGCTCAGCAGCTCCATTTTGTTGTTGTGCTTCTGCTGCAAACTTGGAGTTGGATTTGAGGTCGGATTCAAAGTCTTCGTCGATGTCGGGGCTAAAAAGCTCTTCTTGCTATTAATTCCTGTTGTTGCTGTTGCTGTTGTTGTATTGATGATTGTGCTGTTGCTGTTGTTGTTGTTGTGGTTGTTTAGGGTACCAAGATCTGTAAAAGGTAAAGACAGAGAGGGAGAGAGAGAGAGGGAGAGGTATTGGTTAGCAAGACACAAAAGGAGCAACATGTGGAATAAATGACAAATAACGAGACATACGTGGGATGTAACTAGGTCGATAGGTCTATGAATCGATAAATGAAATAAATCGAATATGAATTCAAATAGCAATAGTGAAAATTTTGAAGTTATTGAAGTAAGTTGATAAGTACATTAATACAAAGACTTCGATAATATTATGAGTCATTAGATGAATATAATCGAATAATCGATTAAAAATAGAAGTATAATTTTAAAATGATGCAAGCCAATAAATATATCGATATAAAACAAAAAAAAATCTCAAAATTTTAAGAAATTTGTTAACCATTCAATTTCATTGATTTTATATCTATAACTTTTTGTTCATATAGACAAACTGGAGTAATTAAATCGATTCAACACTTCAGTATAGATTATAAACAAATAATAAAGGAAGGTCAATTCAACGCAGGGAGTAAGGCATATTAAATTCAGAAAAAATCAACACAAAATGGAAAGGTTATTATGATATTAGCTCCATGTTGTTGTTCTCAGAGGTAATATGAGTTGGAGTCGTAAGCTGTGCCGGAATTTAGCCAAAAAGAATAAAGAAAGAAACATTTTAAAAAACAAATTTCCAAACGTTTGTCTATTAGCCAAAAGACAGTAGTGGTATTAGACTAAAGACTATAATTATACGTGAGTCGAAAACGAAACTTAAATCTAAAAACTTTCGCCCAAAAAAACGAGAAACGGTCCGAAACAGTTTTCATTATGCGTTAACCTCAGAGCTGAGCCGAATCTTACGTATAGCCCATTCTCTGGCCGAGAGCAATTAAAAACCGCAACAGCAAATTATTGTGGTCTCCAGCCAAGTTGACAAAATGTCTCTAATAATAGTAATAATAAGTAGTTATAATAATATCAGATAAGATGCAAAGATTAACAAAAACAAAGGGCTTTTATTTTATTTTTTTTTTTGTATTTTGGGGTAAAAGCGAAAGTTTTGCCAATAAAGCGGAGAATAGAAAAAGTTGACAGATTTTTGCATTGGGGTCAATCGTTGGGGGAGTTGAACCCGAGCTGAACCCAGGCAGCTAATTTATGCTTGAAAATGTTTACTTTATGGCTAACAAATCAAGTTTATAATATGCGATTAAGTTTTTACGGCGATTTCTTTGTTTGGCTTTAATTGAAATTAGATTTCGTCAAATTGAAATAGATAAACAGAGAAATGGAAATGGAAAACGCCCACGAATCATCGAAATATGCTTTGTACATTTATGTAAAGATTTGCATTTTAAATTAAACAAGAACAAATAAGAATAAAAAATGCTGTGTGTTTTATTTTTTTGGTTTTATTCAACGAAATGTTAATGAACTTTTGCGAATTGTAGGGCCAAAAAATCATGTACATAAAGAACATTAAAGCCGCATTTGCAGAAATTTTAAAAGCAAAAAAGTTTTTAAAAATGCCGATAAAGACTTGTCTCAATGTAAATGTGAATGTAAGTCCCCCACAAGGGCGTTACTGAATGACGGACGTACGGGTTTTAGACCTAGAAGTGTTTGCCCATGCTTAAAGCATTTCTCCGGCTAGAGAGACCTTGAAGAGAGAGTTAAGATCATTCGTCAGCATTTCAATGAATTTATTACTCAGTGGTTGATCGATAAGGGAAATCAAAATAAATATTCGATCATCGATTGGACACTATCTATAAATATAACATACTCTAATATATGAGATATGAGTAGCCCATCATAAAAGTGAATCAGCAACAGTGGACACAAAGTCTATTCATACAACGACGTCATGAGTACTTATGAATGAGTTCAAGTGAATATATTCATTCAGATGACACATGTCTGAATTTTCCTGTGTATATCTGTCAATGAGAATCGCATTGACTAAGGAAATTGTATAATTAATAATTATTATAAAGCTTTAGGCGCCATCAATTTAATTTTTAAATTAGATTCTCCATGCTTAATTAATCAAATTAGTGGTAGAAGAAGGGGAAAGATTATTATTAACTGAACTCCAACGAACTCTACACTCTACCCTCTAGATTCTGTAGTTGTTGTTGGGGCAGCGATTAATCTTGCCACGTCTCAAGTGTAACATGAGGCGCCCCTTGGTATTTAGCAAGTTGTTTTGGCTCTTTGTTTTGGCTTAAAGCCTCGTTTAAATATGCATGGTTTGTTGGCTTTTGATTCTTATCTAATAGATGTATAATGAAGGCTTCAGTTTTGGAATTCGGGAATGTTACACCTGCCATTAGTTAATAAATTCTACGCCTAATATTTTTAAGTCTGCGTTTCTCTAACCTGTATGGCAATGAAATGATATAAAGTTAATAGCTAATAACTAAATCTTCCAACTATTATAGAATTTTTGCACAATCGCTGTAGATTTCCTACTTCGTTTTCTTATTTTTTTTCTATTTTGGGCAACCCGCTGTGGCAAGTGGCTGGAATTAATTGTAATCTTCAGGGGATCGATTCGATTGATGTGTGATGTGAAAGGTTACGGAAGATAATTTGAAAAGAATTGGCCAAAATTATTAGATTGTTACGTAAGCAGAGATTGCTGTAGACGGCACTTCAACACAATCAACATGTCTTCGCATATAACATACATAAGTACCAGTAATTCTTGGTACTTAAACAAAACGATCGAGAGTAGAATTCTTCAAAAAGCTTTTGCTCAGACCGCGGCATTTCCGTGCTCGTCGTTGTCGTTGAGTGTAGAGTACATGCCAAAGTGTCGTCTTTAATTAGAAGCGAGTGAAACCAAAGCGAGCGGCAAAGTGGGAACTGGGAACTGTTAACTGGGAACTTCAATGCCAAAGAACACTTTGCAAAGTTCTTTGGAACTTGCTCGCATAACTCGAAACTGGCTCTAATAACTTCCGCTGTTATCAACATGCGATTGCAACTGCAGCATAAGATTGCATAAGTCTGACTCTACGTAGACAGCACGGCAGCGCCACCTATCGCTGATAATTATAAATTGCAGAGCACAGTTTCCCACACAGCAGTTAATTTCCCTTCCCTATCCCTCAAGCTCTATCTGTCTCTGTCTGTTATTCGAAATCCTGTAACAAATTGTTCGCATTTAGCGCACAAAATGCCACTTACAACACTGACGGGCGCCCCTCTCGGCGATTCTCAACGTGGGAAAATAGCATCCCAATCTCTATCGCGTTTGCGTGTACGTAAATAATTGAAATTAATATTTTCAGCGATTTCTTTAAAACATTTCATCGCTCGCATTTTACTTGTCGGCCTTCCTTTGACGTTGAGAGGCGAAAAATAAAATACAAAAAAAATAAGTATATAAAAAATGCGTAGATTGGTAGCCCGCACATTTTTCTACATGGATAGCATTCTGCGGCCAGGTCTCTTCGTGGTTTCTGATTTTTTTACCCTCTTTGCAATTTACTCAAGTGCGAATACATTTTTAATACGAGTATTGTTCAGTTTCAGCTAGAGAATGCGGCATATTTCATTTTAATTATTTTATTAAAGTCTCAGCCTCAATCTGCAATTATTTAAAGTGTTCATTTGGATTAAAAATGAGAGATGGGAGTTGTATTTTCAAAGAGTCCGTATCATAATCTTAATACACTTTAATGAGCTCGAAATACATACAAATTTGTATGCATTTTGTGTCATTGATTAATGATTCCAAAGAGTTGATGATTGCCACGCATTACGTGTATGTCAAAAGTATTTTTTTTCATTCGACTTTACCTTGGCAATCCACGATGATCCCACAGTTTGCCATTTGTTTAATTATATTGTCGTAAGACAAGAAATAACAACGGAGCGATAACTCAGCTCAGCTCACCTCCAACATAAGCCAAGCCGTTTACCTGGCCAAAACGGAGCAAACAGCTGCTACAGTCACAGAAACAGCCGGTTTATTATGCAAAAAACTAAACAAGAACTCTAACTGATATTCGCAGGAATTATACTCTGTAAATTACATACTGCCATAAAATAAGAAATAAAAATCGAGCATCCTAAGCTCGATTAAATTATATTTGAACCTTGAACTAAATCCTTTAAATATGTAGACGTCAACCTACCTAATATATTTACGAAAATGGTTTAGTTGGTTATTGAATTACTGAAAAATATTGTTACGTAAAATGTATCGAAATTATTTTCAAATTCCAAAATATTTCAGCTTCAATTTAACTGGACTATGGAAAAAGGGCTTTTAAAAGACATCAGTTGAAATTATTTAAATATTTTCTTACCTAAAATTGATTTAAAAATATAAAAAAGCTTTCAAAATTAAATAAGATAATAGTTTTTACATTTTATATGAAACAAGCTTTAAATAAAAACCGAATCAAAAGTTTTTCTTAGATTCAATCCAAGTAATCTTTTCTAAATTTTGTATCTTTTCTTTCTACATTTAAATTTTTGACAAATACATAATGTCATATTGACAGATTTACGTATAAAGTGAACTCCAAGTTATACGAGTATATACCCCAAAGTACATATTTATTATGTGGTTACAGGGTATTTTATAAAAAAATTCCAGAGCATTTCTTTTAGTAAATAAGAGCAACACGGGAGAATAAGAACCGACAACAACAACAACAACAACAACAATAACAACAGAGGCAGAAACCGCTGCTTAAATCGACTTCTTGGCGGGGGCAACAAAATTCTTCAGCTCTTTTCATCCTTCCCCCTCTATCTGCTCCTCCCTCTTTCACTCAGTCTCTCTGTAGCTGTCTCTGTCTTTCAGTTTGTGTTGCACGCTGCCCGTTTTGCATTTAATGTGTCATGCAACGCTGCATAGCGGACGCTGCTGCTGTTGTTGTTGCTGTTGCTGCTGTTGTTGCATATGTTGCAGTTGCAACTTGTGTTGTTGCTGTTGCTGTTGTTATGTGGCAAGCGCCAAGTGTTGCAAACAATGCGATGAGCGAGCAAGAGCAGAGGGAGCCAAAAAGGGTAGCTGGAAAAACTGCTTATGCATATGGCGAGGAAAATGTGTTGCCAAGAAAAATGTGCGCTTAAATTGCAGCTGAGAGCGCGAAAGAAAGAGACAGAGAGAGCGAGAGCGAGAGAGAGAGGGAGAGATGGAAGCAGAACTGAAGTGTATGCCGTTGCATAAATATCGAGCTAAAGTGCCAGTTCGACTGGGACCCTGGACTCTATCAGCAAAGAGGTTGCCCAGGGGAAGAGTGGTAAAAGAGGGGTGAAAGAGATGGAGGAGTAGCTGGCGGGGGGGAGTGAGGTAACTGTCGAGGTCTCGCAGCAGCTGCCACACACGTTGAACACACGCAACCGGCGGCTTTCGGCGACTTGACTTAAACGCATTTTTGCCATTGGCAAAGGCCAAGAGGAGAAGCGAGGGGAATTAGGGAGAGGGGTAAGCGCGTTAAGCGCGTTGTGAATTATTTGTAAGATAGTCAGGCAGGCAGTCAGGTGAGCAGGTAGTTAAAAGTGCGAGAACGAGAGCGAAAGAGAGAGAACATTTCCACGCTGTTTACGAGGCAATTTCGCCAAAAGGAATATTACGAAATGTCTTCTAACAAATTTATGATGAGCTTTTCGCATCTTGTTTTTGTTAGTTTCTTTAAGTGAATTCACAAGCAGGAAACTCTCACCCGAAAATGCAGAAAAGTAAAATTCAAATTTCCCCCTCATCAAATGCAGTTTCATCTGATGAAAAATTTGTAGAAAAGAAATCTGTAATTCAGAGGAATTACGATGGCATCTAAAAATGCATTGTTCATAAATTATGTTGGCAGTTTCATAGTTTCATCGTTTGTTTATCATTATACAAATTTTGTTGGTAGAAAACAAATAAATCTTTGGGGCGGCACATAAAACTTGTCACGGACTGAATGCAATTTAAATAAAAAAAAATAGAAAATAGAAAAAAGCAAAAACTAATTAAAATAATACCAAGATATTACGGAAGCAACTAATTGGACAACTCTCGGACTGAGAAGAAGCTGCAGAGTCTTAAAGTGTGACATTTGTGGAGCTGAAAGCCAACTTATATAACAGTCGGATCGCTTTTTATGTTGCCACACAGATGATAATGACGATGATCATGATCATGATGATGATCGTCATGTTGATGGGTTTTAATAACCCACGTGAAGTTGAAATGAATTGAAATGGAATGCTTTGAATATGTCGAGAACCGTAGCACAAAGTCGGCAGTGAGAACTTTGATCTGTCCATTGAAGAAATGAGTTGCCCCTCCGGTTCAAAACTATTTGCTAACTTTGTGTTTTTGTTGGTATTCCAAATATTGGACATTTAATTGCACGGCAATCGAACAATTAAATGTTTGCGAATGGTAAGAACAACATGGCCAACATGGGTTAATTACTCTCTCTCCCTCTCTCTCTCCGAATGATTCGTATTCGTAAACGTATTCCCATTCCAATTTCAATTCCCTACCATTCCTTCCCAGTGTTGAAAAAGGGCGTAACTGGAAGATGAGTAGTGTTAAGAGGAAAATGGGGAGAAGGAAGAGTAGAAGTCATTCAGAGCACGCTTCGTTGCACAGTTTAAGTGCCTCGAAAAAAAGGTTAAAAACTATTAAAAGTGCTTCTCCGAATACCCTGTAAGTATCCACAGCTAAAGGGTATGTCAAATTTTACAAGTATTGCAAATAATTCAAATAAATAAAAGTAATGCACTTTGTTCCACTTATTCATTTACAGGGTATCTTTGGTGTCTTTGTTCTTTGAAAAGTGCACTCAGTTGTGGCATGATTCTTAGTTTTATTTTTTAGATCGAAGGAGGGACTGCCACCTGTGACTCTACGTTGTTGGGGTTTGATCTTTATCGAGGCACAGCTGGCACTTCAAGTTCATTTTAGTTCAGTTGAGTTCTATTTTATTTTAACCTTCCTCTTCATCTGATTCTTCTTCTTCTTCTTTTTGGTCTTGTTATTTGGTTCTGTCATTGTTTTCCATGGGGATTTCCATTTGACTGACTCTTGTAGCGTTTCATTTACCTACAGTAGCCGTCATTTGGGCCCGGAATCTTTATTTTCTCTCTGTGCTGAGGTCCCAAAGCTACATTGTGTTTTCTTATCAATTAAAGCGTGACCTTTGTTGTGGTTTATCTGAGGGAATTAGTTCGGCCAGGCAGGTCGGCTGCTTTATGGTCTAATTAGTTGGAGAAACCTCTGAAGGTTCATTATGATTTCAAGTCTCACACACCAAAAAATAAAATCAAATCAAATAAAATAAAATTAAGAAAGATATAATAAAAGATAGATGGAAAGAAAAATCGAAACTCGTTTGGCGATGACATCAAGCTAATGTTTCCATCACTTTCAGTCTATCTATAAAGGTAAGTATCTGATAAATCACACCCTATCAGACCCATAAATATCAATTTTGGCACCATGACAAGGGCAATTAGGTAATCAGAGACTCCTAAATACATAAATAGCTATGAAGCACTCGACCTCTAGCAATAATATATTTTTGTACTTGTAATTTATAATTTCTATCTAAAACCCAATTTACGTAAGTTTACTCCAATTGCCCAATAACAGGCAATAAATGTGCTTTATTACACGTATTTGCTTTTTATTATTTTTATTGTTATTATTATTATTTGTGTAGTGTATAAGTATTTACAGCTGAGGTACAAATACGTGTACAAGTGCGAATATCTGACAAATGCACCTGTCGACAGGTGTCTCAAAAGCTTCGATTCGATTTAAACAAGTGTCAGTTTGGGCCATGGCTTTGAAGTCGTCGTCTTTGTAATAAAAGTAAATTTGTCAATAACAATGGGGCGAATGGGGAAGTAACATAAGCTTTGGAATAACTCTGTACAATGGAAGTACTGAAATTGTATTACAAAAACCAGATCTTAAGTTCGAACGAAGGTTAATTGGAAAATGTAATTATAATAGGTAATAAGTAATAATATTTTTAAAAATCATTATAATTTCTAGAAGAAGAAGAAGAAATTCCTTATTTAGAACAGCAAGTTCTCTCATTTGATCTTCAACGATCTTTAGATGTTTAACGATCTGTTAAAACTTTTTGGGAATTACAACACTGATAACAACTTGGCAATTATAACTGAGGACAACTCTTCACATATTTCCTCATTAAGAAAATTATACGTTTTTACTTTGAAGTCACACCGAACAACATCAGATCCGTTACGATACGATCCTGAAACTCTTTAAAAATGCCAAACACAAAATGCTCCAAAATAAAACAAAGTAAATGTGTGGAAAGAGGGGAGTTGGGGGAATATGGTCTTATAAAAAGCAATTTCAATTGGTTTGCGATTTGGGTCTTTGGTATTTCCCCCCGTCTTTTGACTGCACATGAGAGAGCTTCTCCTCTTCGGCCCTTTTTGCCGAATTCTTTTTTAATGCGAAGCGCGCAATTTTCGTTGACATTTGCAAATTCTTGTCACAAACGCGAAAAAATAAAACACAAAAACGTATCATAAAAAATGTATTTTTTCTTTTTTTATTTCGAGCGAATTTCAACTATTTTGTTGTTGCGGCCTCTTTTTTTTTTTGGGCTTTGTTGTTGTTGGAGTTGCATTTAAAAGCGCAGATCCCCTCTCTCCCTTCCCCTTCCTTTCACCATTCCATGACAATTTGTGCAAAATTTAATGCAAATATTTGAATGAAAGCAAACTTAAGACTGACAACTGTCGGACTGGCGACTTGAGGCTAAGTAGGTAAATGTTTATGGTGCGTTTTATTTGGTTACGACTGCATTTGACAGCAAAATCAAAAACTTGGTGACTGTCCAAATTTGTAGGAGCAGTGAAGAGAGAAATACTTAATAATACTTACGACGAAAGTATTGTATGTATGTATGTTAATTCCCTGCCACCAAATGAAAGTAGTTCAATTTTAGACACAGACAAATGTTTGCCAATGGCATACAAATTTCAACTCTTTGTCAGAGTCTCTGTGTGTCTGTCTTTTAGAAAAGAACTTGCGAATTGTGTCTATGGAAATGTGTCACAAATGTGTGAGGAGCACTCACCACCTAATGATCTACAGAGTGACAAGGCGTCTTTTACTGTGGCCAACACGCAAAGTGTGAAAGGTTGTTTGTCATTACAACTTAGATGAGGACTGCAGCGGTGAGTAGAGAGGAGAGAAGAAGAGAAGAGAGGAGAGGAGGGCAGGTAGACAACAGCAAAGTAGGCTAAAGATTAAGGAAATGCCACAGAGGAAGTCAAGTCAGTGGAGCAACAATGAAAATAAGCAAACGCTTGACTTGTCACTATTTATTATGATTACAGGGATACTAACAATGAATGAATTTAAACTATTTTTGTACTAATGAGTCCGTTAAAGCTTTCAGTATAAGCCAAAGTGCTTGAAAATTAATTTTTGTATTAATATAAATGATTTAGTATAATTTTTTAATTTTTAGATAGATTATAGGGATACCAACAATGGATGAATTTAAACAGTTTTTGTACTAATGAGTTCGTGAAAGCTTTCTGTTTAAACCAAAGTGCTTGCAAATTAAACTTTTTTATAATAATATAATCGATTAAGTATAAATTTTAAATTTTTAGATAGATTATAGGGATACTAAGAATGGATTAATTGAAACTATTTTAAACTAATGACTTCAAGAAAGCATTTATTTTAAACTTTCAAATTAATTTTTTTTTGTTATATAAATAATTTAGTGTAATTTTTTTTAATTTCTAGAAAGCAACAGTTTTAATCTCATCTTATTCTAAAGCTTATAAGTTATTTCTACTTATATTTTTGTCTTTCTAGTTAACTAAAGTATTTATATTTAACAAAAGTGGTAATAAATTCACTAAATATTTTAATCATTTATATTTATTTTTGACCATTAAGAAAATATCCTTTTTAATTAGTTAGGAAGCTTTTAAGCTTCTACTTTTTCTTTCAGTGACTTACGTACGTTTCTAAATGTTTTTGCTATGCTCTCGGGACTTTCCTTTAGGCACACATTTCACAGCCATTATTTATATATTATTATTATTATTTATGTTTAACTTTTGCGTGAAAATATTTAAACAGTTTGGTTTTTGTTTGCACTTTAGCGGTTTTTTGTTGTTGTTGTTACCGAGTAAACTGTTTCTCTGTTGATGTTGTTGTTTTTTATGGAGAAACGGTTATCAAAATTAGCATAATTATTAGTTATTGTAATTATTGTATTAAGTATTTTTGAGAAATTTCACTTTCTTCACAGTGGCATTAGCAATAATCAGAGATAATTTCAAGTGTTGCCAACCATTTGCAAATGCAACAACAAATGCAGCAATAATTAATTGTTGCACTCGAATGCACACGAAAGCTAAACGGAAATGGATATGAAATATTTATGTACGTGAGTATGAAAAGCCGAAAAAAAATATAATAATAACGTTTGCTAATTGTTAATTGCAATTAGTTTAACACCGATTTCAATATTTGCGTTATTACATTACATTAATTAAGCAGTTAGCGATGATGAAATTTGCAAACGTGAATGAACTTGGCAAATGAACGTGCTAAGCAAATGGCAATAAGACAAAAACAAAGCACAGTTACAGTTACTACACTCAGTTTATAGACATGCAAAAAAGAACAAACTTCACGGTCAGACTGCAGGCGAACGGCGAACGTACACAGACAGACGCACTTCAGTGTGCTGAGAGTGCTTGTGTGGGAGAGAGAGAAGAGCGTGCGCGTGAGAGTCAAAGTCAAGTTTACAGGTACGACTGCGCGCCGCATACGATGTACGTTGTGGCCGCGACGAGCGCTAAAAGTCAACTGAATGCGCCGGCAAGCGCGATACTTCTGCGCAGGCGAATCGGGTAGCCGCAACTTGCTTGACGAGCAGCTGAGCGGCAGTGCGATTGAGAGCGACGACTGAGGCAGCGACTGAGACAGCGACTGCGACGGAGGCGCTTGCAATTCTTTCGTTTGGCTTTTAATTGTCTTGGCGTCGCGTCGCCTCGATGTTTTTTGATCATTATCTCTCAGCTGCTCAACTTCATTATGATGAGCAGCATGTGGCGGTGGCGGTGGCGGTCGCTCTCTGACTCCAACTCCATGTTTGCATGTGTGTGTGCGTGTGTGTGAGCTTGTGATCGCATTACAACAAGCTGATGACAAATTTGTGATAAGCGCTGGAAAAATCTCTCACTGAGCATTAAATTATTTAATTTGCCTAATGAAAATGCCGATTGATATCGATTGAACTTTGTACTCCTTACAGCAAAATGCTTCAATTGGAAGCCAGGCGGCGGCGGCATTTCAAAGTGTTGTTTATATTGTTTATAAGAATTTTTAGAATACGTGTATTTGTCACACAATATTTGCATATATTTCATTTGCCTTTGTTTATTTATTTAAATGAATTTACGACTTTAATATGTACTATATACGACATTACCAATATCACACTGGAAACGTTGATGTAACACCCATTGCTCAATTGCTTTGTTTTGCTTCCATTGGAATTTTCAGAGCAATTATCGTAAATAACTCTATAAATATGAATATGTAGTGACCGCAGTTCTTAGTATTATATTGCTAGCCTTGAAAAAGTTCGTCACGGGTTGAAACTTTCTGTAACCCCATAGAAAAACAGTACATATGTAAGTACTACAAAGAAGAAAATCTGGAATTCCGGGATAAAATGAATCCATTGCAGTGTCAGAAGTACGGTAATAACGGATATTTTTAAAACAAGTACAAAATAATTGATTCAAGCACGAGTTTTCTTAGCAAAATATTTAATTTTCGGGATTCTGATCATTTGTTTAATTAGATCAAATATTTTAGGCCTTTCTGACTTATGACATATTGTCTGAATTTAACAACAATATCCCGAACAGATATTTAAAAATTGCATGCTTAAATCAAATGTTGTAAACTTGAATTTTAATATGATTTTCTTTTACTGCGTAGTAAGTAATATCAACTCCAAACAATTGCCAATTTTTGCGTGTTTTCGTTTATATGAAATTCTAGATATTGTTTAAATTAGCTGTTGGGATCAAATCGAATAAAAAAGAGCAATGTGATGTACTCCAAGGGGGCTGAGGTGGCATCTCAATGGTGTTTCGGCCACGCTCCACGCTTTGGGCTTAGTAATTTTTAATTTTATGATTAATCGATAAGCGACAGCCCCATCGACTGACTCTACCGGGCCATTGTACCGATCCAAGTCAAAGAGAGAGAGAGAGAGACGAAGAGGAGATCGAAACGAAATGAAACGCAAAGAAACGGATCGGAGATTGCATGTGATTAGAATTTGTAATAAGCTTGAGAGTCCCAAAGCTCAAAGCTCCAATCCGAGTCTTTCTTTTTCTTAATTCTCAGCACGCTCTCTGGGGGTATTTCTGATAAAGATCTCCCTGTGATTGGCCCTGATCAACTGCTTGCTGCTGGGATGCTGGTTTTTTTTGTTTTTGGTATAAATTCCCAAAAATTAAAAACACCCGCTACAAGAAAATTGTGGAAAAACTGAAAGTGCATTAAGCTGAGTACACAACATTTTTGTTTTCAATTTTTGTAGCTTTCACTTCCATTTCCATTGTCTAGAATTGTTAAAGAGATTTGTATAAACATTGCATAATCTCTAGAGATTCACGACCTTTAGGCAATTATCATACAACTTTCTTTGCTTCTGCGTTTTGCTTTTGGCTCGAATGAAACTTTCACACAGAACAAAACACTTTCCCAACAAAATGTGGAATGAGAATGGAATAATGTAAGCAAATGGAAGTTCCACTTCAAATTGTCATTTATCAATGCCTTCGTTCTCCATCTTCCTCTATATTTCTATATGTTTCCCAGTTAGTGATGAGTTATGTTTTTCATTTGATTTTCTGATTGACAGATGCGCCCCCAAAGCGTTTGTAATGGATACCAAATGTGTGCCCCCATCAGTTTTAACTTAGTTTCGGGCTCGTTTCGCTTAGGTTCGATTTGTATAATCACGAAAGATATGTAAATATGTTTGCCATAAAAATGTGCCATCAAAGTGCGAATAGTTTTTGTCAAAAGCCACAGACCTTGTGCCACTTGAGGCAAGACCCCGTAACCATTACAAGCCATAAACTATCCCATCCCATTCCATTTCATATCAAACTCGTATCCCATTCCATTTCAGACAATCAACAAAATATAAAAAATCTTGTGCCTGTTCCTCGTCATGTCGTGCGTCACTTGGCAAAACAAATCAATCAAAGGCAGCTGCAGGAGGGCTCGAAAATTGCATAGCAAAATGCGTTGCCAATGTTCAAAACACGCCCCACACGATGATACCGATGATGCCCCCTCTGCCCCCTCTTGTAGCTGGCAAATTGCGACAGAAGCTGCGGCGCCAACATCGACGCCAAAATGCAAATTGCGGCGAAACTTTAAAGGCAAATTATTTGACATGTGACATTATGCGAGAATTCCTCCCTTGGGGTCCGTGAAACTAGCAATAGATCCATTTGCATATTATATTAGCAGAGGGGTATTTACAATTTCATACAACGTTTGACTTCCTAACTATCCTCCTAACTATTCCTCTATCTCCCTTCGCCTTAGTTATTTCAAATAGAGTCTATAGCTTATCAATACTGAGTTGTGTCTCGAATTCTTAAAAGTGTAATCTTTACTTTAATACTTCTATAAATCAAATAAATAAACGTTAATCAGTTTTATTATTATAGTAGATATGCAAGTTTAAATATTTTATTTAAGCTTTTTCATACTTTTTACTTAAAATTTATGTAGAAAATGAATTCTATATGCTTAATAATTGTTGATAAATTAAATTTTAATTTGAAGTATGCAACTAATTGCATACTTTTCCTAAATCTTTCCTCTATTCTTCTGTAATATATCCTTAAACTTTTTAGATTTCTTTGGATGCTCTCTCTAAACTTTCTTTTGAATTTCTCTTAGCATCATATCCTCTCTATTTCTTTATTCCTTTTCTATTCTGCTGTGCATTGCGTCCTTAAACGTTTAGCACATGAACTTTGGTTAATTTGGGAAAGAGCATAATAAATTCGTTTTAATTTCTTTGGCTTGTCATCCTCCTCAGCAATTGGCGGCAGGCAATCAAAGGCTGTCAATTGATAAGCGGAATTGTTATTGAGAGTGTGCCTTGATTTCATAGGACAGGCAAATGACAAAGTTCAATGTGTGTGTGTGTGTGTGTTACATGTTGCATGCAACAGCGAGAAGAAACTTATGATAGCACCAAAATGGGTCTCACAATGCTCACATTAACCCCACAATGGAAGTATGTTGCACTTGACAGTTGCATTTGTTGTTGGACGGTGAAGGAATTTATGGTTTTGATATTTAAATAAAACAGCCAAAAGCGGCCATAAAAGGCTGCCAACTTTGGCCTAAACTAGCCAAACTAAATGGCCAATCACTTGACCAGGCAGCAAACACTGGCGGCTCATTAAAAGGCTTTTCGGCCAAATTATGAGCCGACCGAACAACTCTATTTTTATTTTTCGGGGTTTTGGCTTTGGTTTTGGCCACCTTTCTGGTTAGCTTGTTAGCGTAATTTGTTTCTCTCTTCTGGCGGTTCTTTTGGCGTTTTTATCGTGTTTATTAATTACAATTTGATTCAACACGTTTTGGCTTTTTAATCCGCCAACCAAAAGGGGGCGTTACGATAGATTTTCTTCAGGTTTTACTAAGAAAAAGACAATCGAATGGAATTCTTAAAAGAATACGAGATAATCACGAATAGGGGTGGGAAAGGGAAAGCATAAACTTAAACATAAACATTAATAAAATATGTAAACCCATTAAAACTGTCAATTTGTGCTCGAATAAAAAATCGCAAAATGAATTTAATAAATTCAATAGGTAATGTGGATTACACGCGGGGCGTACCGTAAACTCTACATAAAACAAACATAAAAATAAATATCTAAATAATAATAAATATAAATAGCAAAAATACACAAAAAGGATGGACGGATGGACGGACAAACTAACGATCATAAATTTCAATCAGTTGGCTAACTAAAAAACCATTAAAACTATGTTATAAAATGCATAAAAATTCAATTTCTGGCCCAGCGAGCACATATACTACTTACAATATTTCTGGCCTAAAGCAACTGGGCTCAAAACAACAATTGTCTAGTACAAATAATGCACAATAAACATAAATTAGCAATGCCATTTTCTTGTGTTTTTATACTCTACAGTCAATAATGGACTCAAAAAGGGTATTAACAGCTTGATCAACTGTTTGTAACAGACTATTGGAAACTCTTTCTTATGCTATAAAATTGCTGAAAATATTTGTATTATCCATTGTAGGGAAGTTGATAAATTAACTGAATTTAAATACAAGCTTGATATTCTTTTTTCTAATAAAAATGGGATTGAAGTATGTCAGATGAAGGAAAATAAGTTTAATTCAACAGTATTTCCTGAATATCTTCACTTTAGGGGTGCCAATTCCCTACATTATATCTTTGACTGCTGCCTTTATATTTATCACTTAAACTTTAGTATTAATTTCAAAAGTTTGATACATTATTAGAGTATCTTGCCGTTGATCACACCCATCTCAAGTCTTTTACATTTTCTTAAATGAATTAAATTGGGCTCGTTATGGCCAAGTGACCTTTGGTGGCTAGAAAATAATACGTATAATACCCCGAGACTTCAGTTTTGGGCCCCGTTTACATTATAAATTGGCAATTGGCAATTCGACATTCGTTTGACAGTCGCCGATTTGGCCAAGTTCACATGGCCAACACATTGTATCCGATTTCGATGTTGATTTCGAATTCGATGTCGATGTCGATGCCGATGTCGACTCCTAGTTCATGCATTAGAAAGTACAGCAAAAAAACCGCCAGATTTGAATTGGGGCGTGCCTGGGGACGTCGACGACGTCGATGGCGACGATGACGAAGACACACCTTATAAGTAGAGTGAGGGGCCTCATAATGAGATTTGTTGCCATATCTAAAACAATTGGCAGTGTGCTGAAAGGGGCGTGAAAATTGCAGGGCCTTTAGATACGAGTACCCAAAATTGAGACCTGAGACTTGGGGCAACATTTGGGCTGGGTCTCTCTCAATGGGCCTCTTACTTGGGCCTCCCCTTTGATTCTTTTAGCAGCTGTTCTTCATGCAATCCGGCAAGTGCCATTTTCTGCAGTTGCTTGAGCTTTTTAATTAGTTGACGGTTGTTTTTTCTTCTTCTTTGGGTGGGCTGATCTTTGTTGTAGTTGTAGTTGTAGTTGTAGTTATTGTTGTTGTTGTTGTTGCTGCTGTTTGGGCGTGCGAACTTATTTCTTTAATTAGTTGGCATGTTGTTTGTGTTATTGTTATTGTGTTCTTCTGATGGAATGAATTTGACATTTCCAGCTAAAATTACGGATTTCGAAGTAATCGCAATGCTGATGTAAGCAATTGACGTTGCAATTAACTATAACAATTAATCTATAATATTAGCAACATTTTGACAAGGTTTAATTAATGACAAAGCAACTTGTAATAAATTGAGTTTAAATCATTTTCTACAACTTCATCAGATCTATAAATATATCAATTCATTCATTATAAAGTTGTGTCTAATTTTGTAGATATCTCAGTATAGATTACCAAATTGATTACTTTAATTCAAAATAAATCAATGTAATGTTGTGTTCCATAAATATTTATCGAACTTATATAAGAAGTGTAATTACATCACATTTGTATAGCTTTATATAGAAAAGGTATTTAACCTTCGGCACGGCAAAAAGAAAATCTTTTTTCATATTTTATTATCACTGAATTGAAATTGATTGTTTGGTTTTGCAATTATTAAATAAGCGCAATTTATTGAAATCAAATATTTATGATTAACAATATGATAAAATGATAATAAAATCTGTCTGTAGTGAAAATTACATCAAACTGATGCATTCAATTATTAATAATGCAAAATAAGAAATGAAAAAAACACAACAACGCCAAATTATAGCAGAATATTTTATTTATTTTAATGAAAGGGGGCAAAAAATAATAAAAACCACGTTGGACATATTGTGTTTTGTGTATATCATTGTTATTAACTGTAGACAACTGCTGCGATATCTGATTAAACAATTAAAAACGAATGTTTTATTAATAATTGAGTTGAGGTGGTTTTTTTTCACCTCTTCCTCTTCTTCCATTCTTTGATTGTTTATAATAAACTGTTCCATTCTGCGCGCTTTCAATTATCTAAATTAAAAAATTCCTCGCTCTTGTTTCGGTTTCTGTTCTATATCTGAGTTTGTGTGTGTGTGGGTGTGTGTGTGTGCTTCAATTTATTTATTTATTGTATTGCATTTTTGCTAATTTGTTGCTGTGTCGCACATTTCACGCTTGTTGATTGCTTTTCAGTTATTGATTGTTACCTTGCAAGGTCGCAGATACGCGTTCTCACAGATACGACGACTCAGTTGCAGATACTTGTATCTTACAATCAGATGCAGATATCTCAAAGTAATATTTGCGACAAATTAACTTGTAAATGTTAAATGAGCAGCGTGTCGAGTTGAAGTTGAACTCATTTAAAGATATTGAAGTGCCAATTCAAGAGGTTCGATAACTTTGGCATTTTATCAACAGAATGTTATCGAACTGTCTTTGGAGTGTGTGTGGGTGTTGACCTTGAGGTATTTGTCATCATGAGATAACCTTGAGGCAGGTTAATGCTGATGTTAATTGTCAATCTCAGCAGGTTTATATATAGAAGATCGGCAACAGCTGATAATCTCTCTTAAGTGCACGAAAACAATGAATGAATGTATGAATATTGTCAATAATGAATGAATGAATGAATGAATATGTCTTATTTGCTAATTGAAAACAACGGTATCTCTATTTATATGTTATTCAATCTGATTTATATATTCATTCTATTGCCACATACACTCAAACATTCACTGGGCCACTCATGAATCATATAACTTATACAATTTCAAATCGCATTCACTTGCGACTGTGAAGATCGTGATTCGAGTTGACATTTTCTTAAGAGTCTCGCAAAATTTGCATTTAAATCAAAGCCGACAAGCTGACACCCCCTCATATTCGCTCTGACCACCCCCTTTCCCTCTTAAATCCCCCCCGGGAGCGAAAGCAAGACGTCGTCTCACCTTTTGTACCTATTTTTTTGTTGTTGGCGCCAAAAACGGAGCTCATAAATTATTTTTGTGCCTAATTTCCCCGCTTAGTGGAGTCTAGGGGGAAGCTGGGAACTGCCCTTGCCAAAAAAAAAAAAATAAATAGAAAATGTGAGGGCTACACACACACTCACACACTCACACACTCACACACTCACAGTTTATACTCATGCACACATAAATCATCGACGCGTCGTCAGGTATGGAAAAGTCGCCTGCCAGGCACTTAGTCAAAAAGATTTCGGCGGCACCGCACAGAAAGTTAACATGGAAACTACATAATTCACTTAAATGTCAAGTTTGCTGGGCGATGGACAAACAGAAGGGGGTGTAGGTGGCTAGTAAAAGGTAGTAACTTGGCTATAAGTAGCAAAGGAAATGTTGGTAGCTCTCCGACGGCAGCTGCGCCAAAAACTGTTCACGTCACTCAACCAGCTCTTGAAAATGTGGTAATAAAGATCCAGAGCCAGCTGAAGAGATGAAAAATACACACACAAACACACACACACAGACAGTACACTCACTTATACTTGGACATTTTGTTGTGGGCAGGCGGGGAGAGAAATTTCACTAAAGCGCTTTGGTCACGATTTATCATCATTGCTGAGGAGCCATTTGACAAAAAGGGAAACATCTGCCAAGGCAAGGGAGAGGGAGGCACTGCAGGGGGGCAGGGAGGCTTTTGGGGTAGCCTGGGTTCAAGTTCCAGTCAAGCGGCAAACATTTTTGGTTACATGGTTTAGTTTTTTTGCTTGATTCACTCGTTTGACGGCGGTCCCCTCAAACGACTGACTGACTCTCTCGGGGATTTGGGGATCTCTTGTAGTACCTGACACTTAACGTGTCATTCGAACATTTTATTAGACTTGACAATGAACTCTTGAACCGCAGCGGTGCCCAAGCAAAAACACAACATTAACAAGAAATTTAACAAAAATAAAAAGCCACAAAAAATTAAAATAAAACCCTACAACTTTCACATTGACAGCGGGAAATGCATGAAAAAGCGCTGAGAAAAATACTTTTTATTAGTATATGAAAAACGTATAAAAATTCTCTACATCAAATGTCAATTAGTATCATTTTTTTACTATGAAAATTTATTAATTTGAATTTACCTCCTATTACTTTTTAAATAAGCTAAATATAATTATAATTTGACAATAATGTTACATAAATCAATATTATTTGAATCTTCTAGTATTTATCTTCCTATTAGAGCTTGATCTTATTCAAAGGAAAAAAATTTGATAATTTTCTTACATTTTTGTAATATTTGACATTCAATCTTTTTATAACATTTTTATTAATTATAATCATAATATACATTATTTTACATTCTTCGAAATTCCTTAAACATTTCTATTTTATTTAAGTTCATTGTATGAGACAAACTTTAAATTGATTAAATATATGTTTGGTTTGGCAGAGAAGTCTTTGAAATCTTTTATCCATAAATAAAATATTTTATTTAAATTGTATTAAATATTTACACAAAATACCATATTATATTTCACCATATATTTCCGCCCTAATTCGTTCTCAGGCTTTCTCATTTCTAATTCCCATTTTGGCTACCAATCAGTAGCCAGCTCCTAGGGTAATCCCAAAATTCAGTCACCCACGATTAAAATATCGCAGTTCTTTCTCAGCCAGCTGAAAAACGATCTGCTATTTCCCATTTATCAACGCCGCAAATCGTAGTTTACATTTCTATTCGTCTTATTGTCTTTTAAATGTTATTTTGATTTTGTTATTTCTCTGAATTGGGGCCAAAACGTAAACATTTCTCAATGCGCGCGCTGATCGCTTGGCCTTTAACCAATTCCAACAACATCACAAAACTTGGCTCAAATAAATCTTATCAAATTAAGCCGAGACACTACAACAAATGAACGACAACAACAAGTTAAACGTGGGCGTGAGTTTAGAGGCGACTACAAGTGAGAAGTTCGAAGTGGGCGTTCCGATTTTATTTTTTATTTTATTTTGTTCGTTGTAGGGCTTGTCGAGGTTTGTTGGTTTTTTGGGTTCGGGTTTGGGATTGGGATTTGGGATTTGGGCTGGGGGACTGTTGAGTAATTGTTAACGAGTTGACCAAGTTAAATGTGTAACATGCCAAAATTGGGCAAATTAATTAAGCCATTTTAAACAATTTTACTTTGGCTTTTGCTGTTCCGTTTGCTTTTGCCTTTAAATTGCACTCGAATTAAATTGTTTAATTTAATTTGCTTGAAAATAGTTGCAATTGTTGTTGCTGTTTTTTTCTGTTTGTTGTTGTTGTAATTGGCAGGCGCATTGCGTTTAAGTGAAAAGCGCTCAGCACGTTTTACTTTTTTTTCCATCCAATTCGCTGGCGTTAATTTTCAACTGTCCAGTTTTTGCTTTTCTTCTTCTCTGCACACTTGACTCTCAAAAGAAGGGTATATTGAATTCGCAACAAGGTTTGTCATCATTACAAAACCAAAGGTTTATTTTTATTGATATTGTTTTTAAAATATATTTATAAATTCTAAGAAATTTATCTTCAGTTCATTTGTTTGGTCTGGCTAATGAGATTGTATTTGACATTTTAATCTGAAATTTCATTTGAAATTTAAGTCAGTAGTTCAGAAAAATGTGTGCATATTAAATTATTCACTAAAAAGCTCTGTTAAACTAATGATTTTACATATTTTATCGGACTTTTGTAAATGTTTCAATGATAAACAGAGTTTTTGTATGGAAAAAACTGCTTTCAGGTTATTGCCGATTTTTAATGTAAGGATTTCAAAGTTTTATAAGGCGTTTCTAATTCCTTTAAATATTAGTCAAGCTTCTGAATTGAGAATCAAGCTTTTAAAGTTTTCCTGTGACATTTCAAGTGAAATTCTATCAGAATTTAGGAAATTACCTATAAAAAGTAAGAGTAGCTGAGCTTCGTCTGCTTTTGAATTGAGGAAGAAGCTTTGGTACTTGATAGGCCTCGTTTGTGAGCTTTTATCTGGCATTGCGATGCACGTTTCTTTTTTTTTATTTTGTATTTATTTTTTTTCATCTCATATTTGTGGCAGGAAGCAGCGCAACCGTAAGTTCGCAGGGCCCAATTTATGGAGCTGCTGTTGCCGCACTCGAGGGCCCATCTCCAATTACTGATTGCCCGGGTTCCACATGCCACATGCCACAGCTCGAGGCAACAGAGTGAGAGACAGAGAAATATAGAAAAAACAAAAAAAAAACAGTTGAATTTGTTGGCCCCGAGGGCTGGCAAATATTTGACGCTTATTCCATCAACGTCAACGGTCTGAGGAACAACAATAACTCAACTGATCGATCAAATATCGTCGTCTCGTCGGCGATCGAGAAATGATCGCACCAGAGGCACAGTTAATGGGTTACGAGTTATTTTGGTCAGTTTTTGACACACTTTTCCAATACGCGGGTTGACACCAATTTCTTGTCGCATTATTTGATAAATTACGATAACTTTCAATATTGTTTATAATAATATTATGAAAGTATTTCGACAATTGAAGAAATTTTCGGCAAAAAAAAGACACAAATTTTCCAATGTTTTAATGGCATAACGGATAACTTACTATCCCAATTGCAACAACAATTGCAGCCAATTAATTTGTCATAAATAAAGAGCCGAAGATCTATACACACAATTATGTTGTTATTAATGGAGAAATGGGGGAATTGCCCGGTCTGATCGAGTGATAAACTGGGCACAGTCAAATTCGAATCCAATGCACCCACAACAATTATAAATAACAACAACAAATTATAATGCAAAAGCCTTCAAAGTCGATTCGAAATTGAGATGAAAGAAATGCAAGCGATCCTCAATAACAACGAGCCAAAGCAAATTGCATAATTATTGCTACAAATGAAGCTGAAGTCGAAGTCAAAGTCGAAGTCGATGCTGAAGCTGAGAAGAAAGTGGTACCGTTTGAATCGTGATAAAGCGATAATTTTCCCCCGCCGAATGCATTTCACTTTCAGCTTAACAAACAAACCAAAACTCAAACCAAAAAAACAACAAGAAATTACCAAACAAACGAGCAACTTTTAAATTCAACTGTCGAGTCGACAGAGTATATTATTATGAAATCGGATTCGTATTCGTATTTGGATTTAGATTTGTTTACGGCATCGGAATCGTCCACAAGGCGCCCACGCCAAATCTCCCAGAGAGTCGGAGATAGAGGTAGAAGAGGGGGGATCTATTGAGCACTCTATCCAGCATTGAGTTCCGTTTTCAAGTCCGAGTTCGAGTTCAAAGTTTGCACAAATCGGCTGCCTTTTTTTTTTCGTACTTCATTTTAAATCATTTGCTTTTCACTCTTTTATTGTTCGGGGCACAACTAAAACAATAACTAAGGAGGAAAGTAATATAAACATCACTTTTTCCTCTCTCACTCACGAGGACCATCAACAGCATCTTTAAGCCATAAGCCTAAACGGCATTTTTATTTCGTTTCAAATGCGCCACATCATTGTCAGTCCAGAGAGGAAAGGGGCAGGAAAAGAGGAAGGAAACTGACGGAAGCTTTTTAACGCTTTTGACATGAGCTTTGGGCTAGCTGCAATTTGATAACCAATAATTTATATGTAGTGATCAAAGCTGTAGGTCTAATTTGATAGCCAACAATTTATATGTAATAATCAAAGCTGTAGGTCTAATGTTGACAACATTTCAAAAAAAAAAGTGTCCATCATTGAAAATATTTTGAACGTTGCATAAAATTGAACATTTCATATGTGAGTGCTGAAAATTCGGTGGATTTGAAGTTCATTTTCAGCCGTTTAAAATGTGACAATTTGTGACAACAATAACAAAAATCTTTGGCTACCGAATGCCGCAGGTTATTCAGTCAAGAGGCGGCAACTCTGGCTAACAACAAACAGCAACAAAAGCGTGCTAATCCCGCCCTACGGTTATTGAGGCAACCCACATACCGAATTCCCATTGAATCAGGCGAAACACTTTTCATTTCTTTTTTGTTTTTATGTTTTTGTGTTTTGTTATTACGCATTGGCCCGCGGGCTGGGATTAAGTTTAATTATTTTCAGCTTAATTAATTTAGAAAAAAAAGGGGAAAAACAAAAACAACAAGTGGGAATCAGCAACAACAATAACATAAAGGCCAAAGTTATTTTCTCGCGCGTTGACAGCTGCGCCTTTATCTGGGAAATTGGCCAGATGCATCATCAAACTAATAGAAAAATGCTAGAAGAAATATTTCTGCACGCCAGTCGAGGGATCAAGGGAGAGCAGGCAGGACGATCGTTTGGAAAAGGATGGCCATGTTAGGAGAGAAGAGAGGGGAAGTGTGGAGGGGGGAGCATGCCACTTGGGGCGCTGCCTTTTTTGGAATTTTCACAGCCGCCAGAGCGGCGACTTTGGCTGCCTTTTGATAACGCGAATGACTTGGGCATCGCCATCGTCTATAAATAGACATTGGAACAGACTCTGGAGCTGGAGCTGAAGCTGGAGTTGCGCATGTGCGAGGCATGCATGCAGGTTCCTTGGAAAAATGCAGCTATGTCGGAGCAGAAGTTGAAGCTGGAGTGTAGGACAAGTTACTCTGAGGGCGCAGGGCTGTGTGGGAGGGCAATGTGAGACGACGCGATGGTTACCAGCCCATTCAATACCATGCCATGCCATGCTATACCAATTCCACATTCCCTCTACCTCATTCCCCACCCATCTCATGCCAGAACTCATCCCATCATAGACAGATGCTGTTAAATTGATAGCGTGCGTTTTGTTGTTGCGTGTCTGCAACTCTGAAGCTCTCAGCTCGAAAACCTCTTGGTTGGCATTTCCCCCCCCTCACCAGTGGGTAAAGAGAGGGGAGAGTAAAGTGTCGGTAATGTGTCTAAAGACTACGCTTCATGACGATCACTAGGTGTGTCGTCGCTCTCCAGGGCAGACATTGTTCTAGCGAAAGGGAAACTAATCGCAGAGCATTGGGAATCGAGAACTTGAAACTTGAGAAAGTCCGTTTAACTTACCCCTATAACGCTTAATTGTTAACATTTCGAGAGAGTGTGTGAATTACCTGCAAAGAGAAAGAAATGAAAATAATTAAAATCAATTATATAAACAATTAATCAATAAACCATTCTCTATTATAAATTAAAAATTGTATATATTAATTATATTTTTAATTTTATAATCTTATTTCCTAATATTATGTTAAATTGTTAATAAATTCTTTCTGTCGATTGATTTTAATAGAAGTTAAATAAATTAATAAATAATTACAATTAATTATATAAATAAAAATTACAAAATAAACATACTCTATATATCAGTTATAAATAAAAAATTTTATATAATAATTTGTAAATTTTGTAATCTTAAATTCTAAATAATTTCTTTCTGTCCACTGATTCTAATAGAAGTTAAATAAATAGATACAATTATTTATATAAACAATAAATAAATAAATCATTCCCTTTTAATCAGTAATAAATCAAAAATTTTATATATTAATTTGAATTTTGTAATATTTGTTTTCTAATATCATATTAAATTCTTAATAATTTCTTTCTGTCCACTGATTTTAATATAAGTTAAATAAAAATTTAAAATTATTTATATAAGCAATAAATAAATAGTACATTTTTAATTTATCAATTATTAATTTAAATTCAAATAATTTTACTGTTCATTTTGTAATCTTATTTTCTAATATCATATTAAATTCTAAATAATTTGATTCTGTTCAATTATTTTAATTGACGTTAAATAAATAAGTAAACCTTTCTCTATTTATATATGTATGTATGTAAATAAGAGGGAACCAGCTGCACTTTTTATATGAATATGCAGACGTTGGCCAGGTAATCAGCACAAACGTCACTTCAGCTCGTTGCTGAAAAGCCATCGACATGGCCATGGCATTGATAAGGTCTAGGTCGTAGCGTCTGCGGGCGCCCACTGCACTGGCAAATGCCAAACCCAAACCCAAACTGAAACCCAAAGACAGAGGCAGAGACTCAGTAGAGCCTGGACCAGTCAGCGAGGTAGATAAGAAATGCCTTTTATTGGTTTTTCCTTTTGACTTGGCTCTATTTGCTGATTAGCCAGAAGATTACGGGGGCCAAGGCTCAAACCTAGACTCAAGGCTTAGGTACAGCTGCAATTTGGGGCGCGGCTGAGCACCGACTCAACTAAATATTTATTTTTAGATTTAAGGAAAGCGTTGAATGTTTGTTGTACTACTATAATAATAGATTGCATTTTTAATAAATTCCAATTTGAATAATATTTCTTTAACCGAGACTCACACATTCTCTTCATGCTCGTCGCGTTTTCGTGACAGCTCTACATAAATTTTATTTAAACATTTTCATTTTCATTTTCTTTTCTTCTTTTGTGGCCATACAAATTTCCCTTGCAATTTTCTCACCGAGCAGCAAGCCGGCAACGTGCCGTATACGTAATTATTTCAAATATGTTATGAATTTCGCACATGCAGCAACAACAACCACAACAAAAGTTTCTTACAGCATCCGTAAAAAGCAGTAAAAATAATTTGAGGAATTTTGTTAAAAAATTGCCAGAAATTTCGTAAAGCGCCGCTGCTAAAGTTCAGTAATTAATTATAAACAAAAGCTCGAAAAATAATAAAAAACAAATTTCTTTGTGTGCTGCCTGCATTGGAACAGTGGAAAAATATGCCCACTTTGATAGCAAATAATAAATAAACTAGATAAAATATTTTGTTGAAAAAAGAAAGTCTCTTCAATTTCGATTTCTGTTGTTGTTATTAATGAGATTTATCAAAAAAAACAATTGTGCAACATTTGTCGTTGATTATTTTTTGCTCGCCTTTCAAGGGCTTTTTTTACTTCTTCGATTGATAAATTGTCAATAATTAAATGTTGGCCCATACAAATTGGCGAAGATGCCCCAGTGAGTTGGGCAGGTAAACGGCCCATTGCAAATCCCGCCTTAAAGGTATTTTATTGATTGACTGCTCAACATTTGTGATTTTTTTATGTGTGATTTTTGAGCTATTAATCTTTCAGTTTTTTGGCGTCCCACATTTATGTAATCTTTAAATTTGCTAAAGGAAAACAATAGATAGATATCGGTAACAATGCTGTCAATAGTTCAGTTTTCGACAGTTAAGTTCCAGATCCATGTGTTAATCAAGTGGTAAAAACTAAACATATTGTATAGTACAATTAATTTATCAAAGAAAATTGTATTGTCAATGAGCTGATTTAAAATTGAGTATAATCTGCATAGTTTTTAATTCAAAGACTTTAAGATAAAACTTCATCTTGTTTAATTTAAAAGCACTCAAAAATCCGGATTAGTTTAGTTTGACTTTTAAAAGACTGCAACTAAAACTTTTTCTCTTCATAAATATAGTTTTATGATTAACTTTTATTATCGATTAACCCAAAAGATCTCTGTAATATTCATTACTTTTATTGTATAGACTTTTAATCCTTATTTTTTCTTTTTAATCACCTGCATCTTTTCTATAACATTTCACTTCCGCATAGCACTTAATCCACGCTTTTAATAAAGGATTATACTCGTATCTTGGATTAATTCAAAAATTCGCACTTTACTACATCTGTTTAATTTAAAAGAGTTTCAACTTGAACTCAAGATATTTCTATTTTACTTGAATATTTTCCTCTCTGCCTGCACATTACATCTACGATTTTTATTTTAATCTACATTATGAATTAGTTTTAAAGCCAACATTTGAGAGTCTTTCCGCTTAGACTACAGATATAATGAAGCTCTTCCCTCTTTCTCTTTCTCTTTCTCTTCATCTTTCTTCTGCTCTGTGTTCATTATCTTCATCTCAGCGATAACATTAAAGCTTAATGCCCATTTTATCTGCCTCTACCTCAGTGCCTCTTCCTTCGTCTTGATCCTGTACTTTAACACATTTCAGCTCAGCTTACAATATTTGATCGTAATATTTTACGGGTTTCCTCTTCTGCTTCCTTTTCTTCTCCCTCCTCCTCATATCGATGTTGCATGTGGAAATTATATGCATTATTAGATATTATTCCAGGCGAGGAGACTCTACAACGATTGCAAAGTCGCATTCGATTCGCGGCAAATCTCAGCATAGATTCTAACGGTAACTGGCCAACAAAAGACAACAACAACAACGACAACAACAACGACAACAACAACGACAACAACAACGACAACAACATTCAGCAGCAAGACAAACAAACATGTGTAAGCCGCTGCTTAGCAGCCTGACGATCCACCTTCTGTAGCTTCTACTTCTCCCCCCTACAGTTGCAAGTATCTTCCCTCCTATTCTTCTAGCTGTGATGATTCTTCTGCAACTGCTGGATCTTTGGCTACCTCTTTTAGCCAGCGCCTCTTCAGCCTGCCTTGGCCAAGTTGTTTAGCAACATTTTGAACCTGTCGTCATGACTTGGCCAAAGTCAAGTTAGGCATTACAACAACAACAACAACAGCCATTGCAACAACAACAACAGCAATGCGGCACACGTGATTTAGTTCCTGTCGTTGCAGCAAACTTGTTGTACCCCCCTCGCTCTCTCTCTCTCTCTCTCTCCTCCCTCTCTCTTGGCCAGGCGTAGTGTCGCTTGTGTTTTATGCATATTTTGTGGCCATTGGAGCTGCCTTGCTGCCTGACTGCCGCTTATCTTTGGCTTAAATAAATTTTACGCTCGTGTATTTCTTTTCAACGCCAGGCAGCAACCAATACACAAGTTCCCAATCCCCAATCCGGCTTGCAACTGCAACTGCAACAACAACAACAACAACGTTGACAACGACACACTGCCCAAATGTCCTCAGTTACCACATTGCAACTTATTTTTGTTGTTGCTGTTGCTGTTACATGCATCCTCCAATCGCTTGGCAGGCATCTTTGTCTGGCCATTTTCCCAGCCACCCTCACCCGGCTACCCCTAATCCATCCTCTGTCTCTCTCTCATGTTCTCTGTTTGGCTTACTTGCATCTTGTTGCACATTGTTTGAATTTATTGCCACATTAATAAAATTTACAGCTAATAAAAAATGCATCGAGGTCTTGCCATGACACCCACTAAAAGTCCCTGCCCCCCCCCCCCCTCCCCCTTCTTCTCACTATCCCCTTTTGCAATCCCCCTTTTTCAACTTGACAATATTATTGACCGCATTGAAAACTGTGACTGCAGTGCCAAAAGATTTATGTTTAGACCATGTAGAGTCTATCAGTTGCTTCTTCTTCTTCTTCTTCTCCCTTCTCATTTTCTTCTTCTTCTTTTAACTCATTACAAACAAACAACGCCCAAAAGTCCTAAACAAAGCTTCGTTTTCCTCTTTCTACAGTTGAACTCTCCAACTTTCTACAGATCTTCTGTCTATGTCTTGTCTTCAGCTGTCTTCTAATAGAAGAAGCATACGATGATGAGGTAAAAGAAGAAGAAGCAGATTTAACTTGCCCATTTCTTTAGCTTCTTTGAATAAAAATTGCGCAATATTATTTAACAACAACTACAACAATGCAATTGATTTTTTAAAGAAGACTTCGTAACCAACAATTACAACGGTACTTGCTTCCAATGAAAGCAAAGCAAAGAAAGGGAAGAGAATCAGAGAGAGAGAGAGAGAGAGAGGGCAACTGAGACATGTTAGAGATTCCTCAAGCGAAGCTCAAGCGAAGCGAGCAAACAAAATGCTTAACAAAGGTCACAACATTGACATTGAACAAGACTTCAAAAGAGCGTCGAGATGAGGGGGAAAAATGTTGTCAAGGGGGTACGAGGGATACTGTTGGACCTTTCCAGTTAAAAATGTAAACATTACTTTGGTAAATGTTGTTTAATATGCAATTACAGGCGACAGAGATGAGATGGAAGTCTAGAGTTTAGAGAGCTAAGGAACGTCAATGGATTTGACATGGAAAGAGGGAGGAAAATAGAGGGGAAAAAGAGAATAGTGGGAGCGGAGTTACGTCTTTGATTTTGGAGTATCGTATACCGTTTTGGACAGTCAATCAAAACGTTTAAAATTAAATTATACGATGACAAACGAAAAGAATTTTCATCTACTTTGAGGTACACGTCTCTCTCTTTCTCCCTCTCTTCATTCTACGAGTCTTCTCTTGGTTCTTGGGGCATGTGTCAAAAGTTCAACACCGTGAAGCTTTTGAGTTCCCATTTTGGGATTCGTTCTTTCCACAAATCAATCATTTCTGTCATAGTTTCTTCCTCTGCTCCCTTCTGAACTCTGCAACTCTTCTATCGTCATTGTGCGTCACACATAATTATGCTGTAATTGATATTTTCTCCTCTCTTCCCTCTTTACATAAAGTGCCCCATGTCACTCTGTCTCTCTTCTAAGTTTTCAGTTCTCAGTTTGGGGCGTCGCAACATTTCAAAAGAAATCAAAATTTGTAACGCCTTTTGATGGCCCGTTTTCTTTATTTTTTAGAGGTACCGCCCGGTCGGTCGGGTCGTCTGTTCGGTTTAACATCTTGTAGAACCTGCACTTAGTTTGCATAGAGTTCTTTACAGTACTTCTCCCCCTTCTGCATTCTCCTCTTTCTCTCTTTGTTGATTGAATGTTTTCAGAGTTCTTAACAGTACCGTTAGCAAAGTTGAAATGTTGTAAAGTGTCTGGTAATTTTGCCATATTGTCTATGGCAAAGGGGAAACTAACAATAAAAAGTTCTATGATCTATGACATGTAAGTTTACAAGAAGAAACATAAGTTTGTCTAGCTGTAACTGCAATTTTTAGAGAATCTCCTAAAAAATTTGAATATCTTTTAAATATATAAGCGATATTTTGTAAACTTTATTCAGTTGCCTTATCAATCTTCACACTTTCCCTTTAAGTGAAAGTTTTTGAGAATTTCCGATCAGACATTTGCAGGCGCATCTTAAAGTTGATGCAGTCAAATATAACCACAGACATTCCAACAATGATAGATCATTAAAACATTTCGTAGGTGTCCAAAGAGCAACATCCAAAAAAAAAAAAAAAAATAGTCACGACCCTGTTACTGACCACAGTCCCAAATTCCCCAGTCTCCGATCCCCCAATCCCCATTCCAGTCACACTTACAAACATAGTCCATAGTTGAAAGGTCGTGTGAAAGGCTTTTAAATGTTATTTTGAGTGCGAGAACTGCAATTTGATTTGCTTAAATGTTGTTCAAGGGAAGGTTCCAAGGTCCAAGGCGTAAAAGTTGACATTGGGAATGCCGATTGGTCTTTGTAAGTTCCTCGGATTAAGGCTTTTGTTTTCTTCTTCATCTTCTTCTTCTTGTTCTTGTAAGCAGGAAATGATTTATGCTTTTGATAGGAAGCGACAATGCAGTTTTCAGTTTTTCGGGTCTGTCATTGAGAAGTTTAGAATGGAAAGTGAAGAATTTATATAAGCGGGTTGAAGAATTCTACAAAATTTACGGCAAGCCAAAACAAAGGGATGGGTAGCTTTAAAAAGTCAGTTAGATATAAATTATTCAGATAATTATCTATAATAATAAATTAATAAATCTTTAATGTGTCAATATAATTACATCAATAGATTTTGAAATTATTTTTATACTTTGGTTCGAGACTTGGATTAAAAGCTGTTGTAGGTTGATTGAATTAATTGACTGAATTATATTGTTAAATTGCTATAGTTGGCAATTAAATCAAAATATGTGACTGTAGAAATTTAACAAAAATATTCCACACTGAATAAAACATTTATTTCAACAATTTGTTGACACTTTGTTAAAGTTGTTGGCCATTTCATGTCAATGACCATTCAATAACTGCCACATAATAGTTTCAAATGCCTCAAGTGCAATGTGTTTTCATTTTTCTTATATCCAGTGTCAGCGTTATCCATCATTAGACTCAATTTGTTGGCTACGCCTTAAACATGACTCGACAAGAATAAAGGCTTTGACTCGATTCTAACTGCATGACAAACAAAACATGGCTGAGATGGGGATGGGGAAAGGGCTGCCTGCATAATGCATTCATTATAGAAAATTACAAAACAAAAAAACTGTCAACAAGTGAGAACCAAATGGACAGTTCCAAGAGAGACAGTAGCCGGGAAAAACAAACAAGAAACAAGGAAAAAAAAACCACTCGATTGCAGTTCAATCAACTCGGAGAACCGAAAGACCAAAAGACCAAGACGAGCTGAGCCGAGGGACAGATGGACCCATTGGGTCTATGCTGACCATAAATGTCGCTCCAAAACTGTCAAAATGACCCTCCCCAGACTCCTGGCTAAGCGGCCTGTCTGCCAAATGTCAAATGTTAGTTTTGTAATTAGCTGCTAAACTTGTGACAGGCGAACAGGCGAACTGGCAGTAGGAGCTCCGACTTGCCATACTGACAATTTGCAACTGTCATTGTGACATTTGGCGGCAAGTCGCAAATGTTGCGAATGTTGCAGAGTCGCTGGGGTTAATGACAACGTCGCCAACATCTCGCAACACATATGACAGCTAAAAAAACACACTCCTAAGTTCATTTTTCTTATTGATAGTTTATTTATTATTATCTCCTACTCTTTGCTAGCCTTGAAGTTGCACAATTCACATTTCTGGTCGACAAACAGACAGACAGACAGTAAAAATGTCAATGAAATTCGCCAGATCTCTTAAGTGAATTGACCGAATATTCATATAAGTAAAACTATTTATATCTCTGACTCTGTTTGACATGTGAGAGGTGCTTTAATATTATTGGACATGAGTTGTGCTACTTGTGGGGCACTCAAAAAAACCAATTGAACACATAAATATCTATAATTTACCAAATGTCTGTCAGAAAAACCACACATTCCAGCTGTAAAAAGACAAAGCTATGGTCACCCTGAATGCGAATTTCAAATTGCAGCTCCTCTATTTTATTAGCCTTGAATTATCAACTGATGAATATAGTCTAGGCTTGAATTATTGATATAATTGCTAAGTAGTAACACTGATCAGTTCTTTTCAGCCTAAAAACAGAAAGCTATGGTCACCCTAATTTCTAATTTGAATTGAATTAATATATGCCTGCGAGTACTAATAGACCTTACTACTCAGATCTGAAGAATGTCAGTAAATTTCAGCATAATTAAACAAAGCTATCGTCACCCTGAAATTAAATTAGTTTCAAAAAATTAATGTACTTTCTACTGCAATAATTTATTCATCTACTTATGATTATTTATCTGGCACATACAAGTAAAGCTATACTGGAGTATGGTCACTCGGAAGTATGAAATACATAAGAGAAGAAGAATGAAGATCAAATCAAGTTGTAAATTGATCAATATTGTGTTAGGTTGACTTGCTATCCGCATTCTTCAATTCTAATCAGATATAGCAAAACTAGAGTATGGTCACCCTAAACTTACTTCGCCATCAGTTCGCCTCTCGTTACAAACTGATCAATATTGTGCAAGGTCGACTTATTAACCTTACATCTAACAACTTAACAGACAAATCAATAGAAGATTATGGTCACCCTGAAAATAAATAAGCTTTGTTTCGCCTTTCGTTACAAGTTGATCAACACTTCGCTAGGTCGACTTATTAACCTTATTGGTCCCGCTTTCCATCATTGTTTGGGGTAGTCTCAAGTTGTGGAAAGACAGGAAATGCGGTTGACTGGGCGACTGTTGCAATTATATAACTTCAACTGTTCTTTTAAACTCACTTCAATCAAGTCTTCCACTTTGCACTTCCCATTTTGATTAACACATTCACCCTAATGTATGTGTGTACACACTGGCTAAATCGCAGCACTCTGGCCACACTAATCAACAGCAATTAAAATCAATTAAACTGAAACTGCACAACAGACAAACAATTTGTCTGTCTGTCTTTAGAGAACTGAACTCTGAACATCTCCCCCAATCCTAATTTTATCTACAACTCCCTTCACATTTCCCAGCCCATCCTCCGCCCCTTCTCTCCTTTGTAAAACTCCCCTACAGTTTTCAGCTGTCAAATCAGCGCTTGGCCCGTTGACATTTCTATTATGTCAGTCAGTGAGTCAGATAGATAGACAGAAGAAAGAGAGAGAGAGAGAGACTCTATGAGTTGGAATTAAAAATTCAAAACACAAGCTTGAAGTGGCACCGCACGGTGGCTCCACATGCCACACACTGTCCGTCAAATGTTAATGACCAGCGTTGGCTCTCTGGGCACGTCTAAAAATAAAGCAAGCGCCAGTTTTCAGTCAGTGTTCTCCTCCTCCTCTTCTCTAGAGAACCGCCTGGCGAGGCGTCTGCATGGCGAATTAGGCGCAGATTAAAGGCAGCTCGAACTGGAAGAGGGAGGAACAGAGGTATCTACAGTCTAGTGTAGAATCTTTAGGGAGTCAGCGTATCAAACATCTTGGCATCTGCAACTGAATTTGACTTTAATGCGCGTTAATTATGAAAAGCAAACTTGACCAGGCACAAAAGGAAAATCGCTTCTGGTCTTTCACATTAGTTGCGGTTTCGACTGAAGGTCAGATCCATACACATCATGAACGTGATGCCATGTGATCCGATCTGATCCGATCAGATATGATATGATGTGATGTGTTGGGATGTGATGGAAGGCATTTCCATGGTTATGCTTTTGCAGCTCTTTGTGTGGTTTTCCCATATTGTTTCGGCTCCGGACTCCCTTCCAGCCAACCCAGCTTCCTCCTCCCTTTCCGTACACCCCATCCATATATAATTCAGTGCGTCAGCTCTCTGACAGCTTCATGCAACGAGTTGGCAGCACGTTCGGACCTCAACTTGGCTCTCTGGCTGGTGGTGTGACTTTTGGGCGACGCGCCTTTCTGACAGCTCAAAGGGGTCCAACCACCATTCCAAAGAGGGGGTGTATTCACGGAGGGGGACTGTTCTCTTTTTGCATAAATGCATAAAAAATTGTTTGCCATTGTTTGCAGTTGAATCGACATGCGGTATTTTTTTTTTGTTTTATTATTTTTGTTTCTTGTTTTTTGGGTGCTGCCTGCAGTCGAGCTGTCAAAATATTGAGCTGTCTGTGGATTTTGGACCAATGTTTTGCAGTGACAGCTCTGTTATATTTATGCGAGTACACATATTTTCAATTGTAGACAAGTTTTTAATTGAAAAATATGGTAAACCAAATAAATTGCAATTCTTAGCCACTGTATTCGCAAAGCTGAACTGAAAAAATTGCAACTTTCTCAACACAAGTCGTTTTCACTGTCCTATTCTTCTCCAGCGAAAGGAATTTCTAAGAAAGCATCACAAAATAGATCTTCAAGCTAGTAAATATATATAGATAAAATAAAGATAAAAAGGTATAATCTTTAGACAGTTTCATAGTGTTGAAAACGATATTTTAAGCTAGCGAAAGCTGCTAAATTAAAGGAAAAGTTTTCTAGCTACCAACAAAAGATGGAACAATTTAAATTTCAATTAAAGAGCAACAAATTATCAAATAATTGGCAGAATTTCATTGAACTTTAAAAATAGGTAATCTTACAATTATTTTCAACACTATTCCATATTTTCTAATCCAGTAACATCAGATGATTTGAAGAACTAACAGAATTCACAAGCAATTGAAATGCATCTTATAGGTAAATTTGTATATTTGAAATAGCTATAAAAGATACAATACTTATACATTTATTATACGTATACAGAAAATCGGGTCAACAATCATAGAAAACCAATAACAAATGAGTAACAATAGCTGCTAAAAGTCAGCGCACTCAAGATCTTAATCATCACAATAATCACATAATAATCTTTTTAAATACTTTGTGTGTAATTCATGCCACTAATGTTGACGCTTGCCACAACAACCATTTATTTCAGTTGCAAGTTGCAAGTGGCAACGTGGAATGGACTCGGGGTTATCTAAGTTATTTGCTTTTCTCACAACATTTCAAATCACTGCAAACAGAAGATGCAAAAGGTTTCCAAAAAGGTTTCAAAGTGCATAACCCAAACAACAACAACACTGGCTGCAACAACAACAACAACACTTGATTCTAACAGTGTTCGGCACATTGCGCAAACATTTCAGAAAACCCAAAACGAAGTCAGAGTCCAAGTCGAAGTCGAAGTCAAAGTCAAATTCGAAGTCCAAACTGTATGCAAATATTTGATTAAGGTCCATAGTTTGAATTCTGTTCGGCCAATCGGAAAATTTGTTATCATCGCTCTAAGCCAAGTTTGTTTAGTGCACAGACAGAATAAGATAGATAAAGTCAAAGAAAGAAAGAGGCAATAGATATTCTGATTCCGGATGCCAAATTTTGATACCAATTCCATTTCGAATTCTACGCCGCGTGCTCT
Source organism: Drosophila kuntzei (assembly GCA_035042165.1). Taxonomy (NCBI): domain Eukaryota; kingdom Metazoa; phylum Arthropoda; class Insecta; order Diptera; family Drosophilidae; genus Drosophila; species Drosophila kuntzei. Next base: position 553,095 of record JAWNLU010001704.1, read on the forward strand.
ACGCACTTCAAAGCGTTTGCCGTGCGCTCTTCCCTCTCTTTCTATTTGTCCATCTACTTCTCCTTCTTTCTCGCTCTTTTGTGTTATCTTCCGCACTTTGTTCCATTTGTTGTTAGCCGCTTTTATATGAGGTATTTGACGTATTACAATTGCAGTTCCTCCTTCCCCTTTTCCCACTTTTTCGTAACACTTCCACCCGCACTTCTCCCCAATTTCCCGACAACAACAACTAAAAAAAGTGCGTTTATGACTTCCATCCGAAATACTGGGCATACTTATTGTGGTCTCTTTATTCCTATCTATTTCTCGTATCTGTGCCTTCATATCCGTTTTTTATAGCCCATTTCCCACTCTGTCTAGTTACAAACGTTTTTTTTTCTCAGCTTTTTCTACACTCAAAAAAAATTGAGCCCTTTTTCACCGAAATTCAGCCAATGGTATTATTTCTTAATTTAAAAAAAAGAAAGTTTAGTTACAAGCAAGAGTCACCCAATTTTTTAAAGAAAATATAGAAATAATATTTCTTGAAAAACAATTTTATTGGAAACTTTTTTCTAAAATAATAAAAATATTTTAACAATCGTGGCAATTTTTTTTATTCATAAAAATTAACTAATATTTAGATAATATTTTAGAAATAATATTTCTTAAAAAATCTTTTTAAAGTAATTTTTTCTAAAATAAATATATTTCCGATAAATAGGCCTTTTTCTAACTATGGTGATTTTAAAACAAAGCCGAATTTCTAAAAAAAGGGTAATATGTTTTTTTTGAGTGTATGCTTTCCTTTCTAGCAATGACATTTTAATTGCTTTATTGCATTTTTTTCTCTTTTACTCTTTTTTCGGGTGTTTGCTTTGTGTTTATTGTCGTGTGCCGTCTTACGTCTTACGTCGCGTGTTACGTCATTTGCGTAATTGCAGTTACTTCTCTACCCCTCCCTCTCCCTCACACACACTTGAAGAAAAAAATCTCTAACTTCAAACTGAAATGAGGTCAACATTGTTTTGGGCCATGTTTTGTGTCTCCCGTTCATGTTGTTGCCGGTTGTCGTTGCCGTTGTTAATGTTGTCGTTGTTGTTGTAGTCAATTTGAAATTATCGGTCAACTTTTTGTCTGCTGCCTGTCAAAAATTAATCAGATAAATGTGTCACACGACAATCTCGAGAAACTCCTACGCAGAAAAGGTCAAACTTGTTTATGTAACATGAAAAATAACAACAACAACAATGACAATAACAATGACAATAACATAATTAATTGGGCAATGGAAAATTTGTATTACTTACGCAGGTTTCTTGCCAACTATTTCAGCTATTCACTATTAACGATCAAATTTTCATTCTTCGAATTTTTCCCAGTTGGCTGAGCAACTGCAAATGTTCCGTTCTTGTTCTCAATATGAAAATTCCATAAATATTTGCAGCTAAAGTGAAAATATGAATGTACAACAACAACTGAAGCAACACACGCGAGCAGAGACGTTGACGTCGACGTCCGAATGCGCGGAAATGAAAAAGTGCACTGGACGAAAGAAAGGCAACAAGCGCAGCAGCAAGAGTTGCAGTGACAGCGACAGCGACAGAGGCTGAAGCAGCGACAGCGACTGCAGCAGCAGCAGAGGCTGTCAGCAGAGATCATAGTGAGAGATCTGCGCATGAAATTGTTGTTGCACTTGCAGGCAGTCACGCAGAGAGTGACCAAGAGAGTAGTGGACTTAGAGAGCGGGAGAGAGCGCGCGCGCATGCAAACTGTAAGCCGGTGAGCCGGCTTAGGTGAAAGAGCGCACGAGCCAAATGTTGCCAAGGCAGCGATTTAAGCAACATGTTGAGAAGCTATTATGTTGCCAGCGCTCAGTTAATTAATTGAATTTTGAGGCAACTTCAAGAAGTTTATTTAAAATTATAATTATAATTTCTGAAATTAATTTAGATAATTAAGCAAGCAAGCAATTTTAGTTGAACCCATTCGAAAATAGCGCTATTTCCGGGTAACTAGCACTGAAACTAAAGTGTTGCTACTCGTAGTGCAACAAATTCCAAGCTGCAACCATTTCCCACACTAAGAACCAGGCTAATAATCAGAGATATGAAACAACTTTGAATAATGATGATGTTGACTTCCCTGCTGCTAATGAGAGCAGCTCATCAGCTCAAAACTCTCACACACATTCACACACACACACATATAGAGAGACTCTCATCACACCTCTCACAGTAGTTGGAGATTGGTCCGGAAGCCTGAGAAACTTTTGAATTGTTTCATAAAATGCACAAAGTTGCAGTTAATTGTGTCAGGCAAAATGACAGGCCCGATGTCTGAAGCAGCGAGGCCCAAAATGAAGCCATTCTACGAAGACAGTCTGCAGTCTACAGTCTGTGCAATCTTCTGGTCTTTCATTTCATTTCCATTTCCATTTCGATTTCGTCTCTTGCGGCAGCTGGCATCAGGTTATATGCTAATGCCAACAAGGATCTTGAATCTCATCGCATATACATACATACATATATAATTTATGCTTGCTTATTGGCAGCTGTTGCTGCCTGGTTGCAGTTGCCTCTCTTGCCTCTTGTCTCTTGCCTGTTGCATGTTGCATGTAGATTTGCATAAATTTCATATGCAACATGTGGCCAAAAGAGTCGAGTGGGCGACGTCTTTGACATTGGCATAAAGCATCGCGAATGTTTCTTGAACTTCAAAAAGCAGCTCGCTCCAAAATAGACATCAATGTTCAGGAAGCCCCACAAATAACACCAAAAAAAAGAAATGAAAAAAGAACCGACCGAAAAAAGCAAAACATATCACGGTGAAATTTTACAGCACGACCTCGTTTCGTATAACAAGCCAGAATTGGCGGCAAGGTTGTGCAACGGGGGGGTGGTAAAAGACAAAAAGACAAAAAGACAAAAAATAAATAATAAAAAATATGAGAAATATGTTTGGCAACGGGTCGATCAGTGATCAGTGATCGTTGATCGAAAATCGAAGATCGATTATGATCAGCAGCTCAATTTTAATGAGTTCGCGCGCCAGAAGAATTGAAAATTTTCATGGGGAGACAACAGTAGAAGGAGGAAGGGGAAGACACGAGACACCAGGCGATAAGCAGGTCACTTTTTTTTTGTGTGGCATGAGAAAGGCAACAACTGAAAGTAAAAGACAAAAGTGACCAGCTCTGTCTCTTTCTCCGTCTCTCTTCGTCTCTGTCTCTGTGGACAGACAGGATGAGGAGTCGCCAGTCATCGAGTGACCCAATTTCGCTTTTTAATGGGGTGCCAAAGGCCGCTTCAAGTCGGTATGTGCCAAAAAGATTGTCGATCGATCGGTCGATCGATCTTTTCATCTCGATCGCAACGCAATTCATCTTTATTACTCTCCATCTCTCAGGGGAATTCATTCTCGTTTGTTCTCTAAACAGAGAGAGGGAGAGAGAGAGAGAGAGGGGTAGTCACTTTGATTTTCACGCTCAATTAATGTTTATGACAAGTGATTGTGTCGCAGCGATAACTCAACTTGGACTTTGACTACAGCAGGAGGAGATTTGCGTGTGTTGTTGTTGCCTCAGAATGTTGCACAAACCAAAGAGACGCATAGAAAGTTTTGCCAGTCGATTCGATTTGAATTTATGTTGCAAGCTGACATGTGAAAATCAAATCTTGATTGATGTTATGACTGCGGCGACGGAATCGCATTCGAAATCAAAAACTTTAAGTGAAGCACGAGAGAGAGAGACAGCAATAGATAAATAGAGTGAAATGAAAATGAATTAAAGTGTGGGCAATCGAGTCTATGAGTTTTTTATAAGCCAAATACTTGATATCCTGTTGGCTTCTTAACATTTGCATAAGCAACGTGCCAAATCCCTTGAAGCTTCAATTACAAAGCTGTCTTTAGCTCAACTCTCTTCCCCACACTTTCTTCCCTTTAGGAACTTGCCAGCAATTTGGCAACACGTTCGTTGCAATCCCTAAATGGTTAGCCTGGTCAGCTTGACCGTTGTAACAACAGCTGGTCGCTTATTTTCACCGCAGATACAGCAGTCGAAGCTCTGGAATTTGAATTGAGAGATTAAAACGCAGTCCACCAGTTGCAACCCCCTCTGAACCCCTCTGCCCCCTCTTCTACATCCGCCCACCCACACGGAACTCGCGCAATTCGCGTTGTCAGCTTAGACGAGGCATGTGGTAAGGTGGCAAGGGGAGGAAATTCCAAAATTCATGGTCGCCAGTTGGTTCTACAGTCAGTTTGCAATTGCAACAGTTGCAACTACTTTTCGCAGTCAGTGTCATGACATGAACACAGCGCCAAGTGAAAGCAGGTTAAATGCAAATAAATTCTGCAACTATACGATATATTTTACGATTTACGATATACACATACGATATATATCAAAGTGTATATACATAAGTGTGCCCATTTATGGAGTCTTCAATTTGATTACTTTTGATTATCTTTATTATTCGCTTATCATGCGGGTCATTTATTCAAAAATTATTTAATTATTCAACGAGATGGAAAGTGACAGCTAAATCAATTACGAAAGAAAGGTTTCAATTTAAATATTTTATTTGTGCAATCGATTTCATTTCATGGCAAAGATTATTTATATAAACATGACGAAATTATGAAGGTAAGATATAAGGTAAACGGATTTTCCGCTTTTGATGCTATAGCTATATTAAAGCTGAACTAATTTTCATAAGGAATACCCTTTGAATTATTGAAAATTATTATTATTGAAGACTTCTACTGTACTCCCTATTTTATTTAAGTTTTTGTTTCTGATAGTCTGTTTTTTTTGTAATATAAGACAATATTTTATATATTATATATTATTAAGACAATATTTTATATATTATTTTATAAAAAGACATTCATATTTTTTCTTACTCAAGTTACTCTAAAAAAAATACTTTAATTTGATTCTGAGATATTTATTTTATAAATGTTCCTTAATTTGCACAATATTTTAACAAGAAAAATGTTCTTCCTGAACTTTCAAGTCTTACTAATTTGTAAAAAATAAAAGGATTTCGTTCAAGAATTTTCCTTTGTTGCTAATTTGATCTCTAAATGATTCAGCGGTAAAAATTTAATAAATTCGTTGCATTTTTGATAGAAAACTCTTTCAATTTCTTTATTTATCCAGCAGTTTTATTTTCAGTTAGGCACAAACCATTCGGATATTATCCTTTATGGCAGGCGCTGTCATTCACAGGACAAGTGTAACAAATTGAGAAAGATAAATATCTATGCGCATTTATGTGAATGAGCAGCAGGTGAGTCTTTTACCTGGTCATTTAGGGGTTTACCTGGTAAAAACCGCGCCCGAATTTCACAACTGAGAAGCACTTAAAATACGTCGCGACGTGCTAATGATTCTTTATATTTATTTTTTTTTGGCAAAAGGTAAATGCACTAGTCGATATGAGAATTGGGTATGAAATTGAGATTGGGCAAGGAGAATACGGAATACGGAACTGGGAACGAGAAATTGAGTATTGGGTATGAATGAATGTGAAAGTGTTTAAAGATTTATGATATGAGGCAACACCCAGGCGCAGTTGCAATTAGCTCACGGGAAAGTGAAATGTTCTCAACGAAGTGCGGACAAGTAGGTAGGGCCACAGAGAAAGAGTATGAGAGAGAGAGAGAAAGGTGCAGCAAGATAAATGGCAAAGACAAAGGGAGGAGAATGCAACCAAAAACAGTAACAAAAACAAAAGAAAATATAAAACACTTTAACGCTTGAGCATCATAAATCACAATGGGACATCATGTTCGGGTCCTGTGTACATGTCAGTTGGCCATTTGGCCAGTTGGCCAGCAAACTGTCAAAACAGCAGTGGCCAAAATGTGAGTAACGGCTAAATAATAATGTTGCCAAAAGCGAAACTCAGAGACTGAAACTGAAACTGAGACTGAAACAGTCCCTGTGGGTTAAGGTAAACGCCAATGGAATGAACGTTCATTTATCATACGAGCAGAGCGAGAAGAAGGCTGAGAAGAAGGTAGAGAGGACTTGAGACAGGCCTCTGCAGCTGGCCGTACTTTGAAATGGGGTCAGGCACACAGGAAGACCGTCAAGTGTCGCCAGAGTTGGAGTTGGAGCAGGAGAATCAACTCTCTCGCCAAAATGGCTCAATGAACTGTAATTTGAGCGCTCGGTAATTTGCCGAATTCGAATGCGAATGCGAATGCTTATGGCCCGAGGTGTTGGCCACAACAAAAAACAACAACAAGCAACACAAAACGCAACAACGCGCCCAACTAAACTTAATTCATTGACCAAATTGGCCAAAAAAAAGCGGCAAAGCAAAAGGAAGAAGCGACAGGAAGGTTTCCTGATGGCCAGCTTTGGGTTCAAATTCTCTCTCTCTCTCCCCCTCTCTCTCTCTCTCTTTTTCTCCTTTTGGGTTCGTGTGTGGGTGCGTATGTAATTTAAGACTTTCTCGCTTAGCCCCTGTCCGTTTATGTCGTTTTGGGGGCGATACTTGCAGCTTTCAAAGGCCACCAGCTGGCCTGATGCGGGTTTCCTCAGGCACCGAGAGAGTGAAGAGGCAGCTGGTCAAGTTTCTGGATTGTGTGTTGGTGGCCAATATAACTTAAGAAAGCAGGTTGAGTAAGCGGCAAAGAATGCAGCGATCAGTCAAGAAAATATCGATAAACATGATAAAGGCAACGGCCTTCAAAAAGAAATTTAAATTTCAAGCAATTAGTTTTAAATAACAAATATAATGATAGATATTGAATGTTACCGATAACCGATAAGTTGACTTTGAATTTTACATTAAATCGATATATTATCGATATAAATATATCTATTACTTCGATATATTTATTGACGTATACAATATTTGACTAATAAAAACGAATATAATGATAGATATTGAATGTTATCGATAACACTTAAGTTGACGTTTAATCGTCTAAGCTTATTAAAAAGCCGGTTGAGCAATTAGCTTAGAATTTTATATAAAATCGATATATTATCGAAAATAATTAATAATTTTATATATTTATTGACATATCTAATATCACTCTAATATAAACGAATATAATGATAAACACTAAATGTCATCGATACCACATAGTCTAAGCTTATTAAAAAGCCGGTTGAACAAATAGCTTTGATTTTTATTTTTAAATCGATTTGGTATCAAAAATATATATCTATTTATTCGATATATATATTGACATATCTAATAAAAAGGCAATAAAATATAAATGTGAAGCAAGCAATAATTAAAATAATCGTTATCGAGAACAAATAGAAAAGTTTATTATCGATGTAGATAAAATAACGATAAAATTCTTTTAAAGCAAGAAAATAATTTGATTAGCCAATAATAATAATAAAACTAGAAACAAGTTAGTCAGTTATGGACGGCAAATCGATAAACAAGTTATTATTATTAACAGATCAAAAGTTCTATAAAAATAAGTGATACTATTGTGATTGACTTTTATAGGAAAATATCTACAGAGATTATTTATCGATACACTCTAAACATGTTCAATGGCAAAGATGTTGCTCTTTAACTGTTTTCTCAATCCATATTTCACTATTACCGTAGAGTTGTGACACTTTTAATGCCTCTCGGCTTCTCTTTCTCTTCATTTGCTTTGCTCAAATAGTCAATTTACGGCACAACCAATGACAAAAGTCCATTAAAAATTGGCAGCCAGAATCGCATGAAAAACCAAAAAACATTAACTGTCAAAATGTGAAATAAATACCAAAAAAAAAAAAAAAAAACTGGAAAAACTGTTGCACTGTGTGTGTGGGAAAACCGTTGGAAAAACACGTCGCTGTTGCTGTCACAGCTCGTCGAAATGGAAAACACAATTAGATGACCTAATAAATATATTCGGATGCACACACTGACATCGACATGGACATGGACATGGACATCGAGAAGCGAAAGCCCAACAATGGCAGAAAGAAAAAAAAAGTGGTAAAACAGAAATACAATTTTTGGTAATGCAAAAATTTGTATGGGAATTACCTTGACTCTAAAGATCGTGAACGTGTCGGAGGGCAGGCAGGCAGGCAATTTTCATCCGATTCGGATTCGGATTCGGGCTCAAACTCTAGCTTTGGCTCTGACTCTGACTCAGGACCTGGCTTAGAGCGTCCTCATTGTGTGCCTTTATTGGTGCATTCACAGCGTGACTTGTTGTTGTTGCTGTTGTTGGTTAAGGTCTTCTAATGTTTTTGGTCATGGGAAAGTGTCGCCTGAAGGCTTGAAGAGACTTGCACCGTTGATGTCTTAGAATTGTCAAGCAATTGCACAAAGTATATTCACGAATTGCAGTGAAAGTTGAGGAAGGGAACTTCTAGGAGATTAAACAAGCAAAAGCTGCACACTTAAATTAAGGGAGCAACTTCTAAAGCCCATAATTGTGATAAAGAGTAGCTATTATTAAGAGAGAAAAATTTACTTAAGGAAATAATACTTTCTCACTGATCAAAATTAAACTTTTTTTAAATTTAATATGAATTAAAAAAATAAAGTTCTACTATACACATAAAAAAGAAAGACTGCATTCTAAAAAAAAATTTAACTATAGAAAGACCTAAAAGTAAGATCTATAATCTGTTAATAAGGTAAAGATTTAAGCTATAGAAAGACCTGAAAGCAAGATCTATAATCCATAAGAAAAGATAGCACTATAGATCACATCAGACTTTATTTCATTACATTATTTCCTGAACCTATGTAGTTAGAACAAATCGAAAGAATATATTTTAAAGAAAATTTTATTCTAGAAAAAGTTTTGAAGAGTATTTGTTGAAATTTTAGCCAGCTTTCATTTGCTAATTATCGTACTGATAATGTAGAAAGATACTTTCCTAAGGAGAGATCAATTCTAGGGAAGACCAGAAGACTTAGAAAATTATACAAAGTAGATAGATTGTTGGCTTGTTTAATCGAAAGTTGGCTGAGAATTTCCTTAATTTAATATTCCGAGGAGAGATCAATTCTAAGCCAGATATCAAACCGAGAAGATAGATCTCTCGCTTATTTAATTGAAAGTTGGGCTACCATTTTGCCCTTAATTTGCTGACACTATTACCGCAGTGTCAGTTTGTTGGCAACTTATCAGCCTTCAATGATTATCAGCTGCCATTAAGTTAACATTTAACTCACGTTACAAACAGAGAGAGACAGGAAGAGAGAGAGATGAAGAGGTAAGTTCAACTCCTTTCGATGCCTCTTTATCGTCGCATTCATCTGCCTCATTTATCATCATCGAAAATGTGAAGCGTGTTGAGTTTACTTTTGCTATGGATTGGTTTGCCTGGTTGGATAGCTGGTTGGTTGGATGGTTGGATGCCTGGCTGGGGGCTCATTGTTTGGACAGGCGCGCTCCAACAGAGTTTGCCGACCGCTTGTATGACCCACATTGAGAGTGCCAAGAGATAGAGACAGAGAAGAGAGAGACTGAGACTGAGAAGACTTCCTTGTGCCGCTGTCGCTTTTCAGTGATAAATATATGTTACACTTTTTTACTGTTATTGCGCCCCGCATGTGTTCGCATTTCTCCAGCTCTAGCTTCAGCTCCAGTGAGCTTTTAGCTTTTAGCCGGGATATCTATAGAAACTCTTCCTTTCAAATGCATTCGGCCATTAATCGTTGCGTTTGCGTCTTGTTTTCTAATTAAATTGCGGCCATGCTCCATGTGGGTGTCTTCGTGTCTTCCACATTTCGATAATTATTCTACAGCTTTAGAATTGTATTAGATTTTGGTATTTTTTTGTAATTGAAATTGGACTTTTACTTTGCATACCCCGTTGACTATTTTTGGTTAACTCGAACTCTCATAACTCACCCAAAGTGGGGCAATTAGAGAAAGAATTCTTTTGGCATGTGGGTGGTCCATCATTAGATAAGTTTGAATTCTTTCAAATATTTCTATGTGTAGTTTATCTCTCTTGAATCTGGTACAACATTGAACCCTAGAGATACGAATATGCTTAAGTAGCGACATGCCCAACAATTACAAACAAAACGTTAACAAGAAACCCGCCAAGACATAAATTGCCAGTGCGAATTTGAGCAGAAGGAAGCGCCAGAGAAAAGAGAAGAACTGAGAATTTGGAGCAGATGGTTTATCACAAATTTTGGTTAAACCAAAAAAAAAAAAAAGATACTTAAAATTCCCCGACAAAAACTTCAAGGCAGAGTCTTTGAGCCCAGTTAGAAGCGTTTTGAGCCAACTGAACTGTTTGGCAATGGCCCCGCTGATTGTGTCAGCGCGATAAGGCCCTGGCATGGCAGAGAATGGAACGGAACTTTGCGGCTGTCTCCGTCAAGATTCCCAGCAAGATTCTCCCCCCTTTTGGCGTGTGAAAGCGCAAATTCTGATTATAAACCCCAAAAGCAACTGACTAGCGACTGTAATTTATAGACTAGCCTGCCAGACAGATGCCCCTGCAATTCTCCTCCACCTTCCAAACTTCTCTCCAACCTCCCCAACGCTTTTCGTTTTCACTTCCTATCGCAAAAAAAAGAAACTAAAAAAAAGTTTCCTCCCTCGAAATTAAGCGCGAAAAATATTTTATGTGTTGCATTTTCTGTATTTTTTTCGGGTTTTTTTTTTTGTTTCTCATGATAAATTTGCGTGGTTTATCCTGCGGCTAGTGGCAAATTATGGTTCTTAAATTCATCTGTTGTGCCAGTTGTTGCTCTGTAGCTCTGTTGATAATGTTTGCCAAACACGAAATGAAATGGCCATAAAACTCAACGGAACTCTTGTTGTAGGCATTTCTCGAATTTAACGGAAATAAATTGCTGAACCAATTGCACGCTCTTTAAAATATACTATTTTTTCGACTAACTGAAAACTATAATGTTACTGCTTTTGCTTTGGGGGAAATGGAAAATTGATATTGTAACACAATTTGATGGCGAGAGATATAAATATGAGCTTAACTGGTTTGGGAAATCATCAATTTCTCAATATTTATTCGATTTACAATATTGCATTCATGCATTTCAAGTATTTGTTATTGTACTCAAATAAATTCAATCAAATATTGGAATTGTATTAGAAAATCATAAATTTTCTTAAATATTCATCCATTTATTATAGGATTTTAATAAGCTCAAATGAATTCAATCAATCTCACTTTATGCTTAATTATCAAAATAAATAGTATTCTACCGAAACTGGTTTATTAAACAATCAATTGTGAATATTTGTTTAGTTTTTATCCAGTTATTAACACATTAAGAGAAATCAACAGTTATTAATATTTTTTTTCAATATGATTTCGATTTTATATTTATATCTTTTAAGCCTTGTTGTTCTCGAGGAAGTCAATAATTGTATTTAAAGCTCATAAATTATTCATATGGGCATTTAATTTCGCTCTTAAAACTTAAAGTTGACCCCGTTCTAAAGTTTCTTTTTTTTTGTAATTTACAGGTTTTTTTTATTAGCTAGAAATACTGTTTTAAATAAAAAAAACATTACTTTTGAAATATTTGTGCATTCTTTTTAGTCTGTAAAGTTCTAAAAGTTTTAAGAAATCTGTATTATCTTAATAAAATGTAATAAATTCCATTTCGAGCTCAGCTTGAGTATGTAATCTGTCAATAGTGTAAAATTTGATATCCTTAAAGTTGGCTAATTATTTTATTGGCATCGATTTTTAATATTACAGCTCAGATTGTCGGATTTGGCCATTTGGCTGACCCTCTTTTTGGCCATTTGCAGTTGTCATTAGCAGTTGATATGCCATTTAGCTAACAACCACTGTCAAAATATGCTTATTTATTGTAATAATAATTCATTTGATTAACTCCAGTTGGACCCCAGAGCCATAGCCATAGCCAGAGTCGGAGTCTGAGTCTGAGTCGGAGTCCGAGTTAAAGTCGAAAACTAAACGCCCCATTAGCCTTTCTAAACCACCAAGAGGAACGGTTCGGGGGCTCGGGTTAGCTCCTAAATGCGCTCACGTTTAAGTTGTCCGAAATACGACATGACTTGGGATATGGATGGGGACGTAGACGTGGATGTGGACGTGGACGTGGATGGTGACTACTGTGTACAGCCCCTGCAGGAAAGGAAAGGAAAGTTTTGTGGCTCGATCGTGGATGTTGCATTGGTTTTTTATTGAGCCATTATTAAGTTATAAACACGTTGCTATTGATACAAATACAAATAAATATTGCATATATATATAAATATATCTAAAAAGACTTGGCAATTGTTTAGAAAGACAGCAGCCAGAGTAGAGTAGAGTAGAGTAGACTGGAGTAGAGTTAGACAAAGACTCAGAGTCGGAGTCGGAGCCAAGTGAAAGGTTGCACATGGACAAGGACCTGCCTCAGATTTGGACTAGACACTTTGTTTATGTGCAATTTAGTTGCACATTTCGTGGAAAGTCTCTACAGACGATGTTCGAGTTGAAAAGTGAAGTTAGAGAGGGGCAAATGTTATAAATAAATATTGCCATGTTGATATTCTGTGTGTGAACAGGCAACAACAACAACTATAACAACAACAACATGCAACGTGGGCGAGTCTATTGCGGTTTTGGGATTTGCGATGTGTTCGCTGTGCATTTGTTTTAATGGTCCATTTCAAATTGAGTTGTAGCCGAAGTCAAGTCGAGATTGGGCAACTAGCCTTCCAAGTGGGCGTCCATCCGGAACACGGGGTGGAACCAGCCCAACGTGATTGCACACAGTTCAATTTGTGCAGCATCATTTAGCTGGCTTCGTTGTGGGCTAAGGAAACAATTAAGCGCGTCCAGGGAATGGCAACAAAACAATCGAAATATCGCAATCACACTACGAGTATCAGTTACAGTCACAGTCACAGTCACAGTTGCAGTTGCGGTCACATTTGCAGACACACAGTGAATGGGTCATTCTGATTTCAGGTCACCCTAGACCCTTCGACAATTGCAATGCGGGTACATAAAGCTTAACAATAAAAAGGAAATGTAGACAAGTATTTTATAGTGACAGAATACGGTCACCTTAAGCTTTCACAATGACTACAGGGAATGATCACAGATTGAATCACACTTATATTACATTTATTATTCTTAGTATAAATAAATGGTACCCTTAAAGCTTTCAAATTTTCGTTTTAGTTCTAGCAAAAGTAAGTTATTAGCTTACAGATTAAACTAGAGAGCATTCAAGTTTAAATTCAGAAATATATTAGTAAAAATGGCAACTCTATTATAATCTCAGTGTACGGTCACCCTACAGCTATTACATGCATGAATCAAATGTATTTGAGCTTTCATTCTGGCATAACCAGAACTCACCAACACAAACAGATAATTATTGGCATATATCAATTATAATGGCAATGTATGGTCACTCTAAAACTTATTCTTGCACGCATTTATAATAGCAACAATACCATGGCTCCCCGTTTAAGTAACAAAAGTGACAGAAAATGGTCACCTTAAAAATGGGCACCTTAAATATGGTCACCCTAGAGCTTCAAAATGTATGATTTACACGTATTCTGTAGCTACAATGTCTGTATAACTCAAGATGAAAGCTCAGCAATAGACTGTCAACCTCTATTTGTTAATGATGAACCATTGAAGATACTGAGCCTATCAAAACTTAAAGTTTAGTTATCATTAATCTTAATGCCCAGTTGCGAACATAGGTGGCGCCTCTGCAAAAAGATTAGCATCGCTTAACTGCAGCATCTGTGACCTTTTAAGACCAGTTAATAGACAAAAAAAAAAAAAACGAAAGAAACACATAAACTGAAAACATAAACATAAAAATCTAATATGGGGGCTGGCACATTAGATCTTGGCTGACGTTTTCAGCAATTAGCGGGATTAATTGCTTTCGTGTTGAGCTGCCGACGCAAACAGAGATTGAAATGGAGATGGAGACCTCACCTAGTAACCCCCAAAGAAGTTGGACAAATGAAAAAACAATTAGAATCAAACATAAAGAAAACAAAAAGCTTGACATTTGAATTAGATGAGAGAGTTAAACAAACCCACAAAGATCTAGTGAGCTTGCGAACTGGAATTGGTAACTGTAGGCTCCATTTTTGGTCTGCTGCCAGTTCTCGGATGCAACGCACCGCCCCAGAGAGGTACCTCTTCCCTCTTATCCCTTGTAGTTCCCTCAACTGTTACAGCTGCTGTCAAATTGCAGTGGCTGTTGGTGGGCGTGACAGTCGAGACCAGCCCACACACATATAACAACACCAGCAGCCGGTAAAGCCAATAAATGGCATTAACCAAATGTGGTAAAAACAATTTTGAAACTTGTTAATAAGTGATCGTTGGCATACACACACACACAATAAACACAACTCCACTGAAAATGTTTTCATTTTTAAACAAATTTCCCACAATTGTTGTTTAGTTACGAGTATTTGTTGTAGGTGTGTTTGATTTCTTTCGACAATATGCTTCACTGACCAGGCCAGAAAGCCAACTCACAAACCAATCCCAGACCTCAGCGAGTCATATGCAAATTTGCCTCGAAGCTCTTTGGGTTTCTTGGTGGCCACAAAGATTAGTGTGACAGCTGAGCGACGATTTGTTGAAAAATTATGGACAGTAGTCGCTGCCAGAAACAATAACAATAAATTGCAATATGCTATGACATTGCCAGAGAGGGAGGAGAAACAGGAGATTGTAGAAATGAAGGAGGAGTAGTCTCCGATAGAAATTGGTAGCAGGAAGCAACTAACATAGTAGTAGTGGCTATTGGGTGGGGTCCTCGCCTCCGTATAATGATGTGTAATATTTGCCAAAGAGATCGGCATTAGAAAGTTGCAGAGATTAAGCTTAATGTGTGTGCACTTGAAATGAAAGCTGGCTTGAGCGAGCTTTAAACTTAATGTGCTTATAGATAAGCTCTGGGAGTGGACTTTTACTTAAATTAAGAATATGTATTACTTACCCACAACAATGCAATTCATCCAAAAATAAAAGACCCCATTAAATACGCTTTAACATACCTGCAAAGACAAACAAGAAAAAATAATAAGTGAGTAAAAAAGCTGTTTAAAAAATATGTCATTAAATATAAATTTATTTATTTGTTTATCTGTTGGCTAAAAATTGAAAACCGAAAGTACTTGGGAATAATTGTTGAGCAAATAAATAAATAAGAGAGTTTAAGGAGGCAGCTCACAAAAGAAATCAAAAGTGAATTGCTACGTTGATCCAAAGTGCGATGAAAGACAACAACAACAACAACAACAACAACAAGTGGACTTTTTGACACCCGCTTGAGAGTTGAGAGTGAAGGAATTGCTCAGGCAAAGACAAACAGAAACTGTTTGAGGTTGATTTTTAAACGAATTTTTGTGAAGCTGACGAAGATGGACTTGGAATGCTGCTGCCAAAATTGATGAGATGAGAGATCACAGGCGGGGAGACAGAGGCAAGGCGGGAGGCGTGGCAGTGTATTTACATTTCAATTGTAAAAGGTCGGGAGCCGGATGAGAAGGCGTTGAAGGCAACAGTCGGCGCCTCAGGGTTAAGCAAATTGCGCATCCATCGCTAAAGATGCGGGTCAATAAATGAAATGCGATGTGGCGATGCCAAATTATGCAACCTGAATATACATATATGAATGTAGTATGTATGTACATATATCTCTGGTGAGTGGCCTCCGTAGTCAGTTCGTCAGACCGTCAGGTAGGCAGTCAGTTGTGGCTGCTCATTAATTTCATAAACGCAGAAGAAATGCAACAATGAAACTGAAACCCATACTTAAAAATAGCTGTCCCTCCTTCTACCTCTCTATTTACCCCTCAGCAGTCTCATCTACCATCTACCACCTCCCATCTTTCATCTCTCATCTCCCATCATAGACAAAAGCGAGCGATTGCGCGCGCGCGCATTTGGCACACCTCTAGAGAAGTCTCTCTCTCTTTGTCTCTATCTCTTTGTCTCTCTTGGGTGAATTGGAGATGCAGCCTTGGCCAAGGCGTGTGTGATGATGATTATGGCCTAATGGTGGGGCCTGTTGGCATGCCAGTGCAGATAACAACAACAACAACAAAAATAACAACAACTGTGTTGCAGTCGATGGCCGCCAGTTGCCGCGTTTGAAGCAGCGCGTAAAAAATGGCAAATAATTTTGTGCTCTGGCTGATTAGTTGATGCCAAGGCTGCTTTAAGACTTGAGAGGGAGGGTGGATTGCGGTGAGGTAGAAAATATCATGAACAGGTCAATGATTTCGTTGCACTTGAGCAGGAAAAATGCAAAGTGGTTGCCGTTCTGCTCAATGCTCATAATATCAGAAATATTCTAAACAATTTGTGCAAAAGAATTCAGAACAAGAATTCATCAGCAAATTGAATTGCAGAATTGATGTAGAGTGCAAATAATCGATAAAGATTGAAGAAGATTTGAGATGCAAGATTACAATAAACTATCAAGATTTTTTTACTATATCACTCAAAAGGCCAACAAATAAAATGATGTCTGTTAGAAATATTATTTGGTAGAGGAGACCATGAATATTTTAAAGTAATCCAAATATTATCATTAGCTATCATAATTTATAACAAAATTTATATTTAAAAAAAATATATTTATTACAAAAATATAATTAAAATTAATTAAATTAATTAATTAAAAATATAATAGGTAATATTTGAATAAGTTTATGCGAATTTAAGACAGGACTTCAATCCGTAATCTATCTATATCTCATTAAACCCATCTGAATTGTCGATCCTTTATCAACAAATCATTGATTAAGATTAAACAATTAATGTAGACTTTAATTAATTAATGGGTTCATCAAAAGCTGACTGCTTTATAACTTAATCAACAAAATTTTGTCATTTATATGATAAAACAAATATTCTAAAGATTTAAAAATGAGAATTAAATTCAATAAATCAACATCAGATTAAAATACAGAATCAATTTAAGGAAATCGCTTAGAATTTGACCATATTACGTTAGATTAGAAGGCCGTCTGCGAAACTATCAATTGAGCGATCAAAAGCTGCCTACTATATCACGGCAGCAGCGAGTGATCTATGGCTATCTGAAGATTAGCTTGTCTAGATGTCTGGCCACCACAATTCGATCAGATCCGCAGGGAAAAGGTAAGGAGGGAAAACAAAGCAAAGCAAAGTAAAGTTGATTCTATATTTGTTTTGATCAAAAGCCGAAAGCTTTGTGGGCGTTGCCATTTGTCTGGCCCCCGATGCAGTCCAAAGCTGCCCATTCTCGGGTCTCGCTGCGTTTGTTATGACGCTGACAAATTGTTTACCATATCAGCTTTTTGTCCATGTGTAACAAATGACGCCCTGACCGCTGGAGACCCGGGATACAACCTGGGTACTCGGTACGGGCCGACAACTCAACGCACGCCCAAACACACACAAAAGATCGTTTGGACGTGTATCTCAATATGTAACTTTTGTTTGCATGCATATATGTATAGTTTATATACATATATATATATATATGTGTGTGTGTGTGTGTGTGTTGTGCTGCACTCAAGGTCGTTTCATTACTCAGCGGCGTCCTTGGATAATTACACACACGCCAAGAGACCAAGAGACCAAGACC
The DNA here is from genome assembly GCA_035042165.1 of Drosophila kuntzei. Lineage (NCBI taxonomy): Eukaryota > Metazoa > Arthropoda > Insecta > Diptera > Drosophilidae > Drosophila > Drosophila kuntzei. Next base: position 570,650 of record JAWNLU010001704.1, read on the forward strand.
AAGAGCAAGACGTTGACCAAGTCCAAGTCGGGTTCGGTCTCAAACTCGGGCTCAGACCGCAGTCGCGCCAAAAGAAAAACCACATAATAATAGCAAGTCAGCGACAGAGCGAGAAAGAGTGGGAGAGGGAGTGAGAGGGAAAGCGGGGGGATTCTTAAGCTTCGGGTTTCTTTTTTTTTTCTTTTTCAATTTTAACCATCATAAAAAATGAGCAAACCAACAAGCAAACAGACTCTCGACTCCGGTCCGTCCACGCAGTGATCTGATCATACGTTCTCTACCTCTCTCTCTCTCTTTATCGCTCTCTCTCTCTCTGTCGCTCTCTTCCTCATCCCTCTCTCTTTGCATTTTCTGCAACATTACTTCCTTTTAGGCTTCTAATCGCTTGCTGACTCAACCGTTCCCAGTCACCGCAATTCCCCCATTTTTCTCTCCTCTCTCAACACGCTGCGCATTCGTGCGAAAGTCCGTCGTTCTCTGCTCCGTCCTCCGTCCTCAGTCCTCAGTCGTCCGTTGTCCATCGTCCGTTTGTGTTTTCGTCCATTGTCCGCTTGTCCGTTCTCCAATGTGTTCGCATTGTATATTTGTAGTATCTGTGGCCATGTTTAGAACATATACGAGTTCTCAGTCGGTTCTTTCGCTAGCTCGGTTCCTCAGCGTTTTCTAGTTTTGTGGCCTGGTCTGGAATGGACCGCGGACTGCGGACTACGGACCATGGCACTGGAGTTCAATGCACCGCCGATGTTTGTAGCTCCACATGCATTTTGCTCGGCCGCTGGCATTTTATGCAATTTTTTATTTACTTTTATCTCTGTGAAGTGAGTGAGTACGCTGCCCTACCTATGTCCAGTATCCCAGTTCCTCAGAACGGGTCGCTTAGTTTTAGAAGAATTTTGAATAGTTAAGATACCCAGCAGAGCTGTGAAGTTCATATGACTAATATTTATTATGTTATTAGAAGCAAGGCTACAAACCATCAAAATTAAGGTTCCCGAACCTGTTTATATACCCCCTAAATCCAAGGTTTGGGTTTGAACCATGTTGCAATTTAATACAAAATAAAATATTTTTATTGATTTAATTTTCTTTAAATTTTACAAATTTTTATTTCTATTTTTTATAAAAAAAAAGAATTTGGAAAATAATCTTTATTTATTTGAACATTTAAATATGACGTATTTTTATTCAAAGTCTTAAATAACATAACAGTTTTAAAGTTACGTTTTTTCCAAACCAAACTTTTTATTTTAGAAAATGGTTCGGTTCAGGTTGCGTTCGGATGGTAAATAATTTCACAGGTTCTGTTCATGATACGGTTGCTTAAAAACCCTAACTAAACCAGTTCTGCGAGGTTCGGTTCCGAAGGAGTTTGCAGCCTTGATTAGAATACAAATAAATTGAATATCTTTATTTTCCAACTTGATCTTTAATATATTTGCTGTACAAATATAAAGATCTACAGTCGAAAGCAACTCAAGGTAAACCCTTCAAGCTGCTGGCTTAAATATGACCTCAAGTTGAAGAAACCAGAACCAGAAAATTGCTCTAGCGCATCGGACGAGACAGAGGAAGAGGGAGAGGAGGAGGAAGAGGAAGAGGAAGGAGCAGAGGCAGCTGTGCTACGCTTTTGTGGTGCTGCCATTGTTGCGATAACAATAAAATGTGGGTGGGTGGCTTGAACTTGGACCTCTCCATTGTCCGTGTGCCCCACAATTATAGAGAAGAGCTGCCCCAGACGAATTACTTTCAAAACAAAACTTGAACTCTCCTCGGCAACATCTGCCCCAATATCGTTCCCGTTTTGCCAATGTTCAGACAAAATACGAAAACTTGAAACTGACCCAGGCAAAAAAGCCAGATGAAGAACAACAGCAACTGCAATATCAACAACAACAACGAATAACAAATAAAGGAAACGTAATAACAACAAGAACTAAGAGAGTCCAAGTCCAACTCGAAATGCGAATTCAACTGCAACTGCAAGACGGAGGCGCATTACTCAACTGTGGTAAATACGCCAATAGGCAGCTGCTTTTTGGTCAACTGCAACTGCAACAGCAGCAGCAGCAGCAAAAACAACAATCACAACAACAACAACAGCAAACGGCAGTTTTATGTCGCCGGAAGCAAAGCTAAAACATTCGTTAGAGACGCGCATTCAGGGTTGAGGATTGAGAATTGCTCTCCAAGCCAGATCCCGGACTTGGTCATAAGAATGATGATTCTGGAAGAAGAAGCCGGGGGAATTGGAGTTTGCGTCTTGAGTCTTTTTGCTGTGTGGGTTTGTTTATGTTACGTTTCCTTTTTTCTTTTTATTTTATATAAAAATGCATTTATTTATAGCCTGATCTGACTTCCTTTTCTCTACTTCTCTCCCTCCCTCTCTAACTAGTTGTGTGTGTGTGTTATTGTGTAAACAGAAAAATATTTTTCTATTTATTTATTTATTTTTACTGCGAAATGTGCACAAAAGGAAGGAAGTTTTGTAATGTGGTCATAAAGTGGCGGCACCACTTGCAGGGACCACTTGAAATCTTAATGAGTTTCATAAGGTGCAGGTGATGATGATGCAGGTCAAGGATCGGAAGCAAAACTTTGCTGATTTATGGATCTTACGAAATGGGTCAATAAACGGAAGCAATCGCAATAACGAAATCAGAGGAATAACAACATTTTATTGAGCTCAAAAACAAGCTCCAGTTGTTAATAACTTGAAATATTAATGACTTGTGGTATAAGCTATAAAATTAATTTTATACGGAAATACATTTGAATCACCTTTTCTGGATTAAATAATTTAATCTTATATTTTATATAAATATTTATAAACACACATATTTAATTTAGAAGAAAATACATATATATAATAATATATTGTATTAATATTCCGACTGGTTACCTCATAATTTAAATCAATACTTAAAAAATTATTTGAATACTTTTAATATTTATATAACTGCAGTGCATTAATGTGCACATCAATAAACATAAATCAAGTGTTATATACTTAATTATGCAATAGTATTTTTAGAAATTTGCATATCATTGTGAATAATATTAATATTAATACATTTCCAATTCATGTATTGGTAAGCTGTCTCTAGAAAAATGTAAAAAATTACTAAATATTTATGTACAATTTATAATTAAGCTAATAATGCACTATTTAATTTATTAATATTTCTTTATAATTTTTTGTTAATATTAATAAATTATGTTATAATCTAGTTTATGTTGCACAAAATATTTTAGAGTATTCCCACACATTGTTGGTAATATAAAGAAACTTCCCTTTTTATTTCTTTGAGTTAAATGTACTAATGTAGTATATTAAACTATATTTTTTTAACATTCTGTCTACTCAATACATTTTACAGTATTATCTCTCTTAAATTACCTCTTCTGTGAATACAATTGACATTTACAATGACTGTAAACAAATGTTAACTTTACATACAAATTACAAAGTGATTTTTATAAATTGTGCGAATGTTTGCAATTTGTTTTTTAGTCTTTTTTTTCTACCAATCAATCCCGATTTCCTCTTCCCTTCAGCTCTCAGCTGGACTTTGTTTGGCCCTAAGAGCAGCGTCAATGGATATCATTGTATGATGATTGTTGGTGTTGTTGGTGTTGCTGCTGTTGTTGTCGTTAGTGCTTTCTGATTACAACAAATTTGTCATGGTTACTAGACGGTCCCCCACAGACATTTGATACCAGCCAAATGTTGACAAATGGCAGCAAGGTTTCTACCATTTGTGTTGTTGTGGTTGTTGTTGATGTTGCTGTTGTTGGGGTGCAGCAACTATGCAGGAATAGGAATCGGAATGTTTGACGCATTTGGCAAATAAAACTCTTTTTTTTCAGTTTCTTTTTTTGCAAATTGAAAATGGGAGTCCATTGTGGCCTGTGACTGTTGTTGTTGCTGTTGTTGCTGTAGTTGTTGCTGCTGTGACTAGACTCGGGCATTGGTCAACTTTGTCGTTGCCCGTAGAGACTTTTGTTTGGCTTTGAGGGCGCGACATGTTGCCAAGAAGCTGCAATGTTGGCCATAAAAATGATGAAAAGTGCTGAGTGCTGCAGTTGCTTTTCACTGGTTTAACAAGTTGTTGCCGCTGTTGCTGCTGTTGTTGTAATAGCGGTTTCTATTGCAGTTATGTAAACTTTAGTGAACTTTTGCTCAATTAATTTGCCACGCACAAACTGAGCCAAAGCAAATTTCGTTCTGCTTGATTGAGAAACAAGCTCAGTGCTGAGCAAACTAGAACGAACATGATACTTTGTTAGAGGTTTGGAGTACTCTAAACGAGATTCTACAAGCCTACAATAAGTGTAATCAAAATTTGTGCTTCTGTTTCGGATATTATCAATTTTGGATCACTTTTCGCAAAGTTTCAACAGTCACGAGTTGATCGCTCTCTAAATTAGCCAATTGCTGAGTTAGAGAGTAATCTATTATTTGGAATAATCTTTGGAAAGAGATCTTATGTAGTCAAAGGCAAATGAAATCAAATATTGTGATTTTGGATCTATTTTAGCCAAGTTTTCAAAGTCCATAGCAAATCGTAACAACGCAAAATGAACACTTTTATGGCACTGGAAAACGTCCTTTCAGATAAAGATTAATCCATATCCGTAATTAGCCATCTTGTATCATATCACTACCAATAAATATAATAAAATGTTGTATTCATAATTCAACTTAATTCATTTTTCAAACCATGAATAAGAGATCTTACTATTCATTATGTAGATGAGCTAATATTTGGCAAACTCTACTCATAAAGAGAAATCCTAGTAAACTTTACTATAAGTCTAATCAAAGTTTATGAATATTTTTAATGGTACAATAACTTGTGATCACTTTTGGCAATGTTTTAAATAGATTCCTCTCCTTAACACCGCTTCCCGATCATTATGGGCAAAGCAATCAGAGTTCTTCAACACTGGCTAAGCGAGGAAAACATCTATAGTACATAGGACGTGCTGTTGCCTGTTATTTTTTTTTTTATTTTTTTGTATTTTTTAATGAGTCTCCTTTAGGCTCAACGCGGGGCGCCAAAGCGCAGTACCAGAAGACTCAGGGGGAAGAAACAGATGTAGAAGATAGTCGAAGAGTTGTGTTCGCACAGTAGCCGCAATCTCGGCACAATCTGTTACATCTTCAACTTGTAATTATTAACTTACGGCATATTAATTTATTATTTGCTATTTAATGTGGCCAGCCTCCAAGACAAGTTCCCTAAGAAGCTCTTCTCCTCTGTTCCCTTCTTCTAGCTGAAGACTTCTAGCCAGACTCCAGTTGAGTCTTTTGGTCTACTATCAAGCTGTGCTTTGGGTCCGCAAGTCAAGTTCATTTTTTGACATCTGATGTATTTATGTGGTTAGGTTGTTGTTGCTGATGTTGCTGATGTTGTTGCTGTGAGCGATTGGTGGGAAACAATCCTGTCATGTGTAGCAGCAAAAATACAGTCTCTCTAGCATTTTTGATTGAGTGATTTATTTGGAAATTGTTGAGTGCAAAAAGGTATAATTAAATGGGCATAATGATGCTAAAGGGAAAGGCTACCACAAAGTGGGCTATTGTGGAAAGGAGTTGCCAAGGAACACAACCAACAACCAGAGAACAGTCGACTGGTGAATGTACTATTACGAGATAAGATCAACAGATTGTCATGATAATTGATAGGAAAAGCAAACAAAATGGCAAACTGCAACTTGAATAAAAGATATTTCTAATTAACTTTGGATTTAATTGTTACGGTCTGGCATAATAAAAATCCTTTCATTTCCTTCAATGTTCATATATTCAAAGTGCGGCACATAAAAGTCAATCAAGTCGGCAAATCAGCTGCAATGTCTCTATAAAAAGTGTGATAGAGCAATCATCAAATCACGCACTCAAGAAGAAAGAATTACCAAATCAGAATGTGGCTTAATCGCACTCAAGAAAGACATGAGAGAAGAAGCCAACTGTAAATAAAATCAACAACACACACACAACCCACCCAGTGACTGCACAGTCACAGTTAAGAGACACGCGAACCCGAACCCGAACCCCGAACCTGAACCCAAACCTGAACCCACATAAAAATCTTAATCTAGATCAGGAAGGAAATCAAGAGTCGTTATAATTGATTAACTGCACAAGCTCTGGAAGACGAGCAGGACAGAAGACGTAGACTCGAGCGAAGAAGGCTGAAAGGGATAGAAACAGTAAGAGAGAGATATATATATATAGAGAGAGAGAGGTAAGCGAGCAAAATGCAGATGAACAAGAAACAGGAAGACTTTTGGATTGTAATGCAAAGAGAACTGAGACGGACAAGGGGAGCGTAGACTGAAGACTGCAGGCTGGAGACTGAAGACTGGAACTGGGATTGGTATTGCATATGGAGACTGAGGCGTGGAGGCGAGGGAGGAGGAAGGAGAGAGAGGAGAGACATTGGGGCAGTCACGCGTGCAGCGAGTTGTTGGCTATTTTGGGATGCACACACGACGATCTCGACTTTGAGGATGACCAGAAAGGGAAAACAACCGTTGCATTCATCGTTAGAGAGCCAAACATTACGGTAAAATGGCAGTGGTACCATCCCTCTCTCTCTCTCTCCTTGTCTCTGTCTGTCTCTGTCGTTCATGTGATTAGATTAGAATTGCTCGATACTTAGTTAGTTAGTTGCGTTAGATAAGTTTGGAGCGTCTCTGGTGTTGGCAGAGGTCATAAAAATAGCAGCAAAGCAAGTTGCCAGTTGTTGTTGCCAGTTGTTGTTGCGAGTTGTTGTTGTTGTTGCCTGCCTCATCAGGAGGAGGATGAGGGTGCCACAGCCAGTCTCAGCCATTCCGGACGACTCGAACTTGGCTGCTTGGACTGTCTGACTGATGCGTGCATCTTGGCCATAAAAGAGCGACAACCACAACAACAATAATTTAGCTGACGTCGACAACGTGTCCAGTGTCCAGTCAAATAGTCGCCAGTCGTCTTAAGGAAATGCATTAAATAAGACTCCAACTTGCGAGTTTAACAGTTAGACGTCATCTCTCTCTCTCTCTCTATCTCTGTCTCTCTTCTCAGACGCTACTGGTCATGCCCCCCGAGCTATAAAAAGGTGCAATTAAATATATGGCCTCAGGCCACATCAATGAACAGCGCTTTAGGCCAGCTTCCAGTGGATTAACATACTGTTCCACATTGTATTGAGCCACGTTAACTGACAACAAATATTTCAACAATGAACTTTACAAATATTTTAGAAAAGGGAATTCAATCTCAGTTGTAGATTTTTTCAAGTGAAGCTATTAACATTGCTAATAATAAAAGTCACTATTACTAAATGTTAAAGGACCCTTAAATAGAGCAATTAATCTATGTGCTTTAATTTTCAATGGTAAACTGCAATTAAAATTGAAAGCAATAAATTCTTACCTAATCAGAGCTTGAAGCTATAAGCAATTGGATTACAGCTTTTAAGTGCTTACTAAACCATTGAATTAATTATAAACTCTTAAGTTAAACTGGAGTTACTTAAATTATTTACCCGAAATAATGTGAGCTGGAATCTAAATGAGATTTAAGAGTTACATGTTCTCCTAATTCTCATCTATATAAACTCTTTATTTAAGAATAAAATATGCTCAAGTATTTTATTAAAATATATTTAATATGTTACTCAATAGAATTAATTTTACTGCCACAATTAAAATGTATTAAATAATCTAGATACAATAAAAATAAAAAGCATCTTTCAAAATACAATGAAATTTATCTGGCTTCCAATTTTGAATTGTTTTCATTAGAAACTTTTAAGAATATAAACTGAAATTTATAGAATTATTCATGTGAAATTGGAGCAAACAAATTTAAAGTGCAATTAATGTGTCCAACTGTCATTAATGAGCTTACAAAGCTCAGCTGAAAACTGTTAGGCATTTTATATGAATTTGAAATAAATTCTAAGAGAATTACTCAAATAATATTTTGTAAGCTGCCATAAAATATTAAAATATTATATCTGCAATTTTCATACATACTCGTACTTTAAGTTTAGAAAGTACACACAGAATTTCTATAGCTTCTACTTAGCTGTCATCTAATCCATAAAATATATATAAGTATGTAAGCCAACATATAGGCAAATGCCATCGCATTTCTGGCCATGGCCATATTTTAATGCATTTCAATAATAAATCTCTTTGGCAATTGGCCAAGTGCAGACAGTGGGAACTGTGGGATGGGGACGGGGAACGATGGAGCAACGGGCTAGACGGATACCAGATAGAAAAGAAAAACCTTAAATCCGTCCATGACCTTCTTTGGCCATGTGCAAAGCTGTGAGCAGAGCGAGTTCTTTTTACTAATAACGAAAGATTTTACTTTGGCACGACTTTGAACTTGGTTTGGATTTAGTTTTGGTTTTGGTTTTGGATTTGGTTTTGGATTTGGTTTTGGATTTGGTTTTAGTTCTGGTATTGGCCAGGAGGACACAATTTGGCATGCAAAGCAACAACAACAATTGTCTCGCTCTCTGACTGACAGACTGACTCGTTGACTGACTAAATGAAATTATATGCCAGGCAGCACGAATCTTGAATTGACATGAAGTCAAGAGCAATTGCAAGTCTGCAAGTCTGAAGGTTTCTTTCACCTGGTGCTGTCCCTGTTTCCGACCCAATCCCTTGCCAAATTCCAAATGAAATAGAAAGATGCTCGCGGCGCAAATTTTTGGTCTTGGCGAGATCTCGAGAAGATGCTGTAGCTCGAGTTTCTGGGTCGTCTTTTAGCCGGCGATTAAAGCTTGTAAATAAGTATATTTTTTTTCTTCTTTTTTTTCTGATTGCTTGTTTGTTGTTTGTGTCTTTTGTTTATAATCAAAAGTAAATAAAAATGATTGCCACATCGTGTTTGGGGTCGGTTTTCGGCCATTTGATGACCTAGTTGCATGCTTTTCAGTTTTCCCTTCGCTCTTGATTGTTTTACTCATTGGTTGCGGTAAGGAAAGTAAACGAAGATGAGTTCAGTAAGAGAAAGGAACTGCAGTTGTAATTGATATTTTTCAAATGATTATACTTGAGTTGCATTTAGCGTGAAATAGTTTTTTAATTGGGTAACACAGCTGTTGACTTTAAGAGCACTTGCAATTACCTCATCTGTGCAATGATCAGTCATATAACTGACCACACCACACCTCTGTACAATTCACAGCTCGACCGCAAAGAGCATTTATATTATAGGAGAAACCGCAGAATATTTAAATATGATATGCAATATTTGCGTGTGTCTAACATGGCGTATGAGTAATGACAGCGCAATTTCCAACAATGAGTCAATGAGTCAATTTGGCATTGTGTTTTTTTGCGACAATATTTGGTTTGGAATGCATTAATTGTCATTTACAACTAAATGTAATTCTTATCTATTGGGGTTTGTCATTTGGAATAGGGTTCCTATTTTATTTATTTATTTATTTTACCTTGTTTGGCTATTAGAGCAGCGCGTCTTTGCAGGCGATACATGTTGTTGTTGTTGTTGTTGTTCACTGTGATCAATTTGTTGGAGAAACTGAGAAAAGTTGCTCGATTTTATACTAATTATTATTCACTGCTTGCAACACACTCTTAAAAACAGTTCATTGTAATATATCATGAGTTTTGGATATATTTTTTATTTTATGAATATACTCGAGAGTACGAGTTTAGAGACACTTGCGCCATTTGAGTTCCACGACGATCAAAAAAATCTTTTGCAAAGAACTTGAAAAGTAAAAACTCGAACTCGAACTCGATCTCGAGATTTGGAAAATGGAGGCAACAACGTTTTAGGACCGCTTGAGATGACGTGCAAAATTCAACTGAACTGAAATTGAACTTCCTGCTGTTTGGCATTGCAGAAAAGAAAAGAAGCAAAAATAAAAAAAGAAGAAAAAGAAGAAGAAAAAAAAACTGCGATTGCCACTGCCCCGTGTAGGAGTTTTGTCCAGAACCAACAACTGCAACTTGTTTGGCCAGGCCAACTCTCTCGCTCTCTCGCACTGTTTCTCTCTCTCGCGCGCGCATTCTCTCTTGCTGCTAATGAAGAGAGAACTCAGTCAGAGCTGATCTTTAACGAGGCATAAGGTAAACAAAAGTCGCCTAAAACAACAGCAACAAAAACGTTGGCAAAAGCTACAAAAAAAATGTACATGAGCACAATAAGAACTTGTTTCCATTGTCCATAGTTGGACTTGGACGGCATTACAATGTGCCAGTTGTATGTGTGTGTGTGTGGCAAGTTAAGAGACAGTTTGCGGCATTTAAGAGAGCAGACAAAGAGCTGTGGAGTGATCGAACATGTTGCATGTTCGATCGCACTGCCAACTAAATGCTGCAACGCTTTGACACTGAACTTGGCCGGCAATTATTTGTTGTTTTTTTCCGTATTTTGTTTTATAAATTAACCGAAGTTAAGCTTGATGTCAGAAGGGGAGGCGGTGTTTGTATAATAGGGCTTATAAAGTTAATGCTTATAAAGAACAGAAATAGTCCAGTTTTAGTTTTGATATGTCGCTTATGTTTTTGTTAGTTTCCCACTGGTAATAATGGATTTTCCAAGATCAGGGAACCCATTCTGTTTCTAGATAGAGTTTCGAAAATTAATTAAATTTATGATCATGCCACACAGTGCAAGAGTATTATCATTAATCCATAATGACGCCTCACAATGATCTGATCTTTCTGATAATAAATAAAGCTCAAAAATAATGTGATATTTCTGATATTATAAAAAACCAATCACATAAAATTACCTATAAAAATAAATTTAAGCTCATCAGATGTGCAAAAATATTTTAATCAAAGGTTATTAAAAAATTTTTCCAAAAAAAAAATATATAAACTCTGTAATTCTAAAAGACAAATTACTGAACCAAATTCTGTTTCATATTTAAAGATTACCGAACTAAATAATGTGATCTTCAGTTGTTTGTTTGCATAATAAATGTTTATTTTTATGCTGGTTTATAATAAACAACTTGAGAATAACAATTTGTTAATTATCTCATAGTTAGTTTTGAGATCAGCTGAGATCATTTATGCATATGAGATACTGACAAATGATCTGCAAAACTCAACTTATGAATAATTAATTGTTGATCACTAGACCGAGTATTTCAAATTATAATTGATTAGAGAATTGCTCAAAATATAAATACAAGCTTTAAACAGTTTATAATAATGACATAATGATCGTCAAATGTAGGCCAACACTAATTTTTGGCTTAAACTTATCTTAGGCGACGCATCTAACATTTTCAACATACAAACATATGTGGAGCAATTTGGAGCCCTAAAAACATGAAATGAGAATTTATGGGCGGAGAACATTTCATATAGCTGGCTAATCAAGTTCAATAAACCCAATAAATTTGTTTTGGCCCTCCTCCTACACCTACGAAATGATTGAATAAGTTGTAACAATCCGAAAAATGCAAAATCACAGACCCTGACACTGACACTGACTCTGCATATAAGACATTATGAGGTGTATGAGATGTATGAGCTGGAATCTCGATCTAAGTGGGTCAAAGTTTGCGGGCCAAGCCAATTTATTTGAACACATAAGCGAAAAAGCTGATGAAAATAAACAAAAGAGAGCAACAACAAAACAAATTTGCAGATCACATTTGAAGTTGAAGCTAAAGATGAAGCTGAAACTGACAAAATCTGTAGTTTTGGGATAGCCGTTAAAAATTTACATGCCAGACTTGTTGCCAGCGATTTATTCGGATTCGTGTAGAAGATAAAGATCGACCTCCATCTATAAATATGTTCTCACGCTTTATGGCTACGTATTTGCTTGAGTTGTCAAGTCAAGTGCTTGGCCCAGCCCCAGCCCCAAACTCCGACTCCAACTCCAGTTCCAACTGAAAGCAGTTCCAACTTTGTTGCCCATTTTGTGCCTCATTATAAGGGCACTTAAAACTCAAGTTCTGCTATCAAGTTTTATGGTCAACGGCTATCAAATACTGAAACTGCATACGCTTTATGGCTTATGGCACATTCTTGATGTCTGATCGTTTTACGATCCTCCCCAATGAAAAGGGCCTCCACCTTCCCTTTTCCCTTTCCTCGGCTAATTTTTATGCCTCGTTTACACGCTCCGCTCTTTATCAATGCTCCTAACAATCTCCTTCCCCTCCCTAGATCTGTAGATGAGCTGATTATTGATTTTGTCCAATGCAAAATCTTTGTAACTTCTTTTAAGTGTTAAGTTTTACAGTCGAACCTTCTCATAATTGGATAAAATTGTCGTCATCGTTAAATGAAAACAACCAAACCTGGTGGCCCCGGCACTTAAACAGAAGTTGTCGTCTCTGTCAAGTTGCCTCTCGGCAATTTGTTTATGGTTCCGTTTATAGTTTCGATGATATCTTTTAAAACCCAAAACTTGATGATAAAACTGTCAAGTGTTACGAGCTTGTTTATCGAACTGTGTTAGGTGTGAATAGATAATATTATTTTTTTTATCTAAAAGAAAAGTAACTTCAAAATATAGTTCAGAGTTTGGATTGTGTAACGTTAGTTGGGAGCAGATTTCTATAGAGAGTCAAGCATTCCTTATTGCATAACATAAGTCTTGTGCCAAAAGCTGTAAAACCTTTTTAGCTCAATTCAAGTAGTATATAAACCACAACAACAATGAGGGTCAACTCCTCCAACTCAACAGCTAGAGCAACAAAAAAATGAAAACCATTCGAAATTTAACACACGATTTGAACAAATAACAAAAGAAAGCTCCGCACGGGTCCAGACACAACTTTTTGGACACGATCCCCAGACAAAATACTATTCATATACTCATACTCGATACTCATTTCGCACACTCCATATACACTCCATACACTCGAACAAAAAAAAATAAAATAACTACAAATCTACTTATTTTCGCATACAAAAATCATTAAATGCGATCATTGAACCGCGTGCTCCCGTAATGGATACCTATAAGGAGAGAATGGAACAAGAGAGAGAGAAATAGAGAGAATGAGAGAGTCAGTTTAAGAGTCACGCGAGAAGTACATTTCGTATAGATCAGAGTTTATAAATAAAGAATTATGGTACAGAGATTAGCATGGAAATCAATAAAATTCCAATTCGAATATCAAATCAATTGAAGATGAAAATTAATCAAAATGCTGCATAAATTTGTCACATTCAATTTAAGAATCCAAATCATTAATATCAATTTATTTACCCAAAAAATATAAAAGTATCAAGTGCCCTAAAATAACAACAAGACCGAAAAATGCGAGTAAATTTCAATTGGCATTTAATTGTGATGACGACTCGACTCGAAGAATGAATTCATTGGCGACGTTCGCCAATCGATATAATTTCAATTTTTTGTATTCGTACGGGTACTCATATTTTTTTGTACACTCGTTGGAGTATTTTGGCGACTTGCTGTTGACTGTCTTCAATATTGATTAAGGCTTAAGCATTCTGACCTTCAACATTCATTGAGATTTTTTTTTTTATATATATTTTTTATTTTTGGTTGTATTCATTATTATTTTATTTATTATGATTATTATTGAATTCGATTTCGATTCGTTGTGTTCAGGGCGCCTTTTGAATAGCTCGTCGTCGCCACTTCACTTCAATCGTTGAGGAATAATTTTTTTTGATTTTGTTATTCTTGATTTTTTGTTGCCGCGGCGCCGAGTTCAACAGTTTAATTATGTCTGAGTTATGCGTGGCAGGGATTTATCGTGCAGCTGCCACATAAAGATCAATTAGAACTTTAGCTATTTGCAGATTTTAAAGTCGCCCTTGAAGCGATCAGATCCATGCAAAACGAATCAATTGAATTTATATTTGAATGCTTACATATCTGTGACAGCTGAAGATCTAAGATCGACTTACGATGTGTAATCTTCTCTGACTGCAATCAGATCTTCCTTTCTCTATCATCTACAGGTTTCACTTCCTTCTTCTATGAAGTTTTCCTATCGATCGTGGTCTCAGTCTCAGTTTCACGTTCTGCCAACATGAGTCTTATCAGCTTATGTTTTGTAGCCTGGCAACTTGGCTTTTTGGCTCGTCATTAGTCAGATCGTTTGCTTATTATTATGGGGCATGATCGTGTCTAAATGAAATCTATTTTGTTGTGCCTCAACCAGAGTGAGAGAGAGGTAGAGAGAAAGAGAGGGAGGGCAATAAAGCGCACTAATGCGATTACATTAGAGCTTCGAGTATTATGGCAAAGAGCCGCTTAATACAAGACTGGGAATGGCCAAAAGCAACTAATAATAAAAGTGAAAAAATATGTGAGAGAGAGGAAGACACAAACAAGTCAAAGCCTTGGCAAATAGTTGGCCAAGAAATTTCTAAAGTCAATGAACGTTACGTAATTTCAATTAGGTTTTTGGGGGAAGCAGCAAAACTCGCCGCTCGGAAATGATGAGAATGAAATTGCATTTAATATTTGAAATGAGCGTAATTAGACGCAGCTTGAGAGTGAGAGGGCATAAGTTAAAAAGATAGAGACAGAGAGATATTCTAACAAAACGAGCTAATGATAGCCAGAGTTCAAGAGACTTACCCGCTGTCTAACATGACGTATGAGTAATTTGCGGGAACTTAAAACTCACCTGCAAATAAACAGAATGAAAGCAAAAATAAATAAATTATATTTGTAATAAATTAATTTATCTAGTTAATAAGGCTATACAGTTATTCTAATAACATTTTATCGCCTGCTAAATAAACGCTACTCTATTAAATTCAATTAACTTGTTTGTTGTTTTTCTTGACGCTGTTTCACTATTCTGGAGCATTTAAATTTTTGTTGTGGCTATGCAAATATTCGCTTTGCAATTCCCCCGTACATTTCCCTTTCGCTCCCTTTATATCTTTCCCCGTTTTAACTGTTGCATTCATAAATCTGTTATTCATCCAGCGAACATTTTGCACAAAACTAAACTAAAAATTGCATTGAACAATTTGCACGGCGCTGAGTCAACAATTTGTTCATTGCTCTCTCTGTCTACCCCTCTTTCACTCTCTCTCTCTATCTATCTCATGCTCTCTTTGTCTCACCCACACTCAATGCCCGCGGCGTACAACGCTCCACGCTGATAACAAAAAGCGACGATACAAATAAATGTAAGTGTGTGTGTGTGTGTGTCTGTGTGTCTGTGTGTACCTACGTACACCTAGTTTTATACATGTATCAAATAAAGCTACAACAACGCATTTATGAACCCCTCATCCCCTCCTCCCCCACTCCCTTCTTGAAACATTTGCCGTTTTGCCGGCTTTTTAGGTTTTTGCTTTTTGCGCGCTGCAAAATATTTGCGATTGCCTTTTGTTAAATGTTGTTGGCCCCCTGTTACGCCCCCTTCGGCTTGTATATGTACTTATATACATATATATTCATCTTTAGCTATGTGTTTTTATGACAGACAAAGCACTGTATCTTTACTTTACAGGATATGCTCGCTGAAAGCATACCTTAAATTGTGATTTAAAATTAATGTATTTCATTTTAGAAATGAAAAACAAAATGTAATAATTAAATATTAAGCGAAAGTTAATAAAATATAAAACTAATAAAATAAATAAATTATTTTAAATGTTTTCACTTAAACTAAAACTTTAAAAAATGTTTTAGTTCCAAATATGTTTATTTAAAATTGTAATTTGTAATTATATTTTAATTTTTAAAAATAAATAAATAATAAAATAAATAAATAATTTAATGGTGTAATTTCGATAAGTAATAATAGATTAATTTTTTAGATTTAACTGATGAATAGCGAAATAAAAAATTGATCGTTATAAATTTATTTGCATGAAAAATAATTCTAACTATGCATAGCTATGGCTTAAAAATCAAAATGTAATACATTTACTTTAATAGCAGAGAAACTTAAGCTAATCATGTATTTTGATTGACTGTTCTACAGGAAAGTGTGCCTTATCAGCTTTATTCAAACGATATATGTATAGGGAATCTGTTAGTCATGCATTGTGTTATATCAGCTTGATGTTACTGTACACTTTGGCTTTAGTCTAGGAGACATGGCTACCAGCTACATAGAATGGAATCGGCGCCGTTCTTTGCCCGCTTATTATGAATTATGGCCACGTTGACAGTTTGGACCAGGCGAGGGCGTGGAAAACTTGACAGATGCGCGCAGATCTCAAGAGCTCTGGTATGAAATGGAATTGTATGGTATGGTATTGTTCCTGGTATTTATTGTTGCTTGCATTGTTGTTGTTGTTGTTGTTATATTCAGACGGGAAGGCAAACAGCCGCAGCTCTATTTCTTATTAATAATGTGATAAAACTGTCAAGAGTGCCAACTGTGTGAGCTCAACTCACAAGTTGTTGCGCCTTGCATGGAAAAAGCAAAAGTGGCTTTTTGAGAAACTCTCGCAATCCATTCCACTAAATTAAGCAATTAATTTCACATTTATATAAGCCGACAACGACAACTACAACGACTTCTCCATCTATGTGGCAACAATAAATTATTGTAGTTTTTCCTCAGCCTCCTCCTCCTCTTCTCTCTCTCTCTCTCTCTCTTGGACAAGATTATAACAAATCCACGAGTTATGCGCGAGTCTGTCACATTGAATCAGTTTGTGTTGCCATCAAATGAGCCAAGTTTAAAACGTGCTCAAAAATTGGTTAAAAAATATACAAATAAAAAAAAAACAAAAATACATTTAGCTAAAACTTTTGAGGCAAATGAACTAATCGATTATGACGTCTGGCATACTTAAGACATAAGGCCAGGCAATAAATAAGCTTAAGACACAAGCCGGAAATTCCTTCAGTCCCTCAAAAACTTTATGAACGAAAAGAAAAAGGTTTATTATTCCTTAAGCTGCCTTTTTAGAATCTTTCAAATATTATACTTGTCAATAATGAGAAGTGTTTCCCTTCCGGTAATCTCATTAAAATCCTTTTACACCAGACAGCTGAGAAATTTGCTACACATTTGTTTTGGCCATTTAGCGTTCAATGATCTTCATCTGGTATAAACAAGAAAAGCGAAGCGTTTGAGCGAATAATAAATTCAAATGCTGCTAACATTGCTGCTATCAATAGTCCCGTCTAACCAGCAACAACAACAACAACAATCACATCGACAACAACCAGAACAACAACAACAACAACAAATGCAATTACAAATAATATGCAACTTGGTCGTTTATCTTTATCTTATTTATGAAAACGACAACAAACCGACAAATGCAATTTATGTGTTTGTGCTGGTCAATGCAAAAGGGCAGGAACAGGCAGAGGGAATAGCGAATAGGGACAGGGACAGGGTCGGGGAATCGTCTCTGCCGGCATTGGGATTCCGTATCAGCAGCTGGACCCCAATGGACAACAACAAGAGTAGCTGCAAATAATGCTGCATAATGGACGTTGCTGGGGGAGCTTGCAACTTTCAAGTTGCAAGTTGGAAGCTGCAAAACTGAAGAGCTCAACACGATGACGATGACGCTCCCCGAAATGAAAACAAAACAAAAGCAAAGCAAAGCAAAACAAAGCAAAAGCCAACTAGGAAGAAGAAGTGCCAACAATTGTCGGGCATTAGAGATAGAAGATGAAACACAAAAACAAAACAAAAACGAATCGAAAAAAATCCGAAACATTAAACTGAACAAAAAAGAATGTGAAGCGATTTGTTGAAAGTGTAGTAAAGCTGCACAGTGGACAAATGTTGCTTAAAATGTGGTCAAAAAATGTATATAAGCTATTTATAACTAAAGTTAGGCGAAAATTAATGTAAAATTGAAATAAAAACTGAAGCCCATCAATCAATGGAAAGTATTTAGAAAACTACAAACTTGTAAAAATGGCGAAAGATAAATATTTTATCTAAATATCTATTGAATCATTTATACATTTATTTTTCTACAAATCTCTAAATATATGATTGTTCCTGATATCATCTTTAATTGCTTTCAAATGTCAAAAAAATGTTTAGAAATTTAATAAAATTATTGAATTAAATAAAATGAATTTTTAAATTCAATAAACAAACATAAAACACTTTTTATATGAATTTATTTCTGAGATGTTGTGGAAAAATTTAATAAAATTATTGAATTAAATAAAATACATTTTTAAATTGCACTAAAAGGCTTAATTTATTTATTTTTGAGATGTTGTTGAGAAATTTAATAAAATTATTGAATTAAATAAAATACTTTTTTAAATTGCATAAACAGGCATAAATAATTTTTACATGAATTTATTTTTTTTGAGATGTTGTTGAGAAATTTAATAAAATTCTTGAATTAAATCAAATTAATTTTCAAATTAAATAAACAGGCATAAATTACTTTTAAATGAATTTAGTTCTGAGATTTAGCTGAACAAAAAAAAGCACAATTTTAAATGTATTTATTTAGTGTGACAAATTTTAAAATATATTAATAAGTGATCTATAAATTATTCGTATATTAATATAATATTTTATACATTTACAAATATAAGGTTAAAGACTTTCCAGAAACCATTTATGAATTGATTTCTTTGTAATTTTTGTAATTTTCTTAGATGCAAAACATAAGTAATTGTCCATTGTACAGTTTTTTGCCACCAGAGGCAGTGGCAGGGTCATAGTCAGAGCATTGCATCATCGAGTGGCATTGTGATTGCAATGGGGATGAGGGGCAGATGAAGAGCGGGCGAAGAGGCTAAAGGGATTGCACATACTGAGCACTCGTAACAGAGTGCAAAAGTGTGACTACAGCTTCAAGAGGGGGATTGTAGCATAGCATAGTATAGTATAGTACAGTATAGTATAGGGCAGGGCTAGGCACATCGGTGGTCACTATTGGAATGGATGCTGCAACCTGGAAGTAGGAAGTGCCTGTGCATACAAGAAGAAGAAGAAGAAGAAGAAGATGAAGGAAAACCCTTTTGGGGTCTAGCAGCGACTCCAACGGCGCAATGCACGCAAAAAATCAACAAAAATAAATCGCACTTTATGGGCAATAGGCCGAGGCAGAGTCACAGCCATAGCCATATCCACAGCTAAAGTCAGGGTCTTACAACATTGCAACGGCTGCAACTTGCCACAAATATTGCGTTTAATAAGCGCACATTGAGCCAGGTAACTAACTGGGCGCAGTTTGAAACAAAAGGCAACAGCAGCAGCAGCAGCAGCTACCAACCTGTTGCCAAGTGCAGGGCCACATCTTCTATTGATAGTCAATGACATTTAGACGTGGTTTGTGGTAGGGCTCTCTCCTCTCTCCCCCTCCCACTCCACGACTAAAGCTGCTGCCGCGTGGCTATAAAAAATGGCCAAAGCTTCTTCTTTGTTGCCTTAGAGCTGGTCAGAGGCTGCTGCTGCTGCTGCTGCTGCCGTGACTGCCATTGAAATCCTATAAAAATGTTATCTTAATGGCTTTTATGTTAGCGAAAGCCATTAAAACAACAAAGCCAATGCCCAGGCGAGGCAAAAAGGCAACAGGCAGCAAGCTGCAAGTTGCAAGCAGACAACATGCAACAGGAGGCAGCAAAAAGCGTCGCCTGTTGCCCTGTTGCAAGTACTGCAAATAAAGTTGGATTTTACTCAATTGTACGATTGATCAGCCAACAGGCAATGGGCAATAGGCAATGCTCATGATGGGCTGCACCCAGCCAGGCCAATAGGGATTCGATTTTGGGCTTGGACGTGGTCTTCGATTGTGCTTGTGATGAAGATTAGCGCGTGAAGTTCGCTTGAGACTTGCCTAAGTATTTGGACAGATAAATGGCCAAATATAAGCACGGCAATTGCCAATATTGGCGAGAAGAGGCCTAAAGATAACACAGCCAACCAATGGCAAAGTCAATAACAACAGATTAGAATTATTAACAATAATATAAAACTAAACTCCATTTCCAAACAAATAACTAGCAAAATAATAATAAGAGGAAAAATATTTATTTATTTATTCAACATAGACTTAAAGCATTCGAATAAAAAATTATAGCATTAAAGTTAAATTTTTTAAATAAGTTTTAAAAAAAGCAACGAAATTAAATATTATACAATTTTAGAGTCTGAGTGTTTTTGAATTGCAAGTTATTCAATACTTGTTCCACTTGGATTGGAGATATTGAACCGATAAATTAATTAAAATGAGATGAATAAAAAAAAATTTATTTAATTTGGATTTCTGATAGTTTTGCTGTGTAAATACATAGAAAAAAAACGGTATTACGGGAATTCAAAAGAACTGTAATCTCGGATTTTCTTAAGCCAAGTACAAAATACTTGATTAAAGTACGATTTTTCTTAGCAATATTTTGATTTTAGTGGTTCTTTAAATTTATATTTTAGTTATATCAAATATTTTAAGGTTCTGTGATTTTTTAATGTTGAGTTATTTTTTATCCGCATTCTTAATTTAACAATAACAATAATATCCTAAATGCATGCTAAAATCAAGAAATTTAAACTCGAATTTTAGAATTGTTTTTGTTTTTCTGTGTAGAAATCTAGTTATGTTTTTTTTGCCTGGCTTAACTAATTCTCAAACTCTATTAAACTGGCAAAATTCATCCAAGCAACTAAAGCCACTTAAACACGCTGTCTCTGCCCCCCAAAATAAAAAAGATAAAATAAACAACAAAAGCCAAAAACCAAACAACCTACCGCAGTGTCAGCAGCAACTACAACAACAACGATAACAACGACGACAACAAGAGACAATCGACCTGACTGACGCTTGAGAGCATAGTTTGAGAAGCACTGTCAGCTTAACATGCCCTTCAGCTGCTGCTCAACTGACGCTTCGTCTCTTGGCTATCAGTTTACATTTTGATTTAATACTCTCCCTCGCCCCCCCACCCCCTTCATTATGCTGCTTGTCAGCTTTCGCATATTCGTAATTAAATAAAAACAAACTGTAAATATTTGCTAAAAGGCTATACGGAAGCTTTTTATACTCTCCTCACTCGACATTCGCTTTTTTTTTGTATTTCATTTTTTAAAGAATTTTTGTGAGCCATTAAATACATTCAGATTGCAAAGTGAAGTGAAGTGCGACAGCTGCCGGTTTCAAGTGGCTCCAGTACAGCAATAACAACAACAATAACAACATTAACAATAACAATAATAATGCAAAGTTCCCTCTTGAACAACCCATCAACAGTCAGCGAACCAAACGATCTGTCAGGTCTCTACATACCTACCTACAAATCTCCCTACCTCTCCCCATCACCCCATTTCCCACTCTCATTGCACATTATCGCAAAATATTTGTTGAAAAACAATCGGAATTAACAAAAGACGAACAAGTGAATTACGTGTTAAACGCTGGGAAAGTTTTCTGAGATACGAAAAGGAATTATGAGGGAGTTGAGAACTGAACAAATATTACTTATCGCTTTAATTAACAAATTGACTGTTTGGTTTCCTTAAATCATATAGTAATCTTTAAATATTTTATCATATAAGTTAAGTTAAAATTATAGTTATGGAGGAACAATTTTTAAAAATGTAAAATTTGAACTTCAAAATTTTTTAATAACAATATAAATTAATTTTTTAAATTCGATTCGAAGGGGTAGGTTAGCACTCGTTAATTAGAAATATATTTAGTTATTATTATTAAACACAATTTTGTAAATAAATAAATTTTTTAAATTACTACTGGGGCTCTGGGTTATACAATTTTTATTAGTTAACAAATTTTTAAAAAATCGGTAGTAAATATAATATCGACATTGTCGTTACCTCTCTCTGCCTATCTGTAGATCTCACTGCCTCTCTCACTCGTGCTCTTTTCCGACCTTTCCACTCTATCTCAATCTCTCACAATCTCTATCTTTTCCTCATTTCACATGTCTTTCAGTAACTTCTGTAAACTTGACTTTGACGCTGTTTAATTGCATTTGCACTCACATAAACTTTAAGCAATTCAACTGCAACTGCAACAGCAACAACTACTGATAAACATAATGAGCAATCATCAACAGCAACAACAACAACAGCAGCAACAACAACAATAAAACTAACAACAAAATGCAATACGATACGAGGCATAGAAATGAAAAACAGCTTCATTCGCAGTAGCATAAAAAGCCATTTAAAGTCTTTGACACTTCATTTAAAATGAAAATGAGAAGCGAGAAGCGAGAACGACAGAGAGCAACAGAAAGCAGGGGGTACCAATTCTACAAATCTACACCCCCGCAAGTATCCCGATCCCATGAAGGGATCCCTTGGCCTGCATTTCGTGCTAAGCACAACAAAAGACGAAAAGCCAAGGCAAAAGAAGCAATAAAGAGGCAAACAAAAAGTATGAAAAGAAAAATGGAAATAAAGAACGAAGCGAAAAAGTATTGCAGGCTATAAAAACCTAAACTAAACCTGAAACCTGAGCACCGTATGCTGGTCCAGTCTCAGCCAAAACTTCGAATGAGTTCACAAAAGTGTTGATCACTCAAGGGAGGTGGTGGTAGGGAGCAGGGAGTTGAAGGGGGGGTGCTGAGGGACCTGGAGCCTGACGGCGACAAAGTGTCGCACGACGTCGCCAGTCTAGACTCCGGGGTTCGGGGTCTCTGTGAGATTCTCGGAACTGGAAATGCATTCGCAACAGCGAAAGAAACAGCAACAAAAGCTCTACAAGTTGACTGATTCGAGACCTCAGCTCATAAAGCAAACAAAACGAGCCTCATAGGCCAACAATAATGGCCATAAATAATACCCAGAAATCAGCCAAGAGGCAAAAGCGTAACGCTGCCGACATTAAAATCCAACTCCTAAACCCATTGGGGGAAGTCATTTTCGACTGACTAACCGACTTGCACTTGGCATTAGTCATACCCAGATCAGCTCTGCATTTTATTGAAATTTCTCAGCGTTTTGCCAAAAAGGTGTGAAACTCACGCACAAAAAAACTTCAAGCGAATGCCCCAAAAGACCACGAGGAGCAGCTAAAATGGGCGTCCTCTGATATTTATGAGTGACTGGCGGAATGGCAAACTGACAGAGTCAGTTAAAAGGTGACTAACTGACAGTCTGACAGCCGTTGAGCTACGTGTGGGGTCTATTTTGGTATACAAAATGTTCACAATAAACTACAGTAGATTCAGTTTTGAGGAACATGCAAAGAAAATACAAATAAAAGAAAGATATCGCAACGTTGACTAGAAAGTGAGTGCAGGAATATCTAGAAATATGCATAAAAAAGAGTCTTGTAAATGAAATCTAGAAATAGAAAACTTTTATTTAGTAATAATTCAAATAATTATATGAAGTAATCATAAAAGCAATTAAAATCGTAGCCCTACAATCATAAAACAATACCGAATAAAAACATAGAGATGTCACAAAAATCGAAACCAACCAAAAATATCCCAAAAATTTATGAAGTTTTAAAGTTTTTATTCCCTGATAATTTTCTTAATTTTTAATATTGTTTTTAAAATTTCCCGAATTTAATTTTTGTTAATTTAGTATTTTTATTCCTAAAAGTTGATTGTAATTAAATTATTACAAGCATAACAATAAATGACAAAATTTCAAAAAATTCAATTTTTTCTTAACAGCATTTAAATCTTGCCCAAAAAGCTACAGTACAATTCTTGTAATATATCTTGAAAAATTAATAATTAAGAATTAGTAATACTTATTCCAACAAAGTTTGTTTTGTTAAAATGTATATTTATCAATAAACTATCAGCCAACTCTTCTCTTTTAATCAGTATTCACTGTGCCCCGTTAAAAGATTAGCGATTTCAGGATCTTTTTACGCGTGACTCATTCACAAACAATAATAAAAAATAATAAAAAAAAGAAAGAAAAAATTATAATAACAAGTCGAAGGGCGCCGTTTGCTGCGGTTCTTGGCCAACAGTTTTTCGGTTGAGTTCGGGCTAAAAACTTCATCGTCTGCTCCTTTTCCCACATGTATAAAAAGACCACCGGCATTTTTTGTGTGTTTGCAATTTTTGCTGAATGAAAATTGAATTTGAAGCACATAAATTATAGGTTTGCCCTGGGTATTAGTTTGGTTTTTATGCGGAAAACAACAACGCTATGGCTCCCATCATCATTAGATGACGATGATGATCATCAGATACGGCAAGACAACTGCAGCAGGCAACTTAAGATGTCGGACTCTGATAATGCTCGAAATGCACAGACCTGACCTCTGGGATTGCGTGTGACGAGCGCTCAAAGTGTGGCAAAAGTCCAGAGCATATAGACATATGGATGAAACAGAACTGAACTGAACTGAAGTGATGTCTAGTTATAAACTCGCCTCATCACGCAGTCCAGAATGCTCCTCATCCCTGGACATAAATATTAATAAGCTGCTAGAAGATAGATACTCGTACAAGCGCCAACTTCCTCTGAAACATTTAGAATTCTAATTAAAACGACTTGATCTCTGATTGGATGCCAGTTTCAGTTTTCAACGTTTTTTGCAATTGCATTAGAATCTGAAGCACGTGCCCAGGGACTGACGTCTCTAACTAGACCTACAACTACTTTTAACAGCTCTACTTGCCGATTTAGTAAGGTATGATGACTAAGTCAGGCTGTTTGTCAACTTCAATTGTAGTATTTACCCTTCTTAACTTATTTATTACTTTAATTTAAAAATATATAACTGGAAATCAACAAGGAGTCCAAAACTGTAAGAGCTAGAAAGCTGAAAAATTTACAGAAAATAGATTTGATGATATAAAAATGCAAAAAGATCACTTTTTGAAAAATTAAACTTGAAATTGTAACCAATTTGGAATCAGCCACACAGAAAAAAAACATTCTAAGATTCAAGTTTAATATTTTAGCATGCTTTTTTTTAGCATATTATTATTAAATTAAAACATGCGGATAAAATAACAGCGACTCAACATTAAAAAGTCAAAGAAGCCTAAAATATTTGATCTAACTTAAAAATAGTATACAGAACCCGGAAAAACAAAATATTGCTGAGATCCGAACTTTATTTTCTGTGTATTTATTAATAAAATTATATTTTATTCAGCGCATTTGCAGTTCGATCTAGTGTAAACTTCAATTAAATGACAATTAAGCATATCTAGCGACCTCTGATCAAGAATCACAGCCCACATGCTGATAATGTTAATGCGAAAGCCGCTGTTAACGCCGCTGCTGCTGTTGTTGCTGTTGTTGCTGTTGTTGCTGTTATTGCTGTTGTTGTGGCAACAGTAGCAGCAACAACAGCAGCAGCAGGTGCATGTCGATGGCACAAAAAACTAAATAAGGCGCAAAACAAATAGTTTTTGCTATTTGAAAAGTGGCAAACAAAACAAAGTCAAACAAGAGCTCATTGAGCAAAGGCAGACAAAGGCCGAAGGGAGGCAGGTTCCAAGTAGTTGGTGACGGGGGGAATCAAACAGTAGCCAGTGAGCAGAAGGAAGAGCTCTTGCTGCTGTTGTGTCTTTTATTTAAACAATTTACAAGAAAGCAACATTCCAGCTGCCTTAAAATGGACAAAAGTTGGCACAAGAACTACGAATAGAACTATGATCGCAGGAGAGGCAGCAGCAGCAAGTTGAGACGACGCCAACAACAACAACACCAACAACAACAACGACGACAATGGCAAACGTTGGCGCGACAGCAACATTTTTCTTGGCACCAACACAGACAATGTACACAAGTCGCTGTGTAGTGTAGTGCAAGGAAGTAAGTTGGGGTTGAGGGTTGAGGCAATTCCCGATACCGAGCCAGAGGGGGAGGCGAGAGATTGTGTGTTGGCTAAGACAATAAACGCGTTTATTGACTTGGCTGCCGCTGCCAAGGAGCAGCTGCTGTGTGGGCAGCAAACGAGCCTAGAAATGAGGAGACTCCAAGTCACACTTAACATGCGGTATGAGACATGAGGCATGAGGCGACAACAGCGTTTAACAGTAAACAGTTTGCCAACAGAAAATGTTAATTGAGTGTAATGTTAATTACGTTGTGGTATTTAAGCGCTTGATTATGTTTCTATTGATTCAGGAACGTATGAGAGCTGTGGGAGGAGCTACAACGGTGAAAAAGCTGACAACAGCAGTGCATTTAAAACTGTTTAAGATATTATGTCTCAGTTTTAACTTTGAAAGTTAAACTAATCAGTTAACAGCTGCTGCTTAACAGTCACTGAAGCTTAACAGTTTGACAGTCAGTGAAAACTAAACTGTAAAGTAAACTGTGTTTTATGAAATTGCCCTACAAAAGCCGAAAATATATAATAAATTATGAGGCACGCTTAGCGCCTTCAGAAAGACTGCAAAAGAGAGTGAGAAAGGAAGAAAGAGAGAGGGAAGGCAACAAGAGAAAGAAACAGCAAATAAATATTATTATCGCGATTTTTTCGTCAAGTTTCAAGTTGAAAAGACTCTGAGTCTTTGGCATTTTGAAGGAGGCTTCTCTCTCTCCTCTGCTTCCTTATACACTTCTAAGTCCGTCCAGACACGCAATGAAGACAACATCTTGAAAAGGGTCAAAACATCAAGCAAAAGGTTTAAGGGATTGCGATTGCGACTTGGGATTGGGTATTAAGGATTGGAATTGAGATTCAAATGCAAAAACGGTTTCTTTTCATTTTCGTTGGATTTTTGTTGACTTGGTCTTCAAGTTGCCGATGTGCGGCACTTGATAGGCAGTCTCCAAAAGTCTTTGGCTGTCTTAACAGCTTTATAGCCACAATGGACACACAGCCAAACTACAACAAAATGAAATGAAATCAAATGAAAGAATTGAGCTGAGATTTGCAGCACGCGAGATTTATGAGCCGAGACTTTCAGATGAAAAAAGTTCATAAAACTTTGATTGTTTAGCGATATGAGTATTACTTGATGTGGCAATAAAACAGCTTCAAGTTGCCGGAAGCTTTCTTTAAATATTTTTTGTTGCTTTGATTGTCCAACAGTTTGAAATGCATTGGGTGCATGAAATGCAATGTAATTAACACCAAAAACTAACTGATTTTACAGTGTGAAGGCAGCTGGCACCGCGGTGGAGGCGTTGGGAGGCGTGTCACGCAATATGTTTAACGTAATTAGCTGAGGGAAGCAGCCGGTAAAATATTTGCGTCGAATTAAGGCAGCAAACAAGCTCCCGACTCGGCACTGCAAACCGGGACCAGAGACTGTGCAATAGCAACTCCGGACTTGCAACAGCAACATGCGAGTTGTCGAGTCGCCGCTGCCTTTTGTAGCAAACAGCAGCAGCAACAACAACAACAACAGTAAAAGATGCAGTTAGAGATGCTGGCAACAGCTTGTGATTGGCGTCACCAGACGACAACGAATACGACGACGACGACACCCATTGGGGTTCTACAATATGGCGCCACTAATTAGAAATTCTTAGCGCACAAAAAGAGGCTGAAGAAATATTTTTCGTTGCCTGAATGGCGACAGGAGACGCTGGCGACGCTTTCTGGACTTTTAAGGAAGTGCCAAAGTGACATTAAATAGTTGTGCTTGCATTTCTACGATTCGTCTAAATACCCTGTAAACCAAAAGTGTTTGTAAAGGGTTGCTTAGAGTAAACAGAAGGCAACAACAGTCGAGCGGAGTCACACATGATGTGTTTACAGGGTATCTGCTAGTCTATCACTAAACTTTATATCTATCTTTTGTCTTATTTCTGTAATAGATGGAAGATTGTAGCATAAATTTAGTCTAGCTTGTACATTTTTGTATATACAGGGTATCTGCTAGTCGATCAGTCTATTTCATTTTGTTTTACTGCACACTTTTATTTAGACAGAAGATGCAGCAACAGCTATACACGTTTATACAGGGTATTGGCTAGTCGATCACATTACCACTGCTGTCATTTCCATGTGCGTATAGAGTATCTGCTATTCGACCTGAGTTCGACTTATTTTCTTACTTTGTTGCCAGTCGATCACACGATTCCTTATTGCCATCTTTCGCTACTTTGTTGCCAAGTGTAAATTGTGTCCAATTCCCTAGAGAGCTGTGCGCGTTTAAGGTTCGAGAGGTATCTGCAAGTCGATCCCTTGACTCCAGCTTACATTTTTTTTTTCGCAACTTTGTTGCCAAGTGTCAATTGTCGCCAATTTCCAGCACAGCTGAGTGCGTTTACAGTTTGAGAAGCACGATTTGTTTTGCTGTTAGAAAACTGTTAGAGAAATGTTAGGCAGCTGTTAGAGAACTGTTAGCCAAGGCGTGGGTTGAGTGTTATCAACTTTTGGTCAACGGAAGCTGGCTTTAAATCTAACCCTAAGAGGTTGTTCTCGCCATGCCGCAGTGGCACTTAAAATTCAAGTTCAATAGCTAAAACGACAACGACAGTAACAGCAGCAACAACAACGACAACGACAATGATGTTGCTGTTGCTGATGACGATGACGATGATGGCAACAGCGGAACGTGGCGCAGCATGTGGCGCGTTCTAAGAACTTGCAACAGTTGCCGACGCTGCTGCTGTTGCTGCCACTTGGCACGAATGTCAACTGCACGAAAATGCAGCAGCAACAGCGTTTGCAGTTGTTGCTGTGGCTACTGTTGCTGCTGTTGCTAATGCTGCTGCTGCTGCTGCTGCTGCATGCAATTGCCTCATCCTCTTTCTCAAGTCTCAGCTCGCTTCTGTTCTATTGATCGTTAGGCGGCTGCTGTATTTTTCTTTTTCTTTTTTTGGGTCCCTGGTGATAGCGTTTGCTCCTTGGCTTGTCAAAGACGAGCAGCAACTTGCAACAGCTCCTTGTAGTTGTTGCTGTTGTTGCAACTGCAGAAAAGGTTAACAACACTCGCCTTGGACAACGTTTCGGTTCGTGCGGCATCTTGATGTTGTTTGCTGCTTCCTGATGCAGCTCTTGTTGCTGTTGTTGTTGTAGTTGTTGTTGTTGCAGTTGCAGTTGCTGTTTGCCTTTTTAATTAGCAACTTTTGGGTACTCTTGGGGCAGCCCAAAAGGCAGCTGCTTTTCATTAAGTATGCAGTTTCGTTCTGTTGTTGCTGATGCTGCTGTTGCTGTTGCTGCCACAACAATGTCTCCTTGTTCTTGCATTTAATTAAATGCTCATAAGCATGTGAGGCGACGAGGCCAAAAACAAACTCATTGTTGTCGTCGTCTCTTGGGCAACAGTTGCCATTCTCTCTCCATCGACTTCAGCTTCTGCTTCAGCTTCAACTTACAACTGCTGTCTGCTTTCTGTGCTTCTAATGCCCAAAAGGTTTTTCTTTCCCATTTTTGGTTAACTTTTAGGGCCACTTTTGTGTTTGGCTCGTTGATATTTATCATTTGTTTTGGGCCACAGGTAAATGAACTGTAAACATTTGCTTTCAAGGCATACGGAACGTATACGTAATGGTCAGTTTGAAATTCGAATTCAATTGTGAATATTTGAAGATATACCGAAGAAGTTATGAATAAGAGCAAAATATTACAGAATTACAGTCAAGCCTACCTAAGTTGAATTAGAGTAAATACAAATTTGTTTTGGAAACATTACGACTTAATGAAAAGTTCATGATAACACTGTGAAAGTTTTTTTCAAAAAAAAAAAAGGACATTTCGGGTCCTAGGAATTGAACTGCATCATTACTTTTTTGAGTTACAATGATGGATTCATACAAAATTCTTTTTTAAGTTTAAGGAAATTGTTTGGTCTCTATCTTCCATGGTATTGTTTTTTTGTAAACTTGCTCCAGCAAAGTTACTTGGAATTTATAGAGCTACAAGTTTAATGAACAAGCCAATCCTCTAAAATGCAATTTTGGGGCTCTTAGAGGTCAATAACCCAAAAAATATACAATATTTACCGCTTATTTTTTTAAATTTTTCTCTCATATTATGCAGAAATTGAATTTTACTATCCGATATTTATATCAAAATGTAGTTCGTGTTTGGCCAAGTAGCTTTATCAACAGGTAACAACGAAATTATTTTTTTTATTAAAGTTGTAAATACTCAACTTTTTGACATATTGACCTCAAAGAGCCTCAATACTCCATTTTAGAAGCTTGGCTTGTTCATAAAACTTGTAGCTTTAAAGATTCCAAGTAACTTTGCTGAAAAAGTTTACCAAAAAAAACCATTCCATGGAAGATAGACCCCAAGCAATTTCCTTAGACTTAAACAAAAATTTTGTATGAAACCATGGTTGTAACTCAAAAAAAGTAATGATACAGTTCGATTCCTAGGACCCGAAATAGGGGGGAACCGTTGAGTTTGGTCATGTCTTTTTTTTCGACTTGCTCAGTGTAATAAGCAAAGAATAAATTGCATTTTTTATGATGTGTGACTCTAACATTACATCTTAAAATAATAGCCAAGAAAGTTAACCAGCTGAATTGATTAAATTCATAATTAATAATAATAATAATTTATCAATAATTCTGAAGACCATTTGGAATTTTCCGGAAAAATTCTAAAACTAATCTTGGAGTCACAAAATTATAAAAAGTATTCCTTAAGTAAGTTAAATGTCAAGAGTTTCTGTTGGTCTTTGATTCCCCTCCTTCATTTTCCTACAACTTTACCCTTCGCCTTTCCACTTACTTTTTATTTGACCTTGTTGCTGGCCATTGCAATACGAATTTTCAATATGCCATTCCCGTTGCTGGCAATGTCCTTTTTGCATTTTAGTTAAGGCAATTTTGCCCTTTTCAATTTGTACCAGTTTTTGTAGTTGTTGTTGTTGTTGCAACTACCTTTAGCTGCACTTCCTGCTGCCTTTGGGCCAAAATGCGCATTTTGCATTCAAATTGCCGCCGCATGTCAGTCAGCATATGCAATAGCATCCACCTCTGCCCCCTTGACATACTCTCCCTTTGCCTAAATATATGTGAGTATATGCGATTACTCGTAGCACCGCAATTCCATGGTAATACTATAGCTTGTTCCGGATTCTGTGGCAGTTGCCTGGCGTGTTGTATAAACTTTTATAATCAAATTAAATTTTATGGCTTATTGCAAAATGTGCGCGTGCAAATCCAATTTTTCCACACACACTCACTACGAATTTTTGTGTTTCAGTGCTTTTTTATGAGTATTTTCCAGGACTTGTTGTGATACTGAGTAAGGGTTTTAGGGTTACGAGATGCTGTTTAACTTGAAATACAAATTGAAAATAGTTATTTGCATTGGAAATTGCAGAGATTTGATTTCCGGTCGAGTTAAATGCGTTTCCATTGAATCTTGGGAATATTGACAGACAAAGAACAACAAAACAATTAACTCCTTTAATAGTTACTTAATAGATACACTACTGTTGAATTTAATGCTCTAATAGCGTATTCATTTTTAATTTTGTAACAGGGAAAACTGAAATTGGTTCTATAAAGAATTTTTTCTGTGCTATGCACATTTTTCATGATATATTCAATTCAATTAAAAGTTTTTTCCAACATTTCGAAACCAGATAACATCTCATCCTTACAGCAGCTAATCAATCCCTTAAATCTATGCAGAAAAAACTTCAACTAATTCGCAGATACAGCCATAAAAGAAACACTTAACATAGTTCTACATTTAAAATTACACAACTTTTCTAGTTTTTCCGTTTGATCCAGTTTTTTGTACTGTGAATTGCCAGCGGCGCTTGGCAATTTGACCAGAAAGAGAGCCAAGTCAGGCCATCAGCCCGAGGCGGCGCATCCACCCACCTAACCAGTTACTGCACTATTTTTTTCTTTTTCCCTCTTCATTTTGCTAGCTACTAGTATTTTTTGCCAGCTAGTTGGCTGTATGCTCGCTTTTTGCTCTGCTGTATTTAAAGCAAATTAAACAAAATTGCGAGCAATAAAACTTAATGGCTAATTAAATGGGTTGGGTTGGACTTGGGCTGGCCCACAGAGAGCTCTGGCGCATCCTTCCCAGATGCCGGAAGAAAGAGTGAAAAAAAGCGCAACAGAGGCAGCAGCAGCTGCCAGCAATTTTGCGAAGCCTTTTGCATAATTTACAAGTAGCAAAAAGGAAGCAAATAAAAAGTATAAAAAAAATGTAGTAAAGACAAGTTACAGAGTGAGGCAAATGTTAAAGGAGAAGGGAAAGGGGAAGCAGCTCTCGAGTGGGCGGCAAATTGAGTTTAATGTTTTACTATATGACAATATTTGCAATTCACTTTAATGAAATTATTCAGTTATTGCTCTATATATGGAGACGGTAGTTAAAGTTGTAGTTGAGTCCTGCGATAGCTTTTAACATTTTCCCCTCTCAACGTCCCTTACCTTCCCATACAACTATAAATATGCAAATTGCTTATGCATAATAAATGCCAGCAGCATAAACACAAAATGCAACTAAAGCGAAAACCGAATTTTCAGCTCAAAATAAGTTTCAATGCACTTATCTCAAAGTATCTGTGAGATACACAAGCTGCAGCTCAGACAGATCATGGCCACAAAACATTTTCAACAATTTACGCGATTTGCTTTTGAACTATTTAGGTGAGAATTAAGATTGGCAAGTGCTTAAAATATTTTTACAAATTGCTAAATTACTTACAGCTTAAGATGTTCAATACAAGAAGTTCATTTGATTTTCTTGTCTTACCTGAAATTAAAAACAAATAAATAGTTAGTAAAATTATTATTTAATGCATTTCGTTTAATTTAATTGCTAAAATGTATTTACTCTTTACTTTCAAAATATAAGTAAGTATTATTTCAGTATAAATATTTTTTTATAAAAAAATCCCCAATATTTTCACAAATTAATTTGCAAATGTATACTATGTTTATTTCTTAAGTAAAACAGTTATTCAATATTTAACAGAATGCTACTCCAGAACAATAGGAACATATATAAAATATTCAATTGCTATTTAAACATATTTTCCTATTGAAACATA
This sequence comes from Drosophila kuntzei, assembly GCA_035042165.1. Classification (NCBI taxonomy): domain Eukaryota; kingdom Metazoa; phylum Arthropoda; class Insecta; order Diptera; family Drosophilidae; genus Drosophila; species Drosophila kuntzei. The sequence goes on from JAWNLU010001704.1 coordinate 603,435, forward strand.
TGTAAGTAAAATATTTAAAAGTCTGATTTATTCTTCTGAATTCCTGAATTTGTAAAAAATATTAATATTTAATTTATTTTAATAATACATAACTATACATAAGATGTTTCTTAGCTCTATGAAATTTATCTATTAAATAATTAACAATCTCTGGCTTTAAATTGACAATATAATTAAGGATCATAAATAAATTTGATATTTTTGCTTCTGAAAAACATCAACATTATCGAATATTTCAATATATTATCGTTTAATGCAAGGAAGGCAAAACTATTCTAATTATGCAGCTTATATCATTATGAATACTTACTATACTTATTCCATTAATTTGTTCTATTTTAATATTCAATTAATAGCTCAAAAGTGCTGTAATCTTCTTTCAGTTCTAGTTCTTAACTACTCAATTTCTTGAATCTCAGTCTCGCAACTATCTGCTCATTCATTATGTCTGCAGCACTTTGTCTACTTAACATTTTCTGCAACAATTTAGCAAGTTTTTTGCTTACAAAACTTTGCATAGTTTTTTAATTTTAATTAGCCAGCTGTGTGTGCCGAGAGAGACCTCTGTAACCCTCTGTACCCCTATCCAGCTGTTATGGTACATGCTTATCTTCTGGTCCTGTATCCAAATGTTGGCTGCCTGCCTTACGCTCAATTTCTTTTCGTTTGCCTGTCCCCTGTCCCCTGTTCCGTTCTATGCCTGTCCAATCCTCGTGTCCTATCCTGTGTTGGGCGTCTTGGCAGCCGCCTGACCGCCAGATAAGCGCGCAAATTTCGAAATGGACAGCAAAGTGTCGGCTAGTAGCGGCAGTTGGAACGCGAATGGAGCTGAAGTTGGCTCAGTTCTTGGCTTGTAATCTGCATAAAAAGATTTCATTCTTGCCTCGGCATGGGTAATTAGTGCATTTTAAACGTCTTTTAGTATTTGGCCAGTTGGTCGTTTGGCCCTGCACAATTTTCCAGGCTATTTTAAGAGTTATGGGCATAGATAAATGGATTACCCCGGACTCAGGGAGTCAGGGAGCCTTTGACGGGCAACAAAGTTGTGTTCTCCTTCTTTTTTTTTTCTTTCTTCTACTGAACATTTGGAAAAATTATTGCCTAGACTGAGAGAGAGAGAGAGAGAGGTACATCAGGTATATGGTATATCCCCTTCCTACTCCTATCTATAGTATCTCAGTTGAACTAAGCGCAAAACGTAGTTAAAGTCAAGATCTGACTGGTAAACGCAGTCAAACGTGCGATAAATTCAAAAGCATAGACCAAAAAACCCCCAACTGACATGGAAATAAAAGGCACAAATGTTAATTGGTTTGTGTCAATCTTCCAGCACATTGCCCCGTGGGGGCCTTAGACGGAGAAAGAGTTAAGAAGATTCTGCCCAGAAGCTCACTCACCCCTCCGCTAGATAGAAACACATTTAATGCAACGGACAGATGAAGTTGTTTAGTTGGTAAATTGTCTTACACTTCCCGACAGCGGACTCAGATTCTGGACTCAGGTTCTCGACTTGGTTCTGGACTGTTGCTTTTTCGATTTCGCAATTTTCATTTCAATTTCTGCAACGTTCGCTGAAAGGGAAATGATGTTTAGCTTCGGTTTCATACCATGGTCTATTAGAGACCATTTCAACTGCATTCTCCAGCATTCACCTGCCTGTCTGACACTCTAATTCAAGTTGTGGCTTCTATGATTCAGATTCTGATTCTGATTCTGATTTGGACGGAAATGCGCGTGCCGATTCTGAGTGGCAATTTCCTGACTGAACGGATTGTGAGTGCATTCAATCGGAAGACTCAAACGCTTTTGAGTATCATTCAAAGTGAAGGCCCCTTTCGGTTGACTTTATAAACTATATTTCCCATCTTAAATCTAAACACTTATCTTTATCCATCTTTCGATGGTGAAAGAATCTGTAGATAAATGTATTTCTCCTTTTAACTATACTTCATAAGTAATATTTTTAAGATTGTTAGAAATATCTAATAAATATAAGATTTTTGAGTTAATTATGTAGAAATATTCGATATATCTTATTCTATATTGTGTCAAAATTTCTTATTCAGATCTTGCGTATTCTTCATGGTAGAATCCAAATATTTCTTTTTTTTTCTTATCGATATATTATTATAAATACAAATAACTACTTATTACTAGGTACTTTGGCATTGCTGATGATGATGGAAGTATATTTGACTAGTTAGACAAACCTATTGATATATTTACATACCTATTGATAATATTTGATATAACTATCTATTTATATTTTGACAATTTGTTATGATAGTTAAATATAACTAAGGATATATTCATGCTAAGATTCTCAGACTGAGCTGAATAAAGATATTATAATCTTCGGATATATTTGTGTATCTTTAGATGGGCAGAGTTTTGTATTTAGTTATTTGAACAATGCTTAAGATAGATGCTTGCATCTTAATTTAATATTCAGATATTTCAAGATACTTGAACAAAACTCATGGTAGATTTTATGATAATGAAATACAGTAGTATATTATAATGTTGAGATAATAATACACATAAAATAATCTATCTAAATACTCGTTTATCTTCAGATTGTAAGACTGAGCTGCAGATAGATTTAACTATCTTTAGATATTTAGACAGAGCTGATGGGTACGTAGACTCTTCACACTTTACGCCAAGTTAGAAGTGTTGCTTTATCTACTGCATCTGCACTATTAGTTTTGCGGTTTTACACCATAAATTATACGAGAGAGAGAGAAGGAACCTCGCCGACAATTTGTCATTGTGAATGGCTGCATCTCTTGCCCTTCCTCCCTTCCTCTGGTTTTACTTCCTTCCTCGCTGCAATCTTTCTACCTGCCACGGCATGGCCCAAACATTTGAAAAATGATCAAAAAGCTAAAATGCCGAAAAGCAGTGAAAACCAAACCCAATCCTTAGGTTCTTTTGCTTTGTTGCCTTTTTGCCCAGTTGCCAGTTGGTCCATCCATTGCCATTTTGGGGCGCAAATCCCTTCAAGTTTTGTTTGATGTCCCTTAACAGCGACGGAGCCGCCGCTGCACGCCCCGTCCATCAAGTCACGGACTGTGGCATTTGCAACGATGCCGCCTCAACTTGCAACTGGCAACTTGTACAAATGTCCCAAACTGTCCAAAATGTCTGTTCAAATGTCCAGGGCGCAACTTTTATGGGCAGCGCGCGTTGCAGAGTTGATTGCACTTTGCACAACAACAACAACAACTGAAAACTGCGTCTCGTTGACAAAAGTTGTCGTTGTCGTTGTCGATGTTGTTGCTATTCACTTTCAACTTGATGCACAGAGCCGGACACGGGTAATTAACACCCACGTGAAAAGAGTGAGAGAATGAGAGAAGGAGTCTCCTTCCAGTAGCCAAGTTCGTTGTGTAGGAGTAGGTGTGAAAAGGGCAGCTGGCCAGACATCCATTTACATGTAACAATGTTGCTCAAGTTTTGAATATTTAGTTAGAATTCGAGATGATCACGTGACAACTGATGTCGATGAGCATCAATAAGCAACAATTAAACTTAGTCATAAAGCTTTATTACGAAAATATCGATTGATTCATTTTTTGCATTGTTAGTAATCAATAGCAAGTTAAAAAATACTTAAAACTATCTCCTAGTTCCTTTTATGTTACGCTATACAGTAAAAATAAGTTATTTTAAAATTCAAGCTTGAAATTCTTGATTTTATCATGCAATCTTTTTTATACGTATTCAGGTTATTATTCTTAAACTAAGAAAATATGCGGAGAAATTCAAAGAAGTCTAAAATTCCCCGAAAATCAAAATATTAATAAGAAAAATCCTGCTTGAATCAAGAATTTTGCACTCTTTTAAGAAAATTCGGGACAACCGTACTTCTGATACCGGATTGGATAGATTTTATCCCGAAATCCCGAATATTTATATATATTATTGTTCCATTCTCTTATATACCTTTGGCATTATCGATAACTATTGAGATTCAATAGAATTTGAACTTGACCGTACCCTTGCTGGTCCAATATTTTTAAAATATGTTTATAAATTTGATCATCGTAGATATAATTCATATTCCCTTGAATAATTTCTAATCGATAAAAAATAATCGTAAATAGATTGTACATTAAAATATGTCACTTTATATGTGGCATATTGAAGTTTTCAATATTTGCGACAAAAGGACATAATAAAATAGATATAATATATAATCGCATAATTATCGAAAAAAGTTGATTATTTATGCTAAAGAGATATACTTCATATAAGCTATCAATTAGTATTGAATAATAGTTTTAATTTCACAAAATAAAAAGATAAATATTTTAAATTCATTTTAACAATTTTCGATGATTATCGGTAATCGCTTGTGTCCTAGCAAATCTCTTAAATGTGACTCCCAAAATATCTTTTCACTCTTTAAATATCAAATTCTTTAGCATCTCATCTCCAATTTAATCGTCAAGGGGCTGGGCAACCAAAAGCCAAGTTCAGTTCAGCTCAGCTCCTCCAGTGGCATTTGCCCCAATGTTGATGCGACTGTTGCTGCCGTTGTTGTTGTTGTTGCCGCAGTCACATCAAGTGTGTGGTCTTCGGATGCACTGGAGAGCGACAGTCGCTGATACGCACACTTCACATTGAATTTCCATTTGTTGCCCGGCCAACAGAGCTCAAAGTGGCCAAGCTACTTGTAGCTGAAGCTGTTGCTGCTGCTGCTGCTGCTGTTGCAGTTGCAACTTGGAATTGAAGTTGTAGCTGACTCGCGTCGTTTGGCTGTTCCCTTGATTTCCATCGATTTTCTAGACACTTTGATTGTTTTATTGTTGCATTAAGTGCCCGGTGCCACAGCAGCAACAGCAGCAACATCAACAGAAGGCAGAGGAGTTGCATGCTGCATGCTGCATGCCTCTTGCGACCAACCACAAAAATGCAATTGACACTTTGGTGTGAAGTGCTTAGCAATGGTCACAGACTCGACTGCATCTGGATGGTCTAAGACTTAAGGCTTAAGGCTTACGACTGATGCCTGCGGGCTTTAAGAGCTCTCGGCTATGGGCTCTGTCTGATTTCTGTTTAATAGATACATTTGCATCTTCTTCTTCTTTTCGGTTGCCTGAAGATGCGTTGGGCTTATGGGCCAGTTTGTTGGCATTTTGTTGCCACAATGCCCACGGTTCAGGCATTTTTCTAGCTGGTTGCCTGCGTCGCTTGAGTGGAAAATTGTTTTCGGGCAATTTTGTGCGTGATAGAAGACCTGAGAGAGTATGCTGTGGGTACTCCGTTCATTCGTTCGTTCGTCGGTTCGTCTAATGGACATAGAGAGCAGGAGACAGGGGAAAAGACCGAGAGACAGAAGGGGAAAAGGGGTCGCACTGCTGGATCGATTAGCATGTTGGCGTGAGGTGTGAAACATTAGGTCTTAAAACGTTTTCAGTTAGAACATAATATGCTTTTAAGTATGCTACGGGGAAAATAACTAACATTCCTGTGCGATAGATGGCGCTTTTAACATTCGACATGACAATTTCAAACGAAGCTCATTAAAGTGTCTAACTAAAAACTAAAAAAAACCTAATAACTTTCAAGGCTTCTAGTTTTCTCTAGATGTCGCGGAGTATAGTAGAATGGTTGTCAATGGTTTATAATAAAAAACCTCAGGGAAATAAATTTACGTGTATAGACGATTTATTAAAATTACGTATAAAATACCTTATTTTATTCTCCTGCCTTTTTTACTATTTTATTTTACTAATGAATAGTAACAAAAAAAAAAAAGAACGTAACTAAAATAATAAGATTTCATAGGAAATAAGTATATTAGCATAACACAATATATTAAAAAAAAATTCTTAAAGTTTTTATTATTTGAAATGTCTAATATGTTGCTCCTGCTAATATGATATTATTTATCATGTAGGCAACCAGATTACAAGTTGTTTAAAAATGGAATTAATGTTTTATTTGTATTAAACACAGAAGGAAAAAAATTTTATAATAAAATGGCAACGACACAAAATTGAAAAGTCAAAGAAGCGAAAAAAATATTTGATCTACGTAAAAAAAATGTATAGAACCCCGAAAATCAAAATATTACTGGGCAAAATCGTGTTTGTATCAAGTATTTGGTTTAAGAAAAATTATTCATTAAAAATTCAGAGAAGTCTAAAATATTTGGTCTAACTAAAAATAATTTATCGAACCCCGAAAATCAAAATACTGCTCAGAAAAATCGTGCTTGTATCAAGTATTTTTAAGAAAATGGTTTAAGAAAATCACTGTACTTTTGACATCGCATTGAATTGATTTTATCCTGGAATCCCGGATATTCTTTTCTGCGTACAATTGAGGCAAAGAAATTACGTATACTTGTTTCTCTGAGGTATTTAATATAAGTAAATACTAAGCTTAACTTCCGGGACATTTTGAATTAATGAATTGGCAATAATTTCAGTCATTTGTCCAGAATAGTCCTATAGTCCTAGAGCTAATTATACTCTATGCATTATGTGAATGTGAAAGCGTACAAATGTGAATGCGAATACGTAATACGCATGTGTGTGTGTTTGTGTGTGTGCGTGTGTGTGTGCTTCGCTGCATGTGCCAAATGCTGATGATTGGCAATGCACAGCGTCTGTCCAGGATGTGACTGCCACTACGCAAACAACACTGTGAGGCACGCAGGCGATGTCGAGGCCTTGGGGCAACATTTCTGACATTGCCCCGCGCATTTGGTGCATGCTGCATCATCATCCAATGCGGCGTTATGATGCGAGTCCAGCGATGCGAGCGCGCTGTCCTTTTGACGCTGCGGTTTAAACCGATTTTCTGTTTGCAATTGCCGCCGCCACAGCAACAACACCAACAAGGGGAACAACAACAACAGGAACAACAACAACAGGAACAACAACAACAAGCACGTCGACAGATACGGCTTGCAACCTGAAGGCAGACGCGACGTGCTGCGATAATTGCCACAAGATTTGCCTTGTGCAACATGAATAATTTCGCACGCAAATTATTTTTAATATTAACGCCAGTCGGAATCGCTGGAGTTGCCCCTCGACAAAAAAGCAGGCAGTCGAGGGGGGTAAAAGGCGGGTGCGGTCAACCACACACACACAGAGAGAAAGGGTCGAAGGGGGAGAGGGGGAAGTTGCCACCAAAAGCGCAGCACGAATTTAATTTTTACTTTGCAGTTTACAGTTTACAGTTTGGCAACTGGCAGCATCGCATGGCCTAGACAGACAGTTGTCAGTGTGGGAGTACGGTGAGAAGGGTAGCGAGAAGGTAAAGAGAATGGTAAGAGAAGGGAAGTGGGCACAGGGGTAACACAGCAGCTGCCGCCATCAAATAATGCCCGAAATGTAATGCGATATGTGAACTGGGCCAGGATTGAGAAGCTGCATTTGAATCTGAAACTCTGGCAGGCAATCTGGCAAATTGTCGAACTGTCAGTTTGTCCATTTGTTCATTTTGTTGCCGTGGCTCAGTTTCAGTTTTATTTTTATTTTTTTGTTGATTGTTGATTATTTTGCGGTTGAGATGAGCCTTCAGTTAAGGTGACAAAAGGTCAAGATGATTGCGCAAATCAGTGCAAAAGAGTTTGCCATAAACAGGCACATAAAAGCCGCAGATGGAGTTGCGGATGGAGTTGCAGATGGAATTGCAGTTGCAGATATGAGTTTAAAACGTGTAAACGCTAAAAGAGATCATCAATGGACTCACAAAAGAAAAAGGAAAAGAGATCTGCATGACTTTACTTTTGAGAATGGCGAAGCTTAAATACTCTTGCTATATATTATAATCGATTTCACTTAGGAAATTAAATCAATGCTATAATAACAAAGTGTTAAAATCAGGGAATAATTCTGGAACCGTTTAGGATACTTTCTTTTCATTTTTAATATCGGAACCGGAACCGAAACAAATTCTTTCTCAAGAGCCGAAAACCTAAACGTATGTACCGATATGTTTTTCCCAAATTAATTTTGTATTGTTCTCTGTCATAATTAGTATAAAACAACACTTTATACTTGATATTTGGACCTTTAATTTTTTTGTAAAATCTCATGCCAACTTGACCACTTCACTTTGCGAAAACTGAACATATTTTTTAAATGAATGTAATTTTGATCATGGTTTGACCTCTTAATTCATTCTGCATTCAAATTTAATTAATTTCGTTAACAAAAAATATTATATCATTTGTGAACTCTTTAGATCAATAATACTTATGTATATTATGCATACTTTATAAGATTAAAACCTCCTTAGTACAGTATGCCTTTCTTGATAGAATTATACAAATTAAAGCATTCTTTTAATACAATTAAAAGAATACTTAATCCAGTTTTGAAATTCCTGTGAAAGTTGTCAATTTTAATGGAGGATCGTAATCACTAATGCTTCTATATGTGGCATCGTCTTGGATAACCAGGAAAAAGAGTTTGCAGCTGCAGGCCAGGTTAAATAACTCACTCAGCGGACGTGTGGCTAATTCAATTTAGCTGCAAACGTCTATTGGCCAGTTTAAGTGCCAAGTTAAGAGTGAGGATTGCGTTTAAGGCCCACACACTACATACGGTTAAGTTAAGACGCGAAGAAAAGAGGGTTAGTGGATGGCAGGGGAAGGGCTAATAAAACTCCTACCTTGAGTACAACGAGATACTCGCATAATCATAAAACACAAAACTCAATTACAACATTTGATGCTCAAGGCCACAAATAAGCTAAGTTACGATGCGTCAACATTTTCGAGCACAACACAGAGAGAGAGAGGTGCAGGAAAGGGCAGAGTAGAGAGAGTGAGCGAGAGGGAGAAGAGTGAGGGAGTCAGAGAAGACGCACCGTCGAATGATGCATTGCTTTATTACCGCAAAAGTGAGGCGAGGTCTCAGTCTCAGTTTCCTCTGACTCCTCTAACTCCTTGGCTCTGCATCTTCTGCATCCTCTTTCTTCTCCATCTGCTAGCTGCTTCATCTGGTTACCAGACTCTGCAATATGCATAATTATGCGCTGCAACGCCCTCTGTCAGCGGCTCCAACGATGACTGCCCAGTCAGCAGGTCTGCTCCTCCTTCTTGGTATCCTCCTCTCCTCACGTATTCCTCTGCTGGACTTAGTTTCTCGTATCCTTCCTCAGCGGCTCTTTTGGACCATTCGCGTTTTTAGCGCTAGGCTGTCTTGTCAGCAGGATTAAGCAATTTTCAGCTTGGTTTGCGCTTTTCGCTTTGCCTGTCCGCGCCATGTCGTCATGGCAACACCCCATACTCTCCCCCTTTCCTCCACGTCTTCTTACTACCCAATTTTCCTGCCTGTCTTCAATTTCCGAGCTGCTGCAACAGACTCGCAGTCGACCCACTGCCCACGTTGACAAAAAAAAATAACAAACTCGCATTGCTAAAATTTTGCGATGCGTTAAATTTGGTTAATTTAAGCCGCATGCGGAGCCCGATCCTCTGCAGAGGTGTTAATGTGTTGTTGCAACGTTGCAACGTGTTGCATCTTTATTAATTTGCGGGCTCCTCTTCAGTTTGCGTGGCACGTTCTGCCTGAAAAAGCTTGAAACTGTTTTGGGTGCGCTTTTTACTGTCAGACAGTTAATGCGGATGTTACCACAAATTATGGATGGCTATCGATACACATTTTATTTTATTTTTTATTTAATTTCGACCATTAAAACTAATAATAAATTTAAAAAATAAGTTGTTAAATTTGGTTTTATAATAGTTATTTATAGTTTTTACTTTAATAACATTTATCTACATATATCGATAAAATATAGATATTGTTTTATTCTTTCAGTTTTTAATTTGAACTAATATATACTGGTCTGTTCCCGTTTTTACTTTCGGCCAGATTTTCCGGAGTATCTTTAGCCCATTCTTATTTAATTTCGGCAAAGTTTGGCAGAAAGAATGTAAACTTATTTGGTGAACTTAAGTCTAATTAAGCGACAAACGATAATTTTTAAAAACGTAACCGAAATAAAAAAATTAATTTTATTAAATGTTATAAATAAAAAGTATAAACAGAAACGGGCCTGATCATTTTGGACTACTAAATTAATAACTTGTTTTCCAAATTTATTATACGTTTAAAATAATTTCTTTGTCTACCGATTTCAATCGAAATTAAATAAATAAAAAAAAATAAATAAATATTTAAACACTTTCTAACCAAAAGATGTTGCAAACCGTTAACAGATCTTTTCAATTGCGATCTTTATGACTCAACTGGACTACTTAGCCTGAGTTTGAGTCGAATCTTCAAGTCAATTCAATAACTATCAGAGGTTAATGTTATGGTTCCTTCTGCTACAAGTTGCACGGTTGCAATTGCTTTTGGCCCCCCACTCAAAGCATTATCATTAAGTTCAACTCATTAGCAGTTTCCTACAGCCGTCAGTTGCATCGCTTCTCCAATTGTGGGGTTAACCTCATTCACAGGCTCTGAGGTTGGCCAAAACAAACCCAAACTAATCAGTTGTCATGTCTAAAACTTCTTAACTGTTTGGCGGGGGAAAGTAACTGAAGTGAGAGGGTGGAAAAGGGGAGAACTATCAACAGTTTGCCTGCTGACTGCACTTTCAAATCCAATTAAGAGTGTGAACTTGCAACGCGTTGCAAATTAACAGACAGATAAACAACAACAGCAAACGACAAAGTGACAATGTCACATTAAATGCGAAACAAAGCGAAAATGTGCAACAGTAGCTAAAGAGTGAAAGAGAGAGAGATTGGATCAAGTGAGAGAGATAGCTAGAGAATGCTGTTTAGAGCCAAGCCCAGCTGCACTTTAGTGTCAAACGCAACCAAGCCGAACCTCGAACCCGAATCCCAAACCGAAGCTGAAGCTGAAGCTAAAGTCAACCTCACAGTTATGCCTCATTACAAAGATCTGCTTCTGGGTACGAGGTATTCAACACTGTGGGTTCTGCAGCTGCAATTATCACATTGCCAAATGGTCACGGACCACGAAATCTTAACTTTCAGATAGGAGAACCCAAAACACAGTCATAAGTAGAACCCAAGCGAAACTACATACGCTCCAGTCTATGACTTCATCACAGTCTCAGTTCCAGTCACAATCCTTCCTATTCCCCACCACCATGCAATCTGTTCTCCCATTCTATTTGTATTTTGTTTCTCTCCTCTTTTTTGTATTTTTTCTTTCCACCTTGTGTGTCATAATTCTCGCCAGGTTGACATTTATGATGTGTGTACTGCCCATGTGTGAGTCTCGACGTTTTGCGATTTCAGTGCGATAAAACAATGAAAATGAAGTCATGTCTTGACTTCCCAATGGGTTTCTCTTGCTTTGCTTGAATTGCGCACCAAATTGGACATGCAGCAAGTGTTAAATAATTAGCTAAAGATTTTTCATTTCACTTTACGCCTTGGACTTTGAGCGAGTCACTTAATTGTGTCTTTTAATATGCCGACACCTTTGGAATGCAGTCTAAAGTTCTACTTAATATACCCTGTATTTCTCAATTGATCAATCTTTAGCAGGGATTAAAACCTTAACCGCAACCGTAACCTTTAACCGATGAAAACCGATTGAAATTTGTAACCGTAACTGAAATCTTAACCGAAAAAATGTTTTTCCGCTGTACCGAAACCCATAAACCGAAACTCTTTTAACCGAAATAACCGTTTAGTAACCGATTCATTTATAAGGGTTAATTTCCGTTCTGACCGTCGCAGCTACTGAGCAACTTTGATAACTTTGAACTGCCATAACTTTGTCAAAAGTTAGTCAATTTCCATGCGCAATGTAAATTTGATCATGATTTTACCTCTAAATTCGTTCTGCAATAAAATAAACGTTTTGAAAATTTCGAATTTTTCGAAAAATATGTAAATATTTAGTATGTAAATTTTCGAAAAAAATTTTAACTCTCAAAATGAACAAAATTTAAATGCAGAATGAATTAAGAAGTAAAATCATGATTAAATTTACATTGCACATAAAAATTGGTTGAGTTTTGACAAAGTTATGGCAGTTCGAAGTCATTAAAAATCAATAAAATCAAAATAATCGATGAACGCTTCTTATTTTGGTCAACCGAAAACCATAGATTTTATTTTTTTTGTGAACCGAAACCATACCGGTATTTTTAAACCAAAACATACAAAAAACCGATAACCGTTACGAAACCGAAACTCCAAGATTTTGCATAACCGATAACCGAAAACCTTAATTCGAGCATATCCGAAACCGTAACTGAAACTGATATTCGTTTCGGTTTTAATCCCTGATCTTTAGTATAAGCATGAAATTTAATACATTATAATGTAGTTCCTATTATATTATTCAATTTATACCCCACTTCTAAAGTAATAAATTTAAAATTACGAAATTTAATTGTTCATTTTAAATATAATTTCTTTCGACTGCTCTCTTAAATAATTAAATAACCTTCAGCAAATATTTATTTTAACTCTATAAACTTCCTACTGATGTTCCAAATACATTTTTTGACTTTTTCAAGTTCCTCAACAAGCAAACTGCAAACTGGGTCGCTGACCAATTAAAGGGATACTTATTATATTATTATAAATCTTAAATTATTTAATTTAATGTTAATTTAAAATATTATTTCTCTTCGACTGCTTTCTTAAATTATAAAATAACCTTCTGTAAATATTCTTTTAACTCTATATGAAATATAATTATGACACTTAATTTAAATTATTAAAAAACCTTCTGCAAATATTTCTTTTAACTTTATAAACTTCCTATTGATATTCGAAATATATCTTTTAACTTTTTCAAGTTCCTCAACAAGCAAACTGCAAACTGGGTTGCTGACCAATTCAAGGATACTTTGTATATTATTCAATTGATTTCGTCCCCCATTTCCCATTAAAAAATTAAAATTTGGAAATTTAATTGTTTAGTTTAAAATATAATTATTTGTCGACTGCTTTCTTAAATAATTAAATAACCTTCTGCAAATATTTGTTTTAACTTAATAAACTTCCTACTGATGTTCCAAATAAATCTCTTAACTTGTTCAAGTTTCAAGCAAACTACAAACTTTGGAATGCAGTCTTTAGTTCTACTTATTATATTCTTATGTATTTCTCTATTGATCAATCTTTAGTATAGGCATGCCATTTAATACATTCTAATGCAGTATTTTTTATATTATTAATTTAATTTTATTCCCATTTCTAAAGTATTAAATTTAAAATTATGTAATTTAATTGTTAACTTAAAATTTTAATTAAATAACCTTCTGCAAATATTTCTTTCAACTTTATAAACTTCCTATTGATGTGCCAAATAAATCTTTGAACTTGTTCGAGCAAACTGGGTCGCTGACCAATTCAAGGGATTCTTGCATTGTTTGTTTATCATCCATTTAAGATCCTTGAATGTGCTGACAATATTGACCCAATGCTCAATTTACAATTCATCTTTATGTTGTTTCGCCGACTGTTTGCCTTGTGTCTGGAGCCAATATATAACTCGTCTCACATATGGCAAGAGTCAGAGAAAAGGTAGAAAGAATGCTCGTTGGAGAGAGAGTACTGAATTTATATTTCAAAAGTGAATTGGTTAAGTGGACAGTAAACGACTTTTGGATGAAGAAGTCAATGAGCAATTCTATCATTTGCCCTTTGCTATATCGTCTTTCTTTCCACTTCAACTGTTGCCAGTTGCCAGTTGGCAATTTGCAATTACTTTTCCAGTCTCGAGATTATTTTGCATATTTATAGAGCAGACGAGAAATGCTTTATGGCAGCTGCAACAAATCAAATTGAATCGATACCGATTCGAATCGCATCGCATGGAATTGAATTGAATCAGTCAATCAGTTTGCCCTTTGACCTACGGTCGAACGCCTCTCAAAGTGTTCAGGGTGCTGCATTTTCTGGCTCATCGATTGTCAAATTAAATGCCATTTAAAATCAATCAAATCAACTGGAAATTTGACAGCGTTCTGTGGTTCCAATCGGTTTGTGGCTACCAATTGGAATTATCGTTAAACCGTTGCATTGTGGTTTAGCTAACGGTTTCATATTGATTACTATTAATTTATACAATTGATAGCACATTTACACTGTTCATAAAGTTCTACCTTGGCAAATTAAATGTTATGCTAAAGTTTTCTAATATATTCAAAATATTTTGATCAAGCTTATTTATTATACAATTTATATACCGCAACCACAGCAGCAACACCCCCCACTGACAAACAACAACCCAAACCGTCAACCGAAGTCAACACTCGACACTTTTTATTTACCAAACAATTTCAAACGAGAAAACCGCAAACAACAAAATTAGCTACAAAATCTAATCAAAAGACCCCGAGACGCCAACAAATACAACAACAACAAAAATAACGACAACAATCAACCAGTTCGACATGTAATTACATGAAAACCAACTGCAACAAAAACAGCAAATATATATATACATACATATATACAAACACACATATATAACGAGAAGGTAGCCCCCAAAAATCGAATTGAAAATTAATTTCAAATTAATTTCGAATTTACAAGAGCGATAAATTTGCGCAATGCTCGTGACACACACAAAACCAGGCAAAGGGTTGGAAAAGGGAAGGGAGTGGACAACCTGCAAATGTCTACAACACTTGTAATCAAATAAACAGACAAGGCTGTCAATAGACAATTGTAAGCCACAGTAAAAATTAAACACACAAGAATAGAGAAGAGAAGACAATATGCATAGTCGAATATTTTATGCTCTTGCAATTGTTTAAATTAAAGTTAAATTTTAAATTAAATTAATTAATTAAAGTTAAATTATTCAAACTGAAAGCGCAATTTGGTTCTACATTCGTTAGGAAATTTATTTTAAGTTTTTATAGCATAGTTTTAAGGGCAGACAATTAGTAAAAACTACAGCGAAGAGTATTTATTGTAAGCGCGAGAAAATATGTGGCAGCAAATAACAAAAATGCAAGAAATAAAAACATATTACATATAAATAATATTTATTTAATTTCGATTATTTTGATAAATGTGTTTTATTTTATTTTATAAATACTAAAGCAACCATTCAGACAACGAGAAAAATTTAATGTTGCATACTTTTGAGTGCTAGGAAACCTTTCCACTTCAGTTGCCGCATTTCGTATTTATTTCAGACGCTCGAAAATATGCAACAGAAAATTGCAATCAATCGATTGCTAAAGGGAATTATTTCAACAATTTATTTCAATGCTTTTAGTTGCAGCACAAGACTCATTGAAAATGTATGTTACTCGCAAATAGAACAACAATACTCTCACAACCTGCACCAACTTCCTGTCATGCATTTTCATTAGCCCAGTAGAGAATGAAGTAGTCCCTTCGAGTTGCAGCCCGGACCACAGACGCCTAAGTGGGTGCCATGTGTCCAAAAGCAATTATGGCAAGCGTTGACTGGGGGGGGGGAATAGGGAAGACCATTCAGTCAGTTGGTCATTAGGGCTCAAAATCCAATTTCAAAGTGTTGAGTGCACTGACTGAACATTGAACGGAAAGCACCAGGAGAGAAGCTCTGGGACGGACATTTCATGGACAACAGAT
The DNA here is from genome assembly GCA_035042165.1 of Drosophila kuntzei. Lineage (NCBI taxonomy): Eukaryota > Metazoa > Arthropoda > Insecta > Diptera > Drosophilidae > Drosophila > Drosophila kuntzei. The sequence continues at coordinate 618,985 of JAWNLU010001704.1, forward strand.
GCAGCTAAGGGCAAAGAGGGTTAACTAAAACCTGCTGCTGGGAGTTGGCTCAGCTGTTGCGGTTCAGTGGTAACTGTTTACGGATTAGCGAGATCAACAAGACCCTTTAATGTTGTGAAAACGGAGATGGAAATGCGCCCAATATAAATGAGTTTGTTCAGAATGATAAGGTGTTATCTGAAAAATGTGGTATCAAGGTAATTCGGCCATATGGACGGAAAAGTCAAATCATAAAGCACAGACAAATTTGTTGACAGCTGATAAGAGAGGCAAAATCGATATCAATGCACTTTGGTTATACAAATAATTATCATTAAAGAGAGAGAGAAAAAGTATAACATAATAAAAGACAGTCAATCGATTGTAATTATGAAATTCCCCGTAGCGTGATAATTATTATTTTTATGACTACGAAAAAAATATGCTTTAATTGCATATTTGTATGAAAAAGCCATAGCGAATGAAAAGAAAATTAAAAGGTAGAATATGAAAAAACCACAGAATGTTTGCATAAATTGCTTATTTGTTGAGCTTCAATCGTGAGGTAACCAAAATCGTTAACACTGTAAACATTGGACAATGAACCACAAATACCTCAATAAAATAACCGAAATTCTACTCATATCAGCACAATGGATAAGAGCCCTGAAATAGCTTCCGATTCGATTAATGATATGATAAAGAATTTTTTTTTATGACTATTTACAAAGAAATACAAATTTAAATTGACTGTCAGCTATTGATTAGATATTACTACATATAATAATGTCTTTAAGTGAATAAAATGACCTCACGTTTCCATTGAGCTTGCACCACTGTACCACTATGCAAATTGCAATTCAGTGTCCAGCAAAATTACATTAATATTTCGACGATGAGATTCCCCATGCCACGATCCAATCTGGCTGCAACGAAATGCATTTTGGTATGCAAATTCCTTCCCTGCATGCCACACACACTCACACCTGTTTTGGCCCAAGCCAGGTGCCAATATTTGTCAGTTTTTTGTTTAATTAAAACATTTTGCCAATATTTTATACGTGATCCCAACAGCACACTCTTTTATCACCACTCTGTGGTTGCCCCTTTTTGCATTCGATTGGGTTTGCTTTTGTTTTATGGCCAAAATGCAAATGACTCGTATGCACAGGTAACGCAAATCCAATGCACATGAAATATTTAAGCCAAACAATTATACTAGAGCGAGATGGATATACTACTGCATGTGTTTGCACACGCGTCGTATACGCAATCAAATTGTATTATTTTTCCTTTTCGGCCCGAAATTTGCATTTTAGTTGCAATTTCTGTTAGTGCATTTTGTTTTATATCGTCCGCAAGTTAAATGTAAATAATTTGTTCTATATGGTAAAATAAAATTTTTGGCATATTTAAGAATATAACTCACAACATTGTCGACGGCAACCTGACCATATTTCATTCATTACATTTTACAATCGAAATTAAATTTGAAATTCATATTTTGATATCAAAATACGCCTCGCAACATTGTACTCGTATTAATGAATTCTAAAAGCCAGCAATTGTTACATTTATCGACCATTGGGGAAATGAAATACATGTATTAAAAATAAACAATGTATTCAATATACTTTCAAGCAATTATGTGTATAGTTTGGAAAATCATTGTCAAGTCTAGTAGAGAAGTAGTTAGAAAACTTTATTAATTTATATTTATGTCTTTAGCTGATAAATTATTCTTAAACAAAGAAATCTATAAGTTATAGAATATATGCTAAAGTAGGAAATATAAGTTTATTCTTTAGCTGAATTAAAGATTGATAAATTTTAGAAAAACTAAGAAATAAGTGAATAATCATTTAGGGACTTTATTATTCACTTAATAGACCTTAAATTTATATTAAAGTTTACCCATATCATTCCCCTGAAAATAACGTAGAGTCTGCTTACACAGTTATTGCATTCAAAATTGCATTCACACTTTGCCAAAAGCTGACCACTAATAGCCAGAACCAACTGACCAAATAAAACTGTTGTCCAAAATCGGGACAACGCTTCAGTTTCAGTTTGGGCATCAAGTCCATAAAGTCCATTAGTGGCATTTTGCATATGGCAGAAAGGCAAACAAAATAGGGTCAGGGAGAGAAAGGGGAAGTTCAACGCTTGCAGCTCAAAATTGCGGTCACTAGAGAGGCTCAGCAGAGAGAGAGAGAGAAATGAAAAGAGACGAACACTACACTGATAAAAAAATTTTCTAAATTTACAATTTTGGCCTCAGAACAAATTGGTCTAAAAAATGCGTCGAGAACATAAAATTCTTGAATTTAGAAAACACATCTTGATTTTCAGAACATTTTAAATAAGAATAAGTTCTTATTTTTAGACCAAACAGTCTTAAATTCTCAAGTCAAAAAAAAATTAGGCAGGCAGGTGTTTTTTAAACTTTGACCTTTTTTATTTATGTGTTTTTTTTGAGTTTCTTTTTTTTTTGTTAATAAAATATTCCGTTCATAGGTTTTTTCTTGGCTAGAGCGGGTTTTGAACCCTCGACTTGTTACCAAACTGAAGCGGCGACTCTAACTAAATATGACATATTTATTTTCTATTCTATTTCTATTCTATTTCTTATATTAAGAACTGCGAATTTTTAGATTAATAATATTAGTTTTATTAAATTGGTCTTAAAATGGTCTTATTTTAAGAACAAAATATTTAAGATGAATGTTTTTGATTTTAGAAGTTGGTCTTTTTTTCAGTGTACAAACTTATATAGTAACCAATAATTGGATACGTCTGACTGAACGGTCTGACGGTTTAGAGACGAAAGTTGTCAAAAATCAACTTAGTAAACGTCCCGGGAAAAGGGGAAACCCCACAATAACCACAGCCCAGTACAGTCCACTCCACTCCAATCGCATCCCATTAAGTGCTGCTGGCAAACAAAAATCTCACTCACTTCCTCCTTCCTGTCAGTTTCAGTACTGCGCATTTGCGGTAAATTTGGATTTGAATTTTCCAAACCATAGGGAAATATCTGCAAACCATTAACAGAAAACTCAACCAAAAATTGCAATATAATATTGTCGAAAAATTGGCACAAGCCTCTTGAGTTTAACTCGGTCATTGAAATAGAACTCTGAGGTATTTAACAAGACAAAAGTTTTGCCAAATGCTCACATATTAATTGTCAGTTTCGGTTTGAGAGTTGAGATTCGAAGTATTCAATAATAATAATAATTTTATAAATTTAGAGAACATAAATGATCAGTTTGAATTTCAGAATCGATATTTAATTATTTACTTATTTATTAAACAATAAAATATGAATCTGTTAGATTTTCTATAAAACGAAGCAATTAACAATTAAAGTGTCCATCCGGAATTTTAAAAATGGTTTTAATAATTTATTTATGTATTAATCAACAAGTCGAGAGTTTTTAAAGTGATATGATTCAACTTTTAAATTAGGTTTTTGTCTTAAATACTGAGATATGGTATCAACATAAGAATGACTATATTTCAATAAATATTTGAAGAAGAGAGTCTAGCCGCCTAAAGAACAGATAACAAATTAAAAAAATTAAAATTTCGAAGCCATACCAGACCTAAAATCGAATTCCGCAAAACTATTTAAATTAGAAGTTTAGATTGCCTTTTTTTTGGTACATCTTCAACTATCGATTTGTGAGAGTTTTTATAAATTTAGATAAATCATTTGACCCAAAGTTGTCGCCTAACTTGGCTAGCAATGGTTAGTTACCAATTAGCTGAATGTCAATGCCAATGCACTTGGCTTATGTTCAATCCCGTCACACCTATAGATGTTATCATAACATGACATGCACTCACCTGTTTCGTGTTCTCTATCAAATGCCAATGTTGACACATCCTGCACATTGTCCGCCTCCTCGTTAGGTGTCTCAACAACTGTGACGCCTCCTGAATTCAGGCTGCAATTGTTGTTGTTATCGTTGCTGTTGTTGTTGTTGTTGTTGCTGTTGTTGTGATTCTCGATGCTGTCAGTGGCATGCCCATTGATGACCTCGATGACGCTTTTGACCGAATCTAGTGATGACGTTGCTGATACCAAAATTGGCGTTGTTATGGGCGTCGTTGCTGCTGACGATGACGAAGCTGTTGATGTCATCGATGAGCTGGTGCTCAATATGCCATCGTTGATTGAACTCAAACTCTTGCCAAATTCCACCTCACCCTCCAGCTGACGTTGTTTTTCGGCATTCGGCAGCTGATGGCTCTCAAAGTGCAGCTCATCCTGCAGCAGGTCCACAGCTTGGGCAACAAGATTCTCATCGGCATTAGATTTAATGGAGGCAGTTGGAGGAGCAGCTGAAACTACATTGGGCAGATCGACGCTGGCCAAGGTGATGACTGGAGTTGGCTCACCAACAATAACACGCTCTAGGGGCTTAGGTGGCGTCAACTCCAAGCTGCTGCGTCGTTGACTGGGTGTCGGTTTGCCACCCAATCCCAGTTCGCTGCGCTTGCTCGGCACTGGGGGAGGAGCTGTCTTGGGTTTGATAACAGCTGGTGATACTTTCGGCTTATTGCTGGGCACTGGAGGTTTCGCTTTGGATGCTTCCAACACTGGGATGACTTGGGGTGCATCAATTATATTTTTGTGAAGCACATAGCCCAGATCATCCTCTACAGCAGGTAGGGTAACCACTTCTACCACCTCCTTTACAGGTTCTACAGCTTTCTCCAGCTCCTTTAGCTTATCTACAGTTTCCTTTACAGGTTCTGCAACATTCTTCAGCTCCTTTATCATCTCTACAATTTCATTTACAGGTTCTACAGCTTTCTCCAACTCCTTCACCTCTTTCTCACTTTCTTTAACAAGTTTTATTGGCTGCTCCAACTCCTCCTTCTCTACAATTTCCTTTACAGGTTCTACAGCTTTCTCCAGCTCCTTTACCTCCTCCCTTTCTTTAACAACTCTAATTGCTTGCTTCAACTCCTTCACCTCCTCCACAATTTCCTTAACTGAAGTTTCCTCCAATCGCTGCTCCACTTCAGCTTCAACCTTCTGCTCGACATGGCTTTCAACCTGCTCAAAGGCACTCAAATCGAAGCCTTGCTCATCATCGGCCAACTCCAGATTGTACAGCTTCTCTGCCTCCTTCTTGACCTTCTGATAGCTTTCGATGAGCTTTTGTGCCTCCTGTTCGAGACGACGTTCCTCATCTGTCTTCTTGAGCAGCTTTGGACCCTTCTTATTGGGTGTATCCTTGCTCTGTTCGAGGCGTTTGGTCACCTGCTTCTCCCCATCCTTGCTAACAGTTAGAGTCTCGCTGAGTTCCCGCTCCAAGGTGGGCTCCGCATTGATATCGACGGGTTCATCGTTGAGGATCTGTTGTCCCTGTAGATAGGACTGTTGTTCGGTTGATTCACACTCGGTGTAGCTGATGCCGCCGTTCTCGGACAGCTGCAGCTGTTTGCCACATTCGGATAAGGTCAAAATACCCGTTTCAATACTCTGTTTATCCTGTGGATTATCCAGGCGCTCCGTTAGACGCGTCTCCGCTGAGACGGTGGCAGTCAACGGCTGCAGCTGCTCGACATCGGCCAGGTCGAGCAGATTGTCGTTGCTGCTGATCTTCTTGAAGCGCGCACTGCTTGACTTGGACTCGGCGCTAGTCAGCAGCTGTTCCTCCCCGGTTAAGGCATCCTTTGTGCGCAGTTCGCTAAGAACTTGTTGCTCGCTAACCACACGACGTTCCTCGTGTACAGTCGTTGTCGTTGCTGTCGGTGTCGTCGGCTCCTCACGATCCTCACGATCTTCATAGGGCTGCAGCTTAAAGGCAATGTCGCCTGTGGGACTCTTGAAGACTGAGGAGGAGCTGCTGCTGCTGCTGCTGCTACTGCTGCTTGTTTTGGTGGTGATTACCTTTGTGGTGATCGTACGTTGGGTTTTCGTGGAACTCTGATTGCTTTCGCTGGTTTCCTTTGTGCTGCTCGTCTCCTCGCTGTGGTTCGTTGTGGTGCTAGCGGTGCTCTCGACGATCGGGTCAGCTGTTTGGTCAACTATCTTATCGTCGCTCTTCAATTGAGCCGCAACCGCAACCGTATCTGCTTTAACTTCCATTTTGACTGTGCTTGCTGGTACCTTCGGCAACTTCTTCAACTCCTCCACAATCGCACCGGGGGGGCTGTCGAGACGAGACGAGACGAGAGAGAGAAGTTATAACATTGAGTAATTACATTGATTGACTCTTATCAATTTTGATATGTTAATTATCTCGTCGATTTCCCACCTGTTGTCGCAACAGTAAACGGAAATTCGCTGGGCAAAACAAAATAGAAACTCGCACCTTTTGCCTTTCGCCTCCAAAATAGCACTAATTGGGCCCAAAACCAACTCGTATGCCTTTTGCCATTAGTTCTTATCAGTTCTAACCGCTGCACATACAAATTTCAAGTCATTATCAGTCCGCTTGGCGGTGTTAGTAAACACACCGGCATTTCCTTATCAGCTCTATAAACGAAAGGGGGGTAACTCCTTACCCATCAATACAATTCACAATGTGTGAAAGTTTCTGTTGTTATATACTGCAAATAAATATTGGACTTTTTCGCAAAAAATTACTGATGATGAAATGAAATGACGGGGAACTTGGCCAAAAGTCGTATCAGACCCGAAAAATTGTAGTTTACTCCATGATGAATTGCATAAGAAACTATTTTTATATTGATCTAAATTGGTTTTATGGTACTCTGAGCTAGTCTGGTATTTTGATTTGCACTAGCGAAAAGCCAAACAGTCTTAATCTTAATCTAACTCCCTTAATAGTTAATCTAATCCATGTTTATTTTACAATACTTGGTCTATTTCAATAGTTTTTTATCTTCGATATCCCTACTTCAAACAAGGTAAGGTCTTTCACTCTTCAAACATGGCTTTAATTTTTATCTACCTCTTATAAGACCAAAGAATCTGTAGTCCAGAGTTTTTTTTTGAGGTTTTTTACGCCATTAAAACTTAATGGCGTATCAATTTGTCAATCTTTATTATCACTGCGGACGGCAGTTCGCGCTAGTGACGAAAGTAGCCCGAAGGGTGCGAAAGGCGACTAGCCTTTCGATCGGATCGAGTTATATACCGATCGAAAGGTATGACTTTAACTAACTGTGCATACTAAAACTCACCTGGTTCATGAAGTAGTTGGAGCCTTTTGGTTAATTGTATGATTATTAAATCAAAAAAAAATTAAAATTAAAAAAAAAATTTGGCATTCGGCACTGCGCACTAAAATTATTTTTAAGTATACATAATCGGAATCTCTTTGCGCAATGTATCGAATGCCCAACTTTTTTTTAGGAAAAATATATTTATTAAATTTAATATCGTTTGTCACAAAATGGTATATCAGAAATTTTGGGGCAGGGAAAGACTTTCGTCACTAGAATTTTACTCTGTAAAGAAGTTTTTTTTTAAAGATCTTTCACACTACAAATTCTCTAAGATTGCAGTGTATATTTTGGGACCTAGGTGTTTTATCAATCCTTAAAGTCTTTTAAACTCCAATTTAAAAATTTGTGTAGATTGCAATCTTCTTCTTTTCACTAAATCTTTCAGGACTTCACCCTTTAAGCAAACTTATCATAATATCAAAGTTAAAGAAAGAAACATCTTTAAGCTCTTTTCACTTATTTTTAACTTACCCATTGGTCAAAGATTGTGGCTCCAGCGAGGAGAACTCCTCCTCAACCTCTCCAATGGTGGGCAGCATATTCGAGTGCCAATACATGTTGAAATAGGCCTCTGAGGGACCTGGGCCATTGATTAATTCTGGCGGACCAAGCTTCTCTCCATCCTCACAGATATACTCTCTTTCGGCCGCATCCACATCATCCTGATCGGCATCATCTTCATCGCTGCTGGAGCTGGAGTAACAGGTGGTGTTCTGATTATCATCGGCAACCTTCATACACTTGCCCACAACCAAAGGCGGAGGAGATTCCCGAGAAAGATCCGCAGCCTCGGCAGCGACAGCTGCAAGTAGAGCGGTAATATCGCGTTGGAGTTTGGGAGAGTTCTCCTGCTTCTCCACTGTGTCCTGCTTGTGGACCAAATCGAAGAGACTAGGTAACTTGTCCTCATCCAGCGCTTTGTTCTCGTACGTTTGAATCTTGAAGCGAATCTCCCGATTGCTCGTGGGTGATGGAGTGTTCACTGGCGTTGTCCTGGGCGTGGATGGGGGTGTGTTATTGGTGACCTGCTTGAAGGTCTGCATGCTTAGCTTCGGCTGCTGCTGTGGAGGCGTCGTTGGCAGCATTTGTAGTTTGGGTATCTGCGTCTTTTGCAGCGACTGCACACGCTCCGGCGGCTTTGGCTTTGGTCCCTTGGGGGAACGTCCATTGCTGCCGTTGCTGCAAATGGAGCTAAGCGACTCTGTGGAGTTGGAGCTGCTCCTGGAGTTGTTATTAAGGAGCACGGGTATGAAGGTGCGATCGGGAGTCCTGGCTGGAGCCTCCGCTGAGTTGGCGCGCTGCAATGGCGCTCTCAGTTGTCCAGGACTGGGACTAGACTCCTTGGACTTGCTGCGATAGAAGCCCAACTTTAGATCCGTTTCAGACTTTTGCTTCTGCAGCAGGCGAGGAATGTTGGAGCTGGTTGGAGGCGGCGATGACTTGGTAGGAGCTGGTGACTTCTGAACTGGTGTGGTTACAATGGGAATGCGAGATTTCAACTGCGGTGACTGTTGCTTAATGGGCTGAAGATGCAGCTTAATCTCGCCTTCAGTTTTGGCGCGTGAAAAGCCCGGACTGACTGTGACTTTGGCTTTGGGTATCTTTGTGCTAAACTCCCTAATCTCCCGAACTTCCTTCACCTCCTTCAACTCCTTGGTTGCCTCATTTGTGGGCGTTGTGGGTGACTCTGGCTTCGCAGTCTCATTGGTGGGTGAATCCATGGGAATTCTAGGAGGTGCCACTTCAATGGGCAACTTACTGGGCGTGGCAATCTTCCGCGGCATGGGAATTATGGAACGCTTCTTGGGCTCCACTGTGGCCAGCATGACGCGTGGCTTTGGCGTTGGAGTTCCCAACGGACTCTTCAGTTCCACATTCTCATAGACATTGACTTTCTCCGTCTTGAATTCGACATTCTCGTAGTTGTTTCCTGGTATAATCAACTTGGGCTGTCCCAGTGGCTGCTCCAGTTGAAACTCCTGCTCAAGCAGGGTAAAAGGCTTCACCAACTTGGCCAATTCCTGACCATTGAGACTACTGGTTAACTCCGTGTCTGAGGAGTAATTGGAGCCCATCGAGAGCTTATCAATGACTGTTGAAATGGTGCTCGCAGTGTCGTCCGACTCGGAGCCCGCTTTCAATGATTCGGCAAACAGATTGATGTAGTACTCGGCATCGGGCGGAGGTGTCAGTGGCTTCTCTATGACCAGTTGTACTGTAGACGGACCCTCCTTGGAGTTCTGTCTCTTCACCAGCTTGCGTGGTGGCACTGGAGGCGGTGGCGGTGGTTGTGCATTCAGTGAGATAGATACCTCCATCTGTTGCTCCTCCTCACTGGGCGGCTTTTGACCATGTCCATTGCGTACAAAGAGTTTAATTGCCACATTATCCTTGAGACAACGCACGCAATCGATGCGCGTCATCTGCGATACTTTCCGCTCATCGATGCTCAGAATCTCGTCTCCTTCACGCAAATGACCCCAACTGGTGGCCACCTTGGAGGCGGGACTGTCGGTGGCACAGGATTGTATATACAACTTGTGGACCAACTCTGTATTGCGTGTGCCGCCCTGGAATCTCAAGCCGAAGCCTAAACGCTCACCAGGCAGTCGGTAAACCGTAACATGTTCCGTTACCTCCTCTTCCTCCTGTTGTTGTTGCTGTTGCTCTCCCTGTTGTTGTTGCTGCTGCTGCTGTTGGAGTAGCTGTTGCTGCTCGTTGATGGTCAACACGGTGATGAATGAGGAGTCTTCGGCCACAGAACTCTGCCGTTTGACTAGCTTCTTCAAATGGTTTGTGTCTTTGGTGGACGATGTGGGATCGTCGACTTCAACAACGGTTATGTAGTCCTCGTCCGTTGTTGAACTGTTCGCTGCTGTTGTTGTTGTTGTTGAGTCCATTTTGACTGTTGTGGAAAAGCTTTAAGCATGTGACGCTGTTGATCGTGAATGGGTTTGAGCACTTGCTAATTGTTTATTAACTGCTTGCGGTTTGGTTCTTGCATGAGCTTAAACTTTACCGATTCGTTTGATTGGGTTGCTGCCTTAACTAAGTTTGCTTTGTGAATTTTAGTTGTGCGGTTGCTGTCTCTGCTAATTTTTACAACGATTTTGAGTTTTGTGCTGTAAGTAAAAGAAGATGGGATCATAAATTATGATATATAAATAAATTTATGTAAATTAAATAATTTTAAAAAATGCTTGCAATTTTTAAATTAATAAACAGTGAAAGACTGAGCATAATCTACAGTTTCATCATTATTCACACCACATAAATCATTTAAATTTCAATCATCCAATTTAGCACGCTTTTGGCGCTTGGCTTATCTGTCCAATCTATTCCATTCATCATGCCATAAAGCAGCGCAGACAAAGGCGATTAACTTGTTTTACGGAACTTTCAAATGCATTTCGTTTCATCACCAAAATCCCACACAAACTTGCCAAAAACTATCCATAATCCCCCCCCCTTCGCCCCTCTTTCGACACAAGTTATTTCCTTCCTGCGCACGACATAAGACAACAACAACAATAACAACGACAATAACTGGCAACTTTTTCAGCTACCGCAACTTCAAATGGGCAAAAACAAAAACTTCGGGGTAACAATTTATGTCAACTTTCTTTTTTATCAAACAAAAAGAAAGAATTAAAGAAAAAAAAGTGCAAAAAAAATTCCAAAGATTTTTCAAAGTAACCGCAAAAATCTGCCAAACGACTCCCACACGAAAAGTTGCCTAGTCAGGTGGGTTGGGTTGGGTTTTCGACCAGAAGAGATGCGAGCTGCAAGATTCAACAGATGATTTACCAACGGGTTTTTTCTCTGTCTTTGGCACCGACTGCAACAAGCTGCAAGAAAGTTACCAACTTGCCAAATCATGTTGCGGTTCTTCTTCTTTGGCCCCGTCACAAATACATTTTTCGAATGGTTATCGAACACAACCTTAAAACCAACGTATCCCAACGAGCCGGCCAAACAGGTGACCAACGGCAATAAGTCCAACACTAGTCGGTTGAGTTCTTAAACTTGTTTTAATTTCTGTTCAATTCCAAATACCCTATACAAGAAAACCTTATAGCTTAGTTGAATAGCTTGCAAAAATTTTGTTGAATTTTGAAAGTGTTCCCAAAAATTTTGAAAGAATTTCTGGGTCACAAGCAGTTCAAGGGAATCATTTAAAAAAAAGTAGGCATTAGAATAAAATGAATTTGAAATGAGATATCAAAAGTTCTGATATTCTTCGATGAAACATTTCAACACAATAAAATTCAATGTTTTTAGATGGAATATATCAAGAGGGTAACTAAAAAAATTTTTTTTTTCGAAAAATTCAGCAAACAAAATTATGGAACGTATTTATTGTCGAGTCTATAAACTATTTAGTTATTTAGTTACATATTTAAATATTTATTTATTTATTTAGTTATTAAGTTATTTAGCTATTTAGTAATTTAATTATTTAGTTATTAAGTTATTTATATATTTAGTAATTTAATTTTTTAGCTATTAAGTTATTTAGTTATTTAATTATTTATTTATTTAATACTATCGATCATTCAATCAAACCCAACTTAAAGTAATAAGTATCTGAAGATTCTGATGCGTAGCACATTTTAACATTGTTTTGACTACAAAAATAAGTATAAACAAGAAGACTATCTAAAGTTAGATCCAACTACAAAAATAAGTATAAACAAGAATACTATTTAAAGTTATATCCAACGTCAACTTCAATATTAACTATACTAATTCCAGGGTATAGAACCTTCGCTCTTCAGACTTGTCGTCATTTTTCGGACTTTCTGAACGCCTCTTTTATAACTGTTGTTTTTTGGCCGGCAACGGGGCCTGTTACTGGATCTAAAGTTGAGGCTAAAGTTGGGTACATGGCCGGGGTAATTACCAAGTTCGGTTCGCGCTCGCGGCCTGCACATCACAAATTTGAAATCAGTTTCATTATATAAATTGTTACCTTTAGACGATGTGGCAGACAGTCTGTTGCAACAGGGGGGGATTAAAAAGCGGGAGAGAAGAGTCAAAGATAGAGAGGAAAGAGGGGAAAGAGGGGGAAAACGGATCTGATTCGCCTCATTGAACGGGTTTCATGCGCATTTGGCATCTGGAGCTGTGAAATATTTTGTGTTGCAGCTAAACGAAATTGGCTTTAAATTGCCACAATTTGTGGCGCATAATGTCAAAGTTAGTTTCTGTTGCTGCCAGATAAAATAGCTGCTAGCTATGAACTCGACTTCAATTAGACTGGCAACCAAAAAGGCTTCCGATACACGGTCTTGCCAACACACACACACACACACAAACACCCAGCCCCTTCTAGCCAACTGTAGCCAAGTGACAAGTGGCGTCTCTTTGGCGGGGCATAAAGTGTGTCAGCCAGGAAGCTAGCCGATGCGACTTTGAGTGGCGTTCCCCAGTTAACAGTTTGTTTGCTTTCCATCGTTCCAACGGCCTCCACGATGTTGCAAGTTGACTGTCCATATCCCAGTTCATTTGTCTCTTTCTCAGTCTTTTCTCTATCTCTCTCTATCTCTGTCCACCTCCCTACACTGAAAAAAAAACCAACTTCTAAAATCAAGAATATTCATCTTAAATATTTTGTTCTTAAAATAAGACCATTTTAAGACCAAATTAATAAAACTAAGAATATTAATCTCAAAATTCGCAGTTCTTAATAAAAGAATTAAAAATCTTAAATTGATAAGAAAATATAAATATGTCATACTTAATACGAAGACAATAATGGCACCGCGGCGCTCTGGTTAGAGTCGCCGCCTCAGTTTGGTAACAAGTCGAGGGCTCGAAGCCCGCTCTAGCCGAGAAAAGAACATATAATCGGAATATTTATAAAAAAAAAATCCAAAAAAAGTATAAATATATAAAAAAAAAAAGTTTAAAGTTTAAAACAATCTGCCTTATTTCTTATTTTTGGCTTGAGAATTTAAGACAGTTTGGTCCTAAATTAAGAACTTGTTCTTATTTGAAATGTTCTTAAAATCAAGACGTGTTTTCTAAATTAAAAAATTTTATGTTCTCGACGCATTTCTTAGACCAAAATTCTTTGTTCTGAGACCAAAATCTTGATTTTAGAACATTTTTTTTATCAGTGTAGCTTCGAGTATCTTTGCCCGTGTTGACTGACGGCTGCCGTCGAGAATTTTGGCGTTACCAAAGCGCATAAATAAAATTTTTTTTAGCTCTGTTGACAGTGCAACACAAAGGCAGACAGCAGAAGAGGAAGAAGAAAATTGTTACACCATTAGATAGATGAGAAGCCTAGAAACTTGGTTGCCTCAACTTATTTTCCTTTTTTTTAATAAATTATAACAATTCTCCAAAGAGCTTCCATTTGACAAAAAGAATAAAAGACTTTTACAAATTGAAAAGGCATATTTTTACAGGCAGTCAAATAGAAATGGAATAATTTTGCAGGCAGTCATGATTTTAATTGTCTTTTCCTTTAAATCTGAACTGTATTCTACTTAGAATACTTTTATGGACAGTGCAACTGACACAATTTGTATTATTATAATATTATTATTTATTTTGTAACTAATTTTTTTAAATGTTAAATATGTTAAATTTTTATTTAAGTCCATTTTTCCTAATTTTATTATAAATTTTATAATTCTTCAGATTAACTGCTCTTAGTTGACATTAACTAAATAAAATATATAATATTCTAGGGCTGTATAATGCTACTCCTTATATTTATAATATTTTATATTAATCGCAATAATTATCAAATAAAAAATTGGTAACCATTTTCTCCGTTTTTTTCATTTTTTATATGATTATATTTTAGTATGTTGTGTTTTTCATTAACTATGTTCTTTTCTCTTTTAATAAAATAATTTACATTTGAATATAGTTTTTGTAAAATAATGTTTCCATAATATCAATTTTTAAATAATGCTCTCTTTCTTATATAATATATTCTTTATATGATTATATTTAAGCACGCAGTTTTTTCCACGAAAAAGGTATTTTCTAAGTATTTTAATAAAATAATTTACATTTGAATATAGTTTTTGGTAGAATAATGTTTAAATATCAATTTTAAATAATTTATTTATTTATTTATTTATTTAACGTCAACTAAAAGCAGTCGACAGAAGTGATTAATTAAATATTAAATCAAATTGTAAAACTAAAAGTAAAATTAAAGATTAAATAATATAATAAATTTTAATTTATAACTGAAAAAGAAAAATATAAATTTAAGTTTAAGTTTAAGTTTAAGCTGGGGGTATTCAAAAATGATGATCCAACATTTGTTGCAAGGATTGGGAAAACCCAGAAAAACCCAATCAGATCAATGAGTATTAGTATGTTTATTAGTATTGATAGAAGTATTAGAGTTAGTTGTAGTGCGGTGTATATGCTATAAGTGGGAATGTTATTATTCTAAGGGATTTCTCAAAAGGAATAGGTAAATAGAGGATTTTATGGAGGGGAGAGAGAGTTCAGTGGAAATGACGTGGTAAAGGCTATTATAATTGCTGCACAAAACCCGAAATGAACTGTGCAAAGCGTAATCAGTCGGTCGTGCAAGTAGACAGGGACAAGGGCTGATAATTCCTAGTAGTTCTACGGGGGACCGAAAAATTGAGGCGACGTAAAAGGGAAGAAGAATCAATCTCACCGCTAATCAATTTGTGAAGAAAAACAACACCAAGAGTTGTTCTTCGATTGGCCAACGACGGAAGATTGATAAGAAGAAGCCTACTTGAGTACGATGGTAAACGTAGATCAGGATCCCAGTTTAAACCACGTAAGGCAAAAAGCAGAAATTGCTTTTGAACTGATTCAATTCTAACCTGATTTATATGATACTGCGGGCACCAAATGCATGAACAGTATTCCAGGATAGGACGAACTAATGAGACATAAAGGAGTTTAGTAATGAAAGGATCATTAAATTCTTTCGACCAACGTTTAATGAATCCAAGTACACCCTTGGCTTCATTGACAATGGTGGAGATGTGCAAATTGAAGTTCAATTTGCCATCAAATAAAACTCCAAGGTCCTTTACAGAGGAAATACGTTGCAACACAGGGTGTTGTCAATCGCATATACAACAGAAAAGGGCCTAAAGCGACTAAATGTCATATACATGCACTTTGAGCAGTTGAGATGCAACTGATTGGCCGAACACCATAGTTGCATAGCGCTCAAATCGTCTTGCAGACGATTATGAAGTAGGGGATCTGTGTATGAAAAGATAAGTTTAACATCGTCTGCGTACATTAGAATATAAGAGTGGGACAGAACGGTAGGTAGGTCATTGATAAAAAGGGTAAAAAATAAAGGTCCCAAGTGACTTCCCTGAGGTACACCAGAAGTAACGTGAATCGAACTCGAAGTGGTTGACCTAAGAAGCACTTTCTGGGTCCTACCCTTTAAGTAGGTCGAAATCCAACTTAAAAAGGTTGGGGGAATACCTATACAATCAATTTTGTATAGTAAGAGGTCGTGGTTCACAGAGTCAAAGGCTTTACTGAAATCGTGTATATGACATCAGTTTGCTTTTTCTCTAGAAATGCTTCATTTACTAAAGTGGTAAATTCAAGCAAGTTGGTCGTAGTGGACCGACCCTTAACAAAGCCATGCTGTGCAGGGGAAATGATTGATTTACAGAAATGTTGCAAAGAAGAAACAAGGATTTTTTCAAAGAGTTTAGGGATGGCTGATAACTTTGCAATGCCTCTGTAATTCGAAATATCAGACTTGCCACCTTTTTTGTGGAGAGGAATGATATAAGATTCTTTCCAAACATGTGGAAAGATTGAAGATTCAAGGGATAGACTAAAAAGCTTTAGCAACGGTGCAGCTAAAGAAGAACAGCACTCCTTAAGGACACAACTTGGAATGTTGTCAGGTCCAGGAGAGAAAGAAGATTTTAAAGAACTAATAGAAGAGACTACGGTATTATATGAAATGTAGGGAGCAAACGTAGAGTTAGATGAGAATAAAGTATAAGGATAATGTGAGTTGGCGTAGGAGGTAGTAGAGTAGGTTGATTGGAAAAAGTTAGCAAAACCTTCAGCGGCTGCAGAGTCGTTGCTGGCGCTTTATCAAGCCCAAGAATAAAAGAGGAAGGTAAATTGGGAGATTTACGCTTCAAGTTAACAAATTTATAAAATTGTTTAGGGTCACGGGTAAACTGTCTTTTGCATCGAGCTAGATAATTCTCATAGCAAAGCGAGTTTAAAAGGGCAAAGTTTGACTTGGCTACTGTGTAGTTAGATCCAGTCAAGAATTGAACCTGACTTCTTATATTTCTTAAAATATTTCGATTTCATATTTTTTAAATAAGAGAGTCTAGGTGTAAACCACGGTGGCTTAGTTGACGCAGGACCGGGAATAAAATTGGGGATACATATATCTAGTAGTGTGTTAAGAGTTTCGTAAAAGGAGTTTAAGACAATGTTAATGTCTGATGAGTTATCTATAAATTTCCAGTTGGTTGCAAGAATAAGTTCATTAAGCAATGAATAATTTCCTTTGCGAAAACAACGACGTGGTACTTGTGGAGGTAATGGAGGCGTGTTAATAAAACTTGGGATTGAAATAGAAATACTTTCTTTCTGTATAGTAATGACAATTGAAGTGTCTTCATCTTTATATAAATAAAACATTGTATCTAAACATTCTAAACTTAAACTCTCCATTTTATTTTACTTTTCACAATGAATTATGTTTTACTTTCCGCTAAGTCCATTTAGCATGGTTTCTCTTTTGGTAATGATAAAAGTAGTTTCTTCATTAAAGGAAGAAATTACATTTAAAATTGCTAATAATAATGCTTTTCAATATGTAATCTTTGCTTTGACTCTCCCTTTCTCTTTGGGTGTAGAACTCGTATTTTCAGTGCCTTCCTTATACGTAAAGTTGTAATTATATTATCGCACATGTTAACTATTTTCATGTGAGTTACCTTTCAAAATGTATGAACATTTTCAATGCTCGCACAAACTGAGCAAAAGCCACTTAACAAAATATGGTTTAAATGCTTTAATTAAAAACATTTATGGTAATTTCAAACAACAGCAATAATAATAATAATAGCAGAAACTAAGTGCGGTTGCAAACAATGCAGCAGAGGCAACTGTTGCCGCCCCCTTCGTCCCCCCTTGGCGTTTGTTTTGCGAAAATTTCACACCATTTGCTATGCGACTGACCGCAGTACCCCTACCTGACTTCCTCACACCTCACACCCTCCTCTTTCTTTGTCTTTGTCTCTTTCCATCTACATACTCTTGAGCTCATTATGTTTGCTGTGCTACGCAAATTATGGGAAACTATCGCGCTATTTTTTGCTCTCTTTCTATCTCTCTCTATATATATTGTAAAGCTATCTCTGTCACTCTCGTCAATGCTTATGCTAATTTCTTTAGCGTCAACTTCCTTCCATCTCCCCTATTTGAGCATCTTGCAACTCGAATGCATTTTAATTGCACTTTTTCCTGCTGCCAACAACTAATAACTGGCAATTTATTAAAATGTTTGCGGCTTTGCCAGCAGCGTCTTTCAAAGGGGGGGGGGGAAGAGGGAGGGACTTTGTTTAGTACTAAGTACGAGTATTTGGCATAAGTTCGTACACAATTTTGATTAAAGAGCAGTCTCAGAGTCTGGGCTATTGGTCAGCGAGCCGTGAAAATTTCTCTACCCAAGTCGCTGGCGATTTATGTGAGAAATATGCTAAAATATCAAACGAAGCGTTAACTGTTCCCTCCCCTCACCTCCCCACCCTCTCCACCGTTTCTCTCAGCCACCTTCACTTCAAAAACAAAACTGTTTGAGATGAAACCACAAGCAACACATCTGCCACAGATGAGGGCCACTTGAAATGGAAACAAAAGAACCAGTTTAACACAAGATTTTGGTTCGTGGTTTAATATAAAAGCAAGTAGTTTGATATTTATACATATTATGATTCAATCTAGTTGGTTCCATCCTAGGATGTAACTATACCAACTTGGCATTGACTATAACAAAGAGCCTAAAATGGGATGAGGCACATTAACCAATCTCTGGATGATTATTGTTAGCTTTAAATTATCGATTATAATTAACTAACTAATGTAGGAAGACATTTGGGAAAATGAGACCTATTCAGCGTAGACTTAATTTATTATATATTTTCAGTTACGAATGAAATTTTATTATTTTATAATTTTAAAATTCTATTAAAAATTAAATTAAATAAAATAAAATAAAAAAAAATTAATTTAAATTAAAAAAACTAAAATAAAATAAAGATCTATGTCTAAATTAACTTAATTTCAGAAATATTCCTCATAACACGATATTTGCTTTCAAGCTTTTGAAAATCCATCCTAACGAGCGTAATATTAATCTCTTGTAACTTTTATTTGTCCAAATTCCATAACTTCTAGATTTATTTGAAAAATATCAAATGAATTTATTATGCTTCGGTTTTTTACTCCAAATTTTTATTCAAAATTGAACTTGTTTTATTATTGAAAAAACTGAAATTTTTATTGAATAAAAAAAATTACAGCTATTTTACGGGATGAGCATAGAGAGCAATCTAACGATAAAGGAACATGCGGAGTCCCCAACGGATGAAGAGATTGACTTACAAGAAAGATTAAAGGAAATCAAAGTAATGGTAATAGAGCACAATCAAAGGGATAAGGATAAGAAAGAGGAACCAACAGAAGATATATTCGTAGAGGAAGAAACAGGCTATTTAATTGATGTACTGCATTTGCAAATGCTGCAACTGATTGAAGAACAGATTAGTCAGCAGCTTGCACTGGAAACACACACATCCAGAGCACGCCTAATCCTGGCCAGAAACCGCCTGCAGCAAGGAACCTTCAGGACAGCAGCCACAATCCATTTGCCCGGCTTTCAACCCTACAAAGCTGTGTGCCGACTCGTCCAACAGGGCGTGTCCTGGGGCAACACCCTAAAGCTGCTACGCTTTAGAGTAGATCCCTCTAGGGGCTTTTTGGAGCCAGTTACTCACATCTTTGGCAGCCTGGTGCCGTACAGTTTACGCTTGGCGAGTCGCAAGTGGGAACGTTGTGTGGACCAGATTGTGGAATGCGTTAATGTCCAGCGGGAGCTACAATCTGTGCTTAGATCCATTGAACGATTGAAGTGGGTGCGGCACAGAAGACGCAATGTATGAGGGGAAGGGGTGATAAGTTCAAAGTTGAGAATAAAGTCACTTGTTTCGAATTCCTATAATGCGTGCTATCCCTTTTCATAGATGGCATTAACCAGAAAGAAAAGAGAGAGAGAGAGACGTGGACTGTCCATGCAACCGTCTCGATTGAAGCTATAAATAGCCTAATGTGTTGCCTGAATGTGTATCTTTGTCTAGTACTTGTATCTGTATCTTCCTGTATCTCTCCGCGTGCTTGTAATTGCTTTTTAAAATAATTCATATAAATAAGTTACAAAAGTGGTGCGTAAGTTGCAACCAAGGGAATATACTTGAAAACTCTCAACTGAATTTGAACTTTGTTTAAATTGAAAGATATAAGAAAAGTACATCTAGCTTTCATAAATAGATGGCTAGCACTTTGAAACTCTGTAAAATGAATTCATTTATCAAGACGGCAATCTTATGTTTAAAAGCTGAAGCCCCAGTATTTCTTAATAGGCAGCTTAAAGGCAGCAATTTTTAGAGTTACAGCTTCAGCTTATAAACCCAAGGAAGTTTTCCAAACTTGCATATAAAAGTCTCAATCAAACATCTGTTTTTATAAGCATATTAAATGTTAAGCAACTAAACTTAATACTTTACAACGCTAACATATCTAAGATTCGAACTGATTTTGTTAACCAAATATGGTTAAATAAGCTGACAACTATCATAATTTGTTTCACTTTGTTTTCTGTAACAGATAACAATGTTAATTGCTGGTGCTAAGACCCTTGCAATGCCGGGCATCATTTGCAGTCTAGTTTAAAAATAAAATCAAATGCCAAAGCGGCAGCATTGACAACATTGTCGATTTGGCCAACATTCCCCCCATTCCGGCCAGCCGCGTGTCCCGCAAAACCGACGCGACGGCGGCAATTATGCGGCATTTTCTTTGGGGCCCGAGGCAAGAAACGAGTTTGCGAGATATCTTTGTTTGTTGCCATGTTGTTGCTGTTGCAGTTGCAGTTGAAGTTGAAGTTGTTGCAAGTTGTGTGAGTTGTGCGAGTTGCGGCAACTACAACAAAATACCAGAAATAACTTGAAAATCCATTAAATTGTGGCATGGCCTCAGCTTTGCTATAGGGATAAAGATAAACTTTTGTCAACTCGCCACTGGCATGAGAGTTGTAGATGGAGGGAACAGCCGGGAAGGGAAATGAAACCTGCGTTGACAAGTGATAACAATGTGTCAGCGATTCCGAAGCATCGCGACTGTAACGTCCTTGGCTTCGATGACGTCGCCAAAAATGGACCGTGACGGGTTCGCTGATTTTTGCCTGCCTTCAAATGTAAATCTCCTCTTTTTTATCCAATTTTCTTCTTTTTTTTTTTTTGCCATATTGATTTTTCAACATGTGTACAAAAAAGTGAAAGGCCAGCAATGTTTATTGGTTTTTTTATTTCATTTTTCCTCTTTGACTTGTCGAACCCAGCCAATAACCTGTTTCCACAAATATTTGCACACAAAAAATGCTTTATGAAAGTATTTTCAGACAGCGGTTGCGGGTGTCGAGTGCAAAAAAATACAACATGAAAGAAAATAACTAATGAAAAATAGCATAGGAAAATGTGTTAAATGCTAGACGGAAAACCTGAGAGATATCAATGAAATTTTCGTTAAAACAAAGGATCAAAACAAAACCTTATAGATAAATCAAATGAAATAATATTAATATAAAATATTTGTTAAAACAACATGTTACAATTTATAAAATTTTATTATATTAATTTATATATATGTATGTAAATTAAGTGTATTGAATCAATTTTGATGCATTTAATGCAATTTAAATAAATTGTCATTGGATATAATATCCAATTAGGATAAAAAAAACAAATTTTTTAATAATCAAACAAAAGGAAAAATCGTAATAAATAAAATCAATTTGCAGTAGAACATGAAAATATAAGAAAATTAACGTCAGTTTACGAACTACAGAATTTATGTTCAGTAAGAAGAAAATAGTAGAATTCCTATCTTAAGAGCATAGAATTAATGATCTGAAAAACATATATGGCCACATGAAAATACATCAAATCAAAGCTTAGAATATTGGAGAGGAATTAACAACTTTAAAGACAAATCAGAAGCAATACTTTGCTAAGAAGAATCACTAAAAGTATATGCAGTTGACAATACTTCAAATGCACCCAATAAACAAATTTATACTCCAAAGTAAAACATAGAAATGGTACAAAGAAGATTTTGCCAAGTTGATATCAGCCTAAAGAATTTTAATTCCCATCTTCCAACAGAGAAAGGAAAACAAACTCCAATAGTGAATTATTGAGCGCAATAGCAGGCGTCTCTGGTATTGGCCGCAATCCAGTCCAAGTATCTGCTGACTCTGGTATAGACACCTGGAGCATTGGGCTTGGCACAGCCGTAGCCAAAGGAAACAACACCCGCCAGACGGAAGATACGATCCGGAACGATGAGGGGACCACCGCTATCGCCCTGCAGAAAATATATATATGACGGATTCAAGCAACTGCGAACTGGAGACCCACCTGACAGGCATCCTGGCCACCTGTTTGGACATAACCAGCGCAGAGCATCGTGTCGACAATCATGGACTTGTAGGAGGTGGCACGACACTGGGCATTGGTGATGATGGGCACAATTGTTTCCTGCAGCACACTGGATGTGGAACCGCCCTCGTGACTCAGACCCCAACCCGCAACGATTGCCTTTTGGAAATCGAACTGTTGCAACGGACCGCTGGGCAGACAAACGGGTCTCATGGATTGCACCAAAGGCACAGGTTGATCCAAGCGCAGCAAGGCAATGTCATTAACCAGCCTGACAGGATCGTATCCCGCATGTGGATGTGCAAAGGCCACAGCACGTGTTATGCCCTGATGCTTGGAGCTGCGATCAAGCTGCAGCAGACGCACTGATACTGTAGACATGTCCATGTCATGGACACAGTGTGCGGCGGTCAGAACGTAGCGATCGTTAATCAAAGTGCCGCCACAGAAGAGAAACGAGCTGCGTATCATTTGTGCAATCCATGGATATTTGTTGGAGCGCACCTGAGTGCCGCCCACAATGCGATTGGCGTTGGGAACACCGCAGGCTGCAAGGATTCGAAAGCTACACTAATCTTCCTCTAGAGCTGCTCCCCGAGAGATACTCACTGCAGCTGGCGCAGCGATTGACGCGAAACGCCTTCGCATCGCCGCTATCAAAGGGAGACTCATTAGCCAAAGACGAGGAGGATGTGGATGTGGATGTGGAGGAGACGCCCAGCACATTTGACAAGATTTGTTGCTTATGTCCCTCGATCAGATCATCAATGTAATCCGATTGCACACCCGGTGGCTTTCCAGCCGAAGAGGAGCTGCCATTGTTCTCGGGTAGAAGCGGCAATCTCGCTGGCTTCGGATAATAGTAACCACCAAATGGAGCCTTATACTCATAACTGACGGCAGAAGCGCCTAGACCACAAATAAAGCTCAGGCAGAGCAAAGTACTGGGTATGAATTTCATTTCGAAGAACCGCACAAACCGCGAGATAAAACTCAACTGTCTGCAAACGGGAAGATCTTAACGGTTCTTATAGGCCAACCGCATGTCTGGAATCGTTATTGTTTCAACCAAAACGATTTGAATTCTTTAAAACCTAATGATGCTGTTAAACTGACAATCAACATTTTTATCAGCTTGAATTTTAGCATAATTTTTTGCAAAAAACAACATTTTATCCCACTGTAAAGGCCCTAAGACATCATTTGACCCAAATCGCAATGCATATAAAAGCCTGAACTCATTTGTCAATTAATTCGTTGATATGCTAACGAAAACCAAAAAGCCGCCTCAGAAGATCCCTCAGATCTGTTGACAGATCCAAGTGGTTTCTGTTTCTGTTCAGTTCATTTTATATCAAAAATTATGTTAATTGTTTTTGCTGCTTTCTATTCTAAAACATTTTGACCATCAATTTGTTTAAGCACTCATAAAAATATGTTTCGAACGTTCATTCTGAAATCATTATAAATCGAACGTTCATTCTGAAATCACTCACAAGATTTATAACTTTATTGCCAATTTGGCTTAAAGGTTTTTGACCTACTAAATAAAATTCATTTCGATAACTAACCAAATACTGACCTCAAAATATTTGAGCTAAAGAGAAGGAAGACTTTAACGATAGGGTTATACACGTGAAATGATCATTAGAAGTACAAGGTAATTGGAAGCTACAAGAGAATAAACCACAAAATGAGTGATTATATTTAAAGAAATATAAATCTTGAATATAGATATAATTGAATGAAACCCAAGCCAGTGTAATTTACTCGAGTAATAGTCGAAATTCTGCAACTTATAATTAAAATAAAAAGAGTTCATTAACTCCCAATTAAATATAAATTTATATAATTTCTTATTTTTTATTAGCCAATTTATCTCACTGATAGTCTTATATAAAACAAAGCAATGTGGCTTTATTTAGACATTATAAAATCGAACATAAACTAGAAAAAAATGCATAATATAGAATTATATAAACGATATCCATCAATATATTTATATTTTAAATAAAGAACTTAACTTAAGTTTTAATTGAAAATTATTCAAATATATTTTAACTTAACTAAAGCAAATTTTGGATAAAGTAATAAATACTTGTGTCATTATCGGTCAAATAAAGTCTTTCATAAGAAATTAATCTATTCATCAATTTATGTGACACGTTTTCTGAATTATGGCAACGTTGTTAAAAACAGCTGATTTTTCGTGACAAAGTGATTTAAAAAGTGAATTGAAAATATTGCTTCAGAATGAATAATAAATTGCGAAGACAACGAAGCAAAAACTTTAGTGATGAGGAAGAAGCGGTACTCGTAAAGCTCGTTAAAGCAAACCAATTAGTTATTGAAAACAAAAAGTCGGGGGCCGTGATATGGAAACAAAAAGAAGAGACATAGGAAAAAATAGCCTTAGAATACAGAAGGAAAACAGGAATGCAGCGTACAGCTCACGCTCTGAAAGCTAAATACGAAGGCCTAAAGAAAAAAATTAAGAGTGAGCTTGTAGAGGAAAAAACAAATTCATTCCGGACAGGTGGCGAACCGCAATTGCGCACGAGTGTTTCTAATGCATCGTAGCAGATCAATGAGATTGGTGAATCGGCTACGAGATTTAGAAACCCATTCGACAGCAACAGTAAGCGACAATAAGTATTTGAGTTTAATAAAAACTTTTGTAGACATTTCAAGTGAAGTAAACCTGCCAAAACACCAGTTTGCAAACTCTGGACATGAAAGTAGCAACGAAACAATGCAAATCAAAGTATAATCTTCTGAACCTCATCCCGAAATGAACAATGGGACTCCTGGACCTCGCATCCAAAGCGACAAGCTGAGTGTGTTTTTAGCACAGCAAACCATTTATGAGCAGGAAAATGTAAGGGCACAAGAGAAGCACCTGGCAGAAATGGAATTGCTCAAAATAAAGCGGGAAAAGGAGGCCAAGGCAATTCAGCTATATATTTATATTTGAGATATTTATATATATTTAATTTCTAGCAGCAATTCCCACAATGATTAATAGCTACTGTAAACAAATATTAAAGAAAGAAGTTTTTTTTTAATTAAATAGTTATTAATAAAAACGGGTCTTTGCATGTCATCAATTTTATAAAGACGACGAGAATTTTCGTCGTTTTGCAACAGGAGACAATTACAATTAGATTCGAACTTTTTCTAGGATTGCAATTTTGTGAATCACAGCTTCTGAAAGGATTTCAGTTTTTGCAGTATTCATTCATTTGCTTTTATTCATTTTAGTAAATATAAAATGAAGTAAATTAGAAAACAATGAATTCAATCTATACATGCCTTTGTAATACAATATATAATGATAAATCAATATCTAATTATTCATAATAAATATTTTTTACCTTTCTCTTTACACATTCTCGTATGTAATAATCACAACAGCTGAAAGTCTTTCATTAAAACATAACTAGAGCTTTCCACGCAAAACGGAAGCGACAATGGCAACGCCCCATACAAATCAAAGAAAATATCAAAATAAAATCTAACTTGAAATCGGAAACCATAAAAAACCAAAAAAAAAAAAAAATCTCTCAGCTGTCAGGCAAATGAAAGTAAATTGACTTAAGACGGCCCAAAAAAATCCGAAAATAAAATCGAAATGCTAACAAGCCAAGCCGGCTTGGATTGAGTTGGCTATCAAAATTCTGAAGATCGTTAAGAGAAAATAGAAAGTAAAAAGAACGCAGCAGCAGTGCAGGCCAAGTAACAAGATGAAATTGGGTCAAACTAATGAAGACACAGATAAAGGCGCATAATCGAAGAAAGAAAAGACCTCCCGAATCACTAGGGAAAAGCCGTGTAAGTTGTGCTGAGTTTGGTTTAGAAGCTGACGATAATCTCTTCGCTTGTTGTGCCAACAGTCAACAGCCGAAAACCGAACCCACAACACAACAAATGACACAAGGTGCACATCGGGTGAAAGAGATTTGTGTATTTGGGTTAGGAACGTGGCGAGAGAGCTGCTTCTAAATAAATAATAAATTCAATAGATGATGACACAAAACCGCAGACGGACAGATGAATGGGAAGATAGTTGGGGTCAGGTTGGGATGTTGTTTTGCAGAACGAAAGAAAGAAAGAAAGTCTTAATTTATTATTTATATGCGTTCCGCTAGAATCATTGAAAGAAAGTTCTGCAGCATCCCAAAAAGCAAAGACAAAGGCAAAAGCAAAGTCAAAAGCAAAACAAAACAAAAACAAAAAAATAAACAAGAACTACAACCGAAACTTGTTTTTGCTTTTTAATTTGAGAGAGTCATGCTCTTGGAGTCTGGAGTTGAAGCTGAAGCTGTCGTTTCTCTTTCAGAACGAAAGACTTAGGCAACAAACTTGAGCGCAGTATCGCCCATTGAGAAAGACTTAAGCAACAAACCTGTAACTTGAGTCTTCATTGAGTGAAGATTTCGCCTTTTCGAGGGGTATAAAGTCTGGTGTCTAGAAATCAGCGCCTGGCTATTTATGGCCGTCCACCTTGCTGCAGTACGTATACGTATATATGTTGAGTGTGTGTTCCACTTGTATCAAAACTGGGTCAACTGCAACGAAGATGCAGCTTAAGAACAAGTGGAAGATGCGATTGTGTCTGCAGTTGGTTAATCGAAGATGGACAAGAAGACAAGCTAAGATGGACATATATTAAGATTGTTTCTACACAGTTGTTGCTGCTGCTGTTGTTGTTGTTATTAAATTGTTGTTGTACAAATTTGTTAGCAATTATCACATTTTTGTTGCTGTTTGCAATTTATTATTTGTTGTTTTGTTTTTAGTTTTGATTGTCACTTGAGCTGTACTCAGCTGGGCTCAGTGCTCAACAGGCGGCAACTACAACATCAACAACATCAGCAACAACAATTCACAACAACTAGCAACTTTCTCAGGCTTCATTAAGTTTCACTTCAACTGGCATTTTCAGCAGTTATTTTGAGTATGGCACGATTTTGCTTATGACACGAAAATTGTTTATGGAGTTGTTTGCCATTTCTTAATGAGTTTTCTGAGCAACGTGCATTGAATTTAATTAAATTGTGAGTGCAGATTTGTTAAATGCTCGGCATTTAAACACTTTAATGCGTGTCTCAACGATTTTAATTCAAATACAACTGTTTTGTCTTTATATCTTTTGTTTAGTTGATGGAAAATCTTGGTTTATTTTTGCTTTTGCAGTTGGCTCAACTGGTTTTCTTTCACATAAACAATTCTCACACCTTCAACAATTTTAGACGCCGTCAAAGTCCGGTCAAACTACACATAAAATACCAGAGTCAAGTTCGTTACTCAAGTCATTCGTTTTAAAAGCAAAAAATAACATGACTCAATATAAATCATATAAAAATATCTTTGTCTATATATGTAAGTATCTATGCAGACTGGGCCACCTTCAACTCCATTTGACATTTGAAAGTAAGCAACAACAACAATAACATGAGTAACAACAACAGCGAATGACACTTGAAGATAAATATGCAAAACGAAACGTAGAAATAGCAAATTGAAAATATACAAAAATAGAAAAAGAAACGTAATAAAATTGAAACTAGTTTGTCAAATGAGAGAAATAAGTATTAAATAAAAGTAACAGAAAATCACTCTCATTTTTCTACGCTCTTCATTTGTTTATGCTCGCAACACTGCACAGCAAGCAACTGTAAAACAGGTAGTAGAATGCTCTTGAGGATAACATGACTAGCTGATACCCTGTACTTAAAGCAGGTGTCGAATGTAAACCTAATCAACTTATACTCTTCTCAGAATTGAATGAAGATAACTTTTATATTATATTAATATAAAAATATACATAACAACTTATACTCTTCTCAGAATTGAATTACTTGATATGATTGATGATAATTCGTTTAAAATAGATAATAAAATCATTGCAATATAATAATTTTAACTTTTGGTGGAAAATGGTATGTGGTACGATTACACCCTCTCCTTACTTCCAATAATTACTGGGTATTTAACAAACTGTGTAACTGTTTAACGCTTTTGGCTTTGGACTGGACTATGCATGAAGCGCATTGACATCAACAACGACGCTCCATTTACGGGGCAACAGCAGCTCGTATTACCCGACGCAACGTTCAACGCCTTTTGTGGGTTCTATTTGGCCCGGTTTGTTTGTCCATCGTCCGTTTGTCCATTGTCTGTTGTTGTCTTTTGTCTGGTGGTGGGCGCTTTATATGCGCCACACGCAGTTGTGCGGTGAGGTAATTAATAAGCCACCAAACCAATTGAAATTGAGCGTCGAGTCTCGCACCGGGCATACCAAATAGCCCTCAGTAACGATTCAACGATATACGATTACGAGTGCCAGCATGAGTACAAGTGCGAATACGAGTACTCGCAACTGGTTACTGACCATACGCAAGACAAGTTTCGGTTGCTCTCTTGTAAGGCTTCTCCACAGATTTTGCGCAAGTGCAACCAGCAAGGAGCCCAAAACAAGCACTGAAATCTCAGTAACAACAACATTCAAAGGAAGTCAAAAAATAGGAATTATACTTTTAATTGGTCTTTAGTATTGTTAAGTGATACAACACTTTAATTCTGTGTTTTTATATATTATTCAGTTATGCGACAGATGAATTCAATTTTCTCCTAATGAAATGTACACAATTTTACATGTAAATTAAATGTACTCTTAATATTTTCCTCAATTTAATTTAAATTTTAAAATCATCTTTGATTTACCATATTAAGTGTGAATTTATGTGTAACCAAAAGTCTAAGTTTTTCTTAATTATGTTACTTCATTAACTATGATTTCTTAAGTAACTATTAAGGACATTAATGTTGCATTCTCCTAGTATTTCACATACTCAATTGAACACTTGATTTTCCGGTTGTAATAAATTTTTAGTTACACTATTAAATTGAATTTAATTAAATTTTCCGATAATCTTAATACAGTTAATAGTCTGCATTCTGTTTGTCATTGTCCCCAATGCTTCTGTTAAGAATTTATCACTAGAGCAACCGATTGGACAAGGCAAATTAGTTGCAACCGAGTACAATAGATTTCCAGACACAGTCCAGGCCAGCTGATGATTGCCATAACTGTTGCCAGCTTTAGACTGTGGCTCATTGTTGTTCCCATTCGCATTTCCCATACTCATTGTTAGTGTTGCTGTTATAGTTGATGCTCATTGTGCTTGTGCTGTTTGCTGACCCACTCAAAGTGTTCATTCAAGCCACAAACACATATGTATATATAATATATAGATATAGTAAGGGGGACTAATCGGTTGATGCTCTCATTATCGGGCAATGCGTTTCCGCAGATACTTAAGCGTTGAAATATCCGCAGCCTAACCGTAACTCCCTTTTGACCTGTTTAAGGGCCGCTTTTACTAGCGTATCTGACAGATACTTAAGCCAAGTACGAATATGTTGCATCGATTGGCAATACACAATTTTTTGGGTTTTTCTTCGTTGCTTTTTTGGACCTTTTTTGCTGTGTTGCGCACTTGCAATTGGCCTTTTCATTAGCTGCAATTTCAATTTGCACACATTTTGCTAGCTGTTATTGTTGTTGTTGTTGCAGTCTTTTTTCAACTTCTTATTTGCCAGCTTTATACTTTTTTTTTGTGCTTGGCTGAAACTTGTTTATGGTTTGTGCTCCTACAAGAATGTGGCCATAGCACAAAACTGGGTTAAAATAGTTAGACAACCGACCAACGGGCGGTCGCCTTTAGAGTGTGTGTATGTTTGTTGTTTGTTGTTTTTGTTGTTGTTGTTGTTATTGTTAGTGTTGCCGTCTGAAGTTGCAGTTGGCGTTTATACTGATTGCACAGCCTGCTGCTGCTGGTCTCTTAGCCATGAAGTACGTCGAATACAAGTATGTTAAAACGCAACTGTTTTGCGTTATTAACACCGTTTTTGGCCGATTGCAACGAGTTTGCCAGGGGCCCCAAATCAATGGGAGCCTGCAATTTTTGCATACGAGTCGTAGGCAACTCTTTTGCAAATATGTTAGGTATCTACTTAATATGGATATCAAAATGTTGCTGAAACTATCTATACTTAAAATTCTAACAGACACCTGTAATTGATGATTTTAGACTTACTAAAAAGAATTGTCTATAAAATATCCAAATTTGTTTAACTAATTCCTTGTGCAAGAAAAAAGTCTTTTAAAAGTGCAAGGCATTGAATTAGAACCAAAAATATCGAATATTCGTGTTAATTTATTATTTAAATCTGAATTAAACGAACAGAAAAATATGTTAAGACTGATATTTAAATATAATTTTTTTAGCCGGTTGCCAATTGTATCAGGTAGCATTTGGTTATGATTATGGTAAAACAGTAAATGTTTATGACTAACTAATAACTAAAGTTATTTTTCAAACTTTTTTTATTTTATTGTACTAACGATAAGAAAATTATTTAATTATTAAAAAAAAAATACAAAATAATAATAACATTTTTTAGAAAAAGAAAATTTATGTTATATTACTATTATTTTTAAATAAAAATTTAAATAAATAAAAATTACAAATTGTCATGTGAAAAAGCAGAAAAACAAAGCTTAATTAGTTTTACAATCTGCTAAAGCAATTACTCATGCCGACTTTTAGTAAGTTTAGACGTATATATCTAACCGAAAGATATGACACATTTAGTGCTAACCAAACATCATCAATCTGTTGTGGTACGGTATAAGAAGTAAGTTCAGTGACCTCCCCAGCTACTGTCCAGCTTTTGTATTGTGTGTAGTAAGTTGTGTGTTGTGTTGTGTTGTGTGTGTGTGTGTGTTCCGCTGATGGTCTACACTTGTTGTTCAGTAGTTTGGTTTCTTTTAACACCCCGTTGGCTATTTACACGGTGTCATCCGCATTTCTCGAAGTCATGATCCAAACTACTCGTACTAACTACCATCTCAAAGACCTGAAAACTGACTGCAATGCTAGGCGGTATCATACCTTACCATATCATGGGGTTCGCTTATAATTACGTATTATATTAAATTTATGACTTTGTTGCGTTGCTTGTTGTTATTTTCCTGAGCATTTACACTTGCTGCTTAACTGTACGTAATGTCTTCTTTTCTATATACTCTAACCGTGAGCATTTTAACTATGTTACCAACTGTGATCAGTTTAAACTATAATTGTAACTTCTTTAAAACAACTTTCTACAACTCAAATGTTAAGATTGGCAACTTATATCGTACATATTTATTAATTTCAGACATTATTATTAAAATTGAGCATAAACTGAAACTGCACTTACAGTTAATTCATTGCATATATTTTTAATCAATTAAATTAAAGTGCTATAAATATATATTTTGTTTGTATTCAAAAGATCAATGAATTAAAATTATATTTGAACTGATTCGGTTTGATAAAAGTATAATTAATTATAAAAAAAATATCTATGCACATATACTTATTTCCTGAGGTACCTAGAGTATTTAGATGTTCGGCAATTCCCCACATAGCTGTTGTTTCTTATTTTTCCATGCCCTTTAGACTTTTGTTTCTGCTGTACGCTCTCTTTTATGCTTTCTGCTTCATTTTCACACATAAAAAACGCATAAAAAATGTTTCATTGTCATTAAAAAGTCAAATTTATGATAGTTATACCAGAACGAGCGACGAGTTTGGCTCGCTTTTGCGCTCTAGGTGAAATCTTGTAACGGGTTCTACGCCGGCAGAAGGAAGAATCTTACGAACGGTATAAGCAAATGTGCCTAGGGCCAAAATTATATTCTTTTTTTCTTGGTCTAATGTGTTAATAATTAATAAACCATTTTGATAATGTCGTTAATAATATGTTGAAAAGCCGACGAAGATCAATGATAGATGCGTTTTTCATTTAGCGATGACACAATTATCGATAGCTAATAACAGCCCTAAAATGACGCGATAATGTTTAATTAAGTTTTTAATAATAGCGCTGATTTAAAAATAGCTAAATGATAGCTGTATGTAAATTATAAATTTTATGACAAATACCTCACTTATATTCTTATCATCTGATCCTAACTAACCCATTTCTTGGTAATTTGGAATACCTATTCCTGAAGTTAAGCACTTTGTAACGACGATCTCAATTATCATGATCTGCTTAAATTTACAATTAAAGCGTGAGCTTCAATTAAGTGCCCCACAAACAATTTGCCAAAATGAAGCAATTACAAAATGCCAAAGCGACCGCTGGGGCGTTCCACTCGAGAAGTGTTGAGCCGCAATTAGCCAAGTTAGGCTGAAGCTGTCTCACAGTCAGCCCAGCTTACAGACAGACAAACAGACAGACAGGTAAAGCCGGGACAGTTTAAGTATATAAACAAATATCAAAATCCAGCAACAACCTTGACATTGAGCGCTAACAAGTTGCGTGAAAGATGTGCAGCCATGTGGAAAGTAAATCAAATATGTAAGGCTGATCGACTAGAAGATACCCCACACAAGACAAACTCAACTGTTAAAAAACTCAAACAACAAAAGTTAACATTTTTGAGTACAAAATTATTTACAAAATAACTGAATCGATATACCCCAAAAGCGTAAAAAACAGGATATTAACAACCCACATACAAGCTGGTGTTGAGTGAAGCGCGTTAAATATAACAATTCAGATACAAAATATTTGATTAGAGTCAGCAAAACGTGTCTTTAACTGGAAAACAACTTGCAAATGGCCAAAACTGCATACAAAATTATGCAAAACATGAAAAACGATAAATAAATACGTAAATAGCGTAAGAAACGCTAAAAACAGTTAATGAAAACAATGCCAAAATCGATCGATATGAGTTGTGAGTCATTTAAGCTGATTGTTTAGGTATCTGAACAAGTTTATTTCTGGTCTTGGAAGCTGTCGTTCCGACAAGATGAGCTCACAGTCTATAGCTCCCGATGCCGTTAATAGACATAACAAGGCACAAAGATCTGTAAGATCTGTGAGATCTGCGAGATTCTCCAAAGCTCTGATCTCAGTTCGTTTCTAAAGTTTACTTATAAATTATGTGTGTGTGTATTTATTATTTATATTTTCGATGTGTGCTTTACCTTTTTCTTTCTACTTCTGCTTCTGCTTCACTTTTGTATTTCTCCGTCAATTGTTGTGATTTTTCACTACTTTCACATTCACAATGAAAACAAAATGATAACCATATTATTGAAACTTTTGTTATTGTTTTTTTGCTTCTTATTTAATTTAATTTTATTAGTTTTGCTCCAACACTTTGATAGAATATTATATTTTAACAGATTAGAAAATACTTTATTTTTGATTTGTAGTCAATCTGTCAATATAAACTGCATATTAGATTTCACTTTATTGGGAAACTTTTCAATGATATGATATATTCATGACTGCACAGCTGGAAAATGAATTTCCCATTCGACTTTTTACACTTTTTACACACTGATGCTCAAGTCATAAGTCAAGACTTTCAATTAAGCGGCTTTAACACGACAAAATGTGATGGTAATAGTGAAAAGATGCTTACGAAAGTATCCACAAAACGTATACGTATTCGTATGTATATGTATGTATCTTTGTATCTTTGGATATGTATGTTATGTATGTAATGTGTGTGCAGTAAAAGTGTAAAAATTACACTAGACAAGAAACGACTTGCGCTTTCACAAAAAGATTGCACATACTAGATTGCAGATTCATGATTTGCCATATGATTTAAGTATCCGCAAGATACATTTTGTATCTTTAGCACCCTTTCGATAGTTTCTTTCAAAAGACTCTCGGTACACAGTTCCGGGTTGAATGACAAAGTCACATTATTAGACCTCGCAATTTACCGATCGATTTAAAATAAATTAAAATACACGCACAGCTGCCCAAATACAATGGATATTGTACAAAATGTACGTGTGTGTGTGAAAGTGCGCATTTGAAAAACAAATCAAAGTGGAAAAACGCTGCCAGCCCATTTCGAAAATGGAAAATTGTCAACGCACATTGAACTTGACGACAAAAGAAATGCAGCGCATGAGCAAAGGAGAGAGCTGAAGAGAGAGAGGCGGAGAGGTGGAGAGGGAGCCTGCCTCAATTTACAGTTAAGCGACGCAGACGCAGAGATGCAAAACTCAAAGATACTTTCGGCCAGCGGAATGCGAATGCGAATGCGAAATGCACTTGCCGCGCCAACTTTTCCACTGAGCAGAGCGCAAAAAAAAGTGAAGGGGCCACAGCAGCCGGGATCCAAGATCTCTGCCCAGTGTATGTCTGTCTGTCTGCCTGTCTTTGTGTGTGTGTTGTCTACTTGTCTATACAGAGACGACTAGCCGGCGCATAGCGGTACTCTGAGTGGGCATGACGAGGAGCTAATGACTCGGCGCCCCATTCGAAAGACAGACACGAGTCACAGGAAGTTGGCAATTTTGGTTAGCCAGATGAAGAAATTCAAGTTGATTGGGCTGCTGCTATTTACATTATGTTAACAACAAATGTCAAGAATGCAGATTATACTTAATATGTCAAATATCCAATTGTTTTGCATTTTTTCATTCCATTTAAATCACAATCAAAACACATTTCTTACATTTGCTTAATTAATTTATCAATTATTTAGCTTGGCTTTAGTTTTGCATATTTCTCACTGCTTTAATTCGTTATTAGCCACAAAGTACGCGTAAAAAACTCTTCCGAAAGAACATGTATTTACACATGTAGTAGTTTAAAGTCGAACGGGCGAATACGGGCAAAAAATGACGCGCGCGTGGCGAACGCGCTACGTACCAAACTGAGACTGTGAACGGTCACACGGCAAATCAGGCGGCCAAGCAGCCAATGCGAGCAGCAAACACAAAATGCAAAGTCACAAAAGCAAAAGCAAAACCAAAAACAATAACAAAGCAAACCAGACTCAGTGCGAAAGCAGCACAGCTGCTGCTTAAGCGGCTTAGAAAAAAAGTACAGAGCGCAGAGCAAAAGCAATGCAAGAGCGCGAGAACAGAGAGAGAGTGAGAGAGCAGCTGAAAATTGAGAGGCAGCTCAGCTGTTGTCTGAGCTTTAATTGTGTGCAGTTG
This sequence comes from Drosophila kuntzei, assembly GCA_035042165.1. NCBI lineage: Eukaryota > Metazoa > Arthropoda > Insecta > Diptera > Drosophilidae > Drosophila > Drosophila kuntzei. The sequence continues at coordinate 653,951 of JAWNLU010001704.1, forward strand.
ATCAACTTTATAGAAGCAAAATACAGGGTAGCCACTTATTCTAAAAAGTTGTCTCTCATTAGAAATATTATTATATCCATTTAAAATAATAAATAGTTTTTTATAATATTAAAATTTATGAAATAGTTTCTAGTGAAACTATGAAATTGAAATATTTGGAAAACGTATTTATAAATGCTCTCATTTACTTAGTTTTCCATATACATAAATGCTTAAATTCGCTTAAATACTTTTTTCAATACTTTTAAAATTTGTGCAAATAATGTAAAGTATGCAATTATCATTATAATAAAATAAACTGATCCAATGTACCAAGAATTAATATTATACCAGTTTTGGTACAAATGTTTAATTATTAATAAATAATATATTAAATAATAATATTTTACCTAACATTTTAATCAGAGGAGCTTTATCTAATTTTGTTTGACAAATATTTTCAGCTTTTTATGTTAGTTCCATGTCAAGTTGGTTAAATTTATAAAAGGACATATTGAATCTAATTTTATTTCAAATAATAATTGAGTAAGGATTTAGCAATGAAAGACAGCTCGATGAGCAGAAAATGTTTGATAAATATATTATTGTTTACTGTAATTTAAAAGTATTATGTTTATGCCGTTGCTGTTAATACTTTTGACCAGGTTGCAAAATTTATTCCCGTTTGAGACAGGTGTTCCTCCCTTTATTTCCTTAAATATAATTTAAAAATATTAAGATACCTTAAGATAAACAGTGCAAGACATTGACTCACCCATTATCTACTGATCTTCAGGATTATTTGGTCACCTGGGCTAGCTCATCTTTTTGCCGCTTATGTGATGTGCCTTCAAGTGGATCCGTCGTCCGCATGGACACGCATGTGTCTTTTAAGACTTCCTGAGTGTGTGTATGATGATGGACACTTATTGCATTTGTATGGATAATCGCCAGTGTGAGTGCAGGTATGGATTCTTTGCCTATTTGCATTAGAGAAGGTCTTGGGACAATAAGTACACTTGAAGCTGAATTCACCAAGATGGGTACGCATGTGCCTTCGCAGACTCCAACTGTCCTTGAAGGCCTTCTCACAATGAGAACACTTGTATGGTCGTTCTTCCGTGTGTGTACGAAGATGCCTTTGGAGCCACCAATTGCCATTAAAATTCTTTTCACAAAACGTACACTTATACGTTCGTTCTCCGGCGTGTGTACGCTCATGAAAACTCTGATGCAGGTCAAGTTTCCTTTTAGTGTCGAATCCCTTGCCGCAAGTCTGACAACTGTGGGAATTGTCTTCTGGGCAACGTGTGGATTCAGCTGTGATTCGAGACTCCAGCGCATCATTTGAAGGTGCACAGTTGTCCGGAATTGCAGATGTATTCTCCTCCGCTTTCACATTGCCACTCAATAGATCCCAAAAGTGCCGATGACTTTGCTCACATTTTCGCTTGAATCTGAAGGCATTTTGAGCAGCAAGAACGCAGGGCAGGCACATTTGCTGTGGCAGCGGATCATCGCGTCTCACTTCGCATGCTGCCAACTCGCTAAGCATCTCAGCCAGGCTGGGTTCATCCTTATTCTGTTGGTATAGAACGTCAAAAATATCCACAAGAGGCGCCGTTCTCTCTCTGCAAGCGCGGCAAATTTGTTCCATGGTCTTTTTGTTTGTGTATTGTAAACAAATGAGTTAATCGAAGACTATATCGATTTAAATTTACCAAGTATCGATATTTAAATTTATATTTGAGTAGGCGATGAATTATATCGCATCGCACAAGCGACATTCACGAGCAGTCACAATATCGCATCGACTTATCGATAATGAGCATCGAATGTCTGCTTGCCAGCTGATTTTTGTTATTTTGCTATTATTTCTAAATTTTCATTGGACCACAACCACCATGTCCCCAACAAATTGTATATTCTGTGATATTTCAAGTGGGAAAAGCGACACGATTCTGGAAGTGGAGACGGATGAATTTGTAATTTTTAAAGACATACGGCCGGCTTCCAAACATCATTATCTAATTGTGACAAAAGACCATTATGATAGTTTAAAGGTTCTCGGCAAATCGCATGAAAAAATGGGTTCGTAGATAAGGATTATCAATTAAATCATGTACATATTATACATATATGTATATATTATTTGCAGTCTTACGCATGGAGGAAACGCTCAAAGATTTCTTTAAATCGAAAGGTATAAGCACAACGGATGCACTTTTCGGATTCCATATGCCACCATTCATTTCAGTGAAACATCTGCACTTGCATGGGATTTCGCCACGCTCTGAGATGGGATTTATATCTCGCTTAATTTTCCAGCCATCAGCACCGTGGTTCAAATGTGTAAGTATAATTTTTATATACATTATTCTAAATTACACTTGATTTCTCTCAAGGCCAAGGAGGCGCAGGCTTATTTGAATGGAAAATAACTGCAGCTTCAAAAAGACCATAAAGATTGCCCAATTGAGAATTTTCAGGCCAAATACTAATCAATAAAAGTACAAATATTACATTGTATGACAAATATGTTTTTGATTCATTCTTCGTCATGTGCCGCTCAACAAATACACGACACCGAGCACTACCGTTCTTTCTGTTTGAAATATTTAGAGAAATATTACACCGATTTAATATTTAATAAAAACATAAAATTACTCTTGCCAAATCTTTAAACTTAGACTTTCCTTGTTGCGGTTAAAAAAATTTATTGAACTTATCCATTAAATTGAACAAAAAATGCCAACACTTTTGTAAACAACTGAATAAATCTAAAACAATATCGATTTACATTGAGCAAGTATTGATATAAAACGATAGTCACGACTATTCGCAATATCAGTTGAAGTTGATAGATATCGATACTGTTGTTATTTTATTTTGTTATTGTCATCAGAGAATCGCGATGTCGCCAACTGATTGTATTTTCTGTGATATTTCAAGTGGCAAAAGCGACACGATTCTGGAAATGGAGACGGATGAATTTGCAATATTCAAAGACATACGGCCGGCATCCAAACATCATTATCTAATTGTGACAAAAGATCATTACGAGAGTCTAATGGTTCTTGAAAAATCGCACGGAAAAATGAGTTTGTAGATAAGGATTATTATTTAAATCATATATATGTAATATACATGTTTATACTGCAGTCTTGCGTATGGAGGAAACGATGAAAGATTTTTTTTAAATCGAAAGGAATAAGTTTAAAGGATGCAGTTTTCGGATTCCACATGCCACCATTCATCTCGGTGAAACATCTGCACTTGCATGGAGTCTCGCCTTACTCAAAGGTGTATGTGAAGCCGTATCGCTTTGAGCCGTCGTCACCGTAGTTCAAAAATGTAAGTAGACTACCTTATAGAGTATTATCCATTATACTTAAGACTCTTCCCTTTAGGCCAAGGAGGCGCAAGCTTATTTAAATGAAAGAAAAAAAGTTTTAGCCCCATGAAGATTGACTAAATGTTGTAAGGTATTACTAAATGTACAAAGTTATTCATACGATAAATATGTTTTTGCTTTATTCTTGGAGATATGTATGTTGACCATATATACTAAACAAACTTGTCATTCTGTTATGAAAATAAGAAATTAAATATCTATGTAAATATAAATTCGTGACAGTCAAAAAATACTGATCGTTGACTTTTTGTCCGCACTGTGAGGCCACCTCTACAGCGAGCTTCTTAATCACGTTTCCAGGATGGATTCCCTTCGAATCTCAACTTTCATCACCAGATTCCGCATGTGGATGGGAATTCATGTGATTACACAGATGGGGCACTTGAGTGGAGCACCTCCGGCTGGACATTCTCAGCCGGGCACTGATCACAATTGTACGGCCTTTCCCCAATTCAGACGTCCACTTTGCGTGAACTCCTTGATGCAGTCCATTAGCATCTCTGCCATGGTTGGCTCAATCTTACTCTCATTGCGATCTGCGAATATATCCACATAAGTTGCTTCAACGTCCCTGCAAATCCGGCAAACCTGCTCCATGCTTCACTTTGCATTTGTAAACAACAGTGCTGCCAACTTCCAAAAAATTGATAAATTTCCTACCAAGATAGCCAAATAAATAGCCAACTTCTAATCTAATCTAAAATTACCCATAGTTTCAACGAATGACAACCTTTCATTTCTTAAAAGTGCGATCGTAAAACATAGTGTATTCTCCAAAAACTACCTTTTGTTAGAAATTGGTTGAATTTCCGATTATTATTAGAATTTAATTTTATAACTTCTTTCCCTTAGGAGGATTGGCGAACTTCCAAAGTTATTTGGAATTAGACAATTATTAAAATATTTAATTTTGTATTTGAATTGCGCGCCAGACCTAAAAATATTCAATGTGCGTGCTGCCACCTTGTCTAAAAAAATACTTGTCAAAAATTCATTACGGAAAAAATACCAAATTATATTATCATAATAAATCGATATATAATAATATTAGAAGCTGTAATGCTTATTTGACAGTTTTTCTGAATGATTATTATCTTGTTGCTTATTTCATTTCAAGATGGTGTGTTTACTGACAATAATTATGCCTAGTACATCGATAACAAATAGTTTTTATGCTGAAAATAAGAAAAATATATCGATATAATATCAACAATCCCGGAGTCAGTGCTGCCAGAATATTATGGGCGAAAATAGCCAAATTGACAAAACAAAATTAGAAATTGTTTAAAGAAAATTAAAAAGTGCTAATCAAATTGTTAATTTTTAACATATTTAGATTAAGGATATACTATAATAAGTAAATAAAACACAAAATGTTTTAAAACTTATTTTATTCCAGCAGCAATGAAAATTTGACAATGTTAATAATGTCATCGACAGAAAATTTAAATTTTCGGATTATTAAATCACTTTTAAATAATTTTTTGGCAATGTATAGTTGATACAACACTTTCCATTTCTTTTAAGTTCATCTGTAAATTTACATAAACTTGACGGAGTCTCAATTGTTCTATATTAATTTTTCATATTGCTAGATTTCTGTCTATTAGCACTTCATCAAATTTCGTATGAAAAGGTGCAAAGAGTAGCTAAACCATTTATTTTAATTGCTAGATTAGATTTATAGCTAATTGCATTTCAACTATTTTTCTAGCTTTTACAATTAAAAAAGAGCTTAAAGGTAGCAATAAAATTGCTAAACTGGCAACACTGCCCGGAGTTGACGTTCAGCTGTGTGCGCTGCTTTGCTCTCTGCTTGCTGTTCATATTCGTATGTTTGTGACCGCTTGGATGCCTGTATGTGTGTGCTTTTGTGCGTGTGTGCGTCGTGTTATTTGTGTGTGTGTGCGTGTGCAAAATCAGAGTCTTTGAAAAAACAGAAAACTCATCAAAGGCCCAATAACAAAGTTCCTATTTTACACAATACGTGCTCGTGTTCATTATAAAAGTGGCCAAAATTCGGCGAAAACAGCGCAAGTGTGATAAAACCAACGTGCCACAGCCGTCTGCAAAACGAACGAAAACAAAAGAGAACAGTGTTGATAGTACAACAAGCATTTTAAGCAGTGGCAGCAGCAGCGGCGCCGGCAGCACTAACAGCACTAGCAGCAACAACAACAACAGCGGCGGCGGCATCAGCAGTAGCAACAACAACAACAAGCGTGCATACGCGTCGGTGGGCCGGGGAGCGGCCGACGTTGTACCTGGACCCCGCGTACCCCCAAAAACAACAACAGTCACACCAACTACAACTACACGAGCCGCTGCAGCAGCAGCAGCCGCAGCAGCAGCGACAACAACAACAACAAGACAGTCAGCTGCCGGCCGGTGTCCGGCCGACGACGAAACTGTTGCTAGTAGTGGGCGGGGCGGCGGGGGGGTTAACGAAAGCAAAGCACAGCTAACAAAGGGCGCACTAAATCTAAGTCTGAATGCAACGCATTTATCAGTCTCAGTCTGTTTGCGCACTGTGCAAAAGCTTGCGGTTCAGCTTGACGACGCTAAAGCTAACGTTGACGTGAGCAGCGACGCTAACGCCGACGTTAACGTTAACGTCAACGTCATGTCGGAAACGGGCTGCCGGCATTATCAGACGTACGTAAAGGAGCACAGTTATGATACGTTTCGCGTCATCGATGCCTACTTCGCTGCCTGCGTCAACAAAGATGCGCGTGAGAAAAAGGTAAGCAATAAATTAGCAAACCTTCCCCTCCATTCCTCTCTCCTTACCTCTACTCTCCTGCAATTTTCCCCTTTAGGCCATACACTGCAATTGCTTCGAGTGCGGCAGCTATGGCATCCAGTTGTACGCCTGCCTGCATTGCATCTACTTTGGCTGCCGTGGTGCCCACATCACCAGCCATCTGCGCTCCAAGAAGCACAATGTCGCCCTGGAGTTGTCACATGGCACCCTGTATTGTTATGCCTGTCGCGATTTCATCTACGACGCACGCAGTCGCGATTACGCATTGATCAACCGCAAGCTGGAGGCAAAGGATCTGCAGAAGAGTCTCGGCTGGCAGCCCTGGATACCCACGGCCAAGGAGACGAATCTATTGCTGGCCAACGCCCGACGGCGTCTCGTGCGGCCCAATCAAACGATTGGTCTTCGTGGTCTGCTCAATTTGGGCGCCACTTGCTTCATGAACTGCATTGTACAGGTAAGTTTTTGGTATCGATTCCACTACGTTTGTCCCATTTGTACCACAACTTGTACCCTTTTTTTCTAAATGGTAACATTTTAATTAAAAGTGGTACAATTTTATTCAAAATGTTACACTTTTTTATATAAAGAAAGCATAAATATAAACAAGCATCGAAATAACAATATATTTCAAATAATAGTAGTATTTTTTATCTTTTTAATGGTAATCATTGCTAAAATTTATTTTGTATGTTTTTTTTTTAATTTATTTGTACATTTTTTAAATTGTTACTTAATGATTTATTGATCGTTATAGAAAACTACAGTTGGAGCGATTCCCATTAAAAATTGTACACTTTCAATAATGAAAAAAAGAATTGGTACAATTTTTTTTAAATCATACATTAGATGATAAACCTTTAAAATTTTACGATTGTGTGTAGATAGAAAATTGGTGTAAATATTACATTTTATTTAAAAAAAATATATAAGTTGGTATACTTTAACAAATAGGGTACATTTTAAACACGGTGGATTTAATTGTACCTAAAATGGTACACTTTTAAAAATGTGAAAGACTGTTGGTGTTGTAAAAAATATGTTTTTCAAGTTCGAAGATCGCAAACTCAACGGGTGACTGTTTAATTTGTTATCAGCAAGAGAATATTGATAATGCTGAACGATTTTCAATCGATAACTTGTCTATTTACGATTTATGATTTACGATCTCTCGCAGGCTTTGGTGCACACTCCGCTGCTGAGCGATTATTTCATGTCGGATCGCCATGACTGTGGCAGCAAATCCTCGCACAAGTGTTTGGTATGCGAGGTATCGCGTCTCTTCCAGGTAAGCGCATGCGCAATGGCCCACTTCCATTGTTGGCCAAGTTAACAGAGATACACAGAGAGATTGAGAGAGAGAGTAAGATTGGTAGAGAGAACTAAATTAATTGGGAGTGAATTTTTACAGGAGTTTTATTCGGGGTCACGTTCGCCGTTGTCGCTGCACCGTTTGCTGCATTTAATTTGGAATCATGCGAAGCATTTGGCAGGATACGAGCAGCAGGATGCGCACGAGTTTTTTATCGCAACGCTGGATGTGCTGCATCGGCACTGTGTCAAGGCCAAGTCGGAGCACGAGAGCAACAGTTCGAGTGCATCGGGTGGGAATTCGAGTTCATCCAGTGCCAATTCAACGGCCACGCATTGTTATGGCCAATGCAACTGCATTATCGATCAAATCTTTACGGGCATGCTGCAGAGCGATGTGGTGTGCCAGGCCTGCAATGGCGTTTCGACCACATTCGATCCCTTTTGGGACATCTCACTGGATCTCGGCGAGACGACAACACATGGCGGCGTTACGCCCAAAACTCTAATTGATTGCCTCGAGCGTTACACGCGTGCCGAGCATCTCGGTTCGGCGGCCAAAATCAAATGCTCCACCTGCAAATCGTATCAGGAGTCCACCAAACAGTTTAGTCTTCGCACCCTGCCCAGCGTTGTCTCCTTCCACCTGAAACGGTTCGAGCACTCGGCGTTAATTGACCGCAAAATCTCATCGTTCATTCAGTTTCCCGTCGAGTTCGATATGACGCCCTTTATGTCGGAGAAGAAGAATGCCTATGGTGATTTTCGATTCTCTCTCTATGCGGTGGTCAATCATGTCGGAACTATCGATACTGGACACTATACCGCCTATGTGCGTCATCAGAAGGATACGTGGGTCAAGTGCGATGATCATGTGATAACAATGGCGTCGCTCAAACAGGTGCTCGATAGTGAAGGGTGAGTAATAACGACAGCGAAAGCGAGAGCGACAAAAAGATAACAGCATACATATACAGTTAGTCGAGAAAGTTTTTTGACAAAATCAAAGACTTACACATTTTCTCTTGCATAAAATATATACATACATACTTACATATATATTTTTATTTTATTGTTCTTGTCTTTAGTTCTTAGAATAGTTAATAACAAAAAATAATGATTTTCATTTAAATATTTAAAAAAAATTATATGTTTGTTCATTTTTATTTTGGCAAAACACTTTCTTGACTGACTGTTAACAAATGCTCTCTTTTTTTACATATGTGTACATACATTAAGGTTGTTCATTAACTTTAATATATTCATTATCAAGATTATTTTTATCAAAAATATCAATTAAAATTAATACTTTTTTCATATTAATATTAATATTAATATTTTAAAAGTTATCAACACCCCCAATGCATAAACCTTACTTATATGTGTGCTTTCTTTACAGTTATTTATTATTCTATCATAAGAACGTGTTGGAATACGAGTGAAGAAACGGCAGCTAAAGCGAAAGCGGAGACAGAGTGCATCCATAAGAGACTGTATTCCCCCTCTCTCCTCCACCCACAACAAATTACTCACTCTCACACACACACGCGCACGAACTGTGCAAATGCATGTAGCATACACACGCACACACAAAAACATATAGAAACATAGAAATACAAATACAAATACAAATATAATTAAAATTACAAAAACAAATTCAAATACAAATACAAAAAGCAGACAAGGACGCGGCAGCGCTTACAAGAAATCTTTAAAATTAAATAATGAAATCATATATTGTTCTTAAGTATTTCCAGCACATATTGCTAAAAACTAAACGAATGCTAAACTAAAAAAAATTGCTTATGTATGTAAAACAAACAAAAAATTCACACAAAACAAACAAAAAAAAAATGATGCATAGCAACAAAACGCAAAGCAAACAAAAACAATAATTTTTGCTCTTCTCAAACGGAAAACATTCTGATAAAACCGTCGCCGACGTCAAGAGCAGCTATTTGTTTTGTTTATAGAGCGGTGGCCATTAATTATTTCACAACTTGCAGTAAATTTATCTGATTCAGCAATTGACAAAAAAAAAGAAAACAATTTTAAAAAGGATAAAAAAATTTAATTTGAACAGCTTGGGCTCGTCCGGGAATTGAACCCGGGACCTCTCGCACCCGAAGCGAGAATCATACCCCTAGACCAACGAGCCAGTTGAATGTGGATCGCCCTATTGTATATTTGACTTTGCTGTCTTGGCGTCGTTTGAAATGATTTGTGTATGTGTGTGCGTTGCGCATTCAACACGTGTCAGAAAGAGATGGCGATAGTACACTTTCATAGTTCTTGTCTTTGCTAATTCACTAAGTGGTCCTCAGCCAAGACATGAACCGCGCTGCTGAATTTGATACTATCGAAAACGTTTCAAAGCAGTGGCGCCTTCTATTGTTTTTCGGATAAGCGCCGCAATTTAAATAAAAAATATAATTTGTTAATTAAATGAATAATAATTAATTATTTTTAATTCGACTTTTTAATGGATATCATTTATATGAATGTGGGAAGCTCGGCAATTAATTCTAAACAAAAGTTAGTTCTTAACAAAATTCGAAAGTCCAAAAATCAGCTTTAAAATGATCAAAGAGATCCTTATTTTTCAGAAAAAAGGATCTGAATATGGGAATTTAGCTTTTCTGGGAGCCAAGGCTGCCATACCGTTTGTTGTTTACAAACGAATTTGCAGAGACGGCGGCAACCCTGTCAGAACTGTACTTGAAGCTTGAAATCGAAACATTGAATAATCAGAAAAATGGAGATTCAAAGAAGCAGCAAAAGAAAACTAAAATATTCCTGGTTAGAAAAGACTTGTGGAGTTCCGCCATATACAGAATCGGAGGAGACTATCCTAAACTGCATTTGTCATCGCAAGCGCGGGTTGATAAACTGCTCCAATTGCCAAAAATCATTCATGGGTCGCATTGGATCTCGCTGTCCAGCTCATCCAGAAGTAAATAGCACTACAAATTTAGAATCTATCAAGCAATTTAATTGTCAAACATTTTCTTAGATTGCATATCTAATGGATGCTCGTAATTGTGCTTTCTGTGGAGCTGCTGTACAATATCTGCAAATGAATCAGATATGAGACGGGATTTTCTAATTGAAGATGTTGTTGACAACAAGATACTCGTAAAAAACCTTGATATTTTAACGAATACCATAATTTGTGTAAACAAAGAAATGCATAAATAAATACATATGTACAAAAGAATTGTGTATCTAACAAATACATACAAATTTCAACAAAACAGTTGTTTTTTTATATATATATATATGTATGTGCACTAGTGTATTATTTTGATGTTCACTTCGTCATATTCGTTGACAATTGACAGGTTTACACGAAAGCCAAATCTGACTTAAGCAAAATTAGTTTGCCCTGCAATACTTTTTTTTAGGTGTTTATATGTAGCTGCCATCTAATTATGTGTCGAAATATGGCGATTTTACAATACATTTTAAAGCGTATTTGAAATGAGCAACTCAACATGTTTTCATTAAAACCAACTTAAACTGTCGTATAAACTTGGCGATTGACGCATTCTTTGCGTATGTGTTTCACAGCACTAAGAAGCACCGTTACTTTAAGAATAATCCATTGACGTCGAGTAAAGCAACTTTGCAGTTTGTAATATAATCTGTGTAAATGTTTATAAAAAGAAAGCATGCTCCTAAAAATTGTTATATTAGCGAGGCCAATTCAATTTTGTATTCGTGTAAAATTTTAGTTTGTTTATGGTTGCAAGCTGCTTCTATTGCCCTGCAAAAGATGGCAACTCTGGCTGGTTTTTTTTTGATTTGACATGTCGCTGCGTAGTTCAGAGTATACAATTTCATAATCAATTCGCAATTTGATACGCAAATAAATATTTTCTTCATAAGGTGAGCATATAATTTTAAGTTTATGTGTATGTATGTATGTAAATGCATATATCAAATATCTCTGCAACATTTAAACGTTTAGTGATTTCGAAATACATATATACAGCTATTCAAGTAATTGTTTTGACAAATAAATTGACACATTTGTTTATAATTTTTTTTTTTTAATTACCACATCTTTTTAACTTGCCTAAAGTGCATAAGCAATTAAATTGAAATATTAAAAATAAAAATACAAAAAACCAAGAGTTTATTTTCTAAAATAGTATGACAGTTTTAAATTTTGGCAAAACAATTACTTGTCAAGCTGTATGTAATTTGTCAGAAATTTCATTGCCATTTGAACATTGTACATTTTATGTGGTGTAAATTTCTAGATTGTAGCTTAAATTAAGCATATGTAAATCGGCGCCATAAAATCGCTTGATGAAGGAAGAACAAAAAATGGGTAATTATAGAGAAATTGCAAAAGTCCCGTTTGACTAAATATGTACATGTGTATGTGTGTTGTCAGCTTCCGCGAATTTTAACGTCAAAACGGAGGAGACAAAGAATGGCAATTATGAAGATGCCGATCAAAACAACAACATCGATAACAGCATCAAAGAGAACAAGGAGGAGAACCAGATGCTAAATTATGAGCTGCCGTCGGATTACAAGTACGAGGTTCATAAATGCATTTGTGATCGCCCACGGAAGGTGTTTGAGTGCGGACGTTGTCATCATTATTTCCATGGCAGGATCAGTGTGCCTTGCCAGGTGCATCCAAGGGTAAGTGACGGGACAGTAGATGTTACAATAAATTTACATATCTTAGATGATTCATACCTTGTATGTAGGATTGCTTTCTGATGGACTTTTACAATTGTCCATACTGCTTTACTCCCACGACGAATGTGATGGTGTCGTCACTTACTTGGGATCAAGTTCGCAAAATTGAAGATGCTCAATTACCAAACGACAGCGATGAATTCTAGAATATAGATTTAATCGAGTTTGATACTCGCCAAAGACTAATTAGTTCTAAGTCGTACATTTCAATATGTATGTTCAGTATTATAATCTTCGAGTTAAATGTAATAATAATGTCACATTAACCATACAGAGTATCTTGGAAAGAGGATTAACTTTTATTTTGAGTTTTTATCATAACAATTAATTTGAACTCTTATTTAATGCATTCCAATTAAAAAGTTATAAAATAATTCAATTTACATTTTTATTTAAAAGTCATAGAATCTTAAATTCCTATTTTAAATTTTTCTTGAATTGATTTTATATTAAAAATTTAATAATAAGATTTATTCTATGGTTTATAAATATAAATTAAAATTTAATTATCTCCCCAAATTTTCGAGTTCAAATTAGTTTCTGTGATAAAAATATACAAATAATTCTAATTTTGCTATTCTTATTTTAAATATAACCGTTACGGTCCCTGATTGAGACTACAGGCTGACAGAGAATGTCATGGCTTAAATCAATATAACAAGCCGTCAGCCAGCTAACCAAGGCACACACTTGGCCGGGAATTTGCACACCGTTCAAACGTGACATTTATGAAGTGCTCAATGTCGTCAACAGCTTGCAAAGAAGTTCCACATAAGCTGCAAGGAAGAAAGCAGCTTGACACTGCACTGGCATCTGGCATGTGGCATATGCGGCAGGAAAAGGAGTTGAAACAGCTTGCAGCAGCCAGGACTCGACGCTAAGTAAGTGAAGTGTTGTTAGTGCTACATCCACTTAACTCCCCTTTTCTTCTTTTTCTCCCTTTGCTCTTTTGCAGTGTGTAAACCAAAAGGTGCTCTGCCTCCAATTTGTGGCTCGGGGAATGGCATTCAATCATGAACTCCACATTCAGTGAATTCACTTCCGGAGTTGTTCAAGATAAGTTAAGGGAACCCAAAGTGTTTTCTATGAACTTGTTTTCTCCTCCCTTTCATTATTGTATTGCTTGAATTCAACGTCATTTCCAGCGCATGCAAATCGTTGAACCAATGTCCAAGTCGCTGATAACAATTCAATCACTTAAAAGTTAAAATCGCCCTACAATCCTACCCTTGAGTCCAACTGGTTATCTGGCATCGCAACTCCTTCTCGACATCTACTTCGATTTATATATATTTTTGTTGCTGAAGCTTTTACTTGACCCAACTAGTTTCATAGCCATTCAATCGAATCCTGTTTGCTCCTGCCTGCATCTGCAAACTGAGGCCGTGGAGTGTCTTTTGCTTTCTTTAACCAACGATTTGTTCAACGAGTTATGGTATAATATGAGTATAAAGACGTATGAATGTCCCTTTCACACAGATGACCATGTATTTTGACATCATTATTCATTTGATTTTATTATGCAGGACGAATCTATGCATCGATTGCTTGTATTTGAAATGCACATCTAAAGTTGAGCTGAAAGATTCTCTTTTTATATGTGCATTGGTTATTCAAACATGTATTTTGATTACTCTATTACCAATATTTTTATTTGATGCATTAATTGTTATGCATTTGGAGATAACTTGATTAGTAGCAAAGTTGAACTCTTTAAGTGTAAGGACATTTAAACACAATTGAAGACACTGGGAACCTGTAAACCCAATTAAAAATTGTTGCTCTTACACTTAAAATTGTTGTGCATTTTATGACTGACTTGCAACAATATTCATTGCCGTCTGCTAAATCTACAACCTGTAGCCGGGAGCTGGCGGCTGACAGCATAGACCACTTTCTCATTGTAAACTCACTTCAAAAGCAGTTGGCCCTAAGTTTGTTGTCCTTGACAGCAACAATTGCAACTGTGGCAAAAGCTATGTCTGTTGTCCTGTGTGTTGCTGTAGCCTCAGGGACGCTGTTGAGTGAATTGCACAATTGCTTTCATGCTGATTTCATTTCCCGCAACACTCACAGCCGACAACTTAGTTTCCCTCCCTTTTCAAGTTTTAGTGTCGTTGGCGGCCCAACAACTTAACCAAGTATTAGCACTATTTAAGAGTCTGCAGTGGTGACAATTGCAGTTGAAAATTTTCCAATTAGTGTTGCTATTTTCCAACCCAAACTCCTCTTCCTCGAACTATTGCATTTAGTTTGGCATAATCTCGGCAATTAGTTTGTTGACTTGGAGAATTTCGCTGCCTGGGTAAATTATTCAATTGTTTAAAATATTCATGAATAAGTTGCCATGGCCGGGGCAACAGTTGCTATCAACTAACATCTTGCATCCTTTATGTCCTGCGCTGTCCGTCTAACTGTCTGTTTGTCGGGTTGAAAAATGAATGTTGTTTTCTCTTAAGTACGAGCCCCATTGTCAATGCGCCTTTCACATTGTGTCCTTGTCTCCCGCGTCCCTCCGCACTTTGGTGACACTTGGCGTCGCCCAGCTTCCATTATTGAAGTGTGCACTTCCGCTAAATGGTATTTGGGGCAAGCACATAAGCTTACGATATAGAGCAGATAGCATCAGCCCTCCCATCCAGCCGGGCTCTAAATTTAGTGATGCTTGCAATTTTTATGGCAAACAATAAGAGAGGAGGGTCCTGTAACGACATTGTTCCACTTTTTGTAGGCGCTGTTTATTAGCATTGCTTTTATAATATGATCAGTGTTGCCAGTTTAGATAATTTAGGACCGTTTCTTATTAAAAATCCACTTAAATTTGACCAAAGACATATTTTCAAAATATCTCTCAAGTAGTTATCAAACCCCTTAACTATAGAAAATGCAAACATGACCCATTATGCTATATTAAGCTTAATTCAAATTGTTTAAAAGTTTTTTAAAATTTTAAAAACACAAAAATTACTTTTTTTTGCATTTAAGCTTTATCTTTTTTTAAACATACTATTTTTTATATGTTCTATCATTGTTTTTATTTGTATTTCCTTTCATTTCTAGCTTATTTTAATTGAAAATTCCGGCAATTAGGCCAGGCAGGGTTGCTCCAGTAATTTAGGTCCAAAACCTATGCAAAATGAGATAACTGAAATAATATTGAAAAATTAATTCAGCTCTCTAATTTGATGAATTTTAAGCGAATCTTACCCCATCTGGAACCCATTGCGACTGGACAGACTGCATGCTCCGACAGTTTCTCCGGTTTGTTATCTTCATTTCGATTTAACCAAACCAATGCGTTTCCTCTCTTCGGTTGCACAACGAGTTTTAGCTTGGGAAATACAGTGGCGCCACCTAGCGGCACATTGCTAGCCTGTTTTCAGGAGATAAAACATAAATTAAGAATTTTCCTATATAATATATCACTTTACTTACATAGAAAATCATTGTGCCGATGCGTTCGCTGTGACAACGCTCCTGGAAATTTATCTGTACTGTGCCAGATTTAAATTTCGGTTTAGTTATTGTTTCTATGTCACGACAGGTTGACTTTGAATGTTTAGGTAGATAACCCCCGAGTCCATAGTTAAACAAATGTAAATTTTGATCGGTTATATCGATCCCCAACATATCCGATATTCTGCGATTTAAACTCCGTTTAAATCTTTCCTGAATATCTTCCAGTTGGAATAGTTTAACAGTTTCCTTTTCGAAATCCCTATCACTTTGATACATGGATGCATTTTTCAGGGATTTAATTTCACTGTCAGGCAGCACTTGATGGTAGAGCACGATGAGTGGTTTCTCGCTTAGAGTTTCCATTTTCAATGGTGCCAGTTGGAGGAAAGCTGAGATATCCTGGACATAACGACACGTCAATTGATGAGGTTCACGCTTGGGCCACAGTCCTTGGCATCCACGTTCTATGAACTTGGGCTTGGGTTTATTTTTAGCTCGGTCCTTAATAAAAATCTCTTCGTCTCCTGCCAGATACTCATCAATTAGTTTCTTGATGTCAGCACTGCTGGCTTTAAGAACAAGCTGGTTGAGCATTGTGTCTGCCATTTCCTGCCATTCAGCTGGTGTTCTATCCTTGGGAGGCTCCTCTAATTTGTGAGCTGTGTGAATTGAAATTTGTATCAGTTTTATTATAGGTAATTATATTTTAAACTAGGAGTGGACAGCCAAACTCAACAAAAACATCTACAATCTGTAATTGCTTGGAGCAGGGTCATAAATTATTTGTGCAGCTCATTTGCTGTGTATTGTTGTTTTTTGTTTTTGCTAGGATCATAAAATAATACGACTATAAACAAGGCGACATTGTGACGCCAATTTGTATAATTTGTTTGCGAATTGAGCTGCTGGCTGTCCACCAATTTTTTTTTTTAATTTTTTAATCACACAATTTTTACTTTCTCTGGCAATTGCCAAGGCATATGCCCTATAAATTTTCTTGCGCTTTAATCCCAAAACTTGGCCATATAATTTTCCATAGGGCCTTTTGTAGAGTCTTAATGCAGTGCGGAACCAATGAGTGGATTTTGTGTACTCTGTAAGATTAAAGAGATGACTTCCCAGCGCCATACAATCAGCTGAATCCAGATGGGAACTACGAAGAGAGAGAGTGTAATGAGTCTCTTTTAACTGCAAAGCGCACTTTACTCACTTGTATTGAGTGCCCAGTAGCAATCCCTTGGCCATGTGGGATGCCTCCAGATCGTAGAAGCTCTCAATGCGCAGCAGTCCATCAATTGCCAAATGTAAATCCTTTTCACTCGGCACCTTCTCCAGCTTTAATCGTATCTTCTCGATCTTGTCTCGCGTTGCACCACCCTCCAAATATGCCAACCACCTGGGCCAATCCTGCTGCAACCGTCGGATTAAAGCAAATGCATTCAGTGGATTTGCCACATATTCCTCTTGAACTTCAGGATCGTGCATTACAGGTCGGTGTAACATCTGCTGATATCTGAAAATATCCAAGTCTTCATTATCTAAAGCGTGACTTTTACAGCTCTACTTACAGCATTATCATATCCAACTTTTTTTGCATTTCCTTCGCATAGTTTTTTAAGTGGGCTAACAACTCATTTTCCATTTGCAGCAGCCTCGTCATGCTCATAACTGAGCTGCTATAAAGAAAACTTGGCTTTTCCATTTCCTCATTGATCTCTTTGCTAAAGGCAGAGTGAAATATGAGGAAATTTGTTAATAACATTAAAAGACACGTCATCTTTTAAGTCAAGTTCTTCAGTCACTGAAACTCTAGTTGGGGATAGCTTGAAGATTTAAACTTTAAAATATATATATTTACATATGTATATACTTATAGCGATTTTCATGGTTGATACGTGTTTGTTTACCCTGTTCATTTTTGAAGTGGGTATTATAACATTGTATAAATTTAAATTAATATAATTAAAACCAGGGATTAAAACCTTAACCGAAACCGTAACCTTTAACCGATGGAAATTTGTAACCGTAACCGAAAAAATTGGGTTCCGCTGTACCGATACCCACAAACCGAAATTCTTTAAACCGAAATAACCGTTTCTTATCCGATTCATTTATAAGGGCTAATTTCGGATCTGGCCGTCGCAGGTACTGAGCAACTTTTATAACTTTGAACTGCCATAATTTTGTCAAAAGTCAATCAATTTCCATGCGCAGTGAAAATGTAACCATGATTTTACCTCTAAAATCGTTCTGCATTTACAATTTGTTCATTTTGTAAAGTCAAGTTTTATCGAAAAAAAAACCAAAAAAAGAAAGAGGTCAGTGTGTAAAATTTCGAAAAATTTCGAAATTTTTAAAATTAAGAAAATTTAAATGCAGGACGCACTTAGAGGAAAAATCATGCTCAAATTTACATTGCACATGGAAATTGATTGACTTTTGACAAAGTTATGGCAGTTCGAAGTTATTAAAAATCAGTAAAATCAAAATAATCGAAATTTTTAAAAACAAACTAACCAAATTTATATGAGGTCAAATTATAATAATATCGACATTATGCTGGACCATTCCAGTAACCAGATAGCAGTATTTTCCAGGCTAAGAAAAGCATTAAGTAATTTTTCATGTAAAACAATGATTCTTCTTATTTTGGTCAACCGAAAACGATAATTATTATATTTTTGGTGAACCGAAACCATACCGGTATTTTTAAACCGAAATTTACAAAAAACCGATAACCGTAACGATGCTCTAAGATTTTACATAACCGAAAACCTTAATTCGAGCATAACCAAAACCGTAACTGAATCCGATATTCGTTTCGGTTTTAATCCCTGATTAAAACAATATTTTGTTCATTTTTGATTAGTTAAAAAGTCAAGATTGGTATATTATTTTGAGATATAAAGACTTGATTCCAAGTACATTATCATTTTTATTCCCAAGATTTCACAGAATATTTATTATTCGAGTATTCC
The DNA here is from genome assembly GCA_035042165.1 of Drosophila kuntzei. NCBI lineage: Eukaryota > Metazoa > Arthropoda > Insecta > Diptera > Drosophilidae > Drosophila > Drosophila kuntzei. Next base: position 672,576 of record JAWNLU010001704.1, read on the forward strand.
CTTTAAGTTTGTGTACAACGAACGATAAGAGCTACCGTGACCATTAAGCACACCGTTTAAAAAGACTAAAAATAATTTGTTTCAATACTAAAACGAATATGTTCAAGGTTGTATTTATTTAACAAGTATTTATAGACATACAAAGTATATATTTGTTAATTTAAATTTAATGAAAAAGAACTGAAAATGTAGAATCCTTAAGCCTTGTAGTTCAGATTTTTCTTGGGGCTGCAGGGCTTTATAAATATTTGAGATGCCATGTGCAACCATTTGGTAATAGCTGAAAGAAGTGAAACATGATTAACTCAAATAAAACTAGAAGTTATTCAGTTTTGTAGACTTACTCCATCTGTCACCCAAAATAACTGGGCACACAGAGTGCAAAGTCCGCGGATCTGGGGTACCATCATCAAATATATTGTACCAAAAGAGACTGTTACCCTTTTGGGGTTCAATTGCAACCTGTATGTTGGGAAAGACAGTCATGCCACCTTGGAGAACATCGCCAGCCTGTAAGAGATTAAAATATAGGTAGATATAAATAAAGAGATACAGATAAAGATAGATATAAATATATCATATAAACTACAACTTACATAGAATATGAGGCTGCCCATGCGATCACCTAATCCATCGATACTCTGCATCTGTATTCGATTACCATACATATAATCATAGTGTGCCCTAAAGTAATTGCCAATACCAAAGTTGGCAATCTGAACAGCAGGAAACTCATTAACATCCAATCCTGTCATATCCGTAATACGTTGATTTATGCGATCCAAAAAGGGAGTTTTCTCAACCATCCATGAAACGCGAGCTACAATTTCTATAGATTCGGTTTGATTCTGACTGGGGACTCCTGAGAATCCATTGGTCATGTTCAGCGGCAGACGCTTCATTTCCTCGATCTCGCGATCGGATATCACATTGTGGTACATGACTATATAAGGATCATGGTTGATTTCCTCCATTTTGAGTGGTGCCAATCGCAGAAATGGAGTCGTGGTAAAATTGTAGCGACAATTGAGGTTGGTTTTCTTTTTAAAGAGACCTCGGCAGCCCAAGTTATGGTCATTGGGTGTTGGTTTCATCTTCTCCGCTTCCTGTAAGAATTTGTCTATATCCTGTTCAAGTAATTGCCTTACGTACTTTTCCAAATCAATGGAACTCGTTTCACTTAATATTTTATCGACCTCTGCTTGTAGTTCCTTATGATTTAGAGAAGGATAACGAATGTGTGTAGCTGGGGAAATTTGGGAAATTAAGAAATATTCAGTTGTTTATGCTTATATCTCTGTAAGAACTAAGAAACTGAATTGAATATTCGTGTATAGAATGAATTTTAGAATATTTTACACTAATTTGCAATTTCTGATCCGTTTTTAAGCTTTGCAGTATAATCATTTAATCTATAATACTAATATAAATGAATATATAAATCGAATCTAATCTCTTCGATCTGAATTTAAATGTCTCTTCCCTTTTTTTCTCTGAATAAAAGCACGGGCAATGCCGCGCTAAACCAGCTGGTTAAATATACTTACCGTGCATTAGACACGCCATGGCATATTTTCGTCGCATTCCTGCATCTGGCTTTCCGAGTGCTTCATTGTATACCTCGGAATTCGGTTCGTCCTTGTGCTTTATAGCTTGACGATACCAAATGGCAGCCCTGGTATAGTCCCTGCTCTGATATTTGTGATTGGCTATTGCCAAGCAGTCACGCATGGAAAATTCTTTGCTAAAAAATAGTTTAATGGATTAACTTAGTACTTCCACTTTTAGATATGTACATACTTGAATTCTTTGTTCTGGAGTCTTCCTTGGGATACGTCCACGGCGTTTAGGTCATAGGTCTCTTCAATGCGACTGAGACCCCGAAGTCCTTCTTGCATATCCTCAAAATTCTGTTTTCTTGCCAAAAGTTTTCCCATGGAATCTAGCTCCGCTGTGTCGTGATAATATCTCAAGTTTTATAAAACTATAAATTAAGTAGGAAATTCAAATTAAGTATTACCTTTGCCGGGCTTGGTTTTTGTATAGACCTGCAATCTGATCCAATCTTCGCGCAGTCGTCGTAAAAGGCTGAATGCTTTTAAAGGATTTGAAACATACTTGTCACGTCCAGCCTGGGTATTAAATGCCTTATGATCGATGGTTTTCAAATGTCTTAAAAGAATTACTTTAATCGTAGCACTTTCTCTTTGACTTCAGTTTCAACTCACAATTTTAATGTCTCCAATTTTTCCTGTAAAGCATCTCCATAGCCTTTCACATGTACCATGAATTGTTTTTCCAGTTCCAAAAGTTTCAAAAGTCCCAAAACAGAGCTGCTATAGAGCTCATCATGGGGAAACTTGGGGTTTCTAATATCGCTGCCATAGGCCAAGACTAGCAAACTAATAAAAACCAGGTGGAACTTCATTTTAAACACTTCTGTTTCCACTTGTTAAGAAATTGCAAGTGTTTTCAAATGGAGAAACTCCGAGTAGAGCTTAAATTAAATTAACCACGCTGAAAATGCTACGCTTCACAGATTAATCCATAGCTGTAAATATTTCAATTTATCTTAAATACAGTAGAGGACTGCATATTAGATCTTTACAAAATTAAGAACATTGCAAGGTCTACGAAAAATTAAGTAACGGGTATAAAAATATAATACTGGTGAATTCTGAGAATTCTATGAAAAGCGTAGGGAAATACAGGTTTAATTAATAATCGTACAAAAATACATTTTCTTTATTATACAAAAAAGAAAAAGTAGTTTTAGAGAGCAGTTCGATTTTTGAATAATTTTTATAGAAATAAATTATACTAAAAGTAATTTTTTCGTAAACTCGAACTGACCCAAAGATAAGTAGTTCCATTTTATAATTGTCTACAGTATTTTAAAATTTTTTAATCTGTAAATATCCAAACTTGTAACATGCTTCAAGACAATATTGGTGATCCTCCTTGAAGCCATTTGACGAGAGCTAAAAGTTGGACAAGTTAGTTTAGGTTGATCAAATGAGGGGTCAACTTACTCCACTTGGATCCCACCAGAACTGGACATGATGCGTGCTCAGTGCTGTAATCAACACTACGCTGATTGTTCATATTGTGCCAGAGCAGCGCGGCGCCTTTTATCGGCTTGACGGCGATGTTTAGATTGGGGAATACTGTGTCGCCACCTTGCGTCACATCACTCAGCTAAATAGCACAGATATAGGATTAGAAAAATATAACAATTTTTAAGTACTTACGAAAAAGATTATGGACGTCAAGCGATCATTAAGTTCCGGCTGGAAGATTGAAGTTATATGTATTTTCATCTCATATTTAATTTCAAAACTTACCGGTTGTTCATCTAAATGCAATTTAATATGTCCACCCAGACCATAGTTCATAAGCAGAAAATCCTTGTCCTTGCCTATTTGCATGCCCGTCATGTCCTTAATCCGATAATTGAGCACATCATGAACTTTCTTCTCCAACGTTACGTATTTCATGGAGTTCTTAGGATTTTCGGAACGATCGTGTCTTAAAGTGGATAAATCTATGGCTTTTAGTTCTTGAATTTCCCTATCGTAAATGACATCGTGAAATAGAACCACGTAGGGATCCAGGCTAAGAATCTCCACTTTAAATGGCGCCAATCTTAGAAAATGTGAGGAATACCGTAGAAGATGACAAGTGAAATTCGTTGAAGTTGGAAACTGGTCAGCACAACCAATTTGAACGGGAGTTTTAGGATCCTTAATAAACTGAAAGGAATAGGAGCAATTATGTATGATTATACAGTCGAAAATTACATATAAACTACATGGGGACTCGACTTAAAGTAAAAAGCCGTCGTTTCCACAGCTCGTCGTGATAGCCAGAGATCAACATTCAAGTCAGCAACTTTGTTGAGCAAATTTAAAGCATCCACAAAATATCCTGTTGACATGAAAAGTTAGTAGAATCGTCAAGGACTCCAGGGAAATTAAATCACCATTGACTGAAAGGAAGTTTGCATAATCTCCGTATACTTTATACACTGTTAGACCATAAACTATCTCGCATAGTTCGTCATTTCTTATGTCGTCAAATAGTTCAATAGATACTTTATACCAATTTAAGGCGTATTCATGGAGTCGCTTTCTAACGCCAAATTGGGCCATACTAAGGGTTTCCAGCACAGTTAGTTGGGAACTATAGAAGGTAGTTTCTATATAGACAATGATATCAGTAGTATGTGGTTTAGTTAATAATTACTTGTATTGCCTGCCATTGATTAGACCGTTGGTTAGATTTGCCGCATCCAATACGTAGTAATATTGCAGACGTATAATAGCCATCATAGCGTCATTTACGTCCAGCTGGAGAGGGGCCTTTTCTTTAGCCAACCTCCTAAGATTCTCGATATGATCTTGGCCAACTGGTTCAGACATGTAGAGCTCAAAGTAACTCCAATCCTCATGCATGCGCCTTATAAGTGAGAAACTGTTTAATGGATGAGCAACATAATCTTCTGGACTTTGCTCCCATTCAGCCTTCTTGGAACGCACTTCACCAATGAAACTGCAGAAAATTATGAGTAATTATATAAATAGATAATCTTGATTTTATCTGAATGTTATTGCTTACCTTTCAATTGCCTCAATCTTCAATTGTAAAGCTTTTGTATAGCCATCTAGTTCGTCTATGAATAAAGTTTCCACATCAATCAGGCTTTTTAATCCAGCCACGGACATGGCATAATCTCTCATCTCGCTCTTAAGGCAGAAGACAATAGGTAAGAGGAATAAATAGATCAGACATTCCAAAAAGGGTCTCATTTTGTTTAATTGGGATTTGTTAGCAATACAGAGCTTAAGAACTTAAAAGTTTGCCTCATTTAGATGTTTGAACTGTGTTGAAGTGTTTAGTATTGATTCGTCATAGTCTAGGACTGATTGATGTGAAATTGCCGATTTCCACTCAGGGGGATTCGCTGCAAAATGTGTCTAATTTACATTACATATTTTTTGAATGTATTTAAAATTGGTCAGTTTTCTCTAGCTTTTCCTTTTCGGATTTGGTTTGCCATCTCTGAAATGGTTTCTTTCAAAATGTATTTAAAGCGGATAGAAATATGTATACACAAGTATTCCTTAAAGTTCGTTTCTATAAATTCTACCCCTTGGTGATGGTCTTTACCAAAATCCTCTCTAAAATCTCAGTAAAGCTACCTAGCATAAATTCATCTATGCATTGATTTGGTAATCAACCAGTTATACAACCAGTTATTCAGTCTAGTGTCTGGTTTATAATGGCGAGACATTTAAACCTATTCGCATTGCAAATTTACAGCTTTGGGCCATGTCTGTCCAATGGATATTTATGCGTCCAGGGTCTGTGTCACAGCTGTTGGTCCTGGCGTCATTGTCATCATGGTCTGCCAAGCTTCTGCTTCTCATTCCTCATGGCAATCTCTCAATTTCATGCGAATCAATTCCTCTTCAATAAACAAATAACATGACGTAGGTGTTTGGTCTGGACAGTGTCTGTTTGCCCCGTAGCAGATAATCTCATATGATAGCAAAGTACAATATACTTCTTTGTCTTCAAGTGCGACGAGACCAAGTCAGCTGATTAGTCAAACGTAAATTCAAGATGATTGCTTCATTTCCCCAACCTCAAAAATTATTAATTTAGCTTTTCTTTTGCTTGACAGATGCCCGAAAACATCAGAGAGGCAACTTTGAGATGGATGTCGTGTGCGAGCACTTTCTTTGAGCTATTTTCGGTTATTTTTCTTTATATGTATACCTTGTTACCTAACGTAGCTTAAAAAGGGTATGCAAGACAGTATTCGACAGTATAAAACTGATTGGGAAGGATGTTCTTGTTGCAAGGGTTCTAAATTGAAATACACAGACAAATAAACAAAATTAAACAGATCAAAAAATAAACAAAGAATTTAAATACAATTAAAATTTAATCAATTAAAAACTTGTGCGGAAAGTGTAGAACTCGAGAATTCTTTAGACTTGTCTAAAGGGTATTCACAAATTAATCACTTTCAATTTAATAATTATTCCTTTTACAAAAATCTACTTATATTTCATCTGTTTACTGTATATTTCAGTCTTGTCCACAGGGTATTTTCTCATTCACTTGAAATTCGAGCATTTTTTACTTCTTTTTTTTTATATATGGTATATGCAAGTATTTCGCATTTTTATTATTTTTCTGTCATATGCCAATTAAATTTTGTTTATCATTGCTTTTCTTTCTTTCATTTTCTCTGTGTGCCGCTGACGTAATTTGTTGTCGTGGCAATAAGCTGATGAAAAGTTGAGAGTAAAGAGAGAGCGAGAGGAGTAGAAGGAGTAAGATGAAGTGCTGCCATTTGAGTGAATGTGTTTATTATTTTGCAAATTTGCATCAACTTCAATCGTAAGCAGCAGGTGAAGTTTATTTCTAAAGAGCTGCAAGTTTGTTGGCTGCCACAACATGTGGCACTTACTCAATCTCACAATGTTTTTCTATCGTTTGCAAGTGCAATTGCTGTCTGAGCTCTGTGCTCTGCTTACTTAAATGATTATCTTTCTATTAAAGCAGCAACAGTATTGCATGATTCCTGATGTCGAGATGTCTTTACAATTGAAGGAAAAACAGTTTTCATTCACTCAGCGTGTGTGGGTGTAACAATTGATTTTGATTTCGACTTGGCTTTAAATAGCATTGAGTTACGACTATACAAAATGGCAAATGAAAATAGAAATGGAATAGAAATAGAAATGAAAATACCCTGTCGCATCCTCCTACCTCCCACTCTCGATGGTTCTTCTTTTTTTTTTTGGGGCATTATGTGCGGCGCTTCATTTACTTTATGTCTTTTGTCTGCTCTTTATGTGTACATGGCTACAATTTGAATGAGCTTCGGTCTTTGACTGGGCGTTGCATTTTTATGCTTCCCTCATACTACAGACTACCCAGCATTCTCATCTCTAACTTCCCCTCCTTCAACCATCGACTCTTCTTTTATTTATTGTATGGCTACTTGATGAGCATTTGCTGAAAACGTTTTATGGCCTCATGTGCCAAGTTCTACTCTTGTCATTCTGCGCGCTCGACTATCAATCATCGATGGCAGTCGCAGCATTTCAAGTGAAATGCGCCTTTAATATATCTCTTGTTTTCTATACTCAGGGAAATTGAGACAACGTGGGAAATGTAGAGAAATGATTGGGAAACTCTCGTGGAATTCTGTAATATAATTGATCATTTAGTATGTCCATTTGTCTGCTTTAATAATTTACTGATTGACTGTCTGTCCATCTTTCTTTGTCATTATGTTGATTTCGGAAATGTTAGAGACATAAAAAATTCATGTACTTGTATGTAATTAGTTTGTTTACAGGGTATATCTGCGTTAAACACTCTCCCTGACAGTTCGCGCCTTTGCTTGTCATTATTTTGTTTTTGGCACACGCATTTATGGACTGCTTACAAATTGTTAGCGCGTCCAGACCGCAAAATCTACTTAAATTGCCCCTGGGGGACGGCCAACCTGTTGGACCTCCATTTATCACAGATGCCGGCGAGTGCTCAAAATGGCGGAACTAATGTGTCCAGCGTCACATTTGAATTATGTATTATAGCGCTGGATTATGTTGAGGGTGGAACATGCTTTACATATATGTACATGTGGATGTCAGTGTAGAAAGGGCGGCGCGTAAATTCCACACAATTTACTGAAACAGCTTCCAGAACGTCGACTTTGACGTGGGATGACATGTGATTTTGTTTTGCAATTTATAATCTAAAAATTGCCAAAAATATAAAACCTAGATAAATGTTTGCATTGCGCCTGTAGTGGTAAGAAATATTCAGAAATATTATAAACTAGGGAATTTTCTTTTATTTCTACATATTAATTTTAAAACAACAAAATTAATCTTAATTTTGACAAAGTTTTCTGTGGTTTAAACAACAAATTCCGCTAGTATCGACATTTCTCCGTTTAAACCAAACCAAATAAAATTCCAATAACTTTGTACTTTTGCTATTCATTTTAAGCCAGAATTGATGGGTTCTCATATTTACCACTTGTTGTCCTTGTCGTCTCTTGCAATGGCTATTAAAACAATGGCCAGACTCTGTTTTTTTCGTCTAGGTTATCGTCGAGCCGACTTTATCGTCTCGCATTACGTTTAATGATTTTGAATGCAATACCCTGTGTACTGGTAAATCATAAAATCTGAGTATATAAGCTATTTTTTTGCTCAACTCAATTCAGTCAGAATTCAATGCAATTCTGTTTTCGTCAAAAATATCTTTGGTCAGTTTATGAACCGTGCAACTCAGGATTGCGCTGTTGATTCCATCGATTTAAGCATTCGATATTTCGCTTTGATTGACACTTGCCAAAGGTTTTCGCTCACGTCTCAGTGATTGCAATTCCCGTTGAGAGATTGACCTTTAACTTAACGCTTGAGTTAAATGCCAGAGTTGTGCAAAAAAACTCAAGGGAATATAAAAGAAATTTCACAATAAACCGATGTTCATTTTAAAAGTTTCAATTAAATGAATGTTGCTCGATTTCACAATTTTCAATAACATATTTCTCATTTAAGCGTCATGTAATTAACATCTGCAAATTATAAAAAGAAAATAAAAATGGCAAAAAAGATAATGAGGCGAATTCGAGTTGATATTTTCGACTTTTGTTTGCGAACAACCAAATGGCAAAAAGTGCAATTAAAAGTGAACACAAAGGGTTGTTGGTATTAAGCGAAGAACTTAAGGTAGCGTTAGTCGCATACCCTGTAAAATGCGATAATTATTAACTGAAAATATCGGTTAATTTTTTACAAAGCTCAATTTATTCAAATAATATTCACACCAATTTTTGTTTTTATTTTAAAATTCTACAAATAATACATTGAGCTGTTCATTTAATTCTATGAGAAATGTGTTTATTTATTTTCAAAATAGATCTATTAAAGAATGGATCGATTAAAGAATTAAATAGTTTAATTTTGCTTTTGTTACTAGGTAATTTTTGTAAAATTTGTGTGTTTGAATGCTATTTTTAAAATTTGTTTTTGGATGTGGAAATTATAACTTTAATGGATATGTTTATTCGATTTATTAATTATTACAACTTTTGCTTATTTTTATTTATGGCGTTTCTGATATTCTGTGCAATCTGTTTGACTCTGAGTTCAGTATTTTTTTCTTTTATTTATTTTAAGCTGTGAAAAGCGAGAGAGAATATTCTGAAAACAAATTATATCGTTTTCAATTCTGACTGTAGTTGCAAGTAATATTAACCAAATAAGCTGCTAGGATTTTTGTGTTAAAATATTGCAACTATAAGAAATTTTTACTAATCTCTGAAATTTAGCTTAGCTTCCAAAGAAGATTAAGCAATTTTAAATATATTTATCACTATTTTAGTTACTCAGCAATTTTTAAAGATACTTTACAGTTGCCAAAAAGGATCAAATATTTTAGTTTGCCCATTCCCAATACTTCTATTTGAAAAAAAATCTCGTAATTGTTTTGTTTAAGATGAATTGTTTTTATTGAAAGATCTTAGCTTAGTTTACAGGGACTGCTGAGCTGGGAGTTGCTGATGACCACACAGGGACCATGCTGCACTTGAACGGAGCTCTTGCTGCGCCAATCGCATTCAATGGGCACAAATTGTCCCTTCCTCATGACCGTCTTGGGTTTGGTGATGCCATAACAAGCGTATTGGAAGACGCTGCGGGAAATGGGCAGACACTGCTCGTATATCTCAATAATGTCCGGATGAATGCTGTCCACACTAAAGTCCTGGCCACAACGAAGCTGCTGATGAATGTGCAACCGACTGCGGCACTTGAACTGAGTACGACAACGGCGACACTGCAAAGGACGAGTTCGGGATCGGCAGGAACTATTGCTGGATGCAATTGGAGTCTGCAGTTCATGGAGTCGCTGAAATTGTCCCATGAGATTGTTCAGTATAAGGAAGTTCTTGTTGGGCTGCTGTTGAAGTGTCTCGCTGATGTGATAGGGCACCACATAGAGCTCCTTGGTGGTCTGACATTGCTGCAGTCCATAGAGATTGACCCGCATGTTGGAGGGAAAATAGCCATGACATTCCCGTTGATGCTTCACATATGCTGCATGTAAGCTGGCCAACTCGGACTCGCTGGTGTTGCTCCTCCCAGAAGCTGCCTCATGACGGAACTGAAGAGGCAGGGGCAGATCTAAAGAGGAACTTTCTGATTCGTTGTCATCACGTATACGTTTGAGTTGGATGCGCATTCTGGTGATGCTGCATTCGTCGATTCCCACATTGTGGCTGCTGGACAGATAATTCTCAATGCGTTGTGTGATCATCTCGTAAATGACACTGACACATTCTTCAATGTCGTAATGATGTTGCACGCTCAGTGTGCCGCTCTGGAAGATGTGCACCTGGTTGGCCACATTCACATAGCACGCCAGATTAAATTCCACTCGCTGGGTGCCGTTGTGGAACATCCAGCGAAGCAGCTCCGGCACCGCCCTGGCACAAGTCTCGGCCATGAACTGCTCCAGATTATCCTTGGCGCTCTCGTCGCAAATGAAGAAGGTTTCAATTTGACGAGCCTCAATAATATCGAGCACCGCCTGCTGCTGTTTACTTAACTCCGGTCGCTGCTCCTCGCCCCGCTGCAGCCAATGTTGGCTTGGAGGCTCATCGGCATCGATGCTGCTGTAGCAAGTGCTGCACTCATGCAACTGACCCTCAACATACCATTGATGGTGGAACGTTTGTTGTGTTCCCTCGCTGCTGAACACAAAGCTTGAAATTGGCTGCTCGTCGTGCATGTTTGGATTCGATTGGAATGTTACGTTTAGATGTGTCTAGGACAAGATTGGTTTGCTGACTGATGTGTTATGCCCTCTGGACATGGGTTTATATATCTGCGGTAAAGCTAACAGGTATGCGCCTCTTTTGTGTGTAACCTGCCTCAGGTAGCTTAAGGATTAAATCCTGTGCAGCTGCTGCAATTTGGTAACGACCATCTGGCTTTATGACCTGTAATCCTTGAATTTTGGCAGGCCATAAGTTGCGGCGCTCAACAACTGTCGTCGGGTCATAAAACAGGTCAACCAAAGGATGTCAGGCTGTTAAACTATTGTAAACTAGCTTTAAAATGGCGTTAAAGATTGGTAGAAAAATGTGGCAGCCATTTCGGGCAGAACACCAACATCCTTTCTTAAGCCATTTCGTTTGTTGTCGATGTTGTGGCACGCAAACAAAGAATGGACAATGGACAGCCTGTGGCAAGTGATGTGACAATGGCGGTGTGCCACGTTCTCCAGGGAATTATTTTTAATGGGATGCCAACTAAGGGGGAAAACACTGTGGAGAAGCCGAGTGGAATCTGAAGGACATACTGCAGTCACTTAATTTCCTTTTCCGCTTTTTTACGCTCCATTCTCTGTCTCTGGCTTTGACCTGTCGCTTTCCCTCGCTATCTTATTCTCTCTCTTTCTCCCTCCATTCCTCTCTCTCGCTCCATCTTTCTGCATTTAAAGGCAGCGCCACAAATAAAATATGCTTGAAAATTAACAAAGGCAATTAGAGGGCACTTAAAGCTGCAACTTTCAATGATTATTTGTGCTTGCTTTCTTCCCGTTGACCCTCAAACAATCGTTCTGCTTTCTCTTCTGCACAATTTGCATTGTCTGCTATTTGATTGTACACTCTTTCATAGAGTTGTATTAGTTACGTCATAAAGAATGTGACACTTCTCATAAATATAATACATTCTTTCAAATATTCATATAAATAAATAAGCAAGTTTATGCTATAACTAAACAATTGATTAAAAATATTTATAAATTGTTCTTAAGTGTATTTAAATTTTGCTGAGCTTAAAATATTTATAAATGGTTTTAAAAGTTTATTTAAATTTTGTTGAATCTAAAACCTATATAAATTGTTCTAAAGTGTATTTAAATTTTGTTTAGTTTTAGTTTTAAGGTTTTCCATTTTATTTATACAAACATTTTTGGCAACCGGCTGCTCGAGTAAACAATGACAGTGTGCAAAAGAGCATTGGGCACAAAGTTAATTAACGCACTGTCGTGGCTGTCAGAGGGGGCGTGTCCCGTAGGCGCCTGCCAGCTGCCAAATGCAGCGAAGCAAAAAGCAGTCGCCAACTATTCTAACTATTCAGTTGACTAACTGACCAACGGACTGACTGCAGCAAAGTAATCTTTTAAATAAATATAAAAATATATGTATGCGTGAAGATTAACTAACTTTCACTTTCAGAATATTTTATACCCTATTTTTTAATTTTCTAGCATATTTTATTATATTCTCAATGAAGATTTTCTCACAATAACTCATTTTACAATAGGAACGGGAATTTTAATGGATTTAAGTAAGAAAATAAAATAGCTCAGTTTGATTCCCATGCTTGCTAAGTAATAATCTGTCTTGTAAAAATCCTGATTTGATAATAATTAATTTAATTTTATTTAATTTAAAGCAATAGAAACGAGGTAACTGTAGGATATTGGGTCCGATTTTGATGAAAGTTTATCTGAATATATTAAACATAATATAGATTTTAATTTAGTAACTATAATTTTTCATTACAAATTTTGTTTCATCAATTATTCCTAAGAAATCCACATAAAATAATTGTCCGATTTAAATCTGAATAATATTTTTAGTGTATTTATGACGTCTGACACACATTTCGTGACAAGACTATAAAATCCTCCGACAGTCGAGAAGAACAGTAAACTTTTAAATGTCCTCAAGCCCTTTGACTGCCACAAAAGTAGAGTGCCAACATTTGTTTGCCTTTCAACTGAGCAACTCAATCGTGTCGCCCTGTGGCATCAGCTCGCTCACAATCAAATCAGAGCTAAGTGTGAAAACTTTATTTGCTATTTACTAGCTCGCTGTGCAACCTAATGCCAACTGCCAACAGTTGAGCAATCGAATCGAATATGAATCACAGCAGCATAAAAATCTCTGCAGGATTGAAGGAGTAGACAGACCACAAACCGGACCACAGACAAAGTTAGTGCTCCATTATAAAATGTACGTATAATGCAGTTTGGTTCATCTATGTCATACTTTCTTTTCAGTCACTTTTTATCACTATATCTGCTTTTTGTGCTCAAGAGTTTCCCTCTGCCAGGTGTGCAATCGTTTCTCTTTCAAGCTGCAGTCGAAAGACAGAAAAATTCTATCTTTTGATTTCTTTTTTTTCCTCTCTTACTATTTTTTTTGTCACTACCTCAATGTGTTGACATTTTGTGCTTTTGCTCGGATTTTCTACAGTTTCTCTGCCTTGTTATCATTTTAAATCTCGATTGGGACACTTTGTTGACTTCTGGTCAGTTGCGGTTAAAATCGAAAAATTTTCCAACTTTATCACTTCCATAACTTGTTCAAAAGGGAAACAGATGCAACTATAATTTCCTTAAAGAAAAAACTCAATTAGAAGATCTTTATTTAACTTGCTTACATAGTTTTTCTACCAGTTTAATTTAATGCTATAAAAACTTTTCCACTTTTCTTCTCGGCCTACGTGGATAATGGATGGAAAACTTATTACCAGCTGGCTGCTGTTGCAGTTTCAGTTAAATTTGATATTCATGCAACTACAACTACATCTAAAATTAAAGTTAGCAAGATGCGGAGGAAGCACTGGAAAATGAGGAACAGCGGCAACCATTTTCTTGAGGCGTCTGACTGCGAAATTGCCATAAAAAGAGAAAACTTTGGCTGTCTCAATGGCAAAAGTCGTCAACGTTGTCGTCGTCATCATCGTCGTCCTGGTCGTTTGCATGCGTAATTCAAGCAATCTACAGACGTGCCACAGACTGAGGTAAGTGTTGGGAATATACAAAGCATGCAACGGGTGGGAGGTGGCAAGCTGTGGAAGTGTTGACATTCGCCAGGGCCGCAATTTGTCAGCAAGCTTTGCCCAAGTTAACAACTAAATTCTATACTTTCCTCCCGATCTCCATCTTTGCCTCTCTCTCTCTCTCTCTCTTTCTCTCTCTGGCTTTGTGTTGCATGCAAATTATGCAAATTTAGCTTTCACTTTCTAGCTGAATAAGTGCAAGGTCAACATATTTGCGCCCTTTTCTATATGCAACTGCGTCAAAGGCCAAGTCCAACTGCAACTGCAGCTGCTCGTTTAGCAAATACCCTATAATATTGTATATCTTAAGTCTCTCTATTAATGCAATTGTAGGGTATATTTAAGCTCACCGAAACTGTTCACAACAATTAAAATGCTTTAGAAACTGATGTCGCAGTCAAAGATTGACTTACTCATCTCAGCTCGTTTGACATCTGCTGCGATGATATCATTAGGTTGACAGAATTTGTAAATATTCACAGAGAGATACTCATGAATATCGCACAGTCTGTTAAATGCAATTTCAAAAAGACCTTTTCCTTTTGAGGAAAGTAAAGAAGCAATGTGATTATGCCGCATTAAATAAAATTCAAATGGAAACTCAAATGTTATTCATAAGTTTGAAAAACTTTGTGAGTGCTTGAAGTTTTTCCTCATTTGTCTTTCAGCTTTTATACTTGCCACTTTGTTGTTTTCTTGCTAATCTTCCAACTTTCATAGAATGATTCTTCCGCTTGGCCTTCCTCCTAACCATGCAGCCAGCTCATTATTCATGCAACATTTGGAGGTCAGTGCAGAATATGTGTCAAGTGTGCCAATTTAATTGATTGCATATTATTTATGTTCGATTGGCAGATCTGTTGCCTGTTTCTTGTTGACCATATTAAGTTTTCCTCACCTTAATTTAAGAGTTTATTTCCTTGCCAGTTGCCAATTTAATTTTGTTATTCTGCTTAAAATATCCTGTAACAATAAATTTAATTTGACCCGGCTTCCCTCTTATGGAGAACAATTATATGTATATAAACTGCTTCTGTGGAACTCTCAATATGATTTTAAGGCCTATACTTGTTTACTAACCTAGGGTTTAATTTTCTGACGAAATTGGAAATATAGACAGTGCTGGGTATCTCCTGGTCGAGCTGCAGTTTCTTGCTAAATCTACATTGTTGCAAATAAATTATGGTATTGTTATTTATGTTGTTTTGAATTTGTATCTCCGCAATTTCAGTTCAAAATATAGTCGAATACAATTTAGTGCTCTATTTTATTTCTTAATTGCAATTTCAAATGTATTTATTTATTTTTGTATTTTTGCTGCCTCTTGAAATTTGCACATTGCTCAGCTTTTTCAGGTATTTTGCAATTTCTCTCATTTCTCATTTAGCTGCTTAAGATGCAAAAAATTCTTTGATTACTTTATCTTAAGCTGCTTTTCATTTGCTTAACATTTTTAGGACACCTTTGAGCCTTTTTAGAGCTTCCGAGGTCCCTGCTCCCTTTCCTGAGTGAGTTGAGGATGAAAATGCATTTTCCTCAGTAGCAAAAATAATACTTTAGCCTTGTCAGTCTCTAAGACTGGCATCTTTTGCCAGTTCTTAATTCTCATTAACGTAGCCTTGCTCAATTTTCACTTTTCTTGTTGCTTTTTTTTATTCTCATTAAATTTAAAATTCGATCAGTCGGAAAATTCATTTACCATTTCAATGTCTTCCACAATCAAGGAACAAAATGTAGAAAAAATTAAATGGATTTTTATTTGTATTTTATTTGATTAGAAAATGTCTCTGTTCCTCTTCTCTTCATCTCCTGTCTCTATTTTATATATACATATATATAAGACTTTTATTGTTAAAATTTTAATCACTTTTCGCAAACCTTTTATATATTACTTAACATTGTGTTACAGACTTGAGCATTATTGTTTAACAAGCCAGATTTCGATTGCATTGTAGATAATTTATATTTATGAATTGTAATAACACAATACGTTTAACAAAAGTACATAAGAATTCCAATTTATATTTTAGGGGAATGCTTATTCATTTGAACTAAATAGTTTGTTTTTAAATAGTGAATTTTACTTTTACCTTACTCCTTTGTTGGAAAAATAAATAAATTATTCTTATTTGTAAAATGTACGGTTTTAATATTGATCTTATTGATTTGTATTGTGGTATAACCGATATTTACTACGATATGATTATTTTTGGTGTGGGTTTCAGTGTTGCCAATTATACTATTTTCCCGCTAGATCTAGCGTTTTGCAATCGGCGAATGTGGGATAAATTGTAAAATAGCAGCTAGCGGGATTTATAGCTATTTATTAATTAAAAAAACTTCTGGAAATGTTCCAAATTATTATTTTTTGTTTACTATTTTAAATAGTTGTTAACATTTAATTTGACAGATGGACACTGCTAAATTTTCTTGTTTTTTAATACTGGTTTATAATGTATATGCTGCTTTTTCTGCTTTTACTTTTTGTATATTTCCTAGCTTTTTCTAGCTATTTTTAAATTTTATATACATACTAGGGGGCTCCGCCTACTGCTCGCTTCGCTCGCCAACCCCCGGCTCGCTTCGCTCGCGGAAATGAAATTTAGTTAATAATAATAATTAAGTTTAGTCAAAGTAACCTTTAGTATGAGTTTGGTTGAGATTTCTTAAGAAAGAAAAACAATTTTCATACTAATCGATAATTTGCATTATATTGTTCCTATGGCAGCTATATGTTATAGTAATCCGACTTTTACCAAATTTGGTCAGAATGATGAATGACAGTCCCAAACATATAATCTGTAAGTTCGGTTAAGATATCTTAATTTATATAATATAATGCACATTAACCTTTAGTAAGAAAAACTTTTTTGTTTCTTAAGATATCTAAATCAAACACACAGATTGTATGTTTGCGACTGTCTCTTACACTCTGACCAAATTTGGTCGAAATCGGTCAACTATATCATATAGCTGTCATAGGAAAGATCGGTCGAAAATCAGGTTTTAGTATGAAAAACTTTTTTGTTTCTTAAGATATCCAAATCAATCTCACAGATTGCATGTTTGCGACTGTCTCTTACATTCTGACCAAATTTGGTCGAGATCGGTCAACTATATCATATAGCTGTCATAGGAAAGATCGGTCGAAATCAGATTATTCATATGGCAGCTATATGATATAGTAATCCGACTTTGACCAAATTTGGTCAGGATGTACGAGACAGTCCCAAACATCTAATCTGTAAGTTTGGTTAAGATATCTTAAGAAACAAAAAAGTTTTCCATACTAAAGGTTAATTTCATCCGATTATTTCTATGGCAGCTATATGATATAGTAATCCGACTTTGACCAAATTTGGTCAGGATGTAAGAGACAGTCCCAGACATATAATCTGTAAGTTTGGTTAAGATATCTTAACAAACAAAAAAGTTTTTCATACAAAGCAATTCCATGACCTTTTGACCTCGGGTAAACACACTTCCAGGTGGAATTTTACAAAACGCCGTCTTATTGCACGATGAAATTGTCTCAGCTATGTTGTGTGAAAATTTCAGCTCTTTAACTTTAGCCGTTTGGCCTACACGTTGATATGGTCAGTCAGTCAGTCAGGACAAAGAGTTTTATATATATAGATAGCTATTTTAGGCCGTGAACAGTTGGTAACATTGAACAGTCGACTACTTGTCAAATTATTTTTATTTTGATTGCACAAAATTACAAAATAAGAACTAAACTAATTGTCGGATTATTATTGAGGTACCCATAAATTTTTCCAATATTTAGCGTACCTAAATATATACATCAATAAAAGCACAGGTACAGTTGAAATGCACCTCGAACTGCATCTGTACCTTTACCTAAATACTGCATAAAGAGAGAAGAGAGCTAAAAGAATTGGAAAAAACTTGTGTTTGCCACGCACCCTTAAGACAGTATTCAGTGTGAAGTCCAACGAGAAAGACATGTATCCGATTTGCCGCGTTTGCATGACCAGCTCGGGAGTCTTGGTGAATATATTCACTACAGAGAGGGAAACATTTCCCAGCCTGGAGTTCATGATAAATGAGTGTGTCAAAGTGAAAGTAACACGCAACGATAAATTCCCGAAGCACATATGCAAAATTTGTTTATCGGATGTGCACGCCGCATTTAGATTCAAGCGCAACTACGAGCTGACTCTTAAGCAATTAAATAAGAAATTGGCTATTAAAGAGAGCGAAACAGTAGCCACAATAGGCTCTGATCAGGAGAACAATGTCATAACGTGTGAGTCAATAGCAAAACTCGCAATCAAAAGGAAGAGAGCACTGGCACGCGAAGTCTTGACCATAGCGAATAAACGAAACAGGAAAGATAGCGTGAGCGGGGAGACCGAAAGAGAGGAGAGCGTGATCGAAGAGTGCCACAACGAAGAGAGAGAGAACGAAGATAAACCAGATTTGAGCCAGAACGAAGAGTGCCGCCACGAAGAGAGTCAGATCGAAGATAAAACAAATTTGGAAGAGACATGCGATGAGAGCGTGAATTCGAAGAGTGAGCAAGAGAATGAATCAAATGAACCATCTGTTGACGAAGAAGAACCGAAAACAAAGAAGAAAAAAACTTCGAAGAAGTTGACGACAGAACCGGAGAAGATTTATAATTGCAAAATTTGCGACAAAGTCTTTCAGAGGAAGACAAACTGGAGTCGTCACATGAAAATTCACACTGGTGGTATAGAGCGACGTCAATATAAGTGCAAATATTGTGTCCAAGCTTATAATTGGCAGTCGAATCTGGATAGACACGTGAAGAATAAACACACACCCAAAGAGTAGCAACATTATTTTACCTAAGCGACAAAACCGATAAGTAGGTAGAATAACCCGAGTTCGCGAATAATAATAAATTGGTGGTTGCAACAGACTCTTGCCACAGTCCGAAGTACGAAGAACACAATGACAGACATAGAACGAGTTTGTTGCGTTTGCTTGAGCAACTTCGGGACCGTGGTGAATATAGTTAATGAGAGGCAGCTGACTGCGAAGGAACCCCGTCTGGTGGATATGATAAACGAATGCTTCAACTTCAAACTATCTGACGATGATATACACCCCAAAAACATATGTGATCGGTGTATTTCAGATGTGCGAGCAGCGTACCGATTCAAGAGAAACTACGAGCAGAATGTTAAGTTGAAAGAGAACGATCTCGACGACTTCATTGAAAGTCTTGCAACAGAGAACTGGGAACTTGTTAGCGATTTGGTTAAGAAAGAGAAAGAAGACATTTCTGATGAGAGTACCGAACTACAAGATAAATCAAATATAATCTCAAACACAAGAAATACTGATGATAAAGCCGAGGAAATTATCGAGAAAAAAAAGAAGATTCACGCCTGTACTTTTTGCGGCAAAGCATTTATAAGGAAGCCACACTTGACTATACACCTACGAATTCATACCGGCGAAAGACCCTACAATTGTCCACATTGCCAGAAAGCCTTTTCACAGTCATCGAGTCTTGCCACACACTTGAAAGTTCACACCGGTGAACGCGAATTTAAGTGTCCACATTGCCCAAAGGATTTTACACGAAAACACAATCTTCTGACTCACTTGACCAAGCATACGTCCAGAAAGAATACCAAAACTAAAACTAAAACTAAGAATAAAACTAAAAGTTATACTAAAACTAAACTTAAGAGCTCTAGCATGTAAAAACTATTTGATATACCTAAACGTTTATGAAACAAAAATAAAAAATGAATATTTAATCAGAATTACTTCAAAACAAAATTATTCTTTTGAATCAGATGAGCTTAATTAAGAAATACATTATTTTACAGTATTAAAATATTGAGACAGCAGTCTCTTAATCTCTTCATCACATGAATTGCAGCTTGACTATCGGTATATACATGAATATAAATTAAGTTCTCGTATTTTTTATTGTTGAAAGTACAAAATGACGATAACAAAAACAAGAATCACTTTAAGATAGTATCAGACGAGAAAAGCAAAATCGATCAAGCATTCACAAATTAAAGAAAATAGAAAAACAATACAGAAAATAAAATAGTTTTGTTTAAACCAATTTATAATTGGCTAAAATACTTTGCTATTGGTGAGAAAGTAATTAAGTTAGACATGATGAAAATATATGGATTGATTTTATTGCATCCACTGTCGATTAAAAGTTATGCCATGTTATGGTATTTATTTGGAGGCTACCAGTAATTTTTGCACTGCTCTCTTGCTTTATTGTTTTATGATCTATCATTAGTATTCCATAACTAAGATGAGCATTTATTCAAGCACATAAAATCACACTGGCGCATTTTGAGTTCTCATTTCGGCTCTAAAAAAATGTGATGGAAATCATTTCCTATCACACATTTTTGCTACAAATTGCGGCATTGACATTGACGGCAATGCCAACATCATTTTAACTTGGCTTTCTTCGAGTTGCTTATTTATATGGCTGCCTTAGCACGTGACCTGATTTTATTTAATCGAGAGCTGTCCCTTGGGATTTTTGGCCAATTCGTCGGGTGTGTCCGAGAAAGCGATTAAATGCAACCTAAACAATTAATTGGCTATTCACTTTTAATTATAATTCCAATTTCTATTCACTATTTGTGCATATATTAATTGCAAATAATTGGATATACGAGATGAGATCTGGGAAATGAGTTGCAAAATTAAAAATGTCTCATTTTTGTCGACTTTGGTGTAATTAATTTGATATATGAGATAATAGTTGAGAGTTCGGGAAGGAGAATAATCAAAAACCCTTCATTTAAAAGCACTTTGTACAATACTAAATGATTATAATTGGAATAAATTTGTAATTATTAAATAATCAACAAAAGCCGATTAAAACCCAGACTCGCTAATGGCTTAATACAATTATTACTAGACTCTGGGTGAAGAACTGGGTGCATTCTGTATACGGAAATGGAGAACCTCACTCCAATTCAAATGCCTGCCAACGGGGAAACAAAAAATGAGTGGCGTTAACTTCTTTTTTAATACATTTTGCGCGTTATAATTTATGCATAATATAGCAAGCAAAAATGGTGTAGAGGAAATATACTCAACTGTAAGATACTCCGTAAACTACACTTATCATTGAAGTATTTATGTAAAAAAATATAATAATTGAAAATAGTTACTTAAATAATTTCTGCACTTATTAAATGATTGCTATGAAGAAAAATTTTAGATGTACAAGTGTGTACCAAATTTAAGGCTTTTAAATATTCAAAATTATTGGAAAGGTGGATAAAAATAAATAAATAGTTGGATCTGCTTTCCCGTATATATATTTAGCATGGTTCCCAAAGCGGTGATAGTTTTTGAGATGAGTCTTTTGGTGCTCAACAAGAATATATCAATTCTATAACTCCTATCCATTTTAAAAGAGTTCAGGGTATCAAAATGAAAGTTGTGGACGTGTGGCCCTCGGCGTCAGTCTATGCCGGAAGTCTGTCTCAGGGCTGGCGTTCAGCCAACCCACAGTTTTATTTTCCCAGTGAATAGGGAGATGTTAGGTAGGGGATTGGGGGTTAATGCAGAGCCTTTGGCTAGGCGTGACCCATTCAGCTGTCGACGGTTTTTTTTACGTGAAATCTGATATATTTTTTTTAATAGCTTTTTTTTACCCCGAGCTTTTGAGTTATTTAACATTTCAGCGTCCAATTAACATTTGAAGCCAAAAAGCTTTTGGATGGCGGGGGGAAAATTAAAGAAATAATGTTGATTATAAACATTTTTATGTTTCTACGGATTCTGAAGTGGCTGCCAGCCATGAATAAAAAGGAAGAAGATAAATGCACTTAAGCTGGCTTGTGTTGAGAGTACTTGACTGGGAGATACCCTGTAGATAGATTGGCTGAAACCTAAAACAAGATATTTCTACTTTACATTTTGAATTCTTACATCAATTTACAGGTTATAAATAAAATTTTAATTAAATTATCAAAAATTCTTTTCAAATATTCATTTCAGTAATAAATTCGAATAAAAAACTCAATTAATATTTATATTTTTGTAATTTCCGTGTAATATTAAGAGATTTCGGAAATTATTATTATTCCAATATACATACGTATTTCAAAAATTTAAAGGGAATACAAAACCTTTTTAAAATATTGACAATTAATTAAGCTTATCGTAATGTCTTATTTAATTCGTTTTCCAGTGCTCAGGTTATACGTAATTCTTGCTAAATTGTGATATCTTATGATCTCTGCTCTCTCTCTCTCTTAATAACTTGCTTAACAGTTTTCACATTTTATAGGGTATATGAAAAGCGCGCTAAATAGTGGCAGTTTGAAGCCAATGAACTCGGCCTACTCGAAAGGAATTTCAATTGGCAAGTCAAGGCAGCGCCCTCAGCGTTTTGGCCTCATTCAAAATCCTCCAAAACTGCAGCTTTTAGCGCCCTCACGTATGCAATGAAAAGTTTTGTTGAGTGCATATTCCCCTACGTTTCTCCATTCCTCCTCCCAGAAATGACATTGCATTTCGGTTTGGTCATTGTTAATGAATATATGTATCTCCCGATGTTTAGTAAGCAATTTTTGCATAAAATTCTGCAAGTTGTGTCTGAAAAGGGGGAATTTGCTTCCCACTCGCTGCGCTCATTAAAATTGCAATGATGTTTGGTTTTTATGCGCAGAGAGAAACCTTTGTAAGTACTTTGAGCTTTGGTGGCAGCCATAACGCAAGTTGCACTTGCTGCGTGTTAATTTGTGCGTGAACTTTCGTAACGAACCGGAAGCCCAGTCCCCCCAGTCTCTCTGTTTTATCCATTGGGGTATGGGAATTGGGGAGTGCACAGACTGTAAAGCGTGTAATTGAAATTGCATTTAAATGTTTTGAGAATGTCAATGCGAATAATGCAATGCATTAAAGGGCGAAGCGTACAGAGAAAAAATTATCCGGGATTCCGGTGCGGTGTTAAAAGTAAAGTAATGTCGGATTTTCTAATTTCAAGTACAAAATACTTGATTTCAGCACGATTTTTCTGAGCAAAATTTTGATTTTCGGGGATCTGTACACTTTTTTTAGTTAGTTGAGTTGTAGACATTTAAACCGCAAATTGTCTTAATTTACCAATAATATGAATGCATAATTAATAAAAAAAATTCATGCTAAAATCTAGAATTATAATCTTGAATTTTACAATGGTTATTTTTCTGTGTAAGAGTATAACGGGGAAGAATCAGACAAAATCAAATAAACAATAATTTTATAAAACTAAAGCAAATAATATAAATATAATTAGGAGTCATAGAGGTAAACTCTAGCAGTTAATTTTAATATGCATTAATTAAAAAACCAATTAGGATGCAGTCAAAAATGTGTCTGGATTCAATATCTGTTTTTTTTTATCTGTAAGAGTATAATAGGGAAGAATCAAACAAAATAAAATTAACGAAACTTTAAGAAAGCAAATAATATAAATATAATTAGGAGCTATAGAGGTATAGAGTAATATAAATATAATTAGAAGTTATAGAGGTAAACTCTTGCAGTTAATTTTAATATGCATTAATTAAAAAACCAATTAGGATGCAGTCAAAAATGTGTCTGGACTCAAAATCTCAGGGCCCACGTGGCCAAGCATTTTTGGCACCGAATACTCACACACATCTTGCCATAACCGCAGACTTTGCGGCGCTGTCCAACTTTCTGGTGCAGCTCGCAGTTGATGATGCTGGCAGCTCCATTAGAAAGTTGGTAGTGCAACTTGCTCTAACCACATATATCAATTACACAAGTTTCGTTAGCCATCGTGTTGCTGTAATTGCATAGAAAATTGCAACCGCAGGAGCAAATCACACAAATCCTCGGTTATGGACTCGGCCTTCCACTCGCAATCGTAGTCTTAGCCAGAATCGGAGCCAGACCCAAAAGCTGGCAACTTAAATTGGCATTTAGTTGGTGAGCTGGTTGTGTGGACACGGTTTCATAACTTCAACAAAACATTTCCGGCGATTGATGGCCAAGACTTTTGTTCGGCCAGCCAAAAGTTGCAACTCACAATCTAATTCCATTAGAAGTTCCTTTTGTAAACTCCCTTTTTCTTTTGCCATCCTCAAATTCTCTTATTGTTATTCCATGCACTTTTCCTTTTCCTTTGAGTTTTTCGCTACGCAAATATTTGTACGCTTTTGGCATGGAAATTGAGGCAAAAAAGGCAACAGACGCACGATTTTCATAAAAATGCGTTAACTCGAAGGGATAAAAAAAACTGGCGGCAGGTGAAAATGCTGTCGGAAAAGTTTCGGTTGTATCTCACTCTCGACATGACATAAAGTTGTTTTTCACTTTGACTTGTTGTTGTGTGTGAGTGTAGTGTGTGAGTGAGTGTGTGATACAGATTCCGAACACTGTTAAACATAACAAAGTTAACATATATAGCCAGATTGATGGAAACCCATTTGGGCATCTCGTGGCAATTGAAAAACTTAACTTTGAGCTCCGAGCAATAACTGAATGTGAGTTGCCGGATTTTAATTGCTCAGACTTTTGCGCGTTTTAAGGCTCACGGGAAATCATTTAAATCGGATCAAACGAATTCTGAAATGTGTAACGTTTTTTTACGTTTATCTCTGAAAATAAATGCAGCCTTCTTTTCATGTTAGTTGAATAACTAAAAAGTGTTACTATCATATTTCAATTATTTAAAAAGATTATTAAAAAGGAATATATTTAAACGAATCAATAACATTGAGAGATGATCAAAAAAGTTTCCTTAAAAGGCTTTCCAATCATTTTCCCATATTGTTGGTGGAATTTTTCAAAATCCTGCTTGATTCACTCTGTCAGTCAGCATATAGGAATCATATGTCTATTTCATTCGTCGCACATCTTATTTAACTAAAACAGAAAGGTGGGAAATGTAAACATTTCCATTGATTTATATTGAGAGCTTACAAGTCAGGCAAATGGTTTTAAGACGGCGCTTTTCAAGTCAAGCTGCCAATATATTGTACTTACATTATACAGATTCCCCTATAGCTATGCTAGTATTTTTTATTTTTTAGCTTAAACTCTGCGCACTGGCATTAAATCAACTTAAGGAACTTGGCATTCAGCCTTTTGCCAATGCTGCCATTGATTTATGTGTTCCAGCAAGCGAGCATAAAGACTGCAGTATTGCCCCTCTCCCCCCTATTCCCATTCTCCGGGTTGCGATCTACAACTACCTGACAGTAGGAGCCAAAATGAATGCTACTTTAAATATACTATGTAGGGAAAAGAATCTTTCGTTAAAGAACAAGTCGCTAAATCGACAAAGCTCCCCACGTTGAGCTGCTGTGTATTGCGGGCATGTTTACCTCTCGTCTGGGGGAAAGGAGGATTGACAGGGGGGTAACTGTGCAACTTTTTGGAGTGCAAATTTGTAAGGATTCATTCCTGTTGCTTGGTTTGTTTTCTGTTTTCACCCGCTAGTTAACTTTCTCTCTTTTTTTTATGCACTTCAGCTTTATTATTACTTTTTGACTTTTGAATGCGCTGGCACTATGGCATTTTCCCCGTGCGCATTTCTGGTTTCTGAGCTCTGGATTAACGGGTTTAGTGGGACTTACAATAAAAGGAAATAAAAAGATTTATACACTGCAATACCTTGCCTTTGATTTATGCCGAATTGCCGGCTTGACAACTCTTTCGGTGAGGTAAAGGGAGGGCTCTGAAAATAAATTAACTATAATTTGTTTGCCCGCACTCGAAATGTTGCTCTTTCATGTCTCTGCATTGCGGCTTTGCTCCATTTTAATTAGTTGATTGTGGAATTATACCTGCACCAATGGGGTATATTAGACAATGTTTCTATAATTTCATATCTTAAATTTTAGACTTTTTTTGCTATTATAATTATTACATTTTTGTAATAAAATATAGTATCAAAAGTTCAAATATAATCCCAATAAAAGTAGGTTATGATCTAATTAACAGCATTAATTTAATAATTTAAACTAAAATATATCTAAGTTGTGTATTTTAAAAATTATAAAAGTGTGTAATTTTTTAAATTTTTTTATATATTTTAAACATTTCCAATTAAGCACTGTATTACATCCTTGATTTAAATAACCCCCATTTAATTTCTGAGTTCGGGTATTCCTTAGTCACATACTTGCATTAGTTGTCTTTTATGATTTTTTTCCTGAAATTGGGTTAAATTAAAATACACCTGTGACTGACATTGCGGTCTAAAGACTGTTTCATTCCTTGGCCTGTTGACTGACCGCAAGGTGAGTTCAATTTGTGGTTCCCGAGACTGATAAATTGATTTTGCGTATTGCTCGGAATTTCTTTTTTCATGTCCATGGCAGACACATCAAGATGTCTCTCGGAACGCCACAAAATTAACACGAAAGCGCCAAATTGGCAGCATCAGGGCCTGAATGGTGTTAACCACATCAACAGCAATAAGCCAATTCAATGAGTTGCTACACAATTAAAGCAAACAAAATTGTTATGCGTCGAATCCATGGCGCAATCTGAAACGTGTGTTGTTAAAAATCTACCAACATCATATGTGATTTTTACCACAGAACTGCAATGCGAACCTGCGACAAATCTGTAAATGCAGTGAAATATAAAACGTGACCAGTGCATGGGTCTATATATAGGTTCTCTCTGTAAAGGGTATTCGGAGGGGGAAAGAAAGGGGGCTACAATTGCCTCACAATGCATGTCCCGCTGTCTGTTGCATTTTGGCTGCGTATTTGGCGCCTGAACTTTCTGCATGCTGTCCTGTTCCCCGCTGGGAATGTGTCTGGCTCTCAGCATTTCATTATTGCGCCTGATTGGATTACGTTGTTAATGCATTTCACCCAGGCAAGAAGGACAAGCCTTTATCAGTTCTTCTTGAAAAGCGTCTTCTGTTTTCAACATTTCCAACGAGGACAGCTCCGCTTTTTTCTACTTCGTACACATTGAAAATCAGGTTAAAAAGCTTTTCGAAGGAACCAACTTATAATGATAGAGTATTGCCTATAAGTGAACATAAATCACAGAGTATAAAAGCTGTAAAATAAATATAATAATCAGGGATTAAAACCTTAACCGAAACCGTAACCTTTAACCGATGAAAACCGATTAAAATTTGTAACCGTCACTGAAACCGTAACCGAAAAAATGTTTTTCCACTGCAGCGCAACCCATAAACCGAAACTCTTTAAACCGAAACAACTGTTTAGTAACCGATTCATTTATAAGGGTTAATTTTGGGTCTGACCGTCGCAGGTACTGAGCAACTTTGATAACTTTGAACTGCCATAACTTTGTCAAAAATCAATCAATTTCCATGCGCAATGTAAATTTGAGCATTATTTTACTTCTAAATTCGTTCTGCACTTAAATTTTGTTCATTTTAAAAATTCGAAATTTTCGAAAATTTTGGAAAAATTGTAAGGGGTAACACTGTAAAATTTCTAAAAAAAAGTCGAAATTTTTGAAATTTGAATATGAAAAAAATTTAAATGCAGAACGAATTTAGATGGAAATTGATTGAGTTTTGACACAGTTATGACAGTTCAAAGTTATTAAAAATCAGTAATATCAAAATATTCGAAATTATCAAACCAAATGAACCAAATTTATATGAGTTCAAATTATAATAAAATTGAGGTTACACTGGACGACTCCAGTAACCAGATAACATTATTTTCCAGGCTAAAAGAGCATTAAGTATTTTTTTATGTAAAACAATGAATAAGACTTCTTATTTTGGTCAACTAAAAACCTTAATTTTTATATTTTATGTGAACCGAAACCATACCGGTATTTTTAAACCGAAACTTATAAATAACCGACAGCCATTACGAAACCGATACAAAACCGTAAGTGAAACCGATATTCGTTTCGGTTTTAATCCCTGATAATGTATAACATTATTGAAGATATACTACTCATTTAGTTTCCCCTGTATTTATTCTGCACAATTCTTACCAAGTTTGATTTATTTTCATTTAATATTTATTGATCCAATAAGAAGCACATTTACATGAATAAATTGTCTTAAATCTAACATAATTACTCGTACATATATACTTAGCTTGAAGAAGACACCTGAGGCCTCTTCGTAATGCTTTCTCTAAATTTGAGCAACTTCTTATATAATTACTGAACAGATGCCAATTTAAGAATTGAAATAGATTTTATTAATTGCACAAAAGTCTTAATAATATATATTTGTAATACATATATCTTTAGTTTATAAATAGTTGTGGGAATTTGGAAAAATATCCGACTGATTTGGAACGGTCGCGGTTGGTCAGAATTTCGTAGGGACGACATTTATATTTCCCGGATGTTGGGTATAAAAACGGTAAAAAACACTTAGAATGACTGTTTATTAGATAATATAGTAATACTGCTTAGAAGAAATTGACTAGTTTTTAATTTCACACACATCTATAGAAAATTTTACCCCATATTTAAATGCCAGAGATCTTAACCGCAAATCTTTCTTATAATCGAAGCTTACATCGATACATGTATATATAATATTTATTAAAATATTTGAATTAATTTTATAGATCTGTTTGCTGAACTAGATTCGATCCACGTCTCGCTGTGGTGCAGAAAGTCTCCTGCTGTTCACTCAGACAGATGATGAGATTCTCCGCTCCTTGCACATTTAACTTGCCATTGGAGCTGCTCGACTTGGGCGCATTCGTTGATCCTGTTTTCTCAGCCGTTGTTGTCGAGGATGTCGTTGTCGATGAGTTGTTGTTGCCCACGTGGAGGGACAAGAGAGGCGGCTGTTGTTGTTGTTGCTGCTGTAGATTAGCGGCGAGGAGACGTTTGGAGCCACCACGTCGACGACTGCCCTGTTTGGTAAAGACACTCGGCTCGTTCTGCAGCTGGGCATTAATGTCCTGCTGATTCATGCAGGTGAAGGCCTTGAAGAAGCTCTTCCGGAAGTTCTCACTGAGAAAGGCATAGAGAATCGGGTTGACCGCCGAGTTGGAATAAACCAGAGCGCCGAGCAGCAGAAATATGAGTATCTCGAGACGGGAGAGATCACGCTGTGCCGGATTGGAGTTGATTAGCGCCAGCTGAGACATCCAGTGCGGCAGCCAACAGCAAATGTAGACTGTGATCACGGTCAACACTAGACGTGTAACCTTACGATGGGCTCGACGTTTCTCCTTGGACTTGGCCACGTGCTTGGGTCCCACCGAACGCAGCTTCCTGATGACCAGATAATAGAAGCTAAGAATGAAACACAGTGGCGTCGCAAAGCCCAAAAAGAAAGTGTAAAGGATAAAGGTGGTGCCCGAGTGCTTCTTATACGCATCCGGCCACATAATGTTGCACGAATAGTTGATGCCATCCTCCTGCTCCACGGTGCTGGCATAGAGCATAACCGGAAGCATCAATA
The DNA here is from genome assembly GCA_035042165.1 of Drosophila kuntzei. Taxonomy (NCBI): domain Eukaryota; kingdom Metazoa; phylum Arthropoda; class Insecta; order Diptera; family Drosophilidae; genus Drosophila; species Drosophila kuntzei. Next base: position 701,868 of record JAWNLU010001704.1, read on the forward strand.
TTGCCGATGTGCTCCATGCTAAGGCGGAGACCAGCTTGGCGATATGCAGAGTGCGATAACGTGGCGACGATATCGGATGACAGACAGCTATATATCGATCCGCAGACATGATCAGCAGAAAGATGGACGATGTGAACGATGTTATCGAGGTGCTCACCATATAAGCCTTGCACATGATCTCCCCAAATCGCCAGCTGCAAATGCGCATCGTATACAAGAGAAAAGGAATCCCGATGAGGAAACATTCATCTGCTATGGCCAAATTGAGTATATAAATGTTTGTCACCGTCTGCATCTTGGAGAACCTTAGAACCACATAGATGACCAGGGTATTTCCAAACAGACCCACTATACAAACGAGACTGTAGAGGACCAAAGTGAAAAGATCTGCAAGTGAATTTCGTGTTGCAATGCAATGTTGATACGTGGGCAGATCTGTGGTAAGCATCGAATTGCCTGTGGCAGATAAATACTCTCCCGACTGTGTGCTGTACAGGGTATCATTGGGGTAATATACATTTGTGCTATTGCTCAGTTCCAAATTCAATTGCGACTCTGTTGGGCTGCCACTGGCCAAATGTAGGCCTAGACTTAGTAGCCACATTTTGTATTGTTGGCTAAAATCTCTCTCTTTCTATATATTTATATTTTTCTCTCTCTCTTGTTGCCGTGTTAAATCCTAATTTGTGCTGTTGTTTTCACTTTGTCAAGCTCGTGGTCAGCATTTTGTCTGTTGTTTGACCTGCAAAATAATTGTAAATTGTAAATTGGCAAATTAACATTTTTGTTGAGTATAAAATTCATTTGGAAGCTTTGATTGGCTTCTCATTTGTTTATGGGAATTTAATTAAGTAATAGTTAATTCGTTAAAAGATTAAATTACATATAAATCTCAATTTAGAGTCTAACGAGATTAGAAATTCGGATTTCTTTTTATTTTTGTTTCTCTTTTCAGTTGGCTCGAGGTGAATTCCTTTAAACCTGTAGATTGCCAAGTCCGCTTCTCTTAAAAATTAATTCTACACATTTAAATATTTTTGTGTTTTTGGTTTGACCACTGGGTATTTGGCAGTCGATGTCTCTTCACGAAAACTCTCTTGATTGTTACAAATGTATTCAATTTCTTCAGCCACAGATCATTAGCAAAATATTGATGCCATAATAAGCTTTGACATTTGACTAATAGGAAATTGACTTCTTCAAAGTTTGACATTAAAACTTTTTCATCTTCAACTTTTCCAAGAAAATTTGTAAATAAATCATACTCAAGAGTCGATTGCACAAATAATACGCACAATTACTTTTCCGCAAACATACAAAATCACAATCAAAGAGAAGGAAAATTGTTGTGAGAAAATGCGATTTTGTAAAATTGGAATTAACATTTAAATTGAAATTTAATTACGCATACATTTGTCGGAAGAGAGGCAACATTGTGACTGCTTCACAAGAAACAAAATGCAACCGGCTTACTCTCATATACATATACTATGTATATAATGTACCTTTGTGGAAGTATCTGCGTATCTTTGCATAAGAACATCGCACAAATTATACAAATAACAGGGGAAATATGCATTTTCTCTGCATGCCTCACAGGCGTCAATACAAACAACATTTTGTGCATGCGGCACGTGTCGAGCTCAATATTTGTACAATATAACAAACATATGGACATATGGATTTATGCTTATATAAGTTGCATACAGATAAGTCGCTTAGAGTGTTGCACTGGGTATATTCCACACAGCTTGATTTGATATTGAGTTTTCCTATTTTATTCTATTACTCTTGAAAATTGCTCAAGTGTAAAGATTTTTTGTTCAAGCTTTAATTTGCTGCATATTTCACAATTTGAAAATATTGGAGTCTAGCTCAAAACAAAAGCTTTGTGTCTCTTACATGTGCTCCAACAATGGATACTTATTTTAAATTAAACTGGCTAACAGTGTAGGCAGTTTAATGCATAACACATAAATTACACAATATATTGGCAAGAACTAAAAATTCTAACATGTAGAGAATTCTGGCCCCTGTAAACTGTCGTTTAATGTTTCGATTATTTTCTGGCCATTATTTTTATATTTTCCAGTCAGTTAAGACAATTTCCATGAATAATAAATATATTTTAAGCAATGACTATTTAAAGTATTTGTATATATTTAGTTCTTTACTCTAACTAATTGACAGCATTACTTAAAGTTAGAAAAATTCCACCTCAATTCAATTCCCTTCAAAATATTTTTTTTAAGCTTTCTTAAGAAAAAGCAGATTATTGTTTCAGTAATTTCAGAAATAACAGGACGCTTGAGTGGAAAATGTTTTTTATGTATTTTGTACATTTTAAAGTTTACTTAAATTCTGATAAAGTTCTACAAAAATCAATAATTTGTTTATCTAGAGAATTTTCTTTCAACTATTGCAACTTTAATAATAATTATTCGTCGAATTGAGCTCAAATTTATTTGTTTTGACATATTGAGCTGAAGGGATTTTAGTTGTGAATTTAAACAGAAATATGCCTGTAAATTCATCGATACAATATTCCTTTTGTCCAAAGGGGTTTTCAATTCCCCATTCGTAAGCTCCTCTCAAATAGAAATCTGAGTATAAAATCGCCTGCAATCGATGATAGCTGCCATCAACGAGACACGATTTCAGTGGAATTCACATGAATGGAAAGGGGGGGAGGACGTGAGAATGTGTTATGAATTCTGATTGTGCAATCAATTAACGTCACGGTGGTGACGTGGGCATGAAATTAATATGAAGAGAAGGCTTGGACATGGCCTGAAGTTAAGCTGAGTATTTCGTAAGAATTATGAAATTATATTTGAAATTCGAGCATTGTTTGCTTATTTGTAGATTTAGTTATTTATAGATGAAAGCAAGGAAGACATACAAATTTAATAAAGCCAAGTTCTGTTAATGTACTGTCCCACAAATAAAATATGGGTCTTAAATAAAAACTTGCTTGTTATTATGCTCATTTCAATTTCAATAATTCTTAAGACAGCATTGCTTTAAATTCTATATTGAATCAAGTAGATTTAATTAATTTCATTGAATTCAATAAATATTTGTATAACTTAAGCCAAATTTCATTATTTTAGTATCTGAAATGGTAACTCACCCAATAAATTTAAATATTCCTTATTAAAAAGAAGTAGAAAATAACTTATTTACAAACGAATTTTAAAGATCATTTATTATTTAATGCGACAAGTATTTATAGTAATACTCCAATTGAAAATGTAGAGTATTTCGAAAATTGACATATGTCTGTCTGCTTTTAGTCATGTTCCATTTGTGTTGTGTGTGCTGGATGATTGTTATTGGTCTGACAGGTTTGTGACAGTGCCTTAACGGCTTTAGTTCTACACCTGTCTTCCCATTGTTGTTGATGTTGTTGTCGTTTTGGCAGCTATCATTTTGGTATCTGTTGAATGCTTTTTGGCTTTTATTGTGCTATCAAATGGCAAAGTGCGGGCAACGTCAACTGGAGCTGTTCCTCTTGTTGCAGCTGTCGTTGTTGCTGTAATTGTTGTTATCTGGGACCACAATTCAGGCGCAAATTGCAACAGCCAACAACAGGCTAAGGAAGGCGGGGGGAATGGTTGGAGAAGAGTGCAATGTCCACTGCAAGTTGCACTTGGGTTGCCATTTGAGAGGCAAATGGCACATGTGTTGCAGCAATGATTGCTGCAGTTTTTGAGCGGCAACTTCAAGTGGCAATTTTTGGTAGCTGAAGTAGAAATCTGCGACCAGAGGACAGCGGAAGGTGCGGAATTCCCTCTCCTCTCTCTCTGTCTCCTTGACAACTGCCCCAAATGCTGTCAACGTCGTTGTCGTCAGTTTTGTCCCTTGGTTGCATTTTGTGTGCGACGCTTATTAAAAATTTATGCACTTTATGAGACTTTGCGACAGATCTGCCCTGTCCCTCCCTCTTGGGCTGGATGATGTGCAGTTTGTGACCGGACATGAGCGAAGCTGCTGCTCCTGATGATGATGTGGCAAGAGGCTATAAAGCAGCTGTTTAGAGCTTGTGCGAATTTGCAACAAAGCTGCAGAAAAATCTAACACATAAGCTCAGTCAAGTGCTGTGTAAAAACTTGACTACATCACAGAAATTTCGATACTTGAATAATATTGATAGAAGCAAAGACCACAAACATTTACAAGTGCCATATGAGGTTTGATTTATTATCAGAATTGAAACAGTGGCACAAAACTACTCTCAATAATTGAAGAAACTTTGATTTGGTTTCTAATCGATACACATTGAAAGTTGCTTTAATTTTGCAGCACTTGATTGATTTGATTTATGGACCGCAGCAAGAGAACCTCAAAGTGTGCTCGTAATTAATTAAAAATGTTGTGTAAAACTTTGCGATTACAATTTCTGTACTTGAACTAGTCAAGATTCAAGGGAAGCATCATTGGCACATACTTGAAGCAACTTGAAACAAGTTGTTGTTGTTGTTGTTGTTGGTGCACGCGTGCGGATAATGCCACAAATTTACAGTAGTGTCCGTAGAGCAAGTTAAACAGTGTGGCAAAATGTATTGCATACAACAAGGCGCAGACCAAACAAACAAGAGGAGGGAGAGGAGGACGAGCGTGGCAGGCAACAGCTTGGCAAATGGTTAGTTGCCTATGTAGAATAGACGATGGTGCGGCATGCGAGGCGCATAATTTTTGGATAAACAACAAGTACAACAACAACATTAAGCAACACACAGGGAAAGCATGCAAATATGGCTAGCAAATTTGCATGGAAACCTTCAACTTTCTCTCTCTCTTTCTCTCTGTATCTCTCTCTCTCTCTCTCATTCGACAACCATCAGCCAGTCAACAAGCTGCGCCTCCTGTCAAGTGCACTTGGAATGGACCGTGTTTATGAAGTGTGCGCGCTCCACTGTAAAGTGCAACATAAACAATGCTCAATTCTCCCCTCTCTACCTATTCCTCACCCTCACCCTCTTTCTCATTTTCCCTTTCCCTCTGCCTGTCGCTGTTTGCCAAATGTTGACCGCACTTAATCTTTGCGACACTTTTGGTTCGGGCCATGTTCTTACCCCAGGTAGCCACTCAACTGGAGCTTTGATAAAAACACGAATTTTACAAGTTGTAAAGGACACTCCAGTCAGGAGAATACTGAAAACACTGAAAGCCTTTTGATCGCAAAACAATTGTTTAGTCAAATAATGAGTGTTCTGACAAACAGTTGCTGTCAATAGTATGTGCATATTGACATATATTTATTGAATACATAGTCTAGTGGATTTGGATACCCGCCAGCATTTGTTTTTCTATTTATTAAACATCATCTCTTTCAATTTCCTTATCTTCAGAAAATTCCTCAATAAACGGATTAGTCTTTCAAAGGAAATTTTCTATTTCCAGCTTTTTTTCATAATTTAGGAAACATAAATTTAGTTTTAAGCTTGTAATTTTTAAAAGAAAATCTTATGAAAGAGAAATATTTTTTATTTATATTTTAGATCTCGTTTTATCCTGAGGGATTTCGTAATTCTGATAATTACTATAATTGCACAAGAGATTACTATGTTATTATCCTATTAATTTATTTTTAAAAGATTTTGGGTTTGCAGCATTGCCATTTCTAAAATAAAATATATCTCTAGAAATAAGAAATCTTTTCAGACTACACTTAAGTTAAGTCGTTTTCTTGGTAACATAAATTCCAATAATACAAGTTTAGACTCTACTCAGTGTTAAAAACCCACATAGGGCATTGGTTAGTTGCTCATCCTGTCAGCTCAATTATGTGTGCACTTTTCTGTGTATAAGTGTGTGTGTTGAGCTTCTCGTATTTTTAGCCAAGTGCAGAATGCAACCAGCTCCAAGTTGTGCAACTACTGCGGTTCCATGACCATTACTCTGCCGGACTGCTCATTTTATTTATGTTGCCCTTCAACGACAACCAAAGGCTCTACTGTGACCCTTCCTCCCTTCTCACCCTCCTTCCCCATTTCAAGCCCACCCCAATTTATCATAGGCAGTGGCATTTGGCTTTTAACAGAAACATTTGCACACACATTTGCACCTTTTGTTGGCCAAGCGAAATGAAACCCAAATTTGGCCATAGAAAAATCACCCTTTGATGTGGTTCCATTGTTGCTGCTGTTGTGGGTTTTGTGGTTTCAACAGCAGACTAAAGTCCTATATCCTATGCATCCTCTATACTCCGGAACAATGAGCAGGTTCTATACCCACATTTTTGCATCTGCCATTCCAACTGCCTTGTGCATAACCTTCTAAAGTCAAGCTGTTGAAATTCAGTTTATGATTCTCAAACATGGTTTTAAAGTCACATTTTCTGTTAACCAATTCGTCACATATTTGACAACAAATTGAAAGTGGGCTCGTTCAGAAGAATTGCCTTTAAGGTGAATTTGTGAAGGTGTTGGATTTGATTCCTGAACTCATAGATTAGCTTGAACTGAAGGCAATGAATTTTATTTGAATTATAGTGTGCACACACAGGCAGATTGAATTGTGCAAATATTGTAAATAGTAAATATTGCATATAAACTATTAGGTTAGAAACAGAACTTGACCAAGCTATTTAACAGCCAGATATTCTGTTAAATAAAAATCTTCTAAAATGAGTTTAAAGGTAATAGAATTACATTTTTGTATCCCTTCGTCCCTTAGATGTGGAGTTTATTAATTAATTCCACCTTATTGCTCATTTACATTCTAAATGGAAATTAAAATATGGAATACATAAACATATTATTTTCATCTTAAAGCAAATCTCTCAATACCTCAGTCAATCATCTACTCATACGGATCATGAAGATTTTCATGTCAAGCTACAAAAGCAAATAGCTTTAGCACAGGTTCGTTTCAAGCCAATTATCGACAGCAGTATTAACAACAATAACGTGGTTAAAGCACAAATTTCGTGGCATTATTTAAGGCGCTTAGGAGCACACTTCCTCTTCCCCCCTGCAGTGCAATTTATGGACTGCTCGCTGTGTATGCGTTCCACACAAGGCAATTTGCATAAATTAGCACCAATATATTGCCACGCCCAATTCGACAAAATGGCCCGCCCCTGTCTGCTCGTTATGTTTATTGTGCGCTTTTGGACAACGTTCATTAGGAAGGGAAAACAAGAAATGGAGGAAATGTGAAGAGGGAGCATTGTACGCTTCGATAATTCTGCTTAAAAATTGTAACATAATTTTCGGGACTATTTGGAATAATTGAACTGTGCGCATTTGTTCCATATGCTGCACCACTTGCAAATGCACCATGTGCGTGGGCGTGGCACGGCGACAGGGGCGAATGCATCGTGTCCAATTGTTGCCACAATGCCAAAGCTTTTGTCATTCGCATAGTTTGCGTTTCCATTGTGGGATTATTGAGATGCATGATTTTTGGTCAGAATTGAATAGTTTGTTTCTATTATTGACATTGGTTGGTTTGTCCAATTTGTTTTAATATGTATTTATTATATTTGCCTATTTTTTGATCAAATTGTCAAAAATTTATAGGTATTTATTTGCGCCACATCAATCATATAATTTCACTATAATAAAAGTTAGCCAACTCATTTATTCTATATAAATATTTAATTCCTATTAAACATGAATCGATATATAGTATTACTCATACGCACCGTAGAACACAACAAGTGTCTAGAAGTAAGTGTCTTTTTCTTCCTCTTGATTCTCTAAAAGGACCTGCTCTTTATTTAAAGAACTCGAGTTTTATTTCCAAGTATTTCTTTCTTCTGGTATAGTCTGATTTCTGCATAAATTATACGCCCTGTGGAACATTAGATTACAGCTGATCTTTGTGTTTATTTTTCTGTTTATACAAATATTCTAATTTGCTTTTCGTTTTAAATGGAGCTATCCTTTTGTTGGGTCTTCGTATTGCTTTGCTCTGCATCAATCATACGCACTGTGGCCACTTTTGTGCTGATCTCTCTCTCCTTCCCTCCCTTCTTTGCTGACTACTCAAAGGACTTGTTTTACTTTCCGTTTCAATGGAAATGGTTTTATTTTTTTCAGTTAAGCTTCCATTTACCTGTGTGTAAATAACGCTTCAGGAGTCATTATCAGCAAGGGGAGTTCAAGTAGATAACAAATTGTCAGCACGTGGCGCCACGTGCTTTGACGCGTTGCCAAGCAAGTTGGTGAGTCAGTCAGTCAGTCAGTGAGTGAGTGCGTCAGACTGTCAATCATTTCAATCAGTTGCGCTTTGTAGATATTTACAGCAGATTCAAGAAGCATAAAAATAAATAAACAGAACAAAAAACAAAAATCAAAAACAAATCATGCGGCAGGCAAAAGCAAATTGCCCGGTTGGAAAGTCGAAAGTCGTTTGCTGCTGCAATTAGAAACATGAATGGCCAATTAATAATTATTGAATAGTTGTTGTTGCTTTAGCTGCTGTTGTTGTTGTTGTTGTTCAATGGCACTTGATCGTCAATGTTTGCATGCAGCCATCTGTGTTATTTATTCATTCAATTATGATAGTTTGCCGAGTTTGTATACTCAACAATAATCGGTGTGGCCTAAAGGGTAGTTTACGGTCTGGCAACAACAATGTTAAGTGATTTTTCAAGTTGATTCTTAGTCGCATCAGAATCTTTAGCTAAATATACATACTTGCAAACTTTAACGTCTATTTCATCAGTATGTTATTTACTATATTGGCTTAGACTTAACTTACCGATAAATAAAAGAGCTTCTGTTATGTTTTTGTTCGGGCTTGCAAGGATGTTTTTCCAATCAACTTTTCAATTTGAATGTTTGAAAATTTTAATTAATTTTTTTTTTGTTATTGCAGCTATTTGTTATTGTTATTGTGTTTATCACATTGCCCATTGAAGTGTTATTTTTTCTTTTTTCAATATTTGCAGCCATGAACCTCCCTCTTCTCATATTTGTTGTTCCATTAATTTCATGAGTTCATTTAAGCAGAAGCAATGAAAATATGATGTACTCGTACATTGCCAATTTAAATTGATTGCTCTTCAGTGGCTAGGAGAAGAGAGCTAAGTGGAAATTGGCCGAGATGGGGATGAGATTAGTCAGGCAATGGCGCTAAACCAGGCCAGACAATCCCCAGGGGGGCCTTGACGCCTGTATACATACTCGTATCTATGTAAGTACTTATCAATGATGTATTGACGCTCAATTAACACTAAATCATGCCGTTAATTAATTGATATTTTCTCTTTGCAGCCCCCATAACTCTTATACCATATATCTGATATACATAATTGTGTGAGTACTTTTTCGATACTCTGTAAATGCTAATGTTTAGCTAATGGGTATAACAACGTAACCAGATTAATGTAGACATTTCCGGTTTTGTTTTTTATTAGCATTTATTAGAATATATGTATCCTTTGAATGATATTAGTATACGGGGTATCCTTTAGTCAATCAGTTTTTCAATTCGTTCTATAGTGAAAGTCCAATCAATAACCTCCAGGTTGGGGTTGCCGGTTCAGCATTTCAGTTACTTAGCAAGGGGTGTTCTTGTCACATCCGTTTGTTTCATGGGGCAATCGTTCATTTCGTCATTGGGTCGCTAATTGAATTGCGAAATCGAATCGGAAGCAGAACGAAATGGATCCAATGACTCATAGGGTAAACTTAGAGAGTATGTCTAGAATATTTTATATGGTAATTAATCGAGTTCGAGTCCCGTGGGATTATATGTCGAGTTTAATACTGTCTAATTTTTTGAAAGTTGGTTGATCTGTCCTTTAATTTGATTGATTGGTTAATTTGTAATTTAGTTAATATTGGTTGTGTGTATTTCGGCAAATAATCCGTATGAATAAAACTCTTTGTATAAATAGAGTGACAGATTGATTGACAATCAACGCAGAGTCCATTTCGCAAAACGTAGTTGAATAATGTGAAGTACTTAAGTATTGAAGGTATTGAAATTTTAGTCGGCCAAGGCGGAAATCTGGGTATTGAGTATTTTTTAAAATCAAGTTCTTAGATGTATGCTAAAAATGAATCGTCACATATAGACGGGGGCTGTTCTAGATTGTATTATAACAATTCGAATTCAAACTCACTCTTAAAACTTTTTTTATAAAATTAATAGTAATTATAATCCCCCTTAATATTAATGATTATATGGGCTTGAAAATTCAAGCATTGAGGTCAAGTATACGAGGTATTGTAAATTCATACACCCCAATCCAACATTGTTTATTATTATTCATTATTAATAATAAGGGATTGCTCTTGTTAGATATTTTCAATAGATAGATAACGATTACTATATGCCCTCAGACTATTTATTATCATGCTTTTGTTGTCCTTTTGTTCATTATGTTAATATTTTTTTACAATTCTGTTTTGTGGCTAACACTAGCTGATTTTTTTTTTGTTGATTTTTCCTTTGTTGTCGTTGCTTCTCTTTTGTCGTCATTAACGTCAGCCTGGCGTTGTTTAATTTGGACATTAATCATAGTGACGTGGGCGGGAGCTGAAGGAGAAGGGGAACTCCAAGCGTAACTAGATACAGATGCAACGTGCAACAATGGGGGGTGGTCTAAAATGCCTGGCGAAAACTTGATGAAAAAGTTGTGGCAAGTTTTGAGAATAAAAAAATGAAAACATAGTTAAACTTATTGTTGTTCACAATAGGAGGATATATAGAGAGAGGAGATATAGGAGATAAAGTGCACACGGTTTTCCTGTTTTAATATTGTCTTTAAAATAATTCCATCTGTCACTCATGGGTCTGAAATTGCCAAAACGTGTACAACAATTGTCGTTCAATATTTGGATATCGTTTCGAAATAGATTTTAGAAACCGAACAGACTTAAATACATTTTTTTTATATTAATACAACTTTAAATTCAAAAGCTCTAATGCTGTGACTTTTTCTTCAAAATTCTCTCTCTCAGCGCTGATTTTAGCCCAATATCTTAACTGCTCTGCCAGAGATTTCATGAAATTTATCTCAATTTTTTACTTACCATTTTTCTGTTTTCTACTTCTTAGCTATATTACTTTTTAGCTATATTTCTCTTAGCACTTTTAAGGCAAGTTTGTTTACTTTCATTTTAGTTTGCTTTCTTACTTCTGTGGACTTTTATGAGCAGTTTGTTGACACTTTAACACCACACAGCAGTATCTAACACCTGCTGGCATATTTGTGTTCCCTCCCCTCCTGCCCTCCTGCTCTCCTGTTCTATCCTACCAGTTTGTTATTAATTGGCAATACTGCTATCAGTTGGGTTGGTTGTGTGCTGATTTCTCATTACATTCCATTACTTCTGATTGCTTGTACATCGTCTATCATCATGTGGGAGTCTTGCGGTCTGGATGATTCATTCGCTCATTAGTTTTGTAGGCCAACTACTGTCGGCCATGAGAGTTCACGGCTGCATTTCATTATGCACAGTCAATCTCAATTCTCTTTAATTCTGCATCCTTTCGGCCTTTATTCGAGTATGCATTATCGCAGTGACTGCATTTCAATTCTCATTTACGACCCAAAACAAATTGAAGCAGCTCGAAATGCTTATCTTAACTCAAGTAGAGTATCATTGGCAATGCCAACTACCAACTTCCAGATACCACTTGATACTTGCTCCTTGCCTCATTTGAATCTCTCGTTTATAGCTCGGTTTAAAGGTCTCCTCGTAATTAATTGCAAAAGTTTTGTGCTATGGGGGGAAATTGTTGAAAGTTTTCATCAGCTTTGAATATCTCATTAAGTGCTTAAAGGGAGCAGCCGTTAAATAAGTGATGACTACCCAAAGTCCTGATTTGCCAATTATCACGAATAAGCACTTAAATAGTTCTCATTATTGAACTATAATTTATTTATGAATAAAATCACATTTATTCATTCAATTGCTTTCGATTTCTATTTCCTTACTTTAAATATCAATAAAATCGTCAAACGGTTTTATTTTAATAAATTTTGAACAAAATCTTTAATATTAATACGGATACATTTTATCTGGACATCGGGATTTCATAGTATATTCTCTATGAAAAAATTTCCCACATTTTTATTCTGTCAATAGTAATATTAGTTCATTATCCCTCTTATTTTTTTAAAGTATTTTGGTAATATATTTTATTTCCCATTCTTGTTTTTTTTTCCTGTTTTTTATTTGATATTTGTTTTCAACTATGACAATTGTTTAACACTTCTTTCAGTATTTCTTTTCGAACCCATCGTATTCTTTCACCAATCTGTCTCTTTGGCGTGAAAGGAAGTTGTGTCACTCTATTTCTTGTCTCCGATTGTTTGACTATTGTTGACGTGAGGGTGGAAAGGAGGTAGGAGGTATGCACGTTAAGTCATGCATTTACTTCTACTCTGTGCCGTACATAAACTTTCCAGTTGCCCCTCGGATCACAGCTTTCAGTTGCTTTACCGTTTTTAGGGAAAAGTTGTAGAATTATACCAAAATCTTCAACATATTAAAAGGTGACTATGAATTATATTTATATTTTGTTTACGGTGATAAGCCGATAAACAATTTCAACAAAATAAAGTTATGCCTTTTATATTTTTTTTAACAAGTTTTATACAGTTTTTGTTTTAAATATATTTCTCATCAAATTCAAATTGCTTTTGATGGAACTCGTTCACATTAATAAAATGGAAGAGTACTTGGTCTTCGGCATAGCAATGTTTTATTTGTTATTGGTTTTGTTTTTCGTGCTGGCGCCGATTTTGCCTTTGTCTTTTACTTTTTATCACTTCATTTGCACTGAAATGTCAATGTCTTTTGCTTCTTGTGTCATGTCCTAAGTCGTCCTGTGTATGTCCTGACTCAAAAAGCGTAACCGAATGGCAGCCAGTCAGCCGTACAGGAAGGAAACAGTTTGGCGGACAAAAAAGCAATGGTGGGTGGTTGAGGGTCGATTCGACTGAGTGGAGATCCTGCCTGACGTTGAAAGGAATCTGTCTGACAAATTACATGCGTAGCAGCTGCTGATTGCTTCGTTTGCTTCTGACCCGCTTTTTTGTTTTTGTTACTGTCTGTTGCCAAAGTCAGGATCTGCAGGTTTCGAAGAAGAATTTCTCTACAAAAAGATGATGATACTTTTACGATTCTAGAGTCCATCAACTCAAGTTCAATACCTTCTGCTCAGATTTAGTATAACCCGGAGATAACTTTAATTTTTTCCCTCCACATGCAACAGTTATAAATTGCTGCTAATACAAATTGCTGCTGATAAATTCCAATGAAGAGAACCCATTCAAAATGTCATTTGTTTTATATGGTCAATCCTTCAGCGAAAAGATTTAAATGTATCTAATACTTACCATTCTTAGGCGACTACAGCTGCTGCCTTGGGAAAAAGCCCATCGCCGGCTTGGGATGCGGTTGGCATCTGAACAATTCACAAATCGCACGCACTTTTCTTTTTGAGGTTCTCTAAATATTTGGCAAACGATAAAGTTTTTTTTTTTTTTTTTGGGAATTCTTGAATTTACCGAATTTTTTTCTGTTATTTTTCACTGTCTAAAATATTTGTGCTGCTGCCTGCAAAAATTATTTGTTTATTTGCGCTGCGTTTTGCTAATTTGTATTACGCGCTGCCAGCGTCGCAGTCGGCAATCGGCAGACGTCGTTCTGTTGCTTTTGGGCGCTGCGTTGCGCTCGGATCGATGCTGCGATGCTGCCAATGCCAACTGCACGTTTCAGCTTTGTTTTGCATACTGCGCGCCGCAGTTGCCGGCGAATGTTGTTGTGGTGCATGTGACGCCCCCGAATGCAGAGCTCTGCTGCCCGAGGTAAGTTCGTGCTTGCTCGGCAAATTGGCCCCATGTGTGTGTGTATGTGTGTGCGTATGCTGTTGCTACTGCTTGCATGGCACACATTGCAATTTTCACTGAGAGAAATAATCAACTAACTGCCTAACTGCATTACAGCTGGCAAGGTGTGAGATCTCATTGAACTTAAAAGTAAGCAGTGCAATGATTTGCAATGCGTATTTGTTGCTTACTTTCATTCCCTGATTGGTTACTACTCTCGAGATTTTATTCTTATTTATTGTATCTATTTTCTCAGTGTAGTCATATGCTAGCCACTCTCTTGTTTTTGTCGCTCTCTTATACTAATTTGCTTCTTATACATATAAGCACAACTTGCCGGCAAACTTTCACTTTCGCTTGCAAATTGACTGTTAATGTTAAGCTTAACAGTGTTCTGTTAACCTCAGCAGTACTGTTAGTTTTGTGGGCCATTTGTTGATTGCACACTGATTAGCTATCAACTGATTAGATTTAAATACATATTCGCATAAGTTGATTGCAAACTGCTTTGACTCTTTTTCGTTTGATTGGAGCTTATATTATATATTCACATATTCTACACATATTCATATTTGAGCACATCAATATACAATATATCATTTGTGATAAATCCTTTCATAATTGCGAAATCTTATATATTCATAGTTTTCGAATAACGTATTTTATAAGTTTCGTGTTTAATTAAGATAAGTCTTTAGGGAACATAAAAAACATTTTAAGAATTTCGTTTCAAAGTCATTAAAGAATATGCCATTTTTTCACAGTTGCAAATTGCGATAATTTTTATGTGCTAAAGGGTTTTTCTAGCACTGAACTAAAAGTTGGACAGAAGGAGACCGAAGCACAAAAAATATCAAAGAAATGCTGTGACAAACAACAACAGCTATAGTGAGATGAAAAAAGAAAATAGAGAAAGAGGAGTGAAAATATGGCAACTGTCGTTTGAGTTACGCCTTAGTTCGCCTTTTGAGGAAAACTTTTAATCCTTCTGCTTGAACTTCCGCCACTTTTTGCCTGTTCGGAGCTTGGTATATTTGTTATTCCATTTTTTTTTTTACTATTCCGAAAGCCTTTAACACTGACACTGAAAAGTGCTTAAACTGTACTGCCAACTCAACGCTCAACGGACTCAGAGATGTTTGTTGTGTTTACTCAAAAGGATTCAGAAAAAAGCCTTGGGCTCGACTGAACCCGTTTTGGTCTTGCTCCGATTTGGCCACGTTCCAGTGAAATTAGAAACTTTAATTGAATAACAGTCGCAACTGGTTTGGCAACTGTTTTCAAGGCAAATTAAATTGAAAATGTTTTCATTTTCCTTCCGCAAATTTGCTAAATGCTTTTTATTTCTATTGAGTTGTAGAATATGTTTGACCCTTTCACATTTCTCTATTTGATCTATTTGGCCATTTTCTATTTTATCAATGTGTGTGTTCCTACAATACTAATTAAAGCATTGCAAAACACTGTCGGTTTTTATACCCTGTGCCCATAAGAATTGGACAAAAATTGGTATAATGGTTTCGTCGCAATGTATGTGACTTCAAAATGGGTATGTTGCTGGATAAAATTTCAATATGTCATAAAATTAATAAAACTAAGACAGTTTCTAAACGTAATGTCGGTTTTATTAAAATTTGTACTCATATAAATTTGGTTAATTTGGGGAAATATAAATTGGTTAGCAAATTTCTATTATTTTTATTAAACATTTTTTTGATAACTTTGCACTGCCATAACTTTGTCAAATCTCGATCAATAAATTAGTTCTGCATTTAAATTTGAACCATTTTGAAAGTTTTTGAAAATTCGAATTTTTTTTCGAAAATTTACAGTGTTACCCCATTCGCTTTTTTGGTTTCTTTTTTTCGAAAAATTTGAAATTAAACAAAATTTAAATGCAGAACGAATTTAGAGGTAAAATTGATTGAGTTTTGACAGTTATGGCAGCTCGAAATTATTAAAAACCAGCAAAATCAAAATCGAAATTTTCCAACCAAATGAACAAAATTTATATGAGGTCAAATTATAATAAAATCGACAATACACTGGACCATTCCAGTAACCAGATAACAGGCTAATAAGAGCTTTAATTATTTTTCTATGTGAAACAATGAATAACGCTTCTTATTTTGAGTCTAGCGGCTTTAGGATATAATCAAACTCGGACAGCATACAGGTGTGATATACAGTCACCAATAGGCACGATCCATAACCATCATAGACATCAAGCAGTGGCTTCCCCTCCATAACGACGATCATATTTCGGAACACCACCGGCGACAATTTTTTATATACTCAATTTAAATTAAATGTATTAATCTCATTTATTAACATTAGTATTTATTTATTATCCTAAAATGTTGTTAATTTTCCACATTAGAAGATAAGCACAAAAGTTATATATCAATGTTACTCCTTAAGCCTAAAAATGGCAACATAGTTTTAGATTAATAGCGTAAAAGAAATAAAATGAAATACTTTTCTGAATTATGCAATTTAAGTTTAATGCTTATATTAAAATAATGTACTTATATTCTTCATATATGAAAAGATAGGCATTGAAATTGTATTTCAAGGCTACTCCTTAAGACTAAAATGGACAAAATTGTTTAGATTTATTTATTTATTTATTCACGACTAAAAGCAGTCGGCAAAAAGACAATTAAGTGTTACAAAATTAAAATACAAATAAACAAAAAAATTATATTAACAAATAAATTAATATTAAGTTTGAATTAAAAACTGAAACGAAAAAAAATTAGGTCTGGGGTATTAAAAATAAAAAACTAAAAACCCAAAAGATGAATATGAAAATTTAATAATTACAAAAACAAATAATAATTACAAAACAAACAAATATTTAATACTTGTGTACTTTTAATCATGACTTTTATATTTAATGCTTATGTTGCACTTACATTCTTCTGATAGAAATTATTTGTACTTTTATACTCTTAATTATTAATTTTATATTTAATGCTAATATTCAAATATTTTATCTTAATTCTTCATATATTAAAAAATATGCATAGAAATTATATACTAATGTAACTTATTAAGGATAGGATTTTAAGAATAAAATGAATTTAAAATTAAAACATTAAACTATTCTTCTTATTTACGGAAAGGGCTTTATTTTCAGATGGGGAAACAAAATTTCAGGATCTAACTAAAGGAAACTCAAAAAGTAAACTTTATTGATGTCATTTTGCAATTGAGCTAAAATGTTAATTTAAAAAAAATGTTAATTGAGTGAAAATGTTATTTGAGTGAAAATGTTAATTGAGTGAAACTGTTAATTGAGTGAAAATGTTATTTGAGTGAAACTGTTAATTGAGTGAAAATGTTATTTGAGTGAAACTGTTAATTGAGTGAAAATGTTAACTGGGTAAAAATGTTAATTGAGTGAGAATGTTGAAATTGAGCGAAAAACATGACCTTGAAATTCTGCTGCTCGAATGAAATATCCACCTACTGCTGATTTCTGTTCGCCTGGTATTTTTACAGAATTTCCGGTTCAAGCGAGCCGTTGCAAGTTCACATTCATGGACGCATACATACACACGTACATCAATCTATAATCCCTAGAAAAGCCAAAATACCAGCTAAAATACCAGGCGCGCAGAAATGAGCAGAAAGCAAATAAACTTTTTTGCGCCATAGTAAAAATATGACCTTGAATTTTTCTTCTGCTCAAATGAAAAATTCGCCTGCTGCTGATTTCTGTTCGCCTGGTATTTTTTCAGAATTTCAGGTTGCAAGCTCACATTCATCGACGCATACTTACACACGTACATCAATCTGTAATCCCTAGATAAGAAAAATACCAGGCGAACAGAAATGAGTAGAAAGCAACCAAATTTAATTCCCATCATATTTTAATTGAGTGAAAATATGACCTTGAGTTGCTGAGCTGAGTGAAATTCTTTGAGCGACAGGGTAAATTTAAATTTTTTGCTTTAACGACCTACTGTAATTTCTGTTCGCCTGGTATTTTTTGAGATTCCATTAGTTAGTTCCTGAAATTGATTCCCCATCTGAAAAAAAAGCCCTTTCCGTAAATAAGAAGAATAGTTTAATATTTAAATTTTAAATTCATTTTATTCTTAAAATCCTATCCTTAAGAATTAACATTGGAATATAATTTCTATGCTTATCTTTTGATATATGAAGAAAAAAGATAGAATATTTTAATATTAGCATTAAATATAAAATTAATAATTAAAAGTGTAAAAGTGTAAAAGTACATATAATTTCTATATGAAGAATATAAGTGAAATATTTTAATATAAGCATTAAATATAAAAGTCATTTTCAAAAGTACAGTTTTTTAAGTTCTTTTTTGTAATTATTAAATCTTCATATTAATCTATTGATTTTTTCTGGGCTTTCAGTTATTTATTTTTTATACCCCAGTACTGAACTTTCCTCTGTTTCAGTTTTTAAGTCAAACTTAATATTCATATAATTTTTAATATAATTTTTAGTACATTTTTATTTTAAATTTCTTTTAGTCGTGTATAGTTAAATAAATAAATCTTAACATTTTGGTCATTTTAGTCTTAAGTAGTAACATTGATATATAACTTTTGTACTTATGATGGAAGATACTGCTTTGATGTCTATGATGGTTATGCATCGGGCCCATTGGTGACTGTATTTCACACCTGTATGCTGGCCGAGTTTGATTATACCCTAAAGCCGCTAGAGTCATTCCCTGTGGACCAAAATAAGAAGCGTTATTCATTGTTTTACATAAAAAAATAATTAAAGCTCTTATTAGCCTGTTATCTGGTTACTGGAATGGTCCAGTGTAATGTCGATTTTATTATAATTTGACATCATATAAATTTTGTTCATTTGGTTTGAAAATTTCGATTATTTTGATTTTACTGATTTTTAATAACTTCGAACTGCCATAACTGTGTCAAAACTCAATTAATTTTCATGCGCAATGTAAATTTGGGCATGAATTTACCTCTAAATTCGTTTTGCATTTAAATTTTCAATTTCAAATTCGAAATTTTTCGAACAAAAAACAAAAAAGCGAAAGGGGTAACACTGTAAATTTTCGAAAAAAATCGAATTTTGAAAAACTTTTAAAATGAACCAAATTTAAATGCAGAACTAATTTAGAGGTAAAATCATGATCAAATTTACATTGCTCATGGAAATTGATTGAGTTTTGAGTTATGGCAGTTCAAAGTTATTAAAAATTACGAATTATTATTTTTATTTTAATCTTAGTTAGCGACATAAGACACAAGCACTATTTACAATTTATAAAACATAAATCATTATGAAACATACATTAAATATTCACATGCTGCTGATTTTAGTTCGGCTGTTCATAAGAGTTTTGCCATATTCTGCAGGAAATAAAGATAAATGAAATATTTACCGTTTATTTAAAATTAAGTTATACTTTATTTAAATTATTTGAAATGCCACCACAAATCAGAGAGATTAGGAGAGAGAGAACACAACAGAAAGATTTGAAAAAGACTGGGTAAATGTTTGACTCCAAAAAGTTTGTTGATAATTCCTAAAACTTATGCGTGGTTTTTAAGGCGTCTGGGAATGCAGACAAGGGCTTTTCAGAGACGTCACAATTTGAGACATATGAGATACAGTTTTTCCTTTGATTTCAGCTGGATGTGGCATTTACAAAGTTTTCAACAACTTTTCTGATAAATTCACTTTACAAACTGTTTGGTTTAGCCCCCCCACGACAAAGTTGTCGTTGTCGTTTTAGATATTTGCATTTACCTCCCATAAATACGATTGAAAAATAATAAACTGAAAAATTTAGAATAACAATTCTAATGACTTGCTTTCCATATGCAAATAACAGATTTAATTGCATTTGACTGACCACCTAATTGAAAGTCAGCGGACAGGTTTTTGGTCCTCCTAATGGGCTGACAAAAACGTGAAAATTGAATAATGCTAAAATGTATTCTCTTAATAGATTGTAAACGATTATGCTAAAAAGATTATTAATGTGGCAATTGTAAGCTCTAGTATATGTATTTATGCTATATTTTAATTATTTTTACACTTCTCGTTGTCGTTGTCACATGAAAAATGTATATTCCGCCCATTGGATATAAAAACAAGAGGGAATATATACATTTTATACTTTCGAAGATCAAATACTCTCGCCGATTTTATAAAAAGCAACTATATATTCATTTTCTGTTACTTGACAACGAGATTTTGAGCTAGATTTTGGCAACCCAATTCAACTAATATTTACTATAATTTTTTGTGATCCCCTAAAAGCATACAAATTTTTTAAAGCAATAAATAATTTTCAATATCGATAAATGAAAAAAAAATAATCTGCTCTTATTAAAAATTGTACAAGAAAATTAGATCTTATTATTATTTGCATTTCGTAAAATATCAGTAAAAAAAAAAGATTTTTTATACTAAAAATCAGTTTTTAACCGATAGTTTTAATGACATAGTGTTCAGATCGAGATACTGACAACAAAATTAATAGAGTATACAAAAACAAATAAATATATGTACTAATATATTTCCAAAATATAAGTGTACATACATTAATGTTTACTATAAATTATGAGGGAGAATACTTAATTATAGACTGTAGTCGCACTCAAACTCATAGTCGTACATTAATTAATAGTTGGCTCGACATGAAAAATGCATGTCGTTTCGTACATATGTATTTAGTAGGTGTTTAGTTGAACACACGACATTTATGTCAACAGTAAATAATTGAGTCGTGCACATTTTATAAATATCGAAAATTATGCTAAATTATAATTTGCATAATAATTAATTGGACGTAAGGGCGTAATTGAATGCCGGGAATTTGATTTTCTGAGTGTGATAAAAATATGAAACCACACTGAGAGTTTTAGTGGTTGAGTCTGTTGGCTGCCAATCAAAAAATGCGTGAAGTTGTCTCGATGTCGCTAGCTGCAACTGCAACTGCAGCATGTGAGTGGGACATGAGTGTGAATATGAGAATGAGTATGAGTATGAGTTTGAATCTTAGATGGATGTGTGTATTCAGCCTTTGCCGTTGGCTGTCAAAAGTGATTGACATGAACAAGTGAATGCTTCTCTCAGCTCTGCAAGCTGCCAAATGAATGTTGACCGAAATGCGGCTACATGAGGCCAGGGGGGTTAGAAGGGGGATAGACATAAACCCAGCCCGCCCACCCGGGAACCATAGAGAGCACGTCAAGTGATTTGCATTTGCCCGTTCACATGCATCTCACTTTCGTCTTTTGGGGGCGGTTCATTGGACTGCCTCTGTTCTCGAATGCGTAGTGTGGTGCGGTGTGGTACTGTATGGTGTTGTGTGGTGTTATGTGGTGCTGTGTGTGGTTTGGTCAGGTCTAGTGACCCGGCTGTCCCAGCACTTTGCGTTTTTATTTAAGTGCCTGTGGATATGTGGGCTGTGTCCCCACCATGAGCAAATATTAAATTCTTGTTTGCATTGAGGTCTGGCATTCCCTGAGCTATTTTTCTCTATCTATGCATATAGTAAAAATTCATCCAGTTCAAGAATGATGAGTCATGCCACATAAATCACCAAAAACTCACTTGTCAATATTTATTTTATTTCACATTTCTTAAAGCAAACAGAGCGTGAATGACAGTGTCATTGGCCTGCCTCTTATATCAGCTTATAGAGAGTAGCAGATTTCTAGGAAATTCTTGCGAATTGATTGTGTCAAACGGAGTAGAATACGATTCCACTTGAAGCGATAACTACTGTAGCTTCTGCACAATTTCCTAAGCGGCACTGGGAAGGGGAACTGATTGCTTGTTCGATTGCATAAATCGCAAGTTGAGCATGTTAAGCGGTTTATACTCTAATGTGTGAGGCATTCGTTTCAATCACTTCAAATGTCAAGCTAATGGTAAAACAGATTCGGATACTTTATTTATTTATTTATTCACGACTAAAAGCAGTCGCCAAAAGGAAAATTAAGTGTAAGAAAAAAATGAAAATACAATTTAAATAAAAAATGATATTAAAATTAACAATTAAATTACAAATAAATTTAAATTAAAAGCTTAAACGAAAAATATGATTAAGTCTGGGGTATCCAAAATTAATAATTGATCGAAAATTTGTTGCAAGGATTGGGGAAAACCCAGAAAAATCCAATCAGATCAAAATGAAAATATAAGTTAAGAAATCAACCAAGTGGAATTCTCTTCCTTGCCAATTTTAAATACGTGACTGTAGTCATAATCCACAATGCATCATTGCAATAACATCTTAAAGCTGCACTCTCTGGAGGAAGTTCTTCTTTTTTGCATCTTTCCTCGACCTCAATCTCTCCTGCCTGACATAAATTGTACGCCAACGCTCTTGGAATATGCCAAGCGTTGCAGTTGAACCCTGCAGCCCCAACAATTGCGGCAGGGTTGCCACCTAAACCCCAAAAACCTCTGCCAAACTCGCATGCACTTAAAAATTCATTTGCTTTGGTTGTGTGTGTGGGTGTGCTTGAAAATTTGTTGAGGGGGGGCAGATAAGTATGACAAACTTTTTCATAATTTCGTGTCAAGTTAAAGTTTGAAGCTCTCTCTTATCACAGCACATGAGTTAAAGTATACACCCTCTCTCTCTTTCTCTCTAACTTTAGTTTCTACTCTTTCTCTGATAAAAAGTCTTAGAATTGCCATCATCAGTTAAGGTTCTTAAAAGAGTATCCAACATTTCATCTACTGTAGAGTGTTTTCTGTTTTCCGCAATAATATTAAATTTTGTTTAAATTGTAAATATTTTTCTCAGGTTATTTTCTGCTGCTCTAAAAGTAAATATTATTGGCAGAAATTCAAGAAGTATGAAATATAAATATTATAAATAATATAAATATAGATTATAAATTCACAAATTGTAATAGAGTATGCAGGTTTCGGTGCTTACGCATAACTTTTACTCGTTTTTGTTTATTGCACACTAAAGCTTTTCCACACTTTGCACTGCATACTTTTGGGCTTTGGAATGAAATCACGCATACGCCGTGTACGCCATTGAACCTTGAACTTTTGCGGGCAGTCTCTCAATGAATTTCGTATGAATTTTATGAGCTGCCAGCAGATTGTTAATTGCTCCTAATGCGAATGCTTAGCCAAGCGTAACTCAAGCACCTCCGTCCGAGTCCCAGACTCAGACTCAGACCCAGTTTAAGTCCGATGTTCGAGCCGTGTTGTTATGACCCGCCCAACTGGCAACGTCCAACGACAGACACATGTCAAATATTTCGGATAACGACTTTCCGTAAGCCTTGTCCGCTCCAAGGCATTATAATTGAGCGCTTTATGATTCCCTCTTCCCGCTTTGGGTTCATTTGACTGTTCGGCGACGCACGCGTCTGGTTTTTGTGGTTGTGGCTTTTCCGTGCAATTAGAATAGCATTTTTATTCTTCATTTTTTGCGTCCACTTTTTTATTACATTTTGTTGCTTTTTGGACATGTTTTTTAATGAGCATTAGCATTTATGCACTGTGCATCATTTTAGCTTGGCATTTTGCGGCTGTGGTTGCTTTGCATGACAAGGTGACAAAGTGACAGACTGTCAGACAGACATACAGAAAGGCAGACTGAAAGACCAACAAGCTGACTTTATCTGCATCAAGTTTTATAGATTGTTTCGTTGGCCTTAAAATGTGAAGGTTGAAATTCGTGAAAATGTAATGAGTGGCATTTTAATACAGAGCATGTAATGAAGTGGTGTTTAGGAAAGTCTAAAGTAGACTTTGTACAACAAGTACAAATTTTGATAATAACAAATATTTAATGTTAATGATGCAACGCAACACTCCTTAATATTTAAAATTTGAATGGACACAGGATATAAAAGAATGTAATTCAAAGAGCGACATTTTAATAAATACGGATTTTTATCGAAAAATTTTTAAGGGCTTAAAGTAATTAAAAAAAAATTCTAAAACAGAAATGAACTTTTTGTAATTTCAACTCAATTCGCATTCAGTTTAACAAACTAAAGTAGCTACTGAGAAAACCGATAAATGTAATATATATATAAAGTAATGCAATTCCAATTAAGCTAAACACGGTCTCTAAAACGGGCAAAGAGAAACATCAATGAATGCATTTTAAGTCGCTTTTATATGCAAAGGTCGACTAATTAGAGCAGAGAAAACTATGACTCTTAGTTTCGACAACTACTACATAAAATGGGTGTGTCCTGTGTGTGTTTTCATTTCCATTTCCTTGCCAGAGGGCGAAAGAGAGAGGAAAAGGGGGAGACAGGTGGCAGCCTGTGCACAAAGTGTGTAAATTTTATGAAATGCCATGAAAAGCGACTGCAACCTTTAATAAGAATAACAACAACAATAACAACGCACTTGCTGACGCTGAGGAATTACGCGCAACAAACATGCCATGCGTGTGTGTGTGTGTGTGTTGTGTGTGTGTGTGTTGTGTGAGTGTGTGGCCAAAGTGTGGACCGACATTGACAAATGATGCCCGCCATGTGGAGCACACGGTGCAGGATAGAACTTTGTCGCGGCAGGACAATGCCGGTCTGTACTCTGCTGATGGCGATATGGTCAGCATGTGTCGCATATTTGTGGGTTCACTAGGTCACATATACAAACATACATACATATATGCGGCACAAAGTGCAACGACCAACTGGGCAATGCAAAGAATAACAATAGTTGCAAGTTCGGCACGACAAAGGCGAAAAACTTGCAGCTGCATTTTATGGCTATGAAAAAATACTCATATTTGCAGTTGGGCAAAACTTACTTTGGCAGTATACAGGGTGTTCCAAGTAAACAGTTCAACACTAAATATTATATAAATTATAATGAAAAGTAAAAATCTTTCTCTTAGTTGCACACCCTGTATGTTCAATCATGTGTCTAGCATATATTAACTTAACACGGTGTTCCCAATAAGTAAATAGTTAACTTGGAAACCAATTTGATCAAAATTAAACTGATACAGGGTGCTTTTTTATAAGTTGTCCAATAAACTATATCACCGATGTAATGTATATATAAGTGGAATTGAACACCAGTTCGAATACACACCCTGTATTTGCGTTCAGCTTAGATTGCCGTTCTTGCGGCAGTTTAGAAACTTAAAAAAAATTATTGACAAAGTAGCCGAGGACGTGACACAGCAAATTCAATTTGCAATAAAAATGTGGGAAATCAGGAAGTGATTTCGTGTGTATTCTACCGAACAGCTGAAATTTTCCTCAGTATCTGTCGAATTGGTAAATCAATCCACAAGTATTACGCATACGTCAAGTGGTATGCAAGTTGTTGATCGGCAATTGATGGGCTACTTCTCCACATACTTTCGAATAATTTCTCAAGTGTTTTTTATTGAATGTTTGCAACCGCAAAACTTTTATCCATTGCGCACTATGTAAGTGTTTTAAGTGCTTAAGATTTCTTACACACATACATATAAAAGAAAGAATCTCAGTAAATGCATTATGCAGATGACAAATTGTCCATCATTTGCATTTGCAAGCAGCAGGTAAATGTTCCTCCTTAGAATCCAACTTCCTCCCTCTTTAATAAGTCATACAAAATGGCATTCGAAATATGAATATCAAGCAAAGCGTTTCAGTTCATCATATTCCTTTGCTGCTGTTGATGATGACAACTACGTCAGCGGAAAAGTTGAAAATAAAAGCTGCTCAACTAAGATATACTCTGTAAGAACTTGTAAAATAGCATAGAATACTTTGGTATTCTCATGGAATCAAAAGAATACTTGATTAAGTTGTAATTTCCTTTTTAAAAATATGAAACCATATTCATATAATAATTCTTTGAGACCGATTAATAGACCGATGGTTACTCTGATATATTCTCTTCTATCTCAGTTTCTACATGTGTTTTGCTAAACTATTTCATATCAATTTTTGAATTTTTACAGGGTATAAAAACTGGCGCTGACAAATTTGCATTTCAGTTGCCGTTGTCTCCATAAAAACCATTCGAAATTCACAGTCGCATTCACATTCGCATTCGTATTCGCATTCGTATTCACATTCGCACACGTATTTTTATGCTCATTCGCCATGCAGCAATTTGAAATGCGCGTTTTGCATATGTTTCGACAAACTGAAAGATACGACCACATATACAATGATATTTATATATATGTGTGTATATTTATGTACGAGTATGTGTGTGTGTGTGTATACACTCCAAGTTATGTCTGGATTACTTTCATGTTGCTGCTCTGCAGCCGACTGTTGCATACTTTGCGGCACAAATGTGGAAAAAATTGAAAAGTCCTGGCCTCAGGCTATAACTATGTGTGTGTATGTTTTTGTCGTCCTCATGAGTGTGTGTGTGTGTGTGGGTTGTTGTTGCTGTTGATACTGTTGTTTATGTTTGGTTTTAATAAGCGCCACGGGCAAAGTTTTGTATGTTGACGATTCATCCGATTGCATCGGTTTTGTGTTTGTGTATCTCAGTTTTAAATGGAATTTTAATGTAAAATTTAAATTTTGTAGTTTGTAAGTAATGTTTTGAGATAATAATAATATAATTAAACTAAATAATTTAATTTGTTATTATTAGAACTCAAATGTGATATTCGAATTTTATAGTTTGAAAATAATATTTTCATAAAATAATGAATCTAAATAAAGTAAAATTAAAATTTCAAAATAAATCATCAGTAATATTAGTATATTTTTATATAATTGCCTCTCTTTCTCATTCAATCTCTCTTTCTCACTCCTTTGTTAACTGCCTTTCGTTTCTCTCAGCCTCTCTTTTACTAACTCACTTTATCTCTACTGTATCTTGCTTTCTGCTTATAGAGAGAGATTCTTCCTCTATTTTTTTTTGTCTCAACCTTTCTCTTCCTATTTCGATTTCATACCTTTTTATTTTTCTCCTTTTTCTATATGTAATCTATTTTTTATTTCTGGCTCTTATTGTATTTTTAGCTTTTCTTCCCTGTTTCCCTGTTTCTCTTTTACTCTACACTCTTTCATTTCTATCTTTATATTTTCTTGTGTCTCTTCTTTATTCTTTTTTCTGTCTCCCACTCCAACTTACAATATTTCTCTTTAACCCATTGTATGCTACTCTTTCTCTCAGTGTCACGTGGCAAATCACTTCCGTTATGTGCACCGGAAATGAGCACTCATATTGCCTGCGTCGAACTGACAATCTCCTGAACAGGCAGATTTGACTTATATGTATTTCTAGCTCTTTGATTACCCTTCTCTGTACTCTACACTCTCCACTCTTCACATTGCACACACGTGTAACTCTTTACTGTTCATGTTGTTGATATTGTGTTAGCTCTTCCATTTTGTCGGATGTTGGCAATTTCGCAGCGACTTCCGCAGCATTTCGTCGCAGCAGCAGGAGAAGAAGAAGAAGATTTAAGAGTTACTTTTAATTCTTAACATAAGCGAAACACATCCGCAGGCAACAATAAAGGCAAACCACTGCATATCAAGAGGAAAAGGTCGTTGAATAAAGAGAGAAGAGAGAGGAAGGGAAAGGGGGCGGAAAGTTAGTGTGTACAAACACTCAAACACACACTCTCTCTCTCTCACTTATCAGACGCAGTTTTTGTGCTCATTTCCGTTGAATAATAAATGGCGGTGCCGTGGCAACTCTGGCGATGTTGAGACAGCCAAAGGACATAAATGAAATTTATGCTACGCTTCTCTCCATCTCTCTCTCTCGCAGTACGCAAATGTAAACACATGTACATATACATATATATGCATATATATTATATTTGCATAAGTATGTTTAAGAATTGCTATCGATGATATCTGCTTGTTGTCTACATGTATACTTACATGTACAGTGGCTCACAGCTTATTTGACCCACGTCGATTTAAATTATGTTTGGTTTTTTTATTATTTCCGATTTAATATATTTAATATTATTTAATTATTATTTATTATTTAATATTTTGCTAAGAAGGTATAAACAATTATTCACAAATCTGCGATTAAATCAGGGATTAAAGCCTTAACCGAAACCGTAACCTTTAACCGGTGAAAACCGATTGAAATTTGTAGCCGTAACTGAAACCGTAACCGAAAAAATTTTTTTCCGTTTCCAAAACCCTTTAATCCGAAATAACCGTTCAATAACCGAATCATTAATAAGGGTTAATTTCGGTTCGGTTCGGTTTTAATCCCCGCTTTTAATTGTGAATTTTATAATTAATGCTAACGATAACTTCGAACTGCCATAACTTTGTCAAAACTTAATCAATTTCCATGCGCAATGTAAATTTGAGCATGATTTTACTTCTAAATTTGTTCTGCATTTAAATTTTGTTCTTTTTGAAAATTCAAAATTTTTAAAAATTCAAATTTTTAAAAATTTCTACTATGAACAAAATTTAAATGCAGAACGAATTTAGAGAAAAATGAAATGAAAAAATGAAAATGAATCAAACCAAATGAACCAAATTTATATGATGTCAAATTATAATAAAATCGATATTATAGTGGACCACTCCAGTAACCAGATAACATTATTTTCCAGGCTAATAAGAGCATTAAGTCTTTTTTCATGTAAAACAATAAATAACGCTTCTTATTGTATTAAACCGAAAACCTTAATTTTTTGTATATTGTGAACCGAAACCATACCGGTATTCTTAAGCCGAAACTTACAAAAAACCGAAAGCCGTTACGAAACTGGTACTCCAAGATTTTGCATAACCGATAACTGAAAACCTTTATATGAGCATAACCGAAACCGTAACTAAAAATGATATTCGTTTCGGTTTTAATCCCTGGTTTAAATATTAATAATATCTCCTTCTCATTTAAAATATGTAAGACTAGTGGGTCAAATAAGCTGAGAGTCACTGTGTGTATGCTGTCGAATTGATGGGCTGCAGAAACGTGACGTGCCACGCCCACCGTCTTTTTCCTGCCTCCTACTCCCTTCAGTCCTGTGGCGATACTTCCGCTTTACCCTTTGGATGTGCTAGGCAAATAAATGACGTCCATTGCACACGGCGTGGGACGCGGAAATTAAAACGAAATTAAACAGAAATTGTGCTGTACGTGATGATGCCGTTGACAGAAGAGGCAACAGCCAGTGTTGCCACATCTTGTTGCGTGTTGCCTGTTGCAAGCGCAATTAAACCAAAAGGAAACGCACATTGCTTCTGGGCAACCTCGAAGTACTTGTAATTGCATTTGTATCTGCAACTGCAACTGCCACAGTCACTGTCACTATAACTGTATCTGTATTGGCAGCTGTGTGCCGTTAATATTTGCAGTTAAGCGTTGCAATGAATAACGGTAGCCTGGATAAATGGAAAGAGTTAAAATTTCAATGTAGCAAGTCTGCGGTCCGCTTGACCTTGGGCAATGCCATTCAGAGAGAAAGAAGCATACAAATATTTCATCACATTTTAACCCACAAGTTTATTAAATAACTTTTGTGCTCATAACTCGACTAATTGAAGTTTTCAAATTAGATACATACAAAGAAGATTTAAGAATGTTTTTTTAATTTATTATATTTTTTAATTAAAAATAAAAAATTTGAAAAATACTCTATGCTATAGCTAACTTTTCTTATATTACACTTCATTTTAACAATTTTATTCAATGTAAAGTGCAATACGTGGCAATAAAAATGAAGGTAAAACCAATAAGGCGTTTATTATTATATAAATAACATTTCTAGTTTGTCGCCTATCATAAATACATCTGATATCACCTATTCTTGGAAATTTATGTTATGAATTTAAATGTCACGTGATCAAGCATACAAAGCAATTAAATGAGTTTTTTTCCTTAGTTTGTGGCATGCCACAGCAGATTAACACTAAATTACTCTGAAATGTATTCCATTTTTTTTAAATAAAATTTAATTGTTTTCGCTTTTGTTGTGAACAAATCGATTTAATAATATTGTAGAGAATACTTCATATTGATGCAACCGCAAAAATGCTGAACAACTAACAATTGTAGCAGCTTTATAAAAAAAAGAAATTATAATAAGCCAATTAAGCAAATATTCGCAATGCTGTTGACAAAATTGTGAAATGCAATTTGCAATTCTCTCTCAAAGCTTTATTTATAAATGCATATGGATGAAAGATCATTGCAGTTTCTATTTGTCAGTTTATTTCTGGCCATTTGTTATGCAAAATAGCTGCTGCAGAGGATATACCGGAAATGCCGAGCCAAGTAAACAAGGAACTCTTTTACAACCGACACACGGCGTATACTTAATTTCAGTCACAACAGGGAGTTCGAGTAACCATTGAATACTTTTTTATTCCTTCAGCCTTCAGGTTAGTCAGCAAATCAAAGAGTTGAATTGCTTTGATAAACACCTCACTGCCTTCCGACGCCTCGGTCTCCTGCTGCTTCCTTTCAAGGACAATGGCCCAAAATGCTCCACACGAGAAAAGTGCAAGGCATCCAGACAAATAGCACTCTGTGGTATCTACTAAAACCATTTCTAAATGTTCACATAGAGTATATATTCTCCAACACATACATGAAAGCTGCTTTCTTTTGTTATTTGAAAAGCGCCTGCACATCCTTTGGATACCTTAACAAGTGAGTGGAAAAAGGCGTGGGTGATGTTGCTTCTTCTGCTCCTGCTGATGCCATGACAGCATTACCACAAAGAGCTGATGACTCGCAGGCAAAGTTTCTTTCAAAGGAGTCCTGCCGTGTTATTTTTAAATTCAAATATCTTACTTCAAGTTCTGATCTAAGAAGGAGTCGACATGAAGCAATATTTTATTTATTAATTTTTGTGCCCTGTTTCTTTGCCTCGGCCTTTCTGCTCGTATGCTTTGGATTTTATGACTCGGTACATTTTTTCTCTGTACTTCGTTTTATGACCTGTCGATCATTCGCTGTTAATATCTTTTGATTTTTTGTAGTCCAGTCGTTAAACAGAAAAATCCAATCAAATGCCGTTTTTATTTTCCTACTTTCGGAAATTGGCTCTTACTTTGAGTGACATCCAATTGTGGCATTTGCTTTTCTTTCTAATTATGTGGCATTTTCTTGGAGCTTACAATGATGGACACTTTAAGAACGGGCAAAACATCCACAGAGTATGAAACACAAAGAGTAAGAAACAAAAAGGTCGATAATGTTTTCATTTATTTATTTACAGCTCAAACTGTTAAAATTCTCATAGAGTCTACTGCTTATTAATCAGATTTTGCTTATCTTTTATCATCCGTTGTTAGTAAAACTCGTCTGCCAACTGGCTCAACTTCAAAGCAAACACTTTGTGTGGGAAAAATGTTTGAGGAGTTGAATTGAAAATGATTTTAATTAGATGTCATTTCATTTTGAATTCAACTCGCAGTTGTTGAAGCGAAGAACCCACGAGAGCTTTGAAAGCCACTCGCAAGCTCGCTCGCCTCCATTTTCACATGTCATCTTTGTATGCTGCCACGCCTACTACGAATGAATGGGGGGAGTGGAAGAGAGGAATGGAGTCTAACTAATAATGGTTGTTGGTCTAAGTGTCTCGGATGAGCAACCGCAGGCGCATTGAACTGAGGCAAACTAAATCTGGGAGGATTCTGAAGAGTGGCATTTTGGATCAGACGGGGTCGTCCTTTGGCCTGTACTCGTACAGTGAACACATATAAGACGAAAATGCGCTGCTGATTGTTTTGATTAATTAGCAAACTATGCGCTCGAATGATGACGACCAAAGGGCAAAAGATAAAGGATGGCGGCCAATAGACGATGGCCCAAACCGATGGAGTTAATTGTCTTGGCCATACACATAGATCTATTAACATCAACATATGGTAAGTGTGTAAGTATGTGTTGCCTTTCCTACCAAATTCGGTTCCCTAATTATTGGACGATGGTTAACGCATTAAATTTAATGATATGAACAAATCGAAGCAATCCCTAGAATTTCCTTCAGTCAGAAATCACATTAAAGACTTGGTCAAAGTTGAATTAAATCCCTAATTGGCTAGCCAATTAAAGATCCGTTGATAAGTAAAACGAAAATAAAGTCGGACTTATTTGTATGCCAATTTCCAATTCCCAAAAGTATCTTTACCTTTGTCTGGACTTCAAACCAAAGTCGATATTAAAATTGAAGCTTGAATAGAGACTGGGGACAGTTCCTATAGTTATGCTGGAGTCGTGTACATATGATAGTCCTGATAGTCTTAAAGCTGCCTGGCAACACGACCTTCTTATCATATTCGAGTTATTGTGCCTATCATGCAACCATTCAAGTGTAAACATTTTAATATGCGCAATAAAAGAAAAAAAAACGACACCTTTTGCATCTCTCTTTTATACATCAGCTTTGGTTGTGGGAGAGGGGAGAAAGGGGGGTTCATCTTCTGTTGAATTGCTTTCAATTTCAATTTCATTTCCGCTCAAATAATTCTTGTGAATTTTTTTACAGTCTCCTGTGCCGAGTGCTTGCTACAATTAACCCAAATGCGAGCATATTTCCAAATGATAATTTTCCCAACGAAGTGGGAACAAGCAGCTAAATTGGCATTAATGTGGAATAGTTGAGCTGTAAAAATGTGAATAGTTTAAGCTCTCGATTGTCGCTAGACATTAGGCTTAATGCAGTGTAAAATTGCGATTGCAACGGCCCGGATATTATATGAAATAGAACCAGCTGTTGAAAGCCGGCTTTGCCCTTAGTTCTGTTGGCTTAAGAAGGAAAATTTCCACCAGTGGAAATGAATTTATACATATAAGTAATAAATAATTATTGATTAAGTTTACTTTTATAAAAATGGAACTTAAGTTGCAATTTTGTATGTGCATGCATAGATTAGGAAAACTGAAATAATTCATATAAATAATAATACATGAAAAATAATTTTGACATCACTAACTTCTATGGACTTTTAAGAGTAAAAGTAAAACTTAATTTTCTCTCAGAATGTAAATCATTTCCAAGTTAAATGGCAAGTTAATTTATCATACTTACATACTCACTTCTTGTGGCATGTCTTTAAGCGAATGTCGTCTAAGTTTCTCCAATTAATTAGTCGACACACAGACAGACGATGATGTCACCCGACACCTGCCAATTTCGTTACCATTATGGCACCTGCGACTTGGCCTGGCTGGCAACTTAAACATTTTTTGGCAGTGTGTCTGCTAACTGACTTTTGCTTTCTGAATACTTTTACGTTACTTTATTAGCAGTTCAATGAACCCTTGAAAAAAGTGAATCAAAGTCTAACCAACTGTCTTGAGGAAGGAATCGTTTAATGATCTTGAAGTGCGTTGTGTGGGAAGACACGTGTCTGACCGCTGGCCATCAATCAAGCCGACAGGTAAACGACTGTGAAGGACGTTCTGTAAAACAGGCAACAATCAATCAAGGGCGTTGTCCTTACACCCACTCCCCCTATTTCACCATATTGGTGTTTCACACATGCCGCAGAATTCAATCAATTTTGAAATTCATATCAAACCCACGAACTCAAAATTGAATTTCAAGCATTTTTAGGGGGAGGCTGCCATTTGGTGAATAGGGAAACGAACTGATAAATTGAAAGCCATAGAAAATGATAGGCAATATAAACAGAAAATAGCTACAATTTTCTATGGATTTGCATATGAAAGCCACAAAAGCAAAGCCATTCACTCAAATAAATTCTAACCGAATTTTAATAATAGACAAAAATAAGTTTCCGCTTCAAGTTCCATACAATTGATTGAAACTTTGCAGCTAAAGACAAACAAAATTGAAAGCAAATACCAAGGACTTTTGCTATGATTCTATAATGTAAATGGAAAGGGAATGCAGTATAGATATATGGATATAAATACTTAAAGATATAATATTCATCCACCATTAATTGAGAATCACATTTTCATTGGAAGCGTAATTTGTCAAAGTTGACTGTAAATCACTTTAATACAATTGACGGAAATGTAATTAAGTTCAATAAAAAGTCAATTAACGCTTGTCCATTAGATTAAAGATCAGATGAAAAAATGATAAATCAGAGCTCCCATAATTAAATTATGCGACAGCAAAAGCGCTTAAAAATTTGTCAAACATTTCAATGTAGTTCACAGTTGATCACACAACTATTAATTTATTCAACTATTAAACAAATCGAATTTCATTAAACAAAACCTTAAAGACTTGTCAGTTTTAATTTTTACTAAAATAAATTAAGCGATTAAATGCGTCTCAATTTTGGGACCACCAAAAGGACCATCAACTTGAATTTGATGCGATGGGAACCAAATAAAAATGAGAAAGATAATCCTACTTTATGAATGAATTTTTTATGCGAGGCGTCGTTGTTGTCCTAGAGGTCCTTTTTTGTGTGTCGCCCAGTCAGTTATCCTGCAGCCTCGAGTCCTTGACAGCATTTGAATTGGGCGTTAAAGGCGCTCTAATTCAAGTCAGACACCCAAAGGAGTAGTTAGCATTAGATAAACGACGCTTAGAAGACGCGGTCGAGACTATTGTGTCTACCGCAAAGTCTGGCACGCCCTCCGCCTTTTCTTTCCACTCCCAAATCCTCCTCCTCAACTCACGGTAGAGTCTTGGGTCACCAATGACCCTCGACTGTCGGCAACCTTGAATCGCTGCCAAGCCAATGGCTATAAATCAAATAGAACTGTGATTGTAAACCTCAATGGAATAGGCACTTAAATTAAATACCAGAAGTAGATTCAACGGAAAAGGTGGAGAAAGTTCTTAAAGTAAGCAAAAGAAAGTTTCTCTAATCCTTTGACAAATGCTTTAATCTATGCTGAGATTAGAGCTCTCTCAATTCCGGCAACTTCAGCCTAATTCCGTGATATTCTTTTCAATTTGTTTGAATCAACTCGGCTATATTTGGCTGAAAACTCGACGTGCCTCTTAACCTGCCCGAAAGTGAAGCAATAAAGTAAATAAACAACATTTGCGTGACATTCATACAAATTCTGATGAAGATTCTCACAGATACAAATGAGCTACAGGTAGTTAGTCGACAGGCAGTTGTTCAATTTAATTTGTTTTTGGATTATTATTATTTAAATGAAAGCTGATACTAAAAACCACAATTTAAATACTCATTATGCATTATTCATTCTGTTATTTTACTCATATGTTTAAAAATGAATGACTGAAAATATTTAAATAAAGTTTTGCCTCGGAAACTTTCCAAAAAGTTAACTACTGTGAAATCCAATGCAAACATAAACAAAATCCTATGTAAATTTCGGGAATTCTTCGAATGAATGCCAGGCTGTTGTCTGTTGTCAGGGTCAGGCAAAGGCTGAAGGTTTATTTACGTTGGAATACGGTTTCATGGCAAATAACAAATAAAATTAATTAAGAGTCTAAATTAAATTACAAACGAATGCTTTTAACGAGTGTCAATAAAACGCTTTTTACAGAATATACTTGTTTTGTATCTTCCATTTTGTGGCATTTTCGATTGCGATTTAAAGAATGAAACTTTGCTGAAAGGTTAACCAGAAATAATATTGCGGGAACCCATTCAAGTCCATTAGAACTGTGATAAATTCAGCGGAAGAGCCGAATCATTTAATTAAAATTATAGAGAAAGCAATATATTCTGAGGGGCATGCTGATGTTGCAGTTTCCCTTTCGTTCTTCCCGCAAATTTGCTAATATATCGCACACAATTCGAAATTATTAGATATTATGGCGGGCCATAGACAAAAGGTTTTCCCAACAGCCGCCAATATTGCCGACATTCATGGCAATAACCAAGTAGAGCCCAACCCAAACACAACCCGTCCAATAAGGTAGACGGCAATAACGTGGCACATTTTACTTTGCTGGCAATTAAAACGTGCCACACAAATGGAAAAACAATGTACTACCGGAGCTTGTGGCAATATATGAAAGTGAAGCCGTTGTGGCATGCCACAAGCGTTTCATTTGCATTGCGAATGAAGGCACTAGGGATAGAAATAGGAGGAAGTATCGGATTCTCGTATAATAAAAATTAATAACAAAAGTTATCGCAACTTTTGTGAGTTGAATTTAGCTTATGAATTTGTAGACTTTCAGTTGCTTCTTTTAAATGTCCAATTAGATCAGGAATGAGGAAGAAGCCAGATAGACTTGAAGTAGGTGAGCTAAGTGCATTGAACTAGTTCTTTAACGGTCCAGTTCCTTTCGACTGGAGCCATAAATCAACTCGCAGTTAGTAAATGTCTTCGAATATGTCTATTCACAAGTTTTTCCACCCATTGTTAGATTTATGCGTCGCAAAAAAGCAAATATGAAAATGCCAGAAAACATATTGAAATTCTCAGACAGACCAATTGTCAAATTACTGGAACTTCTGCAGAGAACGCAATTTTGGGCAAGTTTGGTCAACAGACTAATACAACAAAAAAATACAAATGGCAAATAAATTGGCATTGAGCTGTGGTATTGGGATTACACACGCAAGATATTTTAATTGCGCATACGCCATGGAGGCCGTGGAGACGACGACGACGACTATTAAGCAAATGTGTCAAAGGCTGAACGAACAATAAAAACGTTTTGGCGGCAATTTATTTATGTCGATTTCGATTTGTTTTATTTGCGTTTTATTCTCGCGTTATATTGGCCTATCCACAAACGTTAAGCAATGCCATGGCTTAAACACGTTCCATGTCAGAACCCGATATGCGATTTGAACACGCACCATTTGCTGGCTAAAGTCAACAGAGAGCGTAAGATGAGGACGACAAATTTATAGGCAGCAGGCTTATCCTTATCGCCCCTTATGGATTTAAAGACATTTTATGCCAGACGTGTTTCTACATAAATGAAATTCAATTAAAAAGGGGTGCACTCTGTACCCCGTAGGAAATGTCAAGGTGAAGTTGATTATATACATAACCATATATGTTATTGTTGGTCATGTTGAAAGAAGTTTAAGTCAAGTCGTTCGCAAAACCCCACGAACAGCTGTTTATTTTGGCGGCTTTTCCAGTTAAACCGAAACTGGAAAGTTAACAGAGCTTTCGGAAAAAGAGAGCAACAGAGCGCTGTTAACAGGAGAGAGAAACAGCTCTTAGCTTCTGAGTACTGTTAACAGTAACATTTTTAAATTAACAGAAACTGCTGCTGGTCAATGGACCTCGGCTGCTTCCCTTCCTTTCACTCACACACACACACACACATACACAGACACACAGAGTCAGAGTGGCCATCTAAACATGATTGACATGTAATTTATCAGCAACTTCGCGCTTTTATTACGTTCTTTCGTGCCTTTATTTTCTTTTCTTTACCTTTAGACAACTGACGGACATTGCGAATCGCATTGACAGGACAACACCCAGAAGACAGGCTAAGAGCATGCCACGCCCATTCTGACAGGTGCACAAAGAGGCTTGGGAATTGTTTCACTACACTTTGCTTCACTTCGTCTGGCTTAGACGGGCTTAGATCTTAGCCATGCCCATCTGCAGGTAGCAGGCAGATAAGTAGACTAGCAAATCTTATCAGATTTCATTTAGATTGCTTTTCAACGGTGGCAGCACCACCCTGCCCCACCTTAATCCAGCCAATTTGTGGGGTATATTTTGCATATGCTTAGCTCAGATTTTGACTGTTTTTTGGGCCCAACTGTGAAACATGAGTTGACATGTTTGGCAGGCTGTCGTCTCTGTGCATTATTGAAAAGGGTTGAAAGTGGCTTAACTGATTAGTCTCTGGCCAATTGAGGTTTCAGCTATGCGACAATCAAATTGACGGCTTGTACATACATATGTATCTAAGGACAAGGATTGTGGATGCTTAATCCCTAACTACGCATTAGTTATTCACTCAAATAAACTCAAGGATTGAAATATTCCTTCGCTCTAAATTGATATTTGTAATCTGGGCATGAAGTACATTAATATTACATGTATGTGTGGTAAACTTACCATACTTACTTGTAAGCATCTTATGGAATTTATTGAGAATAAGTGCAGCAGTTTGAAGGGAGAGCGTGTTTATAATAATATATTAAAATGAATTGAATGGATTAAAAACAGTAGAGTTGTAAATAATTCTCAAATAATACTATACAACAAAATTGAATGACAAACTCTCTTTTCTGGTAATTCAAAATTTTCTCTATGGTAAGAATATTTCGAAAAGTTATTAAAAGCTAACATTTCTATATAGAGGTGAGCTTAAATGTTAATCATGTCTCGAGCCGATTTTCAAAAACTTTACACTTTCTGAAAACTAATTAGAATATCTATAAATCATTACTTTTCATATTATTATGTTTTAAATTTAAATCAATAGCTTTAGAAATTTATATTTTCGAATTGCGACAGTTTAATTTTTTTTCAAACATTTTTTTTACTATCTATGATATTAAAATCTATGATGAGAAAATTCGAAAAAAAAGTCTAGCTTTGTATTTTTACTTCCATGCTTTTATTTTATTAATAGTTCTAAGCTTAAGTGCAGATTGTAAAGGATGCTGAGATGTAATTAATGCAGTTTCCTGATGAGATATACATAATATGGAGTTAGAATGCGACTGACAGTATGCAGCAAACTTAATGGACATTAAATTTATTAATTAAGTAATTAATTAATTTCCCATAACAAGAGCTTATAATACACTTCTACTTCCTCTATACAGAATATAGTAGTCTAATATCAGAGCACTCTCTCTTCGTCCGTTATTGTGTCACAAAACGAGGCACTTAAGTTGCTCGTCCGCACCTTTGCATTAACTGCCATGCTCTCAAGTCCCATCAAGATGCCTGGCCAGCATTTCACAAGCCCACACACAGCAGGACACGTGTCCTGCTTGTGCTCCTGTGTATAGATAGAAGAGGAGCTTGTGCATCTGTGCTATAATTACGCATAGCTCATTCCGATGAAAGTTTATATAAGTGAGCACAACGACACGACGACTGACTGACTGACTGACTGACTGACTGACTATGTGTGTGTGAGTTCAGGAGATCCGGATGAGCTTCTATTCTGCTTTCGCTTCATAATCAAAATGTCGCCTGTGACGTTATTTGCATTGCTTTACATAAGCTGAGAAGATACAACGACGAGGGATAAGGACACTGAGCAAAAATAACAGACAATGAGATTTTGCAATGGCAGTCAGTCAGATAACTGTATAATTAATTTCATTGGAACATGGCTATACATGTTGCTAGAGTCAGTACAACAAATATTGCGGGCCATTTGGCATGACATGCAAAATGACAAATTGTTGCGACAGCCAACGTTGCAAGTGTCAGTGTCAGCAATTGTTGAAAATTGAAAAAAAATGACACAAAATATAATAAAATCCATGAGCAGCGAACCTCAAAATGGTGTGCGGCTCACTTGATAAATAAATCAATGCTCAACAATCGGGATTGACAAAAAAATTCGCTTTTAATTGTAGTCAGCGTGTTCATATACTCTAAAATAAGCAAATGTACTTTGTCATGATGTTGGGAATGGTATTCCACAATTGATAAATAAATGTACATAGCTAAAGGAGCTGATCCTCTTAACTTAAAAAAAATATTTTCAGTAAACTCTTGACCAGCTTAGCGAATTAAGTCTCTAAAATATTTTCTAGAGACTCAAAAAAAATGTCTAATGACACTTGAAAAGTTTTACAAGTAAATGTAACAATATAACTCATTATCCTAGTCTCTCAAGTTGATATACGAGTCCTTTGTTAACAAGTTTATCCCTTGAAGTATATGGGATAACTACAAAGTCATTATCTGAATGAATTGAAACTAATTTTATACATTTCATTTTACTATTCTACTAAAAAGGATCTGTTTTCCAAGGTTCACAAAAAACAACTAGGAATATACTTTCAAAGGAACTAAATTTCTTTACAGTGAAGTATTTCAGAAGATCTAGAATTCAATCTCATTAGAGTATCTAATGTTCGACCATCAAAAACAGTCATTCTTCTTTGTTATTTTAACACGAGCCTGAAATGCAGTCAAAGGTACAGGAAAAGTTAAAAACATGAATGAAAAATTGTCATCTTTATGACAGGACCAACAACAATTGTGAAAGGAACATCATTTATTTGATTACCGCGGCAAGCCGAATCGACTTTGAGCTTTACATATTTTATTTTATTGTTACTCTTTTGTTTTTCTTTTTATTTTAACTGATTTTTTTTCTTTTATGTTATTTGTGTTGAAATGGAATACATAATTTGAAATCATGGTATATCATATAAAAAACGAAATGGCATTTTAAAAAATCGGCAAACCGAAAATGCGAGTCTTAAATGGAAAAGGCAGTACAAGTAAATCAAATGCCAAAAAAATATATTGTAAATGCTTACGGCTGATGGGAAAAATATTTATATTTATATGGGGAATTTTAAATAGTCTGTATTTCTCTTTGTTTCTCTCGGCTTATGAAATTAAATATTAAATCTGAATTTCGACAAGAATTTTAAGCAAAATATTGTGCAGCTTTTATAGAATTCATTTATCCCAATTCATTTAAGAGTTGAGTTATTTTAAAACTTTATGTTTGGATTATTTGAAAGTAACTTCTTTTAAATAATATATTTATTTGTAATGTCCTTAACGCGTCGACTGCATTTTAACTCGATTTTGACAAATGGAATAACAACAAGTACAAAGTGGCAAACACTTACCTCAGCTTCTGGCACTGATCCTGGCCGAGGTCCTAGTCCTTTTCCACGTCCTGCATCTGCTCCTGTAACCATCTGCATTTGTCGTGCTGTTGTGTTTGCTGTCGTCTCAACTCTGCAAATGCAATAATGGCAACAGAGGAGGTGGTGAAATGACTTTTAGCCAGGCTATCAGAATGCAGTAGGAGTAAAGCATAGAACATTATCCACTGAGGCAGACCTCAGTGTGACTACAGGCTTTGTCCCTGTGCATATAGAATTTAGTTAATAGTATATTATTCCATTAGAGGTAGGAGCTCTTTCAGTTAATCCTATCCAGGTAAACTAATCTCGTTCCTGTGGCTCACTGGCAGCTAAATTAATTTATAATAAGCACAGCCTGATTAAAGTGCATTAACTCAGCTGAATGGTTGGTTTAATAATGCAGCCAACGATAAAGAAGAAGCTTAGAAAATTCCTGAAGGTCTTAAAATATGACAAAGTCAAAGTTCAAGTT
The DNA here is from genome assembly GCA_035042165.1 of Drosophila kuntzei. Taxonomy (NCBI): domain Eukaryota; kingdom Metazoa; phylum Arthropoda; class Insecta; order Diptera; family Drosophilidae; genus Drosophila; species Drosophila kuntzei. The sequence continues at coordinate 742,765 of JAWNLU010001704.1, forward strand.
ATTCACTTTAGAATATCTACAAATCCATAAAGCCATAAGGGACAGGCATTCAATTTAAATCCTTTTCTTAGTCAAGGTAATAACCCGCATCCATTTTATGGTCCTTTGGCATTTGGTGTCAACCGGACCGCGTCATTGTCACTCAATTTTCTCTCGCCTGACATTTGAACTGTGAACTCTCGTCGCAGACATTTGCTAGCATTGAAACAAGTGTGCTTCCCCTCGAGCGTTGATATGGGGCATAATTTGTAAATGTCCCAACATGAAATCAAGGCTACAACTGTGCCCTGCTAAACTTCAGCACATAAAAACTGAAACTGAAACAAAAACAAAAATAGAAACAGAATCAAAATCTGAATCAGAAACAGCTGACTGACTGGCAGCCATGTAAAGCAACACAGAGAACCAGGACGAGAAGCAACCGAACCGAAACAGTTCTTGGTTGAGTTTACATTTCCCATACCATATTTCAAGTCCCAGACACAATTGGGCCAAGTCTGGGGAAGCTGTTGACAATTTGAAATGCTGCTGCCGGCTGATAGCTGAAGGCCAAGCAAATGGAAAACAGGATGAGTTTTTCAAATCAGAGACAGCACAAAAGATCCCTGACAACATTCGAAGGAGAAGAATGTCGCTTGTAAAATATTTAACACGAAATCTTTACTGTGTGCTCATAATGAATATTTCCAAGTATAAGTTTATTTTTTTTTGCTATATGTGTTTGATATCAAAATGACTCGAGGGCATGAAAAAGGAGTCAAGTTGAGCGCCTCCTGGAAAATAATGAGCGTCATGTGGCGTCGACGTCGACGTCAGCATCGAGGCTTTGATAAATATGCTAACAAATTTATAGGGACAACAGTTGTTGCTGCCATAATAGCCTAAGGAAAATAAATTTGCTGACGCATGTGGAGATGCTGCATATAAAAGAATTGAAGGTGTAGTATATGAATTGACGGCCTGTAGAAGGCAGCTTACCTTCAATTGGGTCAACAAACTTGCCAACACAAAAATCAAGCCCTCTAGCATGCAACAACAATTTAGAGCACAACAAATTGCATTCTTTGCACAAAGTAGCAGTTAAAACTTTTCAAAATGAGCTATTTGCATGCAGTTGGTTATTATAAAAACCAAAATATATTTTGACATGTTGCAGCTTGGGCCCAAATCTGCCCTCTCATTAATTTCCATTGTAAATGCCTTGCACAGTTTGTGTTGCATACTTAGTAGGAGCGACAATTGCTGCTCCTGGAACAATGAACAATGGCAATGGTTTAAGCCATCATCAACAGCCACATTAACAACACGGTCAACAACAGCAAATTGGGTTAATTGCCATTGTGTATGCCATTCAGTCATTTGGAGAGTCCTTTATTCACATACATACATGAGAGAGGCAAATTCATTCTCGCATATCGACATTATATATTGCAGTTCAGCAGACGCAACTAGATTTGCATAAACCTCCTCATCGTCTGTTGCTGTAAAAACAAATGTCATCGAAAAATTGAAAATTTATATGAATCCCCCACAGAGCTGGTTTAACCTTGAAAGAGTTGACAAACCCTATTACATGTATATGATCCTGGGAGTTGATGTAGCTGTCGAGTTATGGCATTTTTATGAAGTCAACGTCACACCCTCTCACGTCAATTACTCGAACTTTGAGTTTTATTGCGGCCTTAAGTTTTGTCTAGCCTCACTTTTTGCTCCTCTCTCTATAGGCATTACCTCATATCTTATGAACTAAACTCTGCGTCGGCGTTAAATCCATTTGGCTGTGCATGTCTCATTTTTTTACTCTTTTATGCCATTAACGTGGGTATCATTACAATGACATGACGTGTGTAACACATTTATCGCAGTATTTTTAACATATTTACTGATTAATTGATCCGAACGATCTAGAAAGTTAAATTATTTATAGAATTGTTTTCATTTAAATGATCTTTAGCCAACTTTTTTTTCAATTTGAAATTTTGTTGTTTCTTAGGTAATTTTTAATTAAAATGTTAGAGGTACACTTAATAATGTTATATATTTTAATTATAATGAAACGAATGAAATTTCATTGATAAATTAATTTATTGATTATCAATTTAATTTCACATAAACTTCCACAGCTGTATCTTTAGATGTATTTACTTTTACAAAGGGTATTCAGGGTTTGTCAGGCTAAAGTTAGTTGTCCCTTTTTGTTTTTACGATTTCTCTGATATACGTGGATTTGATTCATGACCATAGTTAACATGTCTGTTGATTTTGGTTCTCTGTCTATGCTGTTGTTTCAGTTTAAGCTCCTGTCCTTCCCCTGCCTTCATATCCCCTCTCGTCATCTGTAGGTCCTTTGAGCATTTGTCTATGTCGATGTCTGGTCGAGTTCGCATTGCCAATTCGTTAGCCTCAACAAAAACTGGCAAGTTGATGACAAAAATTGAGATTGAGGACTAATCAAAATGTTATGGAATGGAAGCACATTTAACTCGAGTATAAGGTGAGCTTATGAGTTGCCAGACACATGTGTTATATGACAGCAAATTTATTGTACATTAACAGCTGTAAAATGGTAACAAGGGACGGGGGAATCGGGGATATATTCGGAGAAATATTTATGATATAAAGGAGATTTAAAATGTCTTCCATATGTTTAGTTTTTAGTTTAAAACATTCGTGAGCTGACGTCCTTTGCCTGATTTGTTTTCATATTTCGTCTGGTGCAAAAAGCTTGACAAAATCCTGTTATGCATGTCACTGCCAGACAAGAGAGAGAGAAAGCGAAGGAGACAGAGAAAGAGAGGGAGAAAGAGATACAAAGAGAGTGAGACGAATGGTTTCAGCAAGTGGACGGAACATTGTTGGCTCATGGCATAACACAATACAATATAATATCATAGACTTATACTAGTCGCTGTCATTTGCATGAAACGTCATCCTAAACCCAGAAGATGTTGTTGTTGTTGTTTTTGCTGTTGTTATTGTTATGTGATGCCTGCCTGCAGCTGAGATTTAAGCTGAACGTTGCTCCGATCGCTGCACTTCCTCCTTGTTTGGTTTATTGAGTCGCGTTGACAGAAAAAAAAAAGAAAAATACTATCAAAAAAAACATAACAGAATTATGGAATGTTTTTGCAACTGAAAATCTGAGTTACTCGTAGTTTTGAGTTGGGGACTTGATTGAAGTGAGACAGTATTATACGAAATTTTAAATGTAATTTTGTTTGGGAATTGAAAAAGAGAGAAAAACAATTATAGCAATACTTTAACTTTAATATTCATATTCAAGTTATTTTGTGGACTTTATTAGGCGACCTATAAATATATTTCTTCCTCATATTGTATTAATTTCACTTCTGGTTAGCGTTACTTAAAGACATAATAAATATGAGGCATTAAAAGTGGCTTTTCTTATTCTTTAGTAAATGTTATGGCCGGTTGCTAAGCAAACACATTTATTTTCTCGCATTGCATCCCCTCATTATAAATGCTCGACGCACTTGAACCCATACCATATAAAAAAAAGGTCTCTTTCTTCCTTATATGGAGACAGTTGTTGTTCTTAACTTTCTGCTCTGTTGATATTACTTTAATACCTTTTTACCCTGACTGTACCGAAAATGTTAAAGCAAATACGAGCATAAAGCGGATATGTTTACTGAGGCTGACTCTTGGAATTTCTCTTTTGGATATGACTTGTCTCCATCTCTTTCTTTCTTCAGCAGCCATTTCTATTGTATTATTTGGTGAGGGCTTCACACAAGGCATAGAAAATTAAGATGCCAAACGGAATTGGTAAGAAGGTTCAGCTTGGCTAACAAATTGATTTAAACTAAGTTGATTTTTATTGATTAAAGTCAATGAGCTATCAGCTTGTGAAGTTGTGGGGCAGCTAAAAAAGCCTGTACATATTTGAGGAGTTCTGCTGGGATAACCGTAGTCTTCCTTTACCAATACCATACAAGGTAAACAGAATCAACGCCTCGAGTATCAATATTCAAATTAAAGTTGCTTTTTAGCCTGAAGTGATGCTTATAATCAAAGTGCTGGAAATGACGCGTCTCATTTGAATATTTTCCCATTGCCAAGAGCCACCTCTTCACATGTCCCTAGCAGATTATCATAATAACTATAAAATAAAGAGTCCATTGATTTTGTAATAAAGATAGTGATCCAAAGTGTAAATCACTTACAGATATTTTAAGCAGGGATTAAAACCTTAACCGAAACCGTAACCTTTAACCGGTAAAAACCGATGGAAATTTTTTACCGGAACTGAGACCGTAACGGAAAAAAATTTTTTCCGCTGTACCGAAACCCATAAACCGAAACTCTTTAAACCAAAATAACCGTTTAGTAACCGATTCAGTTATAAGGGTTTAATTCAGCTCTGGACGTCGCAGCTACTGAGCAACTTTGATAACTTTGAATTGCCACAACTTTGACAAAACTCAATCAATTTTCATGCGCAATGTGAATTTGAGCGTGATTTTACCTCTAAATTCGTTCTGCATTTAAATTTTGTTCATTTTGAAAATTCTAATTTTTTCGAAAAAATTAAAAAATGAAAATGAACAAAATTTAAATGCAGAACTAATTTAGAGGTAAAATCACGCTCAAATTAACATTGGGCCTGGAAATTGATGGAGTTTTGACAAAGTTATGGCAGTTCGAATTTATAAAAAATTTATAAAATCAAAATAAATTGAATAACGCTTTTTATTTTGGTCAATCGAAAACCATAATTTTTATTTTTTTTGTGAACCGAAACCATACCGGTATTTTTTAACCGAAACTTACAAAAAACCGATAACCGTTACGAAACCGAGACTCCAACATTTTGAACAACCGATAACCGAAAACCTTAATTCGAGCATAATCGAAACCGTAACTGAAACCGATTTTCGTTTCGGTTTTAATCCCTGATTTTAAGTAATCAAACCTGTCAGTTTTCAGCAAATATTTAGCGAATTTTGTATCTTTTAAAAACTATGATTGTTGGTTTGTGAACAGAAATTCGAGAGTAATATACATTTTATTTTCTTGTACTCATTTTTTCCACGTAAAAATAGGAATTTTCAGTTCGTGTCGATTAATATTGGTCATAAATACTTTTAAATGCATTTACAACTTATCAAATAAAATACACAAAAATTGTATAAAACAGTTGTAAAACCAATTTCCCCGCTTGTTGCAATTATTTTTAATTCGCAGCACTTTTAAGCAAACGCATATAAAAAGAAATTAACAATTAAAAGCGTATAGAATTTTCGGATGTGCAAATATTTTTAATATCTTTGGATTTTTTTTCCACAGCGGAAAAACGAAATCAACAAAATCATAATAAAAAGGCCATAACGGCGCTGCCAAATGAAAAGCATCCTGTTTGTAGGACGATAGGGGCAAAAAATAGCGTTGAACTGAACACTGTGACAATGTTTCGAAAAGACAGCGAAGAAATGTCCCCAAAATGAAAAAAAAGAACGAAGCGAAGCGAAAAAATTGAAATGCAAAAAGCAAACAAAACAACGTTTAGATAACCGCAACTGAAACCCAAAGGAAGAAAATGGTATAAGGGAGGGGTATGACAATAATGGCACAGAAACCGGAAATAGACGAGAAAACCCTCCGACATTGCAACACATTTTGTTGGATATAATGGCGGCTTAAATGTGGCATGTGGCATGTGTGGCAGATGTAGTTGTTGTTGTTGTAGTTGTAGTTGCTAGTTGACTGTGCTGTCGTGCCACAAGTTCATTGCAAATAAAAATAAATATATTCAATATTATTCGCTCTGTGAATTTATGCAAAGGCCAATGACCAAAAAATGCGCATTGTAATTCTGATTATGGCCAAAGCCAGAGCTTCTCTTGGCCAGAAGCTAACAATCCCTGTGGTCTATCACAGATTTTGTACAAATTGTTATGGGCTAGAGATACAAATATGAATTTAGCAGGTAAACTCAACCAAATCCAAATTTGTTAATGTAACTTTTCGAATTGTTATTGTTATTCACATATTTATTGATTTAAACTCAATTACGTCGTAAAATCGCGTCGATTTGCGATTGCAATTTGGTTGTAAAATCGAAACAAGTCAATCACTCACTCAAGAATTGGTAAATAAACTTAAAAGTACGCCACATACCACAAATGAATGTGAGTATTCGAAAGCAAACACTCATACTCACTTATGTTACACACTCTCAGTCGTTGGGGCAATAAAATATCATAAAAATCCACAAACAATAAACCTGATCGACAATAACAACAACAATGTGGCAGATGAGAGCAATTGCAAATGTTCGACCATTTATTTTGGTCATCACGACTTTAAGATACCCTGTAAAAGCCTATGAATGTTATATTATTTTCAAAGCGCCATTTCAATTGATCTAACATTTATTTTATTCAATCAGGAAACTTTCAACAATTCACACATACCCTGTAATTATTATTTTTTTGAATGAGAGCAGTTACAAATGCTCGTTTATTTATGAGAAAGGAGTATTTTGTAAACGTGCGCACATATTTGGTTTATGGCTCTGTCGAGACGTTTTCAATTTGTAGCCGAAGGGCACGAGGTAAGGCTAAAAATGTACTAACACTTACAGCTAGAAAGAGACGAGAGGGGAGGGGCAGGCTGAGCTGGTAAATTAAGCATTTTATTAGCGCCACTTGGCCAAATTGAAATGTAGAGAGGAGTGTGCGAGTATGTGTGTGTGAGTGTGTGTGAAAGCACCCTAATGTGGCCAGCATGTGTGAAATATCAGCGACCAATTTATGGCGCTTGTGCGGGCCTGACTTTTTGTTTATAAATAGCTGCCTACATACATGCATACCCTACACACACCCACACCCACACACATACACATACATATACACCTCCATCCCAGTGGCAACGTCACCAAATTAAATTTAATGAGCAAACGCCGCAGCAGCCGCTTGGCCAAAAAGAAAAGGTTCACTCAGCAATGCGTCTAAATCAAATTAATGTGCAGTGCAAATATTCAGCGAGGGGAGGCTCAAGAGTATGGGTGTTGGAGTGTTGTAAAACGACAGCAGCCCAGCTGTCCATATTATGCTCTCTGTCTCGTGTCTCGCAAATAATACGCATAAATTGTTGTAATTGTGACAAGCTGTGACGATGATGGAGACACGTCCACGTTTACATCTACGCCCACTGAATGGAAGCTATAAAAGTGACTCGAAATATATTGCGTACCAGATTTTGTTGGTAGCCTATAAAGAATCTTTGAAAATTATTTTTTTTATTAAAAATGCCATTGGCAATTCGGTTTATTGGCCAAACGTTGGAAAGGGAGACGAAAACATGAAGGACAGATTTAATGAAAATTTAAGGAAATATGTGTGCAATTTGATTGGAAAATTAATCGGATTTTTCGTTGGAAAATGAACTTAATTAAGTCTCCATATAAATTTTGACTCACATTTCTCTTTATCTCTCAGTATATAGAAATTTTGACACAGAGGAAAAAGTTGCTTCTTTTTCATGGCTTCCAATTGTTTTCATATCAAGCACGCAATCATATTGACCAGCCTTAAACTGTTGGCTCAAATGAATTGGTTTCCGGCTATTAGCCCAGAACATTTGTTACCACAGCAAATGGCGAAATGGGGAAACAAAACTATAAATAATGTGTAGAAAATATGGCATGCCATAAGTAAGTATGCATGTATACGCATAAGGTGACTCCACCCAGCCAGAGTTGCCAGGCTTGCCAGTCTTGCCAGTCCATCAGCTGTTGAGCAAAACTCCAAGTCATAAATCAAATTTAATGGCAACGATTAATTTCTAGCTCGTTTTTGACAAAAACACTGAAACAAATGTCACGCCCCAGATGAAACTTTTACTGTGGGGTTGCCACCTCTCAAATTAGTCAAATTAAATTGCTGCTAAAAGGTTTTGGATTAGCAACGGAAGGATGAGTCGACAAAGCAGCTCCTTTAACTCATCTCCAATTCCAAACCACATTCAGATAGACACTTGATACAATAAAATTAAAATATACTCGAATATCACATACGCCTAGCTGGAAAAGCAGTCTCCATCTTAGAGTGGAGGATTCCCCTTTCTACATGTAGAGTGAGAGTCTTCTTTCAGGTGTCAGCCTTGGCTAACAAGAGTAGGCAACCATTTCTATGATGAATGAGATGAATTCGCTGTCAAGTAAATTTCTAGAAACAAGAGCTATCCGTGAGCCAACATTAATTCATAGCGAATACATGTATTGCCTGAATCAATAGAATACTCGACTGGAATATACGCTGTAGCAGGATCAAAGGTAATCCCAAGAAGCGTTGTCAAGATGAAAAATGGGATCCCAACGGATGTACATTAGGCTGATTGACAAATCAATTTGAGTAATTGTTACAACATTCATTCATAAAATACATTGCCATGTTCAAACTATATGTTCAGTATGTAAGTCAAAAGTTAACCAAAGTTTTGAATTTATCGAATGTCGATTTATGCCCAATAAACGAATAAACCTATTAAAATTCAAACTCGAAGAATTTATGAAATTTTACATTTAAACTTAGTATCTGAGTTTTTACCTTTAACATTAATAAATTTTCAGTTGATTCATAAGATATATAAACATAAGATTACAAAACACACGACTAACATGTAAAATCATAAAAAAATACTTTTTTTTTTTCGATTGGCAGTAAATAGTAGTAAATTGAAATGTCAGTCATGTATCCACTTTTCAAAATTGCTTAAGACAGACTTTATTAATTACCTGAAGTACACTTCCATTAGACTTTTAATTTTACCTAATTGTATTATTATATTCAACTGAATAGTTGATACTTTGGAGAATTTTTATGAACTTTTTGATGATAAGTTTCAGTTTACAAATAATTTTCACTGATAATATTCCTAAATCGAAAACAATTTAGAAATTATCCATTTATGTATATTTAACTATATATTTGAATACATTATGGAAGACTCTATCCCTTCGTCCTTGATTGTATCACATTATGTATTAATTAATTAAATTTGTCAAACACTCAATAGTGCAAACAAATTGTATATATTTTGATTATTATATCAATAAAAGCGCTTTAAAGTTTTTTATATAATTTTTATGCAAATTGAGTCGAATGTGGTACTTTCAAAGTTTATATTGAAATCTGGCATAAGTCAGTTGAGAACACTTGAAAACTATTGAAAAAATATAATAAAATCATCGTTGAAATCTATACTTATATTTTAATAGGGGCACTCCCTATGAATTCATGAATTTTACTGCCATCCAGGTGGTCCAATAAATACAATATAAAATGTTGTCGGGAGTAGCAGTTTACTTTCGTTTCCCTTCGTTTCTCTCGCATTATTTGCGCTTGAGTGCGGCCATAAAAACGCGTTGCAGGTGGCAAGAGGTGTGGCAGCCAGACAGCCAGACAGTCAGACAATAAGACGATTCTATTCCTTTTGCCATTTTCGATTGGACCATGGGTAATTGCAATTTTGTGCACTCACGTTCTCCCCTTAGCCATGACTTTATTTACTCTTGAACTTAAAATTGTGGCACGCGCAACCACTTAGACACTCTCTCGATGGGTTTACACGTGTGCGCTTTTTGCGATATTCTATTCGTATACATATTGGGTTTCCTTTTTCTTAGAATTTTTTAATGAAATAAATAATTATTCTACATAATGGCTGTAGAACATTGTTAAGACATAAGTCAATCTTCATGGAAATACACATTAATTGCGAGCTTACGTATACGTAATATGAGTTTACGGTGGGTTGTGACATTAGTTGCCGGGGCTACAAAGTGATGTCAAGAATTGGTTGTGAAAGGTTTTAGGCTATTTAAAAATAATTCAATTATTTTAAATTGAAATATTTAATATTCAAGATATGGTAAAGAGAAGTATTAATAATTTATAATTATAATTAAGTGTAACCATATTGTAGCCTAGAGCATCATCTAATTTGTTATAAATATCAAACAAATTTGGACTATGATTGTCAGTCTTGTCAATCATGAGAGTTGCCAATAAAGTGATCAGATTTCTTTAAAAACGCACTCACATGTTGAGAGCCATATAAATTTCTTTAATGCATTTTTATTTGAATGTACCACGCGTACATAATTTCTATTTACTTTCTATAGTATTTACCATTTCCTTTTAATGCTTATCAGAATAGAGTTTCTCAATACTTTGAAATTTCGTAACCCACTCGCATAAACATTTCTGTTGCTCTTTGTATCTGTTGCACATTTTGTTCATTTTGTGTGCGGTCAAATAAATTGTAATCTTCCAAATGCACCGCACATGCACGCAGCTAAAAATTTAAGTTTAACGCGAGTACTGGGAAATGCTGGAACTCTGATTGCGATGAGGAAGAAGAGAATTAAAGTAAAAGTGGGAACAAATATTTTACTTTGAATTTATATAAGACTTATTTGTTTTTGGTATGGCATTTGGGTAAAAGCCTAATCACACTTTTAGCCTTTTTGGTCGCTGGCAATATATCAACGAGATGGATGTTATTTGATGACCCGCAATTGGGGAGGAATCCTTTGAGCTATACACATCAATTACTTTGAATGTTTTAGTGACTCCACAGCCAAAAAAGGGAAACCATCTGTCGAGTGCTCCCTCCCATCCTTTCAACAATTGAACAAATACAAGTTCGAGCATTGAAAAAGCTCTAGTGGAGGGAAAAGGAATGTGAAAAGGAAACGGGGGAAATGAAGAAGCATCAGCGGCTAACAAATTCGCGCCATGCAAGAGAAGCTTGTGGCTCGCATGGGTTTTTTTCCATGCTCGCTGATTTAATTTCCACCAAAAACCATTTTTTATCCCCTTGCAGAGGGTATTATAATTTTGTCACGAAATGTGCAATGCTATAAATTATATTTATTCTTGAAGCATAAACTGTTTCTGTGTAAACTAGTCTCTCAGTCTTTAAGTATGAAGTATGTAGTTCTGTCAGGAGCAGCTGGATCGGATTATTATCCTATAAAGGTGTCATAGGAACGAAAATACAAAATTCAAAAATTGAATACAGAGCTCTACAAAGCAAGGGTATCAAATCTTTGGCATGCTGAAAATTCTTTCTTGTTTTTAGTAATTCCTTTTTTAATTTTACGCCGTTTTGCCGAAGGTCAAAAGAAGTTGGCCAGGCATATAAATTAAATGATGGTAGAGCGCTGAGCGATTGAAATTAGGCTGTCTAAAGCTTAGCCCAAATGCTGCTCTTGCTCTTCAGCACACTTTACTATTGCATACCTTGTGGCGCCTTTGTCAAATTTGTGAAATAATTTGGGCCATGTCCCTTTACATTCCACACACAACGAATTCTCAGCAATGTGAATTCTCTTGGGTTAGTTTGTGCCACATTTGCAGCTACATAAATAACTTTTAAAGCAGTCGATGTACATATCGTTTGGCCCATTTATCAGCTAACCAATGCAGTTGGCTCAGTCCAATGTAATGCATTGGAGTCTGTGCTGAAATTATGGCAGACATTTGACCAAGTTGTTCAATGAACTGCCACAGAAACAAAGAAACGCATGAAAGGAGAACTGTGTATATATAAAGAGGACATTAAAGTAAATTTGCCTTGGTAATATGGAAATAATTGTAGAATAAACTACAGAAGGTGAACATATGATAAAGTGATATTTAATTTATTTATTTAAATACTATCAGTACAGAGATACTTGTGAAATTTCTAGAAATTGAAATCTGAATATTATTAAATCTGTTAGTTTAACTTAATGATCGAATTTTGTTTCAAATTTAAAGAAAATTGACAACTTGTCATAAATTATTTATTATTATGAGCACACGATACACATATTACAGATTTTAACGTGGCAGTGTGGAAATCGAAGCCAGTTATTTTTCAAACTAAAATTATCATTATGTCGCATTTTTAACTACTCAAAAACTAAATTTATCCTGCTAAAAGTACTAAAGCTATAAAATATATAAAGATTGTTGAAGACTTTACTCTCTTCTCACTTAAATCTACCTAATCTAAAGGATCTCTTTAAACATTTAAACATCCCTTAGACAGGACCTGTTGCAATTCGCACTTGCCTCTTGGGTCACATTAAAACTACATAAAGTATCCCAAAATAGCATTTAGTGCTAACATGTGTGTCAATTTAATGCATGGAAAGTTGTGCTATCAACAGTTGGAAATTGTCCTTGAAGCAGGGCAGCAATAGGAACGCAAGGAAGGGTGTAAACCAGGAACTGCGGTGGCGTGCTGAGAGCCCAAGCGTGGTGACCCCGGCACGTGCAGTGTCAAAAAAAAAAAAAAGTGCTTCAAGGCTTTGGGTGCCACACTGAGATACGCTGACCTGGACAACGACGTGGCAGGTGCGTTGTGTCAATCTTTGGGTGCCACGCAAGCTGCCTGTCAACCGTCAACCAACAACCGTCAACCATCAACGACGACGAATGTCAACAGGAGCGTACATCAGTTTGTTGTCGCCGTTGCCATTAGAGTTGCTGTCAAAGCTGTATGCACATATTGGAAATGGTAGGGAGAAAGGGAGTGAGGGAGGGTGAAGGATCGCCATTCTTCTTCCCACTTTTCATTATTATTCTCGTATTCCCTCTCTATTTGTGCATTTATGCAAATGATGCGCAAGTCTGGGCAAACTTCAAAGGGTTTGCCAATAAGGAAATGACTAACGTTGCGAATGCCCAAGTCAGACTGAGAGTCATTTCAAGCGTATGAATGCAAGGAAAGAAGAGCAGATGGATTGTAGGGGTACAATAAGGAAAACCTGTTCATGGTGCTAACTTAATGCTTGGCTTGGCTGGCAGAAACGCATGCTAGCGGAAATTGTTTAACAAAAGCAGGAAATGTTACACACACTCAATTACATAGACACGCTACATTCTTTTATCCCCATTTCCAACTCATCCCCTTGTCGCATTCTTGTATAACATTACGTATACGCAGTGTATTGCCCGCTTTACTTGCGGCATGTGTTGACAACACTTTGCAATTGGGTTAATTGTACATTGGCTCGCTTTGACTCGTTAGTGGAATGTGGCATTATGTGTGTATGTGACTGTGGGTGGAGATTGAAGGGGGGACAAGGTTGTTACAGCATTTTAAATGTGGGTCATTGGGTTCGTGTTGGTTTGGGTCGCCTTACTTAATAGCTGCCCCAATAAAATTGAACATTTAAATGCGTCAATTTGACAGTGTCAAACGCTTGAAATTTCTAGCTCAATTCGCAATTCCCTCCACATGCCATTTGCCACTTGCCACACGTGTCCCCAGAGTCAACTAGACAGCAGCTCGTCAATATTGTCACTCGCTCTCGTTTCTCATACTCCTTCTCGTTCTCGTTGCTTTCCTCTCGTCACTCTTATATGGTTCAGAGCACACAGACTATCCAAATCCCAACACGTGCTGGAATCATTGCTGCTTATGCGTCACTTGATAGATGCCCCTTGACGACTTGAAAAGATCCCCCCATTCTAAACCCCTTCTTTTCATAAATATGCAAATATATTACGTGATTTCTTTCAGAGATTTTCTCATAAAGCAAACAACTAGTCGAATGCTAGAAGCGTAAAATTTAGCTAACAAAATCTAAGCAAAGGAGTTAAGCAGAAATTTACGGAAAGAGAGAGAAATATATGTCTTAACTAAATGAAAAAAGGCTGTTTTAATTTTTAAAAAATATTTACTTAATGTTACTTTGTAATAAAACACGTTTAACAATCTACACGGCTCTTCAAGGGTATTTAATCTTTGACTTGATGAAGAGAAAATTTCTTTCTTGTGTATTTTCAACTTAACGTCGCAACGCAACTCTTAATGGAAGGGAGGTCATATGAGTCCTTTCTCTACCCACAGGTGGAAAAGGAAAGGTAACTCCTGGGGAGTAAAATAAACAATTATGTCGCATTAAGTATTTACTTAACCTGTTTTAATGTTTATGCCTGACAATTAAATGTTAATTAGCACGTTGTTGCATTTATGTTCGAATCATAATTAAAATACATTTAATGAGGCCGCAAATTTGCATAGTTAATGGTAACGTCAATGCAACGCCCTCTGGTAACGACGGCTTGCTGATAAATGCTGAATCAAAGCCCAACAGCCAAGGCAACAAAAAGAAAATTAATAACAGAAACAAAAAAGAAAAAAAGAAACAAAGGGAAAAAAATCAACGACGGAAGTCATTTAAAACACATTTCATAGCCTGATTTTGCACAAAGTTGCTGTTTTTTTTATTTTTTTTACATATACGTTCGGAAGGGGGAACGAGGGAGAGGTAGCGGCATATGCCGCATGCAATTTGCATTAAGCGTACATGAAACAAAATGGCGTGTAATTTAAAATGAATTAATGAGCCAAGAAATTTATAAAAGTAAAAAACCTAAAGACGTAAAAGCCGTGAGGTGAACCAATAAGAGGGCAGTGGGTGGAAATTGTAAATTTGACACGTAAATGAAAATGAAAATGACCAGAAAATGACAGGAAGGAAGGAAATTGCACTTAAAGTCTGATTTCATCGATTGAGGACAGCTGCTAATGAGTCCAAAGTTAAGGAACTCTTGAAATGAATTCGATGTGAAGCAGAATCAACAAAAAGGCTATAACAGACACGTATATATTTTTTAAGATCCTAGCTCTATTTTACTGCACTTGGTCAGCATTTATGTTAGTACTTTGCTTTTTCGTATGAGCTATTTGAGACTTTGGCTTTACAATTTGATGGCTTGGTATAAAATTGAACCAAATTGCAATACAAGGATTCTGTGCCTCACTCCACATGTTTCTGCTGATTAAATAAACTATTAATTTTCGCAGAGAGGAAGAGAGAGAGAGAGAGAATGCGTGTGTGAAGGAGAAAGATATGATGCTGCTACTTTTTAACGCATCAACTTAATGTGCTTCAGCTAATTTGCTTTTTATTAAGAGTCCCCGCCCTGGCACTCAACACATGCCACACGCGTCCTTTAGGAGAAGGCGTCAAGTGCGGTGTCAGGACACTGGCAGAAGGCACTGTGATAGGGCCATGTCCTGTCGTAGTCAAGCCCAAGCGACATGTACAACATTCACAGCTTCAGTTTATTATGCTGTAAATATTGTCAATAAAAACAAGACTAAAAGAGGCACAAAAGTAGAGCTGATACGACTAAGAAAATACCTAAAAATAACATAATACTTTAATTACTTAAGTATATTAAAGAATGATGTAAAAATTCATATTATTATTATTCCAGCTGAAATTATTACTGCATTTCCACTTTAATTCATAGGGTATTAACCATTCGTTTCGATCTTTATAGGAAGTGCGTATGGAATGCATGCTGCCTGCTGTTTTTTAATGCAGTTTGCTTTTCCTGCCGTTCACTGCGAACAACTTCGCAATGCGTTTAAAAATGTTAACTGCGCTTAAATAAAAATAAAAACACGGAAAAAAGAAAATGGATGGCAAGAAAAAGCCAAAGTGGCTTTAAAAATTAACAGCATTAATAAACTGCGAAAAACTTCTGCGGCTTCGATGCTATTAATAGAACAGCGCGAAGTGAAATCTATGTTTATAGTACCAATAATTTATTTATTTAAAAAAATATCCAATTTAATTATTTAATGTAGACTAATTAAATTTTTCTACTGCGCCATCAAATTACGATATCCACCCATCATGGCATTGCCAATAATAATATTAAGCATACGCCACCGAATTGGCTTATGGCTAATTATTTATTTACATAGCCAACACACACAAACACACACCTGTATATTTGAGGTGGAGAACACACTTCGATTTGACGTCACAAATGTATTTAAGAATCCATTGACACATTCATAAATCGATGGCTGATTTATTATCAATAATTGCTTTTGATTGCTTTTGTTGTGGCTGCGTATTTCTTATTTGCAGAAGATGCAAATGCTGCGCCCATAAACAAAGAACAGACAAAACAGCCAAACAAACCAAATGGAAAAAAAAGAAAAGAAATTTGCATAATTTGTTTATAAACAAATGCGCAGCAGACATAAAAGCGAACAGCGGCGAACATCAGAAACAGTTCACGAAACAATTGTTAATTGCCAATTGGGCATTAAAAAACCATTACAATAATATTAAATAATAAATACGCGCGTCCAAAATAGACAACAATTTAATGCCAACATTAACAGCACCATTAGCAGACGCCTGTTAATGCTTAACAGGCCACCCACATGCTATGATAAAGACAGTCGCTGTTAAAGGTAAAGTTAACAGCACTGGAAGGCGACTCCGAAAGGATGGGGCTTCGTAACAGATAGCCGATGTCATGTTCGTTCACTCGCTCTCTCTCTCTCCCACTCACTCGAGGCAGTTGCTTTGTACACGCACACACACCTGCATACACATGCCGAACAGCTGTTTGGCGTGGGCCTGGCAGAGCATCATCATTAACATTATCATCATTAACATTGCACAACAACAGCGCGTGCACACAGATGATGTTAATGCCAGCGGCTTCTTTTGCGGCTTCAGTCGTTGCCTGTCAACAAAGCGAGGCGCACGTGTGCGGAGCCGGCGCTAGGAAAAACTGATTTCAAAAACAGAGTTCAACACAGTCGCGCATAATTAGAAAAGTTGTGTGAGTCAAAGATTTTTCGAATAACAATCAGTGGAAAAATTCTGTTTGATGTGTGCGCGTAATCATAACAAATAAATAATCAAAGATCAAATGTCGTGGAAATTGTGGGAAAATTACTGGCACCATTTATTGTAGCACGCAAAATTCCCAGAGCTGTCAAGTCAACAGTATAAACGTCAAATACTAAAGCAAGCCATCAACTCAAAATCCACACACATTATAATTATTTGATTTAGCAAACAATTTTAAAACTCTGGTTTGCTGAAAGCAACTAAAAAAGTACAACATACAAATCTGAAATATTCATAAACGAAAACAAAGCAAATACTATCTCGTTGGATCCCCAAGGAAAGACCGCAGTGAGAGTGAAAGAGAGTTAGAGGTAAATATTTATTATATCCACAATACAATAAATCAGCTGAGTGTATGAAAAACACAGAAAACTGTTACCCAAGCTCACAAAAAGAAAGTGTCAAATTTATGCGAAGCGGTAAAACGAAACTGCCGGAAATTTATATAGCTTATAAGGCTGGTGATGGTAAAAACTTGCAAGACAAAAACCTTAAGCACACTCTGCTCTCTTCAAGGATCTTTGTTTGCCTTTGTAATCCAATGCCATTTGTGTCTGCAAACGAACTCGATTTATTTATACTTTGCGAACTCTTTTTTAATTGAGGGGTAAACACGAAATAAATCCCTTATACGCTTATAAAGTTGCTACGAAATTAGTAAATACTATAGGTAATTGGAAAATAAACTATCCGAGTGCTTAGTATAACGAATAATATAATTCCTAGAGTTTATAATTTTTCAACTATTATATAATTTTATATAATTTTCTCCAAATTTTAGATTGACCATTAATAACCAATTATTTTATTCTTTGTTAAATAATAATTCTGAAGTGAAAAGACTACATTTTCTAAAATTTCTGTATGGTTTTTGGTTTTTATTCATGTTTACTTAGATACCCCAAAAATATGAATTTATCAAAGTGGATTTAAATACGATTCAATAAATAGATTTTTTATAGACTTTAGTTAAAATATATAAGTATTATAATGGTATTAAAAATCAAAGAGTAAATCTAACTAACCAAAAATGCGGCATCTTAGTGTATATAATTTTTCGCGTTTATCCAGCTTGAGAAATTTCAATTTAAAAGTTGAGTAGAAACTATAAGTAGACCATTAAATTATGATAATCGATTATTAGAAGTGTGCAGTAAAGTGAATCCAAAATGCTTCCTAAAAGAACTAAGGAACAAGGCAGCCTTCTCAAGGACAAACTTTTATTGTGAGGAAGCCGAAATACTCTGCTGGCAGAGTGAAAGTGAGAATTCAATGCATTTGGAAACTCACATCCCCTTTAACTCTAGATTTTTGGCAGCTTGCGTATGTGGACATTTGTCAAAAGTGAAAAAGAATTATTGTAAGGGAAAACCATGTAAAAAAGAGACCCTTCCGTTTCCTTTGCCAACTGACAAATAAAAATGGTGCATACATTTCAGAGCAGACGACTGCCAAAGTGTTTTGAGGGCAAAACCACAATGGGGCATCGAAACATAAAGGACAAATTAATTTAATAAACAGTAGTTAAGGGGTAAGAGAGAAGAAAGTGGAATGATGAGTAAAATAGTAAATTAGAGAAATAGAGAAATGAAGAAATTGCCTGGGGTTTGGCAGACGCAAAGCACAACCGCAAACTCAATGTAGATAATTAAATGTAATTACATAATGTGTTTGTATTTGTGGTTGACACTTTGTGTATGTGTGTGTGTGTTCTCCTTGATTGTGTGCGTAATGGCATGCTTATCACCCACAACAGAAAATTCACAACATCAACTACAAAGATATTCATAATTCGCAAATGGAAAAACGTAAATACTCTACAACGATTATCAGAGTAGTTGTAAAGCAACTTGTTGATAATTGAAAATAAATTTAATTGAAAAACATTAATTACAAGTTGCGAGTATTTTAGTCCTAATTGTAGTTGCAGCTAATAATTTATGCTTTTGAACTATTATCAGATCGGTGTAGACTCGATTACTACTCTTCCACAGTAATTAAATTACAACAACACACAAGCGCATATGTATCTCTATCTCTCTCTCCATGTGTGAGAGCATAATGTGGCCTAATGTCTGATAAAAGCTTATAATGATGACGTTCAGTCGACGGCCTCCTAAACCCCGATAGGCAACATTCGCCTGGTAGCGTCAAAGTCAATAAAATGTAATTAAATCGACATTGTTATCAGCAACATACAAAAAAACAAACCGCACACACAGTTTGGCCTAAACTATTACTGCAATATTTTCAATAAAAACTTTGTCGAATTTTTGGCAGATAGTTTGTCAATAGGTTCACAGTATGTTAGTTATTGTTCTATACATGGTTTAGCAATTTAAAATATATATATATTTTAAAATTCAAATTTAGATAAGTAAGGAAAGTTTCTGTGGGAATATAATGAGAAACTTTTTAATAACAGTTGGCAAGACGGCAACAAAAGCATCTCAATAAAGGTAGCTCATGGCAAGAGCCTATCAACGGAAATTCGGCAAAACTTAAAACTAATTTATGTGCACAATTCTCCTCCTTGAAAACTGTAACAATCTTCGACGAGGCAGGCCAACTTGGCGTGAAGGAGACCTGCCAACTAGTTTCGCGGATGGCGGCAAAGTTCAGCTCATTTCCATTTACCTTTCTTTTTTCTATTGCTCTTATTGCAATCCTTATCCATACTTTAGCTACTGCTCTTTTTGTATTTGATTAACAATTTGCCATTCGGGACCCGCCGAAAGTTTGCTATTGACATTAAGAGTATCAAGTGGCTGGAAAAAACCCTTAAGTGTTCAGTGAAACCCCGTGGATTTTAATTGAAATTTCAGCCCAAAGTGGGCAAAGAGAATATGTAAAGAGTTTAAGCCGAAAACAGAGCCTATAAAGAAAAACCCTTTTTCTTTAAGTTAATTTTATAATTTAGGCTAGATATCATCGACAACTTAAATGTCATACAATTTTGCTATTCTATTTATCTTAAATTGGCATTATTCAGTGATTTATTGAAATCAACAAAAAACAGACTCTTTCCCTTTGGGAAATACAGCAAATTGCATAATTCGGTATACAAATATATGTATCTTTTGCCCACAGTCATCGTCAGTTCATCAGAAAACCACTTGAATTTTTCCCTCTGTCTGTTTCTCTGTCTATATGAAGTGCAGTTTTGTGAAAGTTTCATTACAAAATTGGTAGCTGCATGGAGAGCAATGCAATTTCAAGTCCACACTCGAATTTCAATGCTTTGGGGCTGTATGACTACTCATAAATTAATAGCTGACTACTAAAGTCCAGGGTAGGTTTTAAAATTTGGAAACTGTTTTGCCAACATTCAAAGTGATTCACTTACCAGCTACTGTCGATATTTCAATTACGTTCAGAGGCAACATTTTGGTGGTTTTGTTTTTGGAACGTGCACCAATTCAGTTGCTCATTGCGTCTGTTGTGGCAACAGCTGCCTCGTCATGTCATGTGGTTGCTCCGAAAATGGGCTAAAATTGTGGCAATACAACAACTGAATAGAGCTTCGGAAGCTGCGAGTTGATTAAGTTATGCTTTCAAAATAAATTAGATGGAACTTTTTACTTCAAGTATATAAAAAAATTATATTTTAATTTTCTCTCAATCGTTCAGAAAAAGAAAGTCCCATTTCTTTAAGATTTTTGACTCTACTTTAAATATAAATTTGTTGTACAATAAACTCATTATTATCAAGGAAAAATTTAATTTTTACTGAGTATTCTACAATATTCGTTTTCTGAGAGAGAAGTTGAAGAAGGTTCATTACCCCTTTCCTATCATTTAATTTTAATATATAAAATATTTATGATATATTCGAAACTAAAAAGGAAATATACAAATTGATTATACGGTGTACTAATGGAAACCAAACGCGCCATCTTCCTATCTTCTTTACTTCAAACGTCTTGTGGAGAATTTTAAATTAGTTGATCTAGCTGTATTCAACTATTCGCTATTGGAGTTTTACCTCTACCTTAAACAAGAATTAGTTGAGCGATATACAAAAGTATTTAGCCTTCTTGAAACACTTTTCGTTATTTTCTTTCACAATGATCCAACTTGGAGGAGAAGACCAATTGTAACTTGTGAAAATGCTCATCGATGTGAATAGCGAGTGATTTACATTGACACTTCGCTTTGGGACAAAGTTGTGCCCAGTCAACTTACCAAAACCATCGAATGATGGACCAAGTCCTGGTCCAACACCGCCAAATGCAACAAGTGTTTGGTTCGTCGAAAATTTATCGATGGCAAAACTTGGCTTCAAAGTGAATTACGACAAGTTTGTCGTCTTGCCACACGACTTTGTTGCAAGGCTTTGCTTTTTATTGCCAGAGCGTGGCAAGAACAAATAACCGTATGGAGAGTCATCGGCCACGCCGGACAAAGCAACGGACAAGAGATAGAGACAGGGGAAATTCGAGTAAGATAAATGTCTGGGGAAGTTGGCGACGTTCAAGCGGAATGAGACTGAGCTTTTCCGAGGCATGAACCTGAAAAACAAAAAATGCTAAATGAAAGCAAAAAGCGTAGTCTGAGAAAATTTAATTGCTCAGTCGTCTGACTAATTGAAAAGTTGCAAGTTTCAACGCGACGCGAAAATGGAATAAACTTCTTGTATAAAGAAATTTAAGATGCAAGTTATTTGTCATCCAGAAAGTAGAAGACAAAGAAGAAGATGTATAACTATGGCGATAAAAGTAAGAAGTATATTAAGTACATACTATGTATGTATCTCCATAACAGCGAGAAAAACTAATAAGTGAAAGCGATAAAGTCATCATCTGGGCAGGCGACAGAAAACACATAAAAATTCCATATTGATTTGTAAGCCGGGCTTAAGCTGATAGTTAGATGGATACTCTTGCACGGCTTATGGTTTCATAGCCCATTTATGAAGCAAGCCTATCAATTTTATTGGCATCATGGCTCATGTTTCACTTATGCTTCATGTGGCACTATGAAGCTCGTAAATTGGTCAAGTTAGTTGGTCGTAGTTAGGCACGTTCGCATGTTCCAAGAGTTACAATATTTTGTGTCACAATTTCAATGATCTGCATATCTGACTGCCGACTGACTATATTTTCCATTTCCCTGTCATTCTCCGTGGCTTTTATGATGCTGCTGACCTTCAACTGGTTGTATATTTTGTATATTTCGTGTAGTGATGCGATTTATGTGGACAGCGTCCATTTATCGCGTTATCATGTGCTGTTTTTTGCATGATGAAGAAGCTGCCTGTCCACTTGGCACTCGGAAGAGATGTCCTTTGAACCATACCAATAAATATTATGTCAAATATTTTACTGCTTAGCGTATAGAGTCTTATTTTGAGCAGTAGGTCGATGCGAAGGCCATCAATTTTGTTACTCTTCAAGCATCTGTATTTCATTACACTTGTATACCCTGTTTCCCTTTAAAAATGTGCTAAAAGCAGAATATTAACTTTGTTCAAATTATTTGCTTGTGTAAAAGGCTGTAGGAGGGATCTGCCTTAATATTAATATTCTTAGAGTCTAAAATTCTAAATTAAATAAAATTGATTTAGGATTTTAATAAAATTAAAATTATTTTTTTTTTAATTTGTAAGTCCGTAATTATTTTTTCGAAATCTAATTAATATGTCCCTTTTAGCAGCCCTTAGTCATCCGATTTGGAGAACTAACAGCAACAAAAATAAATATAATTTAGGTATATGCATACATATAGAGTATGATCTTTCCTGTACATCACTCCTATCGAACTTATTGTACACACTTCCTATTCAGATGTTTTTATCTGACCTGCACATTTTAATTCGATCGTTTAATAAACACTAAAATAATTTAATAATAAATTATTTTCATACTTTAAAGCAACCTTAGCGCCGTTTTAGAACTATGGAGAGGGTATTTCCTAGTCAAGCAATCTCTCGCTTTAACAACGCTCTAGTATTAAATTATAATTTGTCCTCAACAACATTTTAGTCACTTGCATCCTTGTTTTGTCCCTGTGTCTGAATTTTCTTTTCAAACATAATTCTGATTTATCAATTAATTATCGTCTTAAGTTCAACATTTTCCGCTTTTTCAATAATTATATTTTCGATTCGGGGAACTTTTACCAATAATTTTAGGCATATAATTTATGTATTTCGTGTCGTCATCCATAATTGATCCACGCTAAAATATGCGTTCATGCGGACAATTGCGATGCTGGGGGAAAAACGCAACGCTTCTTTATGGTCAGGTCATGATTTATAAATAATTAAATATTTATTTTCGCACGTTGTAATGACGTTGGCAGTATGTTGGCAGCAGAAATGTCAGCGTTTGGCATTTGCCCAGCTCATATGCTCATTAATATTAATAAGACGACATTCGGGCGGAGTAACAGCACATGGCACGTTGATGTCCCCAACTCCTCCTGCTCCGAATCTCAACAGGTGTTTGTGTTTATGTTGCCACATGCCGAATGCCGCATGCCGCATGCCACACGTGTCGACCTTCGACTGTTGCCTGTCGACTGTGTCCTTGTGTGGTAATCAAGTCAAGTGCTAGAGAGTACTTCAGCTTTCAAAGTTTCGTTTTACTTTTGGTCTGGTAGAAATTGTTGCTCTTGTCGTTTTCGTTTTGTCTACAATCCAATTTCCATTATCCAATTTTGATGCTGTCAGGCGCGCATAAATTCGACGGCCCGATCCCTGATGCTTTGTTATGCAAATCTCGGCAAAAAGTATCAATCTCCCACTTAGCCAAGCCAAAGTCCATTTACTCTACGTACTCTCCCCCAGACTCCAAACGCCAGACAGAGGGGACATCTTTTATAGCCCCAAGAGCTGCAGAGCTCTTGCTGTCGTTTTATGGCCTAAAACATTATAACTCATATTTTTCTTGGAATTTTTAGATGCTTTTTGAGAGACTCCCCAAAGCAAAGGAGGCAGCCAAAAAGAATAAAAACGAAAGACACAAAATATAGAAATTTGTCTCAGCGCCCTTTAAACTGTTTTAAATACCCCACATCAGCTGCAGCATCTGAAATTTCAAAAATGGCATTACTCCTCTCCCAAGGATTCATGCATGAGTTCTCCAAATGAGATGGTATTATTTTTATGTAAAATATACACAAACAACAAACTGTAAGATGGCCTGACAAATGCTATGGGCAGTTCTCGAGGCCTTTTGAATTTTTCCCATCCATATTCTCGACCACATGCAGAGAAACATTCAAAAAACATTTCTTTGTTTACTAAAAAAATTTATACAGATATCAGTTTTGTTCCTCTGGCGGTTCCACGTTACCCCCACCCCGCCCGTTTCTGTTATCACAGGTGTACGACGGAGTCGTTGGCAAAAAAGAAAAACAAATACAACAAATAAATATGAATTCACTTGTGTATAATTTTAAGCGACAAAAAACCGAGCGAGATATGAAAATTCGACTGCAGCAAATAAATACTCTACCGGCAAGTCAATTGAATGAGAAGCACACTGTGTTTATTTATGTTTCTATAGAAATATCGCAATAGCTGCTAAAAAAAAAATCTTCCAAAGCGAGAAATGCTTGAATAGCATAAATTTATTAGTCCTTTTTTTTATCCTGGTCGGGTATATTTTTTTTCTCTGTGATCAGCACGGACAATTTTGAAGAAAACTTTGCTGCGAATTTTTTGGTTTTTATTAAGTAAGAAAATATAATTGTGTTTTAAAAAAAAATCACTGAATGATTAAAAATATTTTAAAAAAGATTGAGAAACATTTGCTTTGGAATATAATGGTGTGCGATTAATAATTTTTTAAATCCAAATCCTTGTGCTTATAAATATTAGCTTAGAGAATATTTGATTATGTTCTTGTACCTATCACAGATCTATGTAGAAAATTGACAGACAATTTGTGCAGAGAAATAAGAAAAACCATTTTACACGATAACAAAAAAATTTGTTGCACACCGTTTAGGAGTTGAATTTTTTTTCATTTTTTGGCGCATGTTTCTCGATGGGTTTCAGAGGTGAGCGCACTTTTTTATCTATATAATTTGATTTATGACGATGGCAGCCACAGACAACAGCCACAGCAAGAGCAAAAACAGCAACCATATCGAGTCTATATATATTTTGTCGTATTTAGAAGGAGGAGGCTGACTGCTCAGAGCAGAGTTCACTTTAAGTTATCTCTCTATGAATATCCATTAAAGATGATGAGCCACGCGCGCTTTCAACAGCGCTTAATGTTAGCGTCAACGACGTGTCACGCCCAAAACACACACACACACACACACATTGTCACGCCTCCGCCCAGCATTTAAACAATAAATTAATTTGGGGCATGGAGCCGCAACTGGAATCAGTGTCTAGAGTCTAGACGAAGGCCTTGGCGAGGCCAACTAGAGACGCCGTAGGAATGCGAATGCTGAATTTAAAGAGCTAACAAATACTCTTTCTCTGAGTCGTCCCAAAGCTTCTCTTCTCCTCCAGCCTACAAGTTGAACTCAAAGTCCTTTTAGCTTGAGTGCAGGAGGATTCATTCTCCAGGCGCAGCACTCGAGGCATATTTACTTTTGGGTTTGTTTTTTGCTATTTTTTGAGGATTTTAATATTCATTTTCATTTGCATGTTGTTCTTTTGGTCTCTAACGCTGAGCGGAATGTTTAATGTAACATAAACAAAGGCAAATTATTCAAATGCCAGAAAACGCTGCACAGAGTGTGAACATGTGGAACATGATTTAAAATGAGCATCATGTAATAAAGTTGAGATTAACCCACGGCAGAGATATACACATATTTGCACTGAATAATTCAACATTACGATGAATTCTTTACATAATTTACCTATAAAATGCAATGTTAAACAAAAACATATCACAGAAGATTAGATACAAAATCAATGTAATTATTGTCTAATCAGCCAGAGGGAAGGAGCCAATTTACAAATGTTAATGCTCTGTGGTAACATAACAAAAATACTAAATCCCTGTGACATCACGAGTCTAAACACCCCTTGGGGACTCGAGTTTGGAATGGCGTGACTTTTGTCAGTTTACCAATTAAATTAGTTGACATAAGCCGCTTAGGGCATTACTCTTTCAGTTTTACAAAACTCAACTGTTGCCCAACAAACAAACTAAAAGTAAAACTAAATTTTAATTAAACTGAGTGTATGCTAAAACCTATTATGTATCCCAATCACAACCAATCACAACTCTAACTAATGCCAACACACAACCATTTGAAAAGTATCATATATACTCGTAAATCAATAAACATTAAATTAGAATTCTTACACATACATATGTATCACATTACCACCTGTGTCTTTTTTTCCTACAAAAGTAAAAGATTTACTTCGGTGTGTCGAAGATAAACTAGATTTTATTTTTATCATATAACTTAAATAAAATAAAAATTTCACGAGCATAAATTTTATTTTTTCTTAAAAAATAATTTTTTAAGTCATCATTCCTATAATAAGTAAATTACAGTCACTCGATTTTGATTGATAATGATTTGAATGTGCGAATATAAATATAACTAAGGCTTTGATCTTCATACTTGCAAAAAGGACGATGATCGTCTATTTGATAAAGAATGAGTATAATTAATTAAGTCCACTTGAATGATGTACTCACATTTAGTTATTATCCAACGAGAAGAGCTTTCTTAGCTCCAGGTCAAACAGTTAATGGCTTATTAAGGTGTATGGAGACACGCACAAATGCAAAAGAATTAGAAGCCTGGCAACAAACAAGTTGGTCAATAGGCTGTCATTACGTTCTCTCAGTCGCTCCAACAAGCGTGTTGCTCTTATCCTGTCTTTCTCTCTGTCTGTCCTCCGTTGTCCCTATCATTTGAAAAACGGCTCAGATGGCAATGAAGCGTTTTATGGCCTTTGTGGCATGGTCCCGTCAATGGAAATATGTATGTATATGTAGCAATTGATTGCTTACTCTGTGTACTGACCAGAAGCAAGCTGTCATGGACAGTTCATTTAGGTTTGCGCCATCACATGGAGTTGATTATCTGGCCGGCTAATCAAGGTGAGCAAGTTGGCAGTTATGATGCGGCTTTAACCATCCAGTAATTGCACAGCACACGATTAGCATGCGTCCTAATTGGTAGCAGCTTCCTATGCCATTATTTGACTTTCTATTTCTCATTGCTGTCCAAAATTATCATTAATCGCAGCTGTCGACCCAGATATGCGAAAGGTCACAGATACATATGTATTTCTAGCAACTCATGTTGTTTATCTAACGGGGATTACAACAATTAATTCATTAGAGCGCAACTCTGCTGACTCCTATCCTTCTCCCCTAAATATTACGCCTTGACCCACAAATATTGTGGCCCTGGCGCGTGGCTCAATCGAAAACTTGGCCTATTGTCTGAAATATTAAGAATACGGAATAATAAAAGGAGAAGGATAAAGTGATGTATTTTTTTTATTTTATGCATTCTATTAGCTTTAATATTAATTACTTAGATTCTATTGATTTGAACATTTCTTAATATTTATTTTTACGGTGTTTCCTATGCAAAACGAAAACCGTACGTCAAGTCTTTTAATGCGATCTTCGTAGTCAAGACTGTGGGGCAATTGCCACCAATTTATTATAATAAGCGAATTTGGATTCTTCCACCTACTTATTGCATTTGTTAAAACTACATATAGTTTTCTGTGTTTACTGTAGTATCTTTTGAGGTACCATCTATAGTCTAAGAAGTGATTTATTAGGTTTTCATCACTTTCTTATTTTTACTTGGGTCTTGACATTCTAAATTCTGATCCACGTGTCTTTTAAGATTCCACTTGTATCTAAACTTTTTATGACAACATTCACATTTATAGGGAAACTCGCCACTATGAACTAGAGCGTGCATTTTCATGTGTGAATTGCTCTTAAGAATCTTGTCGCAAAGGTTGCACATATAAAGCTTCTTTGTTTTCATTCTCATCCTTTTCTGAGTATTTTTGTTCTTTGCTTTCGTTTCTTCTTCGTCAACTGATGTACCCTCACTTAGTGGCAGATCACTCGGTTCGTTTTCTTGTTCACTCTTCGAACTTTCGCTCTTATCAGATGTCTCTTCGCAATCTGGTTTATCTTCATTCAGGCTCTCTTCATTCTGGCTCTCCTCGTTTTCGCTTTCGATCTCTTTCTTTTTCGGCTGCTTCTTCTTCTTCGCTATCGTCACGACTTTGCGTCGTGTTTTAAAAGAGAGTGCTCTCTTCCTTTTGATTGCGGTTGTTGTTTGCGGTTCACGCTTTATCACATCTTCAGTATTGTTCTCCTGATCAGAGCCTAATGTGTCCACTCTTTTACTCTCTTTAACAGCCAGTTTCTTATTTAATTGCTTAAGAGTCAGCTCATAGTTTCGCTTGAATCTAAATGCGGCATGTACATCCGATAAACAAATTTTGCATATTTTCTTCGGGAATTTATCCTCACGTGTTACTTTCACTTCGACACACTCATTTATCATGAACTCCAGGCTGGGAAATGTTTCTCTCTCTGTTGTGAAGATATTCACCAAGACTCCCGAGCTGGTCATACAAACGCGGCACATCGGAAACATGTCTTTCTCGTTTGGATTCACGCTGAGTACTGATTTTAGGGTGCGTGGCAAACACCAATTTATTGTTATTCTCTTAGTGTTCTTGATGGTGCTCCTTCCAGCTTTTAGGTTCAGGTACAGATACAGGTCCAGGTACACCTCAAGTGAACATGTGCTTAGTTTGAGGTACCTATTTAGGTACGCCAATTATTTGAAAGTTCTGTACCTAAATAATAATCCTGGTTGGCTTACACCTGGAGAAAAAGAGGCATAGTAAAAATAAAAATAGATGTAGACATACCATATAACATTTAAATAATAAACTAATAAAGCACTAAAAGTTAATACGAATATTGTAAAGCCAAAGTGATAATACATAAAATTAAAAATACGATCAAATCAAATATCAAATAATATTTGTTATACTTACATGTAATTTAGAGAATAAATTAATAGCAATAGACTAAAAACTTTGATTACTTCATTTTAAATTTTAAACCATTCACTCCATTTAATAAAATCTATAAGCTAATAGATCTTAGTTTATGTTTACCTTAGAGCAGAAAAATAGGACATTTGGTTAGGTTTATTGTACTTTCAATTCCACCAATTTGGAAATATAAAATAGTTTTTATTATTTGTCTTTCTATTTCTAAATTATAGTTTTATTTTAAGTTGATTAAGCTTATATTATTATTAAATATTAATATAATAAAGCACATAGTTTAGATTCAATATAGTTTATTTGTTAAGTAGACTTTTATTTTGAACTTATTCTGATTAAAAATTGAAATTCTTTATTTTTAGTTTCACAAACGATTCGTTTCATTAAATTAAATACGAATAAGTGTTGATTCAAGTGTGTCTTCCTTAGAATTAAGTTACTACAAATAATAATATCGTAATAGTATACAAATCTTGAACCGATAAGCTCGCACATGGGAAATATAGCGATCACATATGTTTTTGGGGTCACATCATCATAATATACTTTGAAGTTGAAGCACTCTTTTATCAGATCCAAAAGACGAGGTTCCTTCGCAGTCGTGAATATATTTACCAAGGTCACACAGCTGCTCAAACAAACGCAACAAACTGGTTCTATGTGTGTCATTCTGATCTTCGTACTTAAGAATGTGTTAAGGGTATTTCACAACCAACCACCAAATTATTATCATTTGCGAAATCGGGTTATTTTACCTACTTATTGCTTATGTTGGTAAAATAGGGTATTAGATAACAGTGCTTGCTTCTTTTTGCACTTTAGAGTTTAAATGCTTTTTCATGTGTCTCCTCAAATTAGACTTCCAACTAAAGCCTTGGAAACAATATTCGCACTTATAGGGACGTTCAATTACAACCTTCTTTTCTTTTAAGTGGATCTTCTCGTGGCTTTGCAAATAATCCTTTCTGTAAAATTCTTTCGAGCAATGTGAACATTTATACATACAAGCACCGGTGTGAATTCTCAAATGCCTCTCAAGATTCGATTT
Source organism: Drosophila kuntzei (assembly GCA_035042165.1). NCBI lineage: Eukaryota > Metazoa > Arthropoda > Insecta > Diptera > Drosophilidae > Drosophila > Drosophila kuntzei. Next base: position 772,504 of record JAWNLU010001704.1, read on the forward strand.
AAACTTGAAGTTCTCAGAACAATAATCGCACTGATAAGGACGATCTCGCGAATGAACTGCCATGTGACGCCACCAGTGCTCCTTTCTTTTAAAGCTTTTGTTACAAGTTTTGCAAATATGAGTCTTCTCCGGCGTTGTTATCAACTTCTTCGAAACATTTTTGTTCTTTGTGTTCTTATCTTCTTCATCAACAAATATGCTTTCGTTTAGTGGCCGGTCAATAGGTTCATCTTCTTGCTCACTCTCCACACTTTCGCTCTTATCAGATGTCTCTTCCAAATCTGGTTTATCTTCGTTCTGTCTCTCTTCGTTTTTGTGCTCTTGATTCGGGCTCTCCTCGCTCTCGCTTTCCTTCTTTGTCGGCTTCTTTGCATTCGTCACGACATTGCGTCGGGTTTTAAAAGCAATTGCTCTATTTCTCTTCTTTGCAGATATTGATGTGGACTCACACGTTATCACATCTTCAGTACTGTTCTCCTGATCAGAGTCGATTGTGTCTACTCTTTTGCTCTCTTTTAAAATCAATTTCTTATTTAATTTCTTAAGGGTCAGCTCGTAGTTTCGCTTGAATCTAAATGCGGCGTAAACATCCGATAAGCAAATTTTGCATATGTGCTTCGGTAATTTGTCCAAGCGATCTACTTTAACTTTGACGCACTCATTTATCATGTGCTCCAGACTGGGAAATGTTTCTTTCTCTGTTGTGAATATATTCACCAAGACCCCTGAGCTTGTCATGCAAACTCGACAAATCGGATACATGTCTTCCTCGTTGGGCTTCACATTGAATACTGTCTCACAGATGTGCAGTAAATACAAATTTATTGTTTTCTCTTAGTGCTCTCTTTCTTCCAGCATTTGGGTACAGGTACAGATACAGATCAAGGTACGTCCAAGTGTACCTGTGCTTATATTGAGATCCCCATTTAGGTACAGTAAATATTTGGAAATTTAGTACCTAAATAATAATCCGGGTTGTCTTTAAATTATAGCTATCGTAAAATCCGAATACCAAATACTTTTCTTTTTAAATTGAAACCTGAAAATTAGAAAAAGAAAAAACAAAAAAGAAAAGGAAATCTTCGGAACACTTTAATGAGTGTCACTCCAGGAGCGATAAATCAGTGAAAATTCCTTCTTAAATAATTTCTCTGTTTAATAGTTTTTTCGATACTTTTATCATAAAAAATGCAGGCAACATTCGCATTACGTGTTGTAAATGGGTTCAAGCTCTTAAATGGCTTTATTTATTAGGTTTTTGTACCCTGATCACATTAAAAATGGCTTAAGGAAGGATTTTAGATTCAATATTAAAATTTTTAATTGTTCACCTTTAATTGTTATTAAATCGGACAAATCGACAAGAAAAAGAGAAGAGAATTTCCACTACTACCAAATAATTATAAAATTTGTATTGAACACAGAGAATAAAAGGCCTTTAAACTACCCATCGAACGGCATATTAAATTTACTTTCTCCAAGGTATTCTGAATAATTCTTGTCTTATTCTTATAATTGACAAGCAATGGCCTAGGGCTGACTAATATTATATGTACCTATAAATAGAGTGGGTTGTGTATAAATCTAATGTCATATTGAATAACATTTTCTTGCGGCAAAGTCTAATTAAACTAACCCAGTTGTGTAATATAAGAACTATTATGTGGCTACATGGTAATAATAACGCCCTTTCTGTCCTATTTATATAATTTTAGAGCTGGACGAATTATGTGATGGATGCAGGGAGCTGTGTCATCGTCAGGGCCACGCATCAAGTATGGAAAACATATAAAAACATTTGAATTTTAGCGACAGGCATCAACAAATGGGCGTGACCCGTTATTGAAAATTAGCCAGGCGAACATAACGACAACAACAAGAGAAACGGGAGCACAGGGAGCAAAAAAAGAGCAAAAGGAGGAGGAACAACAAGCCGCACAACAAACATGAAAGGCTACTCGAAACCAAATGGTGTCGCTAACCGCAGATGCCACATGGACCATGTCCATGGAGGCTGTGGCATCCTGTTATTTGTGCTGACAGCCCTGACACTAACGAGCTTAATAACGCCCACAGAGCAGTTGACAGCGACGTCGACGTCGACGTTGACGATGGCAGCGGAATCGACGTCACCAAATGTCACAGCAACAACAATAACCCGACCAACGGTTAGTAAATCCGCAAATGACAGCGACTTTGCTAATTTCAGTTCGAGATTGGAACAATCGGACTACTATAAGCACATGAACACGAATTTGGCTATTTTGGGACTATTTTTGCCGGATTTTAATGGAACGCAGCTCAATGATCAGCAGAAATGTGACGATGATTGGAACTTTGGTGTCTTGCTCATCACAATGATACTCTATGCCATGGTCTGCATTGTGGGTCTGTTTGGCAACACTCTGGTGATCTATGTGGTATTGCGATTCTCCAAAATGCAGACGGTGACCAACATCTACATACTTAATCTGGCCATTGCGGATGAATGCTTTTTAATCGGCATTCCCTTTGTGATCTACACAATGCAAGCGAGGAATTGGGCCTTTGGCACCTACATGTGTAAGGCGTATTTGGTTAGCACCTCCGTCACGCAGTTCACCTCATCAATATTTCTGCTGATCATGTCGGCTGATCGTTATATTGCCGTCTGTCATCCGATATCCTCGCCTCGATATCGCACTCCATACGTCTCGAAGTTGGTATCGGCCGTGGCCTGGATGACATCGGTTCTGTTAATGGTGCCGGTCATTCTATTTGCCAACTCTGTTGAAATCAGCCCTGGTCATATATCATGCGTAATTAAGTGGCCCGAGTTGTTCAATACCCAGTCGGACTCTGCTTTCATCCTGTACTCGCTGATTCTTGGCTTTGCCACGCCGTTGATCTTCATTCTGACCTTCTACTGTCTTGTCATCCGCAAACTGCACACAGTGGGACCGAAGCATAAGAGCAAGGAGAAGAAGCGATCGCATCGCAAGGTTACCAAGTTGGTTCTCACCGTGATCACCGTGTACATTTTGTGCTGGCTGCCACATTGGGTGTTGCAGGTGGCGTTGATAAACTCCAATGAGAGATGCGCCTCAAAGCTGCAGGTGGTGGTGTTCCTTGCCTGCGGTTGTCTGGCCTATTCCAACTCGGCCATGAATCCCATACTCTATGCCTTCCTTAGCGACAACTTCAAGAAGAGCTTCATGAAGGCCTGCACCTGTGCAGCCCGCAAGGATGTCAATGCCCAGCTGCAACTGGAGAATAGTTTCTTTCCCAAATTTGGCAAGGGGCGGCAATCGGAGCGTCTAATTGGATCCAACAATGCTGCTGGTAAAAACGGCAAGAACAAGAAGAAGGCTCTGGCAGCTGGAAGGAACAACAATGCGACCATGACCACAACCACAACTACAACCACGGCTGGAACAGATGTCATTACCTCCATTCAGTCAATGGCAGCGACTCATGCCCCATCCCAAATAACACCTAATGTCACAGCCCTGGTCGTTGTCAATGCCGAGACCAACAACTGTAAGCCGCCCGTGCTACACACGGATTTATAAGACCGAGCTCCTGGCATGCCGCTCGAGACGGTTGTATATATATCGCGGAGATGAGTGCGAGTCCACGATCCCGAGGAGTTGCAGATGAAAACAGAGCTGATTAGGCCATCAGAGTGCTTGTTATAAGGATGGCATTGATATTTATTGGCATGTTTGTGTTTGTATGGGAGTATGTAACGAATAGGTGAATAAAGCCAAAGATATAATCTTAGAGTATTATGAACGAGCACTAAGCCAAAGATTTAATCAAAGATAGACATTGACATAAAAGTATTCTAGGTATCTCTCACAATAGATTGAGATTGAAAAAAACCCCGAAAAAACAAGTCAATGAGAATTCAAAAATTCCAGCAGAAATATTAAACAAACAATTCCACTGGAAATAAAACGAAACTTTGACAAAAATTAAAGAACATCTTCACATTAACGAATTAAATTCCAATGTGATTATTAAATTAGAAAGGAACGAAATTCATAACAATTATCAATAATATTTAGGCATTCGTTCAATTTATTTATAGTGTGTTAGCAATGAAATATAATTACATATGGATAATGATAAAATCGAAGATATTTGATTACTAATTCAAATTAAATAAAGTAATAAGAAACATTTGAAAAATTACAATAAAAATCAATGGACAAAACCAGTTTTTATGTGTGACTCTTGAAAAGCCATTGCAAGAAAATATTTTAAATGTCCCCCTACAACTTAAGAGTATTTAAGTGAACGGGCTATAGCTGTATTACAATAACAACAAAATATCCCCTGATATCTGCTAAGATAAATATTATGAAATTTATAAACTATAAACAATTTAATGTTGCCATTTGAATATATTTATGTGTGCTAAATATTTGTACTTTTGAATGTAAATTAAGCTTATTCATGTTCTCGTAGTTGTAAACATTGCAAACGTCTTAATAAAAGTCCAAATAAATATTACAGGAAAACCGAAAACAATTTTCAAATATTTAAATGTCATTTTGCCAAAAAAAAAAAAGTTTAAAATATATTTGCATGGATATATAAATATTTAATTTAAGTACGAATAAATGAAATACGAAACCAAAGTGGTGTTTGAATTTTTTTCTTCAAATAAATTTAAATAGAAGTGCACATATTATTATTACCAATTTATTTATTATTATTCAGCAATTATCCATAACGCTTATCATTCTATTTGAATTCCAAATGTATTTTTAAACGTGTGTGACAGATAAAGAAACAGATACATTTCGATGTAAAAGATAACTTGCATTTGAGAGTGTGAAAATAAGCACACAAAAAAAAATCAAACCTAAGTGTGACAGAGAGAAAAACAAAGCAATAAACAACAAAGGGCAATGGCAAATGGCCACAACAACAACTGAAAAGTTGTCAACAAGAGGAACAATTCTCATGCCTGATGTAATGTCCATTTGGAAATTCACAAGATGCTAACAACCAACTACCCAAAGACAATTCTATACACTTTACAAAACAAAATAAAAAAATACATATACTCAAAGCTCTGGCAAGTGGAAAACAAGTTACAGAATTGTAGAGAACATATTCGTGCTCCTTCATATAATGAAAACTAAACAAAAACTCAACACTGTTGGAAAATGCCCACTGGACAATGGAGTTGCAGGGCTTGCAATATGAAATCTTGTCCGAATGTTTTGCAGTTGAACTGCAAAGTTTGTAGGGAATTCAAGTATAGAATTCTGTATGCATTAAATGAGTTCTTAAATATGAAGAGCTCTTACGTGATTTTATTGCACACTTGTACAACTATAATTTAATTAACCTTTATTATAATATTTAAAATTCTAAAGTTTATAAGTGTAAAGTGTGTTCCAAAGTTAATAATATTTAGATAGAGAGAATATTTTGAACTTCTATAGAGTATGCAGAAAATAATTTAATAGACTTTAATGTGTTTCACTTCAATCTTAAATCAAGTAAATTAAAATGAATTTAATGGTCAATCTGCACGAAAAGTGTATTCAAAGCATCAAATAGACTTCAATTTAGGTGTCTAATGGAATGAGGTTGTGTCTTTGCCTTTGAATGGGTTAGCAGATCCTAATCCCTTGAGCTGGTCAAGTGTTGGAAAATGTGGAAAAAATAAAGCAAATCAACAATTGCTGTTGCTGTTGTTCTCACGCGAGTTTTTCTTTTGATTTGCAATGTGTGTAACATAGATTGCCAGGGCCAAATGTTTTTCATATTGCCATCACAGATATGGATGAGGGGAGGGAGTGAAAGACAGGGGGAAACCGGGTGGTCGCTGTGTTGTTCGTTATTTGTCAGCACATGCTCTGTTTCTCTTTCTGTTTCTGTTTCTGTATCTGTCTGAAGGTCAGGGTGTACTCGCATATTGATTATTTGGAATTTCATTAGCAGGCAGCAAAGGAATTATGATGATCCCGCCCTGCATTCTGATGCACTTGTCCATATGCTACTCCTCCCCCCCACTGGACAGACAATGGTCGAAGGCATCATCACCAGCTGCTAGCAGGGATGTCAAAAGTGGCTGCTTTTTCAGCGCTCTCAGGATTTTAATGGGCTTGTCTGGCTGGTTCATTGCAAATGCAACTGCAGATGCAAATCCCCCTGCCAAGTTGATCCTAAAGCACAAGCTGAAGTTTAAGGTCAGGCACAAGCACAGAAACCACTTAAAAGTCGCTACGTGCGCCAAGATACGAGACGGCGAAAGGAGACCGGACACAGTAAGGAGCACACACACACACAGAGAGGGAGAAGGACACAGGATATGGGCAATTTATTGCCATATTGATGCAGAAAACTCAGCTGGCAGTTGAATTATGAAAACAGCTTGAGGCGCTTAACAAGTATCTCAAATATTTTCAACACAATTCTGCTCTTGTAGTTTAGCTAATTAAATTCCTTTAAAGCAACTCCTCCATGTCCTTTTGCAAATCTTCTCAGTATCCATGCGGGGCATTTTCAAAGTTGAATATTGGGGCAAAATGTCTGGGCTGCGACTTCAAAGCGTTGTAAATTGTTCATATTTTGACCCAATTTATAATAAGATGGGCCGATTACGCATACATATTCCTATGTACGAGTATATGTGTATGCATGAGAAATCAAATTAATGCTTCACACTTCATAAATCGGGCATTGAAAATGAACAGATTAAAGGCCAATTTCATTTCATTTCAGTTTTCAATTTTCCATTATTCTATTTTCAAACTAAAAGTACAACAAAGTCGCTTTATAAATACATTAGCACCTCAATATGCTGGCAAATGGCTTACGATCTATGTATATATATTTTTGCAATATAAACAAAGAAATCTATATACTCTATAGCTGTAATTTCGGGTGTGTTGGTGCACATAATATTAATAAAATTATATATAATTGAAAATTAAACAACCAGATATTCAGGTGGAAATTTCACAAGCTAATATTCAAATCAAAAAAATTAAATAAACATTGATTTTGAATTCAAAATTTAAATATCTAGCAAATTGCCCATGGGACACTTGAAGGGCCACAAAACTAACCATTTTAATTAAATTTGAACGAAATGAAAGTAAATTTGAGTCTTGCAAATTGCAACTTTTTTCTTTTTATTATTTAAAATTATTTTATCTTAAGGAAAAAGGTATATTTTGACGATTAAAACCCTGAACAACAAAATAGCCAATTCTTATCTATATAATCTATTCTTATCTCATTTTTGTTAGTCAATATAAATTAACTAAATCTAAAGCCGATTCATAAACGCATATATATATATAAAACTATAAAATCAGACAATATATAAGTCTCTTATCTATATAATTTAAATTCAATTGCCTTGGCATTTAACTGGACTGAAAATATTTGCTATAGAGAAGATCTCGTGACTCATGAATGTTGTGTAAGTGTAATTTAAATACTAAATTAGTAGTAGATGAATGAATATCTGATAAGACAGCATTGATAAGTGGATAAGAGAGAGATGTGAAAACTTTATACACAGTTCAAGCTGCAGCTTCTGTTTAGTTTCACTTTGTAATTCATTCGCATTGCAGGGACTGTAAAGATTATCCATGAGAAAATGACAGCAAATATAAAATATTTAGTATATATACTACTTCTAAGATGCTTTGCTGAAAGTGCAGCATCGACAAATGGAGATAAGTCAGTAAGTATAAGTCCCGAGGTCATTACAAATACGTATCAGAATCAGTGTCAATGATTATAAATTATTTTCAGTTGGACAATTTAATCGAAAGTAAACTAATAAAAATAATCGATCTACAAGGAATCTTGGGTGCTCTTGAATTAAATGCAACCTATAAAAATATTAAGACACTGAATATTGCCAGCAAATCTAATGAGAGTGTATTCGAGATCTTAAAACATCCAGATCTTAAAGTAAATAACGAGATGCAATCGCTGAAAGCTCTGTTGGATGAGCACACAGCATCTATAGAACAATTAAAAGCTCAAATTGCGAATCTACAAGCTTCAGTTCTCAACTTGAAGAATTTGCTGAGTATTCAGCATTTGAATGAGAATAAAGCAACCAGTTGTTTGGACTTCGATAGCTGGGAGAGTGTAAATCTGATAAATGTTCCCGGAATCGCTCCATTCCGTGTTCTCTGCGATGCTTGTGGCGCGGAATTGGGATGGATTGTTATCCAGCGACGTTTTGACGGAAGTCTTGGATTCTATAGGGATTGGAATTCTTATCGCTATGGTTTTGGATACTACGATGCCGAGTTTTTCCTTGGCCTTGAGTATATACATCGACTGACGACATCACGTCCATATGAACTGTATATTGAGCTGGTTGACTTTGAGAACAAGTTGTATAAAGCTCGATACGATAACTTTCTCATTGGAAGCGAAGAGGAGAAATATATGCTAAAGAGTGTGGGAACATACAGCGGTAATGCTGGCGATGCCCTGAGATACAATCTCTACGACAAGTTCTCAACTTACGATAGTGACAACGATAAGTGGATGAGTGGAAATTGTGCCAACTACTATGAAAGTGGTTGGTGGTACAACTCAAAGGCAAATAGGTGAGCAAAATATTAGTAGAGAATGTAACAATAATTTAATTTATTTGAATTTGTAGTAATCTCAATGGCAAATACTTTAAAAGTGGAGAGAGTAATGTAAAAGGCATTTGGTGGTACCCACTCAGATGGTATGGTTCCTTGAAGTCTGTGAAAATGTTAATCAGACCAAAGTATACTCTGGTATGAATTTAGCTTTGATATTATCTGAAATCTGTGAAAATGTAAATCTGGCCAAAGTATACTCTAATATCCATCATCAGAGTTTTAAGAATAAATTACGCATGTGTCGAATAAATGTTTTTCAATGTTTTTATTCAGGTTCTTCCCCGAACTTTATTTTGCTGTCATGTGCATATTATTAAATGAAGGCGTTTGTTTGTCGGATCGAATACGAGTTGTTAAAGTAAACATTTCGATGATACAACGAAAGTATACATATAACTTATAACAGTAGTCGGCAAATCATACTTATGCAGAATACTATATAGTACATAGTCACATACATACATATTTGATAAGGAAGGCAGCTTATTTCGTTATATGCATCAGTCATATGAACCTCAGCTTTAGTTTGGTTTCAAACGCGCAACGGGAAGCAAGTTTGCAATATGAGAATAAAGTACGTGATTTTTTATAAATTTCTGCTGCTTTTTGGAGCAGTATCAGCACAATCCACATCAAATGATATTGATTATGTGAGTTTGATGAAAATATTTACATATGTTCAATGGTCTATGGAAATGTAAATTTCTAATTTTATAGGAATTAACGGAAACGTATAATCAGTGTGATTCTTATTGTTTTAATGCGATAAAGCCTCTCCTTGAGAATGTAGCGGAAACCAATAAGAAGATTGAAAACTGTGACACTGTGATTCTATCTAAAGATGAGCAGATTGCGAAGCTAGAGGAAAAGTTGACAGAACTTCAAGTCAATGCTTCTATATTCAAGGACCTCGAGATTTTGTATATTGAAAAAATCAAGTATAAGGATGATCTAATTACTGTATTGGAACAAAAGAAATGTCAAGACAAAAACGAGAACCAGATTACATCGCTGAAAACCCAAATTGACGAGAACACTGAGGCCGTAAAAGTATTAAAAACCCAATTAACGAGTTTGAATAATTCGATTCTTCTTCAAATTTACAACGCCAAACAAACGAATGCATTGAAAATTCAAGAGTTTCCCATTAATTGTGTTCCTTTTGAAAACTCGACGGGTATTCATGAGATAACCGTTTCCGATATTGGTAAATTTGAGGTTCTTTGTGATGGTCGAACGGCCGGAACCGGATGGACAGTGGTTCAACGTCGATTCGATGGCAGTGAAAACTTTTACAGAAACTGGTCAGAGTATCGCGATGGTTTCGGCAATCTTCAGGGAGAGTTCTTCATGGGACTGGAGAAACTACATCAGATGACAACATCTATGCCCTATGAGCTGTACATTGAGTTGGTCGATTTCCGAGGCAAAGTTCGTCATGCCCGTTATGACAACTTTTACATTGGCAGCGAGGAGGAGAAATACATGCTGAAGTCACTTGGTACCTATTCGGGCTCTGCCGGCAATGCTCTTAATTACAATCTTCATGACGAATTCACAACCTTTGACCGGGATAACGATGGTTGGTGGGAAGGCAATTGTGCAGAGTACTATGCAAGTGGTTGGTGGTACGGTCTTTACGGAAATAGGTAAGTCAATCCACCTTGAATGGAAAGTTGGAATGGAAAGTATATATATCTACATCTTAATATATTTGCAGTAACCTCAATGGCCAATACTTAGACAGTGAAGTGCATAATGTGAGGAGCATTTGGTGGTACGACTGGAAAGGATATAAAGCCCTGAGCTCTGTTAAAATGATGATTCGTCCAAGGTATTCATCGATTTAAGTTAAATACCCAGTGAATATATGCATATATAATAAAGCGAACATTGAATATTTCTAATCTGTATTCTAATCGAACTGTGATAAGAAAAATGCATCTCATTTGGCATGCATTATGTATCACATTTGAGAACAACAGAAAATCCACTGGAGCTGTCAAAATATCGACAGCACTTCGACAACTTTGCATAATCCATAATTTCCCTATCGTCGTTTGCTTTTTCGATTTGGTGGCAGTTCTCAACACACACATTTACATACACACACACAAGTTTTCATCTGTGTTTGCTTAGCGTCAAAATTCGCTGCTGAGGAAATTGTTCAAATTTTGTGGCCAAATTGAAAAGTTGTCCAAGCGTTTTTTATTTTTTTTGTTCTTGTGGTTTCGCCTGTGGTTTGGAACTCTATTGCACCACTTACTATATTGTGGTTTATGCTTTATTATATTTTATTTTATTTTATTTTATTTGCATTCGCTTTGCTGCCTGATTGCCACCTATTTCGACACTTGGCTAAGCAAATTGAAAGTTTTCTCAAGCGCTTGCATTTTTTTCATACGAACTATAAAATTGTATAAAACATTTTGAGTTTAGTTCGTGCTATTTTGCATTTTATCGCCTGTAATCCGCTCCAATAGCAAAAATTGCTCAAAAGTGCAAAGTTGTTGAAACTAGCAATAAATTTGGCGCATTTTGCAACTGCAATTTCACTCAACTGCAGTTTTGAGTTATATTTAAAATGGAAATCCAACTTCAAATCGATATCATAATCTGCCCAACATTTTATAAGCCCTGTAATGAACGAATAATTTCAAATAGTAAATGGATAAACTAACAAAAAGCAGCTAAATCAACGGCAATGATTGATGCCTGTTATGTCAAATCAAAGGCAACAAACTAAAAGTCGTTTAGAGCCTGGAAATGAGACTGAGCTTAAAGTAAGCATAGTTTGACTTTGTCTTGTGGATTTAATGCAGTGGAAATCAGAGAGTTAAGTTTGTTATTATGGGCATAAATCAGTCAACGTTTATTTAATATACTAGTATAGCTTTCTGGCAGAGGTAGCAAATATTAATAGTTGACTGGGTCAAGCTCAAATCGATCAAAACTGACAGCCAGAACTGGCGCCAAGTGAATGAACCTTTTGGCCATCAGGCTGGCAGACAACTTCCGTAAACAAAAGTCAAGCGCCAACTGCTGCTCTGCTCTGATTTTTCCTTCCTTACTTCCTTTTCCATGCTCTTTCTCTTTCTCTTCCTCTCCTTTATTCCTATTGTCGTTTCGATTCTATCGCATAAACATGCTTAAAATATGTTGTCCATATAAATGGTGCATGTCAGGCTTTTAGGCAGCACCTAAAACTGACCAGAGAATAACAGAATAACAACCAAAAGATCGTCCTTAAAGGGAGAGACTTGATGTCTATTGCAAGTAAATTACTTACTGTGGGCCATGTCCAAATGTCCCACGCCCACATTATATACGTACTTGTTCTGCGGCACAGTGGTCATCAATTACATCAAAGTGCGTGAAACGTTCCACAAATTGCCGGGCGTAAATTAGCCACACCCAAGTGACGGTCATAGCTCAACATTGAGTTGATTGAAAAAAATTGGCAGATAGAATAAAAGTTCCAACTACTTAAAAGCCAAATTCGTCAATCTTTAAGTTGCCCTAAAGATACGGACTTGGCCCTAGATTTCAACGCATTGAGATAGGATCTTAATTACCCTCACACACACATATGTACAGACAACCAGCCTACACGCATGTACATATATATATACTCTATATGTATCTGTATACACACAGTGACACATCAGCAAGTCAATGACCCATTGGCACAGGCTACAAATTCGTTCAGCTCTTTAATATTCCAGAAGCTCATGTTGACACTTACTTCAGTCTCTCACTGCCTACTTATACCCTTCAGTTAAACACTGATAGGGTATGTTATACCAACACAAGAAATAAACACAACAAATTCTGGCTTCTTTTCTACTTCAGTCTCAGTCGAAATTGTAACAAGACTTGCAGTTTTTTTTAGGTAAAATAAATAAATATTAAAACAATTAAATTATATATATGGCTAATTAAAATGCATTTATATGTAACTAATTTTTGTATATTTTACATCTATTAACACTATTTAAATATATATTTTATTTATTTAATCATTTTATTGTTAGTCAGAGTTTCCCTACAGGCATTATCATAACTTTTCTCTTATAATTTTCTAACAATGCCAAAGTAATTATAAATGCATTACAAATTAGTTAATTAATTAATCTTGAACAACTTACAGGATATGTCTCAGCTGTATCCTTTTTCGAAGTTTGTGGTTTTTAAGGGCGACGAAGCAATAACAATTTCCTGTTTGCGTAAACTTTACGCTCACACATTTTCGCACTGGCCGACGAAAGTAGGAGCTGGAGTTGAAACAGAAGGAAAAACCAGAACGAGCAGGACCCTGGCCAGGAAACATTAATTACATAGAGGACACACACACACACTAGGTGTATGTAGTGTGCAGTCGCACACCTAGACGTATACGTAACAATGACACAAAAAATTGCAGGTCGTATTAAGGCCCCAACATTCTCTAACTTCCTGTGTATAATTTGAGTTTGTGTTGCTTTTGTGCCTACTCCGGCATAGTTATTTATACTGCCCTCTAGATGTAACAGCTACTTCTGCTCTCTCCTCAGCCTGAGTGCTTTTTATGCCAGCTGCTGAGCATTTTATTTGCTGACCATAATTGTGACCCGACTTCGGCTGTGGACCACAAAGATTTGTCATTACGTTGGGGCTCCAAACGGAAATGCGGCACGTGTTTTCAGTGAGAGAATATACCAAATATACACAAACATACAAGCTCGTATTTTGGAAGTAGTAATGAGCTTGGGTTTCTTGACATTTGAGTGGTTTCTTTTCTTTTCTTTTGGTCAAGTTCTTTATAATGAGGCGTATTTGTTTGTTATAAATTACTTATCGATCCACAGCTCTTAGAAGTTCAAAACTACTTCCTCAAATTTTCTTTCATCTTGTATAGACATCGGAATTGCTAACAGAATTTGTAATGCGATTGAAAAGCGATTCGAATTGTTAAAAGCAATTTAATAATTTATAACCGTCTTTTGTCAACAATTTGTCATTTTGTTTCGGCTGTAAATGAATTAAACAAGCTTAAATTAATTAAAAGTTCTGCAATCTTCCCCCCTCTCTCTTTGTGTAAGAGTGTGTGTGTGTTATATAAGCCAAAACTTTTCTTAATGTTTCCATTTGCCTACCTCATTTAAAATCCCTCAAAAGCATAAAGAGAAGCTAAAAAGTTTCCGCAGAATTTGAAATTAAAAGCAAAAACCAACTGGGACTCATCCATAAAAAAAAAATGAAGAAGGAAATAAAAAAAAGAGTAGGCCTCAATCATTTCAACATCATGAGTCGCAAGACAGAAAAAAAGCTGCAGATATGCAAAAATAAATATAAATGCCAAATGACGATACGCATAAGCCGAAACTGGGTACAAAATGCCCTAAAAAATAAACGGATGGTCCTCGGACAACATCGTACACTTTCGTCTTTCCGGCCTGGCCATTAGTCATTATTGACACATTCTTTCCGACTTTTTTCAGCCACTCCGACAGAAGGACATTCAACCATTCGGACAGTCAACCAGTCAGAGACACACTTGAATTCCTGTTTTTTTTCTCAAAGTCTTGCAGAGTTTTCGGTTGTCGTGTTGCCCCTAAGTGATATTTCCGCTTGAGTTACCAGTTATTGTTAACAATTTTTGTTAGTTTTTCCACATATTTTCTTTTGCAGTAAAGTAAGTGCATACCCAAGAATGTGGCATAACATATGAAAAACTAGCACTGGACTTTCATTTTCTTTAATAGAAATTTATTTCAGTTGACCCTTGCACACTTTAAATTACTTAACTAGTTTTATTCCTAGAGCATTTTCTAGTCTTTGTTTAATGAATGGCTTACAAGATAAGCTGTCGGAAGCTTCAGCGAAATGAGAAACAGGAACTACAACAGAAGTAAAAGTACTGGCCAAAATAGCCAAAATGTTGGCGTTTGCTTTCTCGTTTATTTCCGGCTTACAGTTCAATGATGTATGCTGTTAATTTGCCGAACAACATATCAGATTAGATGCGATGCGATACGATGTGATGGGATGGAAGGGAATGGGAATAAAATCAGGCAATTTAAGTTTTCTTTTGATCTCCAACTTAAATGTTGGGGAAAGAGTGGCAAGAGAAAGGTTGAAAACCGATTAACTTGGCCTTTGAAAGTGGTCAACAGCTATTGAGTTAATATGGATAAGCGTATACTTAATAAAGAAAATAAAAAAAATAAAGAGAGAATTAAAATATGAAGGCTTTATTTATTATATAAATAGTAAAAAAGTTTATTAAGATATGAAATGATCTATTGACCCAACTCTCTAGAATCATCTGGTAATAGTAGGAATTATTATAGTTTAAGAATATTTAAAATCTCACCTACATTTTAAGACTTCAGTAAGCTCTTTTAAATTCAGCAGGTATGGTACAATATTTATTAAGGTATAGAACTGCTGACTCTTGAAATTATGTACCTTAAGTTAAGAGGGAAACTAACAGTTTCTCCTGGAAAACTTGTGATTATTACACTGATAAAAAAAATTAATTAAAATAAAGATTTTGGTCTCAGAACTAAGAGTTTTAATCTAAAAAATGGGTCGAGAACATTAAATTCGAGTTAATATGGATAAGCGTATACTTAATAAAGCAAATAAAATAAATAAAGAGAGAATTAAAATATGAAGGCTTTATTTATTTTATCAATATAGAAATCGTTGATTATGATATGGAATGATCTACTGACCCAACTCGCTAGAATCATCTAGTAAATCTAGGAATGATTAGTTTAAAAGCTCACCTTCAGTTGTAGACATCAGTTAGCTCTTTTAATTTCAGCAGATAAAGGTACAATTTTTATTTATGAAATAGGCAGACTAAAAGTTCCTCCAGGAAAACTTGTGATTATTAGCAAGAGAGTCTAGGATACTTTGATATAATTATTATTTAAGAATTCTAAAGATATAGGTTTATATTGTGTCCTTACCTTCCATAAATGGAAATACATATATATCTTTAACTCAATGTTAATACACTGAATTGAAAAGACAATTAGACTGCCGATGGAACTGTAGAATCAAACACACATTATTAACAATATCAATAAGGGCAAATCGCTTAAGTTTACAGTTAGTAAACAATTTCAATATCAAGTTACCCACAAATAAGTGGAACGGCTGTTTAAACAGCAAATTTGGGAATAGTTGAACAATGGTATGTGTGTCCATTTAAATCGAGTGTAAATGTTTATTTAATCGTGCAGAGCAAAAGCAAAAGCAAATGCCAGCTACAATGTTTATTGTGAACTCAATTAAAGCAACGCCTCGTTGGTTAGTTGGGTTGGATGGTTTGTTGTTCTTGATGGTCGAGTTGGTTGCGACTGGTCTGGTTTGGGTTGGGGGTTTGGTCAAAACAAACACACGAATGCCAAATAGCTAAGCAAAAGGCAATGCTGCAAAAATGTTGCCGATTCCTGTTACAAAATCAACTAAAACAACCAAGGAAACCAACGAACCAACACAAAAGAAGCCGCTAAGTAAACACCGACACCAAACAATAACAATAATGGTAGCAAGAATAACAGCAACAACAACGACAACAATCATAACAACAAAGTAAATGGAAAGAGTTTCCAGGCAATAGTTTGCCAGCTCTGAAGTGACTTGACTTGTATCAGATTTTTGTTGGCATGTAACTTAGTTGGTCGAGATACAAAACTGCAAAACTAAAGAACGAGTTAAGGTCTCGTACTAAATCTGAGAAAGGGGCGGTAACTCGGGGAGTGTCCTAGCAACTAAACCAGGAACAAGCGCACAACAAAAAGGCATTTAAGCTTAAATCACAAGGGAGTGGAGGTAAACAAAAGGATCCCTTTTAAGATATCCACGACTCTGGAGCATCCTCGCTTAAATGAGCAGCGAAAATATTTTGCATAATTAAATGTAACTCGAAATGCCAAAATGATAATTAAGGTGACAGCATAATGAGTTTCCCCAGCCCACAAAAAGTCCTTGTTCGTTTCTTCCAGCATTCTTCAGTCGTGTCGGCAAATGTAAATTGATTGGAGGAGAAAAGGAGGAAAGGAAGCTGCAGAGATAAGATTCTAATTGAATAGAAAATAATATGAGAAGTAAGACCTAAAATGGCTACGTTAATTCGTGCATGTAGATCAGAAAAAAGATAAAAGATTCAACTACAGACTTGTCATACCAAAACTCAATGCAGAGTCAACAACATGCCAATTTCTTTCAGTTGAAAATACAATGCAATTCCAATAAATTTTGTACTTTGCCAAGACCTTAGACTCTATCTCTTTGCCTCTTATTTTTGGCCTGTGTCCGACACATTTGAAGTGCAAACTTGAGTAGCAAAAGATACAAAAGAGGGCACAGGGATTCTTGAACAATGCCCAGGGAAATTCAAGTCAAATACAATATACTTGTATAATGTTAAAATTGATAAAATGAGTGTTTTACTTTGCTACAATAAATATTTCATGGACTCTTCGACTTGAGTCAAGGGAATGGAATCAGAATTTAGTTGTTGTTTGTCTACTGCAAAAATTATACGAATTTCAAATAATTTGTTTGTTTTTGCTTGTGGTTTTTTTGTCAGACATTAGGAATTTTTAATGTTGTGTAGTATTGCCTGTGGCATTGGTAAATTTCTAGCTTAGATAAAGGTTAAATATTTTTGCATATGGTATAACAAAAAGCAAAGCAAAACTCAACAAATCTGCAGCTTCTGACATCTTCTATAATGCCGCTCTTGGCGCTGCTTTCTTCTTGAATGCAAAAACTCATTAACTTTATGAAACATTCAAAAAATAAATAAAAACTTAAACACACACAAACTGGTTAAATAATCGAATTAACGACTGGAAAATACCCGTTCCAAAGTTACAGGTCAAGCAATTAGAGAATTTCCATTGGATTTGAAGAATCGTCAATATTATGCATAATATATATAATATATTATATTTACTTAGTCAATGGATATGAAAACTTAAAAGAAAGGAAATTTAATTATAGTCAATATTGATTATAGAAATAAACTAAAGTTTAAAATTATTATAATAAATCTGTAGCTTAAAGTGTATGTATGTATATGCCCTTAAAATCACCGAAAGGTCGGGTATAAAAACTATAAAATCCACTTACCTAAGCGATTTTAGCACTGTACCTTCGGTGGCGCTACTGCAAAGAGGGGGGAGTTGTGATGGGTGCAATGTTTGCAACTGAATGCTGCAAAATATAAATTGAAAATAAATAGACGAGTGGCAAAGTACATGCAAACAGAGAAATGCTTAATGGCCAAACCATCCAATTGAATTACGCAACAGAGTCAGATTCATGAAAATTTGGTGAGCTTTCAAATTCCAATTCCTACTCAAACATGATGGAAACTTTTATGGCATTTCATTTTGCAAAACGAAATCAAAATCCATAGGAAACAATTGTGCAGAAAGGGGTTTTGGGAACACAAACCTGCATATTTGAAATTTACCCTTCCCTCTTTCTCTCTCTCTCTCACTTCTGTTACTTCTCACTTCTACGCTTGGCCTCTTTCACACCGTCGGCAAATAGAGAGGCCAAACAGTTGACAGACAAGCCAATTTGTGGTCTTGGCTTTGAAAACTCTGACATGGTCGGTAGGCACTCGACCCCTGAATTGCGGAACAACTTCAACTCATTAAAATTGAAGAGGCTTATGGAAAGTTGCGTGATGTCGCCCCGCAGTCCGTTTTATGTCAGGTGAGTTCGCAATCTATTCAAAAATTTTCAAACAGAAAATGCAATTAAATGGCGCCGGAAAGTATGCCGCAACCTTTTTCGCAGCTAATGCTAATGCATAAATTAGCTAGCTAGCACAACAATTAAAAAAGTTATATACTAAATTTAGGCATTACATTTTATTGCTACCCCTCATGTCTTTCGGTTCATTTGGAGCAACTTTTTAATTGCTTATAATATTCCAAATGGCCAACACACTTGGCATTCTAATCGTTGTAATTTGAAAGTGAAAGCGGAAAGGTGACAATATCCTCATAAAGAGCTAGGTTTTTTAAACGTTTTGTTGAGTTTTCAAGATGAATTTTAAGTCAATTAGATAATATACTAATAAAATCATGGGAATTTTAAGTCACATCAAATTAAATGTTGCTTGGAAACTTGAAAGAGAAAAGTTGTATAAAAAGGGTATTCCCCGATTTTTTTCTAGCTTTTCGATATAACAAGTTTAAATAAAATGGAATTTAATTGAAATTAAATTAATTTATGGTATTATTTTTTTTTACAAGACTGTTGATCAGCTCGTTGACAGACTTACGCATCATTCAGTATGTAGCGACTTTTCTTCTTAAATTGATGGAAATACGAAGGATTATTTGTTCAGGTCATTAAATCATTTCTTTTCTCATTTTCCTTCGTCAGTTGTCTTCTGTTGCCGATGCGTTGCTTTTGACAGCTCATGGAGGGCTTATGTGGGGGCCTATAATTACCCCAGTAGAGCAGTTAATGACCGATTGTCAAGAGCTTTTGCATTCGGAAGCGGTGCTGATAAGTAGGCAAAACATTAAGTGTAAGTTGATATTAAGTATACGTTTGTAAGTGGGGCTTTTCTTAGTGTTTCCCTAGACTATATTACGAGTAAACTGAAGTATTTATAGCTTTAACTTTTCAAACAGTTTTCATCGTTTTAAAAATTAAGTTTGGGCAACTTTTAGGCGCTGCCGTTTCGAAATTCAATTAATTACGCCACCTGGGCGGAACCTGACGCTTTATTTCGGCACGTGATAAATTAATTTAAGCTCAAAAACGTTTCGTGTAATGTTTGCATATTGCGCGGTGGCCCAGGTTGGGCCTGGGGCGGATCCAAAGTGGGCGTGGACCTCAGAGTAGTATGTAACTAGTTTACTACGCAACGCGCGCCACACGGCAGCTAATTGAGTTGCGTTTAACCAAAAGCAAAAAAAAAAAAAAAAAGAAATAATACCAAACATTTTATTTGGCATTGAAGTTCATGTTACACGCAATTCCATGTCTCTCTCTAAGTAATTGCCAGACTATTTGAATGCTATGCAAATACTGAAATGGCCTCAAATCAATTGGTAGCAGTCTAAACCAACATTACTTCTATCCCCAACTCTCTTTATCTATCTAGTAATCACTAAGGCTATGTCTGAACCCGACTCAAGGTCTCGTTCGCACACTTGACAGCTCAATTTACTTGGTCCGCTAATTAAAACGCAGCACTGACTGCGCCTTAATCAGTTTATTAATCTCAGTTTGGGACATAGACCGAATCCAGACACAAAGCGCAGAAAGCATTGAGCTCTCTGACTTTTTGAAGGCCTTACTTTTGAATTCACTTTTGTTATCCTTTCTTTGTTATTATTCCCTTCTTTTTTAAACATTTACCAAAAGTCCGCGCATTTGTTTATTGTCAGGGACTTTTGTCTAATATTCTACTTGACACGAAATATTATTAATTGGTCTAGACGCGACCAGGCAGCCATGAGATTTAAAGACAACTCATTACTCGTAACTGTAAGAGAAATACCTAAAACTAAATCATGTCAATAGACTGGAGATGATGAGCTCACTATTGTAATTGTCTAGCTTGGTTTATGTTTTAAAAGCTAATAAAATGTAATAACGCTTTATGCAATTAATTTTAGCTGTCATTTCTCTCCCTATATATGTTTTATTATTAGTATGCATTCCTATGTTAGCAAACTATTCTCCTAGTTATTTAAATATAAATATTATCACTTTAACTAGCATTTACTGCTTCTACTGGCATTAAAAGTTTACAACACTTTAATAAAGTTTGTCTACTCTTAGTTGAGCTGTCAGTTGTGGTTGTCAGGAGTGCAGATTTCAAGAACTTGATGCACTGTCACCTGGAGAACTGAGTAATTCTCAAAATCTCCTGCTGTATGTCCTTCTCGGTATGTCCATCAATGCCAAGTACATAAACTTAGTTTTTAGACATGTGGGCTAAACAGATAAACAGCTAAAGAGTTGAACAGTTAATGAAGATGAGTAATATGAATTCTATACACTGAAAAATAGACCAACTGCTAAAATCAAGAACATTCATCTTAAATATTTTGTTCTTAAAATAAGACCATTTTAAAACCAAATTAATAAAACTAAGAATATTAATCTTAAAATTCGAATATCTTAATACAAGAATTAAAAATCTTAAATTGATAAGAAAATATAGATACGTCATATTTAATATGAAGGAAAAAACATATAATCGAATAATTAAAAAAAAAAATCCATAAGAAGTATAAATACAAAAAAAAAAAAAATTTGATGTTTAAAACACCTGCCTTATGTTTTTATTTTTAGTTTGAGAATTTAAGACGGTTTTGTCTTAAATTAAGAACATATTCTTATTTGAAATGTTCTTAAAATGTGTTTTCTAAACTTAAGAATTCTTGACTTCAAAATCTTCTTCTTCCAAACTTCAAAATCTTGATTTTAGAACATTATTTTTATCAGGGTAGAGACTACTTCTCAGCTTTTCATGATTGGCTTTCATTTGAGCGTGCCGTGATTCCTCTTAATAAAACCGGAGCCGAAGCAGCTGTTCTACTTTTTTAATTAATTACCAGTCGCTGCATCTTAGCTCAAGTTTTTATATGACTTATTAATATTATAGCAGCTAACCGCAATGTTAACCCGCCATCGGCAAGAGAGCACTACCATAAACCAACTCTGGCTCATATGCAGTTACCATTATGTAAGTAGACAACTTTAAGGCTGTTGTTGTCTTTGTACTGCCAGAGGGGGAAGCAACTGCAACAAAGACGCAGTTGTTGACTTTAGCATCTTTTGCAATATTCCAACATAATGAAAATTATGACTATATTTACATTTTTAATATGCAACGAAAATTGAAAGAGTTGAGAAAAAGTTCTCGCTCTGATAATACACTAAGTTTTCACCTGACACTTGACTCTCATCACTTGTTATTTAATTGCCAAATTTACACACTCAATAAAATGCAATTTAAACCGACTTTAATCGCATCAGTGCAGAACCCTTTATAGCCTGGCTGATTCTCTAGCTCTCCCTCTTTATCTCTCTCTCTCATAAGAAATCCCCCAATAAGTCGGGCACATGAATATTCATATGCCTATGGCTGTTGCTGTTGCTGTTGTTGCCATCTTTCCTATCGACAGAGACATGGAATACTGTAATTTGCCAGCTATCCATAAACTCAAACTCAATCTTCCGCTCCGTCTTCAGGTCTGTCTCCTCATCCCTGTACTGTTGTCATTGTCGTTCGTATCTTGGCAGGGTTTCACGCATACATGAGCACACAAATGATGACAGTCATCGGCAGTCAATGCAAACAAAGCGGGCAACGAAGCGTCCACAAAATACATCCTTAAACATACGTTAACATATGAGCATGAATGTATGTATATGTAAAGTCACTGCAGGAAATTATGTTTAACTGATATGTAACATTTATATTGCCAACTCGGTGGAAGTTAAGTCTTATAAATATGATAGATAATATTATATACCCAACTGAAGTATAGGTATACGAATATCTGAATGTTTTCATAATATCTTATTAGTATATTTTCATCGAAAGTTTTAAGGTTATTAACCCATTCCGATTTTTCCAATATCATAAATTTTGAAATACCTAACCAATGCTTACAATATTTATGTACTTATCATGACTGAATATTCTGTTAGTATATAAATATTCACCTCTCTCCTTGACACTGTAATATCGCGGTTTAAGACCTGACTATATTAGTTAGTGCTAGTTTTTTTTGCTTGTAAATATTATCCACCGTTTTTAGCTGTCTTTCGCCTGTTACACACACATAAACACGCACATGAAATGATAAATGGATTTTTCACTTCTGCGCATTTCGATCCCATACGAGAGATACAAGGAAACCCTTTATCCTATTCTGATATATGTTTGAAAGCACCTACAACTTGACGTGTTTGCTTTTTTGTTATTATTATTTTTCACGTTAGAAAATATGTTATATGTACATATTTTTCTGCACGAATATATAAAACTGAAATAGGTTTATACCGCTTCCATTCCAATTCAAAAAATATGTATACAAATTTTTGTGATAAGTCTACTAAGAAAAAGAAAATCAAAAAATGTTTGGCCAATTTTACCAATTTGCAGAAATTTCAATTAAAACATTGGCATGTACAAACAAATACAGAATGCAGCATAATAGAATTACAGCAACTTTTTTTATCGAGCGAATAATTTTTATAAGTAATTGAACATTTTAATCGAATTCTGAGCAATTAAGACAATTATACAATAAGTGACTATTTGCATATTTTAAAATTATACAATTTATATTTGTTTTTCCATCATTTTATTCAGTAATATGCTGGATAACCGAAAAAAAAAATTTAACAAAGCGTAAAGCAATCAGTTTACCTAAATGAACAAATGTACAACGGAAAAAAAAACAAAAAGAAAATCAGAAAAATAATGAACATAAATATAAATACATATTTGCACAATTTTTAATACAATTTTTAATACAATTTAAAATCCACTGATACATACAAATTTCGCATCTTTAAATCCGATTTGTGTTAGTTAAAGTATAAGCTTTTTGTATGTTTTATGTGTGTGTGTGTATGTGAATATGTATCTATGTGCTTGTGTCTATGAGATACATTTTCAACCAGGCCTAACATGATACTGCCATTAAAATGATTGAGCCACAAAACCAAAAATCCACAATCCACGAGCACAAAATTTCCCCAAGTAAACGGATTAAATTTCTGCACTTTATCATGTCTAAACAAAAAATATAAAAATGACTTGATACCCTTTCTAAACTCTTTATCAAATCTTTAAGATTTTTAGTAATTTAAGAATGAAAGATTTGGCATATTTTTCAATTCAATTATATAATTAATTTCACCTTTTTGTCGCAGCAAGTTCGTAATACTCTTTCCCAAGTTGCTCTCATATTAATATGTAACGTTGTTGAATTAAATGGGAAAGTGCATGCACTCTGTGGCAAAAAGTGTATAATTATACACTTTTGTGAGAATATCGTAATCAATTTAAGCATTGCAAATATAAACAAAGTTCTCAGCTGGCTCGGCAAAGTCGGAATGTTTGATTTGTGCTGACAGGGCGTCCATTGGCACAGTGTACGGGGGCGTGGCACTACCCTATCGTACATCGTACATGTGTGTGAGTGAGTGTGTATACAAACTTTGGCAACTCAACTGCCAACTTTACGTCTGTAGAAAGTTCGTCAGGTTGACGCGTATCTGTCTGGCAAATATTTGCGTGTAAAAATTATGTTCACCGGGAAATTATGTTTTCAGGCTTAACGAATAAAAGCAAAAAGAATGTCATAAGTTATGCTGAAAATGGAGATGGGACAGTGGGAATGTTTGCATGCGGTGTGTGAACAAAAGACAACTTGGGCTGATGCCATCAGACAGCAATCAACGTCACTTTACACAAGTACAGTGAATACAAGGAGCATCAAATTATTTAATATTATTCTCAGCATGATTTGCCCGCTTTTAACACCTTTTGCATAATCAGACTCTGTTCGCGCTTCAATTAAAATAATTTAATTAAAACGGGGAGACAGAAATATGCCAAACACGAATACAAATTCAAATCTTCCACATTCCATTCGTTTAAATACGTCTCCTAATTAATTATTAATTAACTGATGCATATTTGGGGTAAATGCAATTGAGGAAGTTCAATATCTAGTGCATAAATGAATTTCAATTGCAACTCTCATTATTATTATTGTTATTGTGCAGTCAAGTCAAAAATAATTACGCATACGCCATGCGGTCCCCAGTCAAGCTGCTGCAAGCTGGCAGCTCAAATGATGGATGAATGTTTATCTCGGATAGCAACATCATTATTATTAGCCACGTTTATACCAGCCAGTTGCATGTCGCTATCATTATGGCTATCACTGACAACCCAGTGATAAACTGCAAGGCGGCAAAACATCATGAAGTCAATTATACAACAACGTAGACAATGGCGTCGTCGTCGTCGTCGTCGTCGCTGTCTCTGTCGATATTTAACGTCGCCTTCGTCGATGGTTTCGCTTGACAAGCTCGTTACAATTTATGTTTTGTTTGTATTGGTGGGTCGCTCGGTTATTGCACATGCCACAGAAACTAAGGGGAGCTGCGTGTGGCAAGTGTACGGGGGGCAAGCATGAGGCAAGTGGCCAATACATGTGTTTGTTGTTCAAACTGACAGACAGCCACAACACATACATACATAGCTGAACCCGAATAGCTGTCAAAATAATTGTCGGTTGGTAAGACAACATTGTCGCTCCATAAAACAGAAGTCTTAAAATTGAATGGGGTGAAGCACAGCTTAATCATTGATGTAGAATATTGATTGTTATGCGAGGGTTGCCATACGCATAATAATGATACAATTGCTATTTATCATTCATAATATTCTCCATTGTGATCTCTTAGAAGAAGCTTAGAATGGAACTTAGAAGTGGCTCCTTCAGATGACCTAAAAGGTTATTATGCCTTGAAACTGAATACCCTTTCAGTCTATTTCTTGTTCTAATCGGATTCAAATGCATATGCCAATAGTATTCATTGTTTCCAACATTTTACCTCTTACCTCATAACTAATCTTAAATAAATGCTTTATAATTGGTTGAATGTTTTTTAAAGAAGTTGCTTATAAAAATACCAAAGCAAAAAGTGCAAAGTGAAACGTTCACACGAGCAATTTCACAATCAATTGCGTTGCAAAAATAATAAAAAGCTGCATTAAAGCCTATAAATAATAATTGAAATATAATGGAAAATAAATAAAGCCAATCGATGGCAATAAAAACATAGCAGGCAAAATATGAAAACAACAAGAATCAAAATCGTGATAGGTTTCTAAAAATGAAGAAAACAAAGTGTCAGACGTGTTATAAATAATGGAGTATTGATATGCAATGTTTTTATTGTCATGCATAGTTTGTGCGATAAAGTAGAGGTTATTTAAAGCTCATTAGATTTTAATATTTAAATTAATAAAAATAGATTTCCAATGACTTAAATATTTCTGTATACCTTTGACTTGGCTCAGTTTAATTTCGCTTAGTCTACGAGAAGGTTGTCACTCATCAAAAAAACAAATAATAAATAAAACAAAGACTGACTCTACTTTTAAAACGAGTTCCCAATATAAACAAAATGAATACATTGAGTGCTTTGATCGTTCTAATCACAACTTTGGCTGCGGTGAGTCAAATATGCGGTGTAAACCGAGTTAAACAACTGCCGGAACAGCATGGAGATAAATTCTATTACTTTGGCTTTGGAAGCAATATGTTGGCCAAACGAATTCATATCCAAAATCCAACTGCAGAGTTAGTGGGTCCCGCCTTGTTGGAGAACTACCGCGTGGACTTTGCCATGCCCAGTGAGTTCTGGAAAGGGGCGGTGGCCACCATTGTACCCGATCCGGGTAGCCAAACATGGGGCGCACTTTGGGAGATCGATCTGTCTAACTTGCCGGACATTGACAAGTGAGTGTTACTTTATCCTCATATTAACCATATATAATTTAACATTCTGCTTCCTTTTTAGCCAAGAACTTGTTCATCTGGGCTGGTATAAGCCCGTCAGCGTGCAAGTAAAGCTGCAACACAATGCCACAGAGATCCCAGCACGACTTTATGTGATAACAAAGGAGCCAAAGGGAAATGTACACGACATGCCGCCAAATGAAGTGCCCGAGGATCGACAGCCCTCAAGAACTTACCTACAGGTTATGGTGAAGGGAGCCATAGAGAGTTGCATTCCCGAGTATTATGTAAATTGGCTAAAAGGATTTAAGCACAACAACCAAACTGTGAAGGCTTTGCAGGAACTTCTAGAGTTGCAATCTGTAGAATTATAAACCAACATTAACAATTCTAAGCTGTCGAAGGTTGTCGTCTCTAATAAACTGTTCCCAGCATTTTAGTAAAGTTCTACACTACGAGAGGAGCAATGAAAAGCTGAAATATGCTTGCTGCCGACGTGGTACTCCTCTTACACTATGCAACGCAAGTAATATATTTTTAAACACTGTTGAATTATTCAAAAAATATGTATTACTTTAAAAACAAATATAAAATATATATTTACCTACACACTTAATTTAAATGTTACTTTTTTCAACTCTTAATGTACACAGACCCAAATTATTTGTAGTGTAGTGTAGTAAATGTCGGACATTTGTGTTTTACTTACGCTTTATCAAAGTCAGTTGTTGTTCATTGCCAGCTGTGGAAGCTGCGTGTAAACACAGTATAATTCTTATCAAGTGACGTGTACAATTAAATATTATCTTATGAAAGAAGGATATTATTTATAATTTGCAGTAGTTTTGTGATATTTAGCAACACGTGAGTCGAATTAATAACAATTTCACTGGAAATGTTAAACTTCACTGAAAATCAGCTGTTGTTTGATACACAATAAAAAAGCTCTACATTGAGCTTTCGCATTATGTACATGTTTTTCTGTTTTTAACAGTCTGGCAAAGTGCAAGCCAAGTTCCCAACCAATAAGAAATGCGGGGAAAGTTCACTGTTAGCAAAGAACACAACCAAACACAACTGCAGTGCAAGTCATATTTAGCGAAAAACGAAACCAGTCAAACTGCTTGACTGACTTTTTGACTACTTGCGAACAGCTTTCCAATAGCCCCCAAACTGTAATTCAAACTGTAGTAAAGATTAGAAAGAATCAATAATTTTTACATCCTTGAAATGTTATTCATAATAGTTCGTAATTTTAAAATCCCATTACAGATTCTATACACAAATCTTTTCTTGAGGATGGCCAATAAATTCTACTACTTTGGTTTTGGCAGCAACATGTTGGCCCGCCGCATTCACATACAAAATCCCACTGCCAGGCGAATTGGAGCCGGCAAACTGCAGGTAATTAAGCATATATTTTAAAGATATTCTTTACTATATTAGAGTTGCTTTATTTGCAGAATTACCGTCTAGACTTTCATGGTACTGGTTCTAATAGCTGGCTGGGAGCACCGGCCACAATTGTACCCATGCAGGGAGCTCAAGTCTTTGGCGCTATTTGGGAGATTGACATGTGCAACCTTAAGGATTTGGATGAGTAAGCAATGTACAGGTTTATTTCTATCTCTCTCTTAAAAGTAATCCCTATTTTATATTCTAGTCAGGAGGGCGTTTCCAGTGGCATTTATATACCGATTAATGTGCCCGTTCAATTGCTTAAAAGCAACGAAGAAGTCATCTGCCGGGCATATCATCTGAACAATCAACCAGAAATGGATGTCCACGGACAGGCTTCTAATTCGGAAGTACCTCACTGTCGCCAACCTTCTCACACATATCTCAAGGTGCTCGTCAAGGGAGCCGAAGAGACGGGAATACCCAGTGAATATGTCAAGTGGCTGAGAGGCCTCAGACATAATGGCAACAATGTTGAGGCTATGGAATTAAAATTGGAACTTTCAGAAGTGAAACTTAGTTAATATTGACGATCAACTTATTACACTGTTTTCTTAGTCAATCTTCAACAGTATATATCTAATATATCTGCATATTTGTATGTACATTTAAAGTTTGATACATAAATATTCCATTTACACTTTTGAATATCGAAAATTGTCTCTCATTTCTTAATAAGCACCGTAAATATCTATAGATTTGATTATTTAAAAAACCTATCTAAATTCACAATTAATTTAGAAGATTGACTCCAAGCTTTAATTTTGGAAATCGAATGATGCTTTGAAGTTTGATGTTCCAACTCTATAGATATCTAAACTTTTGTCATTGTTATCAGTCTTTCTTGTCCTATTAAAGTTAATATTATTTCTTCATCTTTTAGAGATCTTAAACTATCATCCATAACTTTACAAGCTCATTTAACATATACAATCGCCAAGTTTCGATCTTGATGGTAAGGGTCCGTCATGCCAAAGGGGACAAAAATTGTGGCTTGTAAAGTTGCTATGTAAAAAGGTTCACCAACTTCAAACTTCAATAACTTTGTCAAAACTATATAGATCTTTAAGATCTATCATTTTATCATGGTTTGGTCTCCATTCTTCATTCTGCATTAAAAATTTAATTTATTATATTCCAATTTTATTTTTTTGTGCAAGTTTCCATTATTTTTATGTGAAAAATCATGTTCAATTTGTTTTTCGCTGTTACCTATGTCTTATTTAGCTTTTTATACTAAATATTGTTTTCCAACTTACAGTCGTAATATTCCTATCAACTTTTGGTATTACGCATCTATATTTATTTTCTTTTATGTTCTTAAGAATACGAGTATATCCATTTCTTACTAAGATCTTTTAAGTTCCCTCTCTTTTTCTTTGTATCTCTCCCTTTCATTTGAGGAGTGCCAAACTTTGTCACAAAAATGACTTTAATTAATTTTAATCACTTATTTATGATGATTACCAATTTCCTGTCTCGAAGCATTGTGTTTCACAGTTGAAAACTTGCCCCGGACATGGACACGGACACGGACATGAGCAAGGGCACGGCAAAGGAACACGGACACAAAAGTTTAGCAGCTTTTTGGCTGCCAGTCCTAAAGTGCAATTAAAGTGCAATTTACTGTGAGCCAAAGAAGATGATGTTCCAAATTGTTTTTGTTCTTTTTAGTTGTCTCCCTCTCTCACTCTCTCCTTTCGCTCTCTCTCTGTCTTTCTCTCAGACTTGCAGACGCTTAACGAGGCTCATCGAGGCGCCGTTTGTGCATTTGGACCTTGGCTTATTAATTTAAATTTTCTAGTCCTCAACTGCATACCTCTTCAAGCTTGCATATTCCTTGGAGTACAGCTCCAGATGAAGTCGGAGGAATTGCAGATGCAAACTTGGAGCTGGCAGCCCAAATTGCGTGCCAAAGTAATAATAAACATAATTTGCTGTGCACTTTCCCTCTATGCAGCTAATTTGCAGAGGGGCAAAGGCTGACCTACGATTACAACGGTTACAACCTTCAGACGCCATCAACTGTTCAGTTGGGGGAAAGAAGTTATGGTATTAGGAAGATTTCCAGGTGTCCAAGTGCTAAAGTTCGAGCACAATTCCGAGTTGGACTTTAACAAAGTAAAAAGTTTGCCCAAAGTGCTGTGGCACTTGTTAGCTTTTGTGCTGTAATACCCTGTAGAGCGCAGACAAAATGGGTACATATGAAGAAAATATTTTAGCTGAAGAAAGAATGCAATTTTAAGTTGGAAGTGTGAAATATAGTTATAGCCTTGTAATAATATTTATTAAAAAAAACAAACTCCTTTTATAGTTAATATAGTTAATTAAACAAAAGGAGTTTTTCATAAAATGAGTTTGTTTTTAAATAAATATGAACGACTGTGCGATGCCTTGTAACCAGAGATTAAAAACTTAACCGAAACCGTAACCATTAACCGATGAAAACCGATTGAAATTTGTAACCGTCACTGAAACCGTAACCGAAAAAATGTTTTTCTACTGTACCGAAACTCTTTAAACCGAAATAACCGTTTAGTAACCGATTCATTTATAAGGGTTAATTTCATTTCTGGCCGTCGCAGGTACTGAGCAACTTTGATAACTTTGAACTGCCATAACTTTGTCAAAAGTCAATCAATTTCCATGCGCAATGTAAATTTGATCATGATTCTAAATTCGTTCTGCATTTAAATTATGTTCAATTTGAAAATTCGAAATTTTCGAAATTTTTCGAAAAATGTCAAATTTCTAAAAAATTCAAAATTTTGAAAATATTCAAATCGAAATGCAGAACCAATTAAAAGGTAAAATCATGCTCAAATTTACATTGCGCATGGAAATTGATTGACTTTTGACAAAGTTATGTCAGTTCAAAGTTATTAAAAATCAGTAAAATCAAAATAGTCGAAATGTTCAAACCAAATTAACCAAATTTATATAAGATCATATTATAATAAAATCGACATTACACCGCATCATTCCAGTAACTAGATAACATTGTTTTCCAGGCTAAAAAAGCATTAAGTCTATTTTTCATGTAAAACAATGAATAAAGCTTCTTATTTTGGTCAACCGAAAACCTTAATTCTTATTTTTTTGTGAACCGAAACCGTATTGGTATTTTTAAACCGAAACTTATAAACAACCGATAACCATTACGAAACAGATACTCCAAGATTTTGCATAACCGATAACCAAACACCTTAATTCGAGCATAACCAAAACCGTAACTGGAACTGATATTCTTTTCGGTTTTAATTCCTGCTTGTAATAATAATTTTTTAAAAACAAACTCCTTTTAGTAAAAACTCCTTTTGTTGCACTAACTATATTTAACACTTTAAAAGTGAAACTTTGCAACTTTTGTTGTAATACTTTTTAAAGTGCAGATAAAAACAGTATATATTTTTTTCTTATCTATATTTACATTTTTTAACGAATAACAGAGTATTTCACAGTCGCTCATTTTGTATACAAAAACTTAGTTGCAACAGTTGTTGTGGTGGTTTTACTCTTTGTGTTAGTTGTAAATTAAATTTGCAAACGGTCTGGCAACTCGACAGTCGTAGTTTATAATCGTTTGGGAATTGAAATGCAGTCGATTTCAAAGCGTCTGTAAGTTTCTCTTTTTCTCTATATATTCTCTCAACTTTAGCAACTTTTTGCCTGGTCAGTTAACTTTTTGGCTGGCCATTTTTATTACATTTGTGGCGCCCTTTAGAGTTGTCAGCCACAGTGGAAAGGAGATGTTGTGGGAACAACAACGACAACTGCAACTCTTAAACTCGATCATTAATTATTTAAAATGCACGGCGCCATAACCATTTAGACGGCTTGTAACATGTGCCACAAGCAGCCACAAAGTGTTGTGTTGTGCCCCCATCATCATCCCACTTCCAATTTCGAGCTGTGTTTGTAATCATAAAAGTTTACGAGTTAAAAAACCAAATCAAAACGAGAACGAGAACGACAAGTGATGGAACTGAACCACAATGTAGACTGTAACTTGGACTGAGCTCAGCTGCGCCCATTGCATTTTCTGGGCACGGGAATTTAATTAAAATCAAGCCAGCTTCCCATCTCTTAACCCCCCTTGGCAGCCTCTAAAATGCCTCGTTCCCAGGCCGTCGTTTAGTTTCAATCAAAGTAGCGTCAAAAAATTTACCCAAATTGACAACAGAAGCGACAACGATGTCGTCGACCGTCAATAAAAAACGTTTAGAGGGAAAAACCCCCTTATCACACAGTCAGTACAGTTCCATCGTAATTGAAACTCATTAGCGTGCATTTTAGTGGCCATTTTGTGCCTTGGCAAAAGCCTTTTGGCCAACCCTTTGAGTCCCATTTTATTCCTTGTTCCCAGTTCCCTGTTCCCTGTTCGTAGTTTGCTGTGGGTTGTTACTGTTCTATATGTATGTGTGTGGTGTGGTGTGTGTGCGGTTTATGTGGTAAGTGTGTCATCATTATGAGTGTTATGGGTTTTTCTTCTATTTTTTTATTTAAGTATATATATATATATTTGACGGGTTTTACCAAGCTTTTATGCAGCATTTTCTGAAGTGGCGGAAAAAAGTTTCCTTTTTTAAGGTGTTTTCCCACCTTCTGTTTTGCTTGTATTTTAATAATAAAATATCGTATGTAAGCAAGTCTAATTTCTGTTATTATAGGCCTAAACATGAATTTGGTACACTGAAAAAAAGACCAACTTCTAAAATCAAGAACATTCATCTTAAATATTTTGTTCTTAAAATAAGACCATTTTAAGACCAAATTAATAAAACTAAGAATATTAATCTAAAAATTCGCAGATCTTAATATAAGAATTAAAAACCTTATATTGATAAGAAAATATAACATACAGACAATAATGGCAACGTGGCGCTCTGGTTAGAGTCGCCGCTTCAGTTTGGTAATAAACAAGTCGGGGGATCGAAACCCGCTCTAGCCAAGGAAAAAACATACATTCTCGGAATATTTAGAAAAAAAATTTTTAAAAAAGTATAAATATCAAAAAAAAAAATAAGTTAAAAGTTTAAAGCATCTGCCTTATGTTTTTATTTTTGGTTTGAGAATTTAAAACAGTTTGGTTTTATATTAAGAACTTAGATGTGTTTTCTAAATTTAAGAATTTTATGTTCTCGACGCATTTTTAGACCAAAATTCTTAGTTCTGAGACCAAAATCTTGATTTTAGAACATTATTTTTTCAGTGTATGGATTTGTTAAAATACAGCATTTTGTATATTTATGTAAATTATGAAACATTTACCGATCAATTTTTAGCATATATTTAACTTTAAAGAAAACATGTCTACATTATCACACATAATTCACACTTAAAGTTGGTACAAACTACTGTATCAATCACTTTGTCAATCAATCAGTCAGCACAAAGAGTTTTAAGCACACAGACTTCTTCTAAGGCTTGTCAATCGCACATACCTCAAAATGGATTTAGGTTTAGGCTTGAAAGCCAAAAACTAAAAGTGTCAGACTTTAATTGACTTTTCGTAAGCGGTAGATGAAGTAAGACCTCGACGCCTGTAATTAAGCCACATGTGGTGAACTGGGCTAACACTTTTAGATGAAAGCTGATTGTGGTGATGGAATTTGGCTGCCAAGTGGAACAAATTCAATTAGATTTGGGGGTCTAAGAAAACGGCGAGAAATGCTAAGAAAACTTGATGTAAATTTGCATATAGTTTCTGACAGTTCAAAGTGAAAAACTTTTCGAACGCATAACTATTAATTAGGAAAATAATCACTCTTTAGATCCCATAGAATGGAAATCTCTGGAGAAAAAGGACTAAAAGCTTGAATTGTAATTGTTTTCGACGGTGAATAGTAAAAGGTCTGCAATGGACAAACAGTAGGTTTAATGTAGGAATACCCCCAATACCTTTCCTTTTTTAGAATCCCCAAAATAATAACGTAGTCAGATATTTTGACTGCAACGCCTGCGGGAATTTATGGTTGCATTTGCTAATCAAATTAAGCGCAATATTTGCTTTTCATATGGACTGTGACTGAGACTGAGCATGCATCCAAAGCTGGAGAGGATTAATAACACAGAGCGGAAGTGCGTCATTGGCGTTGCAACTTCCGACTGGCCGCGGGCATTAATTACACTTAAATGTTGACCACATGCCAGCATTTGACAGGCTCCTCTTTCCCCTCAAGGTCCAAGTCAATAACATTTTACTTTTTTATTCCAGCGAATGCAACGACTCCCCGCGGGCAACAACCCTCCAATCTCAGCAATGGGAATGGGAATGGGTTATGGAATTCCACTTGGTTATTTCCCTTGAGCCACTTGCATTTTTTGACAAATTCTCTTGACACGCATGCAGTGTCAACAAGGCGTGGCACTTGCAACTTGCCCCCGGCTGCATGTGTCTCTGTCTGTGTGATTAAATCATTAAATTCATACGCTCCACAAGCTGCACTTTTTATTATGGAAATCCTTGGCTTTGTTTCCATTTGCCCGGCTTGACCGTTGCGGCCTGATCCCCGCCAGAGATTGTCACCATTCGCCTGATTATTTGGTTTCCGCTTTCATTAAAAATGCACACACACTCACACATTGTCAACGCTGCTGCATCAATGAATCCATTGCATCCAAATTCAATTGGTTTGGGTAAATGCTTTTGGGGCATTTTTTAATTAAACGACATGCAGCAGGCGGCGTCCAGATTTTAATGTCACCACTCACAGTGGGTGTTGCACTGTGGCCGCCTGACACGTGCATTATGACAAATATTTTAGACACACATAAACACACACACACACATAGATGCACTCAAAGTGGACAAAGTGTCCATGGGGACAACTAACAGCCTGCAGTTTAAATTCTACAGAAATATATACATATGCAGACGGACTTCTGGTGTTCAGTATTAAATGGAATATTATTTCATTCAACATATAATTCAGTTAAATGTGTCTTTATATTGAATTTTATTGCTTAAACTTAGAATCTTATTTGTCAATCGTCCCTCTTCAGCTTCACAAAATTATTATCGTGTATGTTGATATCACTTAACTTTTAAGTCGACCTCTTAGGCCAGCTGCTTAGTTATTCCATTTACTAGTTTAAAAAAAATATCTCTCTCCTTAGATTATTACTTTCGACTAGCAACCGAATCTCCACCTAAATCTTTTCAATTTCGTATAATAAATACTTTAATGATTATAGATGTTATTAATGATAAATAGAACATAGTATAATCTATTCAACCAATCCTATTTTAAGCAACTCGGCAAGTAACTTGTTTTTAAATGTTCCCAATAAAATTCAATTTTTTTCTTAAACAATTAGATGGATTTTGATCATCTTCCGATAACATTTCTATCAGTCGCTTTTATATTTACTTTATTAACTGTGCTAACCAAATCTTAAATAAATACTGCTATATATGTATGTCTACGTTTTCCAGTATTAGATTAAAGGCCAAATCCTGTAATATATTTTAGTTTTTCATGTTTGGTATTTTCGTTTAAAAGCTTTTCGCGAGGAGCGACGCGTTTCGTCGTTCGGCGCTGGTTGACTTTCTGACTAAGTGCCACGCCCATGAAAGCTACTAAATAACCTTGTTAACGTTTTTAATTAAAGGTGTAAATATTGATATTTACTCATGCGCCGGCAACGTGCAACCTGCTGTGCCGGCGGGTCTCGTGCCACGGAAATGCATTTTCAAAAGTCAAATAAACTAAATGGAAATATGAGCTGAACATTAAAATGGTTACATGGAATGGTTGCTGGGTAGCTACAGGTTTATATACCCAGTCGAGATTTATATATCAGGAAAATAAATATGAGCTATATATTATAATAAAAAACACAAAGATAAATTTAAGTTATATTCAATTTTAAATATTGAATTTTTTGGAATTTTAAATATTTAAAATAATACTTAATTAATGTTCATGTTGAATATTAATTAATTGATCACTTTATATGTTTCAATTAAAACTCTTCTAATTCCGTCAGTTTTAAATAAGTATACGCATTTTCATATTTAGAATGAATTAATTACTGTTTTAAAATATTTTTTTGACATTTGCTAATTATTTTTTTGTTTTTCTTAATAAACAAAAATTTTTACATTAACTGGTGAGCCTTTAAAATAATATTATATTGTCAATGAGAAGATTTTTTTATTTAAATTAAGTATTAAAAAAAATAAACTAAAAATTAGCAATTAAATTAATATTAACTTTAAATGAAAAACTGAAACTCAATTTCCAAACTTGTAGAACAGCTCTCGCAATTGAAAAGCACTCTAAGCCGCATCAATAACGCCCACTTGACGCTTCAAATTAAATAACCATCATCAGAATCAATCGAAGTATGTAGATATATGTGGCAAAGGGCAAAGAGGGATCCACTTTTGACCCTGTTGAGGCAACAAATTGAGTTAACTCTGGCCTAAAATCAAACGGACCTCGGCTGACAATGTAAGGGTTTTGGGAACTGGGAAACTGGGAATTGGTACCTGTTCAGTGAGTGTCCTGATCTCTGGCCGGGCAGTTGTTAAGTTTTGTGCAAAAAATGTTAATTTTAATTAAGGCTGCTATCGACACCCGACAGGCACCCGGCAGCAGGAAACAGGCAACAAGCCGATGCATTTACAGGGCGAGTGATGAGGAGGGGCGAAAGTACTCCAAAGTGCAACGCAGCGCAACTGATGCACTTTGTGTACTGTGGGTGCAGCTGACGGAGCGGATGGGAGGATATTTGCAAGAGGATATACTCGTATGTTGTCTGCTTTTGGCAAATCAACGAGCCGTGCGAGGGCGACTGCCGTGCATTGTGGTCGTGTCATATGCATTACTCTATGTATGAGAGTACATGTGTAAATGTTAACACAACATTGTTGTCAGCGGAGGTTGCAGGCATTAGTTTGAAAAGCGTTTGGCCATGCAACAATTTGTTGCATACCACACATCGACGTCGACGTCGCCCAGTTGCGCATTTATTGTACACACTGTGGCGACTACTCAAAAATTTAAATTAGCGCGGTCCGAAGCGAATTGCATTAGCCAGCTATTTTTAATTCACTTCGTGAATATTTTAGCCATCCACGAGGAATTTTTCAACATTTTAACACGTTGGCAACGCGATTATCCTGCGGCTTATCACCGATGCGAGAAGGGGAGCCGAGCCTCATGTTATTGAAAAGCAATTAAAAAAGCCAAGCGCCAGTGCATTTCATTTTATTGAATTATAATGCACACGCGCTCTCTGAACTGGAACTGGTTCAGTTTATCCCAGCTCATCTGCAGCTCAGCTCATAAATATAAATAACTGCATGCATTCTAAAGTGATTCCTGAGAGTTCGGGAGTTGACAGGTCAACCTCATTGTGGCAGGTGTAAATCTAATTACAATTGACAGCAGGTTTTTATTTTAATAAAGTGCATTAAATATGCTACGATTTCGACAACCATTTCTTAATTAATAATAATAATAATAACATAAATTTTTTAATTGAATTTCTTGACTGAGAAATGATTGTAAATATTTGTATGATCAGAGTTAAAAGATATATTCATATCTGTTTGTTTTAATGATCGATTTAATGATAGATTTAATCATCAAGTTTCATTAGAATTAAATGAATATAAAATATAGCTTATATGGAAACATATGCAAGATCTTTTTATCCTCATTACTCCAAGATAAGCTATTTCTTCATAATCTTACATTTCTCACACATGTTGTTCGTTACAATCCCATTTAATTGTTAACACATTTTGAATGCAATTCATACATATATAATTCATAATTCGTTTATCCATTCAACAAGCTTGCCCTATAATCATCTGTCTGGTAATCAGCTTATTGCCTTCAAAACCCTCTCTTCCTCTTTAGAATCCTGCTGCTAATTGCGGCTATCGGATTACCAACGCCCAAAAGCTATTTTCAATGCCAACGAGACAGGGAAAAGTGCAAAAATTCAATTTTTTAATTGGCTTTCGATATAAAATAGCGGGTATAAAAAGTATAAAATACGAAAATAATTAGCATAAAATAAAACAAACACAACGCGGAAAAATAAAAATATTAAATTTCATGCAATTAAAAAATGCGAACGCTGAAAAGTGCACAATATTTAATATAATCCTGCAGTCGCAAAAAGGGTTCACCCAAAGAGAAGGAAGAACGAGGAGGACGACCTATCAAATTACCTTTGGGCCATGTTTTTACGAGGTTATAGCAAACAAAATATAAATTGCAGATTTTTACAAGATGCTTAGAGACGGGCCCAAATCAAAGCCATTTCAATGGGCTCTGCAAACAGTCGTAAAGGTCATAAAAATTGTCTTTAGCGAAATGAGCTGAAAGCTAAGAGCTGCGAACGGGAAAGGGAAAGAGAAATAGAAAGAAACCCACCCCCAATCAACGACCCATCCAATAATAGAGGGCCAACTTTTTTTGTAAACTGTGAACAGAACGATAAAAATGTTGCCCTCGACACCTGTGACCACAATTAAGCCGCGTTAAGCGTTGCCAGCATTTTTAATGCCTCGTCCAGGGTTGAGTTGGCAAAAGTTTTCACAGTTAAATTGAGTTAAACCCGCACAACCAAAACTTTAGCCCAGCCCAGCATTTTTTCTTTTTTCTATCTTTATTTTTATACATTTTTTGAATATTTGTTGTTGCATTCGTAATTAAATGTCCGCCCAGCGGTCGCTCGTGCTGCAAGTTGATAATTTAATTGAAGTTGTTAACAATTTTTCTGCAGCGAGGTGCCTTATTAAAATTTGTTAAAATATAATTAAACCGACGCTGAATTTAATTGCACGACTGTCAGGAAGCCAACGCCCTCAATCCTGTCTTTCAATTTAATTGCGTTAAATTGGACCTTAACTAAGAAAAGGGTCAAATTAATCTATGCGATTAGCAGCTGCTGCTAAATGTGTACACAAAAAAATGGCTAAAAATAGAAGAGAAATAAATAAAGTCTTAAATTCGATAATTGTGTTCCCTGATGAGATGCAGAAAATAGAGAATTAGTTTCTCTAAGATCTTAAAATTGCGTCCATATACCGAAACTTCTTTTTATGCAAAACTATTTTCTATTCTATTGTCAATCTTACAAATTTCTGCTCTTACCAGGAGATTTTTTGCTATCCTTTTAAGAGGAAATCTATTGTCCTTGTTTTAGTTTGCACTTACACTGTATTTTTTTTTATACACAACAACTCATCTACAAGTTCTATATCAATTTGGTTGCATGCTTTCAATAAGATTTCCCTTGCAATTTGCCAACAATTTGCTGTAATATTAGACTCAATCAAGAGTCAAATGCTAATAATACAAACAGACACAGGCTCAGAGACCAAGAGAAAAAAATAAGAGAAAATAAAAGAAATTACCATAACCAAAGCTAGACACACACATGTCAGGGGACTCTGTTGAATACTTCATCCCTGGAAGCAGCAAAACTTACAGGAGCAGGAATTGCAATTATTTGAGGAATGCAATGTGATCCATGCAAACTTTATTGGAGCAAAAAAATGAAATCGCCAGAAAGCGCAAATTGAAACCAAATGAACAAATCAGGCAACAAATTTGCATGCGCTACATTTATGGGACATATCAAGGGGACCGTTGCTAGCGATTTCACTAGTTCTATTGGGGTTGCATTCGGTCGAGGAGGGGTTAGAGGGAATAAGGTGGTTGCTTGTGCCAATTTATGTTTATTGCGGCAAGAATTTGGTGTTGTCATAAGAATGGCATCACGACAAATCGAAAAATGTAAGGAATGATTTTGCATATGCGACAAATTGATGCGCTTTATAGTTGACTTTATGTATTGCAAACAAAAGATATTTCAAAAGCAATATACCCTACCTTTCTTGGAGTACTGGCATAATAATATCACAGCATACTTATTTGGGAAATATGCAAATTTCCGACTCTCACCGTGTCTATGCAAATTTAAAAAAATATTTCACTTGTCCGCTTGTCGCCAGCAATTTGCAATTTTTTTCTTATTTATTGCAACTAATTTGTTGATGGAGGCGTGGCAACTCGCCTACAAATCAATTCCACTACATTGAAGCAGGAATCAATTGTAGAAAATGGAAAAAAAAACAGGCAACCAAAGAACTTCAACTTCAACTACATGTCCGGGCAATTAAATGGAGAGTCGAGCTGGAAAACAAAGTTTATCTTTTGGGTTCGGTTTGGTTTCTGGTACTAGACATGTCCTCCATATTCTCCATGGATTGGATCGTCTCGTTTCGAGTGTTTTCTGGCTGCAACTCAATTAAAATGAGCTCAGGTGTAAATTTTATTGAAAATGCTTAATTGCCGAGACTGGGAGCGTCTGGCGGAGTCAACCATCCT
Organism: Drosophila kuntzei; assembly: GCA_035042165.1. NCBI lineage: Eukaryota > Metazoa > Arthropoda > Insecta > Diptera > Drosophilidae > Drosophila > Drosophila kuntzei. The sequence goes on from JAWNLU010001704.1 coordinate 812,488, forward strand.
TGTGCCATCCTTGTGCAATCCTTGCTCATCATCATCATCATCATTATGCGCCATTATCCTGCCAGCGATTTTTACTTGTAATTATTTGTTTTTGTGTGTCTGCGCATGAAGCGAACGACGCGTCGAGTGCTTTGTTGCGCAATGTCCTTTGTCCTGTCGTCCCTCCCCCTCCCCCTCCTCTCCATCGCCATACCCCGCCTACAAGTTGGACATGTGTTTAGCACAAGGATTTATATATTTGTTTAAGCTGCTCCTGACATTGTCATCATGATGCTAAATTTATATAAGCAGCCTCAACCAAGCATACACACAAGTTTACTGAGGTTTCGTTTGACTAAACACGAGTGGAGTTTAGTTAATTATTATAAATATAATTTAAATACTAACTTATATATTTTAAAAACAATTTATGTCTTATTAATAACAAAAAAGATCTGACTTTTGAGTTGCCAACTCTTCAATCAGTTTGATTTTGAATAAACATGAGGGCAGTTCACTTTATTTATTGATTTATTTACAAATTATGTTTAATAATAATACCTAAACATAAATCTAATTTACTTTTATCGACTATTTTGTGAGATTTTCTAAAGAATCCTTTGTATATGTATAGCTTTTTTATTTCCTTATTTTTCTTTCTCTATTGTGACCTGAATATCTATTTAAGATGATGAGGTTAATCTATGAAATGACAGAGAAACTTTTCTTTCAATTTAATCAACTTTTGTTACTCCCCTCGCTTTGCACTTTTAATTGTAATTTGTCTGAGCTCATATGTTGAAATATTAAATGACAAAAGCTTATCTAAACTTATGTCTACATTTGAGCAACTTTTAATACTCCCCCCGCTTCGCATATTACGTATGCGATCTCCTGCGGCGTTTAGTGCATATTGAAAATTACACAATTAACTGAATTGGTAATAGTTTTTGTTGGCCTTGTTGGCTGTTGTTGTGGCAACAATCTTTAGTTCACACTCTGGTAGTCAGAGCAACCCCAAGTGCGAACTCTCTGCTCAGTTTTAATTTAAGCAATTAATAAACTTTTACGTCAAACATTATCTAACTGAGTCACGTGACCGCACGAACCCAAAACAGATTCCCGTGATGAATTTATGACTGACATTGATGGCATTACATGCTTTGTACCCCTAAAAAACCAGACACTTCAAAACAGGCAGCAGCAGCAACAGCAGAAGTTGGCAAGTGGGCGAATCCTTTTGGACCCTTCAATGTGTTGTGGTTGTTGCGCTTTTTTCACGCCCGCTTCAGACGATTCTTAACCCTTTCTCGCTCGATCTGCATTTAAAGGGATTAAGCTGAAAGTCGTGTGTTGGTGTCTGTCTGTCTGTTGTTGATTAAACTGCCGCCATTCATTCAACATTTTACAATATTTTCATAATTTATGCAAGTCGCTCGACATTCGATGCGCCTGCATGTCGGAAATTGCTTTAAAGTCTCTCGACAGATCCGCAACAAATCCATAGGAGGAAAAGAGTCTGTCTCAGATATCATTTTCAGACTTTATCAATCTCAATCTAAATATATATTTACTATCCCACGCATTGGAACTGACAATACAATGGGTTGGTCAGTTCTCACATTACCAAAAACTGTCACAACTAACCGAAATCAAAACAGAAATCAACTGGACAGCGACTGATAGCAACGCCTACAAATAACAAACAAATAAACATAAATAAGTGCGAGGCCAGACAATTAATAACAAATTAACATGATGGTCACACGCCGGAAATGAAAGGACCTCTCCAAAAAGGATCCCGATCCCTAACCCAAAACCCGAACAAGGCCAAGCCGCAACATAATAAATGTATTTGTACAAAAATTAAGCGAAAAACGCTTCGCATTGTGTCAAGTTCGGCTCAAATATTTACACTGGGCCCATTGTAAAGCATATTTCTCAAGCACCCCCCTCCCCGCCTTACTTTCCGGAAGGAACAAACAAACAAGGAACATTTTCGGTAAGTTTATACGGCAAGTGAAAACAAAAGCGTGTCCAGCTCCATGCCAAGGATCTAAGTTAGTCACGTGCTTCAATGCACGTGTCCTTTTTAATGACCAACGAATTGTGTTGCATGCCACAGAGCACAAGAAAGCGAACTGAGAGAGAGAGAGGGGGCGGGGAAAAAAATAAAGGAAAATCAAAAAGTAACGCGGCTTTTGTGCCATATAAAGTCGTATATTGAAATCCAATTCAATGAAATTGTTGCCACGCTCGAGTTCCATTAGACAAAACCAATCACAACAACATGAAAGGTGAGCGGGTGGATGGATGGAATATTGAAGGGGTAGGTGGGAGGTTTATCGGGTGGTTGCGGACACCACTCAATTGTTGGTCAGTTCAAAAAATATTTCGACAATTTGCATCAGCGCTTCATTCCCCTCCCCAGCCCACGGCACAAAGGAATATGTCAGCCATCAATTGAACTCTTTTCTTCTTTTATTTCAACCATCTTGCTGGGGCCCATTTTAATTGAGGGCTGTGGCGACGTGTGGCCAACAACAACAGCAACAAACAACAACAACAACAAATGCCTGACAATTGACAGACGTTTACAGCAAACCAAAAAAAAAGAGACAGAGATATTGTGTGTGATAGAGAGAGATGTAGTTCTGTTACCAACGACTGGTCCGATATTGAATTTCATCATCATGTCCATTGAAAGCAAATGAATTGTACGCTTTTCATGCTTCCAATATCGTCATGGTCAGTCAGTCAATCAGTCAGTCTGTCAAAAGGAGCGTAATTAATATTATATTTATGGATGTCGGGATGGAAATGTAACATTCACACACTCTTATTATGTGGCTCTTATTGCTAACAGAATTGCAATGCATTTTAAAAATATATAGGTAAGACAATTTATTTCTTACTCAAAATTAATGTGAACGAGAAAGTAAATTTTTTAAATCTTAATGAAATTATGTTAATATAAGTCTTTTAATCCACTGTTCAAATCAATAGAACTGTAACTCGAATGTAAATATGTTTAATTAAATTTTTTAAGTTATTTTCTTTTCAAGGAAATAAGACTAGAATTAAGTTAATGCGAGTAATTCACGTAATTTTACAGATAATAAAATGCAAAAAATGTTTTTATTTTAGGACTTCTACATTATTTAAATCTCATTATTAAAATTAACTACTGTCTTAACAAAATCTCACCAAAAACTAAGTAATTGCTAGACTATGACACTAAGAAATCTCTTACCGTTCTGTAAACTCTATCCAAATGATGTAAATTTTAACAGCAACTCTGCTGTAATTATGTAAATGTAAGTGAACTTGTTGAGAATGGTAGCATTTCTTTGGCAGTGACGCAATATATTTATTCGACAGACTGTCAGCTCTATTGACACTTTCCCGCACTCTGTGAGTCCATAAACAATTCATTTATTATCCCAACACACTGTGGCTTAAGGCTTCCCTGTGTGATCTAATACTTCATGCTTGATTTAGTGGCAGCGGCTGCAAATCATCGCCCAGCCAAAAAGGATAAAGACACCATGCATACCAAATATGAATATGAATATGCGACTACATATTTATTGTACATATATAAGAGTACATCACATATGTGTATAAAGATGTGGCATGCCAGACGGCAACGTGTAGGCATGTGCGATAAATTATCAGTATTTTTTCTATATATGTACTCAGGGGAAGGTGTCTCCATCTCGCAGGCAATTGCTCATAATTGGTAGTCAAATATGTACGCCCTCTGCCGATTTGTCAGTGGTAAATACACCTCTCATATGTGGGGAGGATGGAAATGAATGCAGTCTAAGGTTGATTTGATATATTGGATGGATTTGGCGTAGACAATTTTATGAGCACTGAATTTATTTGATGTTTGGCATCAGGTTTATTTTCTTTTCTCGTTTCTCTTGCTCTTTGTCAATAAATTTCAATCAGTCAATGCCGAAATCCTTCAGAATTTATGTGGCATATTAAAAATCGTTTTACAAAAACTTGGAAATTGGCGCTTTTTATATTAAAAATTAAACGAGCAGATATAAATGAAAGAAAAAATACTTTTTACAATGTTCAATAAAAAAGGAAATATGAAGAGCAAAACGAAACTAAAATATTTTCCAATCGTAAAAGGAAAACAGTTTGCCGTTTTTCCTATAGCCAATATTCGCATACGTACAACAATGTAGCCAACCCTCGGCTAAAAAAAAAATTAAAAAAGTAAAATTGCAAATAAAATGTCGATAAAAAATAATTTTAATGTCGTCTTTTTACTTTGAATGGGCAGGAAAAAAGAAGGAATTATGCTACGAAGGCGACAATTTAATACTCTCTCTTTGATACTCTATGAATTGTAATATAAATAGTCTATCTAAATTTTTTATTAACGATTATAATCCATATTTATAAATCTTTGCTATTTTCAAACTAATTTTTGTACTAACACATAATTGAAGTTTACAATGGCATAATTGCAAATATATTGGAATAAGCAGAAATTATTAAAATTGGATAAATATATAAATAGAACGATGAGAGATTCCCTCTATCATGTGAAGAAATTCTTATAGTTCTCAGTTCAATTTTGTTAAATTTTTATCTAGAAATAGAATATGTCATGGTCATTTAAATAGTACCATGGTTTAACTGACGTTAGGGTATCCATCTAGTTGGATTTGCAACGCTCTGTAATATAAATGGCAAGAAGTAAATGCTGGCATATAATAAGTGTTTCTCTTATATAATTTAAATTAAATGCGAAGCTGACAATAAAAATAAACTCAATGACGGGCCAACAAATTCAAAAAGCGTCTCTGGTGTGGTCATAAAACATTTAATATGAAATTTTTGAGCTGTAGACCAAAAAACGAGCGGCAGTTAGACAACAAAAATGTAAACATGTAAACAACCCCCAACAATGCATTTAATCATTTGAGTAACAAGTCGAAAGCATTTTAAAGTGTTTTTCAAAGCATCCAACAACTCAAACCCACAATATAAGACCCGTTTCTAAGATCCACTTGAAAGAACCTTTCTAAAAAGTGAGCGAGAAGTCTTTTCTGTTCAAAGTTCCAAGTGCCACTTTTGTCGCCTTTTATGCTTATTTGACCATTCAAATGCCACACACACACACAATTACAACCCCTACCCTTTTAGTCTGTCCTTTATTCATGCCCTGTTGGGTCATTCTTTCAAATTTGGTTGGCTTTTGTATTGGCCAGTAACTCCCCCAAGAACTTACACTAATCGCGTACTTTCTTCAAACTTGTTGTCCCTTTTTTATGGTTAAAGGAGGAATACTCCAAGCTGCCCACATAAAATTCACTACTCACATGTGATCGGACACAGTTTTCCCACAGTTTAAAGGGGGGGAAAATCAAAAGGAAGTTATTGTTGTTGGCTTTCTTGATCCTTGTGCTTGGGCTTTTGTATAATTTCCATTATAGCTAAACCAACACCTCATCCAAGTTGTAGTAAGTAAATACCAATCCAGACCATAAGAAGCTGACGAAGATGAATACGCAGGTTTTCGACACATGACTGAGAATATGTAAGGATGATTTGCATAAGGAGCAAGGGAGCAAAGGAGCAATAGCCCTTGGGCCAGGCATCTAGAGTGTGACTTGCTGACAGGCTAACAGACGGACAGACAGACGGACATTCCTCGTCCTCTGCTTGACCTAACGAACCATAAATTATACGCTTTTGATGTTTTGTTGCCTTTGGACGAAAAATGTTTATATAGTTTAGTTTTTGGTAGGCCAAGAACTGGCAGGACATGTAAATTACGAGCCAAGGAAACGGACATTGTTAAGTTTATCGCTCAAATTCGATTATAATGAAACCCCAAAGACAACAAAAGACGGTTTGATGATCTATGTGCCCACTTCGATTGTGTCTGTCTGTAACCAGGACCAAGGACAAGCAAAAGCACAACAAAAGCGAACATCGAATGCATTGAGAATCTGTGGGGATTAAGGATATGATTGAACTGCCGCCAGGACAACTGACTGCCAGAATTAATTGCCCCAAAGAAAAGGCAACAATTTGCATAAATTACAAATGCAAACCCAAAAACATACTCGTATCGTCTAGGCCATAAATTTATTGTCTAACGCCGTGGCTTAACTCATCAACTTCTTTTTTTTTTTGGGCAAATAAGAAAAATCACAAAAATTCGGCGAGTAACAATTTCGAAGCAAATTACAGGAACTGTTGACCAAATGTGGCCAAAGTAAAAAAAGGAAAATAAAACAACAATTTCCATCCACTTGAAGTAACTTGGAATTGGCCAAGTGACAGGCGGCTTTAAAGATTATTACTCAAACCTCAAAACTGTGAGTCTGATGAGCAGCTTCAGCTTTCCAATTCGCATGAATTATGTGGCAAATGCTTCGTTATTAATTAGACTCATTTACCACTCGACTCCAAATACCATAGATGTTGTTGCCATGAAGACACCTTAATTAAATGTCTGTCTATTCTCTCTCAGATCTCCCTGGTGGATGGTTCCCCAAATCAACCGCAAAGTCAAGTTTTTTGGCCAACAATCTGAAGGGTTGTTGTTGTTTTGGCATTAAAATTTGCATATGAGTTTTTTACCCTGATCCCTGGAGATTTGTCATTTTAATTTCCATAAATCAATTTGTTAATTAGTGGACTCATTTTTGGTTGTCCGGGGCACAATGCCAACGATTAGCAATAGGGCTATAATAACCAAGGGTTAGCTGAAGATTGTTTTGCCACATATATTTTAAAATATTTCATCAGTAGTTAAGACTCTTTCCAATTCTATCCACATAACCTTTGTTACTGTTTTCAACGCATTAAATAAATTAAACTGGTTACAGTAAATAGTTTATCGTTCGTAGAATATCTCAACCCAAGTCAATCATCAAGAAACTATTCTGAGAATTTCTTAAACTTAACTCATAAAAGCAAAAGCAGAAATAAAATAAACGCAGCAGTGCGTTGTAATCAAAGCTTTAATCCTATTTATTTGGTATCGAAGATACGTTACTTCAATTTATTTTGATAACCATTATAAAAAAGTGCATAAACGTAAATAACTAAAATACTTATACTATAAATATATACATATATATTTTATACAATGCAATTGAGATTCAAGGAGACGGGCTTTAAAATGCTCTCAGCTCTTGGCCTTAAAGCTTCTAGCCACTTGAGCCACTTTTATGAGAGCAGCCAGGCAAACCGAAGCCAAACCCAAACCCAAACTCAATCCAAACTTCAACTCAAACTCAACCCGAAATGGTTGCCATTTAATGTCACTTGGGCGCGCAACCATCAAGCATATTACGAGGACGAAGCTTCGTTTTTGCTCCAGAGGATACTGTTGTTGTCTTGTTTATCTGTCCCTCTGTCTGTCTGTCTGTTGTTGAAAAATAACAACAATTTACACAACAAATGCAACCGAGCAACAGCAGCCACATGTGAAGTGTGTGCCGTTGACTTTGAGTTGAGTTGAGAAGAGATGAGTTGAGTTGAGGAGAAAACCAGCAAAGTGCAGCAACAATTGTTGCCAGCTGTAAATAAACATGGCTTTCGCTTGTGCCACGCCCACATGTGTGCTTGCTACCTTCTGATATTGCAACACACAACAGCGAAATGATAATAAGGTATATAATTTAATATCAATCTGACAGCCAGAAGGCAACAAAGTGCGACAGGCGACGACGACGACGCTGTTTTTTATGCTACACTTTTTTCTCCTCCCTTGATACCCTACAAAACATGAGATTGTTTACCTTAGTGGTGTATTGCTTAGCTCACAGGGTTTGAAGCAGCGCACAGTTATAAATACTAAGGGTCTACATTCTACATTAATTCTGTATTCTATATTAAGTTCAATTTGTCAAGTCGCCTTTTTAAAAACTTTCGATTGATTGAAACTTCTTCTGTCTATAACTCTTCTACTTCCCATTCGATAAGGTGCAATATTAAAAGATCTATGCTAAATACGAATCGATACGTGTTTTTAGGGATCGTAACAATTTTTATATTTATATACAACATTTTTGATTTGCAAATAATATACATTATTAAATATTAATGAAATTTAAATAAAAATCATTTTTAAACAAAAATTTAAATTTCATTAATATTATTATTAAATATTAATGAAATTTAAATAAAAATCATTTTCAAATAAAAATTTAAATTTCATTAATATTTAATAATGCATATTATTTGCAAATTTATTTAAAAATGATTTTTATTTAAATTTTATTTTAGAAATTAAAATAAATATAAGTTTTTATTTCATTTCTTTAATACTTTACCATTTTTTGGTATCAATAAAATAAAAAAATACAACAATTTAGTATAATTATGTAAAAAAAATACAACATTTGTAGAGTATTCGATATTCATTCAATTCCCCCTTAATTTCTGCTTACACTTGTACTCTACTTGCATCTTTCCCTGCCTCCCTTCACATGCCCTGGCGCACTTCACTTTTATGCATTGTCTGTATATGTCTGACGTTCTGTCGAGGTACTCAAATGGTATTCTTTCAGTTCTTTCTTCATGATTTTTTATTTTTTTTGTTGCTTTTTTTTCTTTTTTGTTAACTAAATAAATGCAGTTTGTTTGCCTGCACTTGTTGTTTGTGTTGAGCCAAGCAGAACATTTCCATTTGAATGTTCTTTTAAGCGAAAACAATTTCTTCTTTGTTTTGCTCTTAAGCATTTCTTTCTGCATTCCTTTTCGCCAGCTATTTGTTTTCCCCTCCCCCTCCCACTCTGCACTTTCATCCTCTATTGGCACTCAGGTAAATGATATCCAGATGTCATAGACAATGCAACTGCAACTGAAATCTGTTGCGGGGTTCAGCAAAAAATTAGATCATGGGTTTTGATTTTGAGGTTGGCGCTAGCCCATCATCATATGATGTCATTATTGGGACCTGCCCAGCTGACTGTCCTTTGTTGGCCAGCACCTCCTCCCAATTTAGCTCTCGAGTCATTTTCTTTTGTTGTACCTTTAGAGTTTTCTTTTCTCTTGATTTTTGTTATTGTTTTTCACTTTTTTTTTGCCATTTCACCGCATTTTATTTTACATTTTTTATGCAGCAACTATAAAAAAGTTTTTACATTTTTTTACGGCACTTTTTTTGCGCTTTTGGCCAAGAAAAGAAAAGAAGTTTTGGCGAGTGCATTATGTGTGGTCTTACGGCGAGAAGTTGATTATGTTGATTTGTGAAATTGATTTGGTTAGGGAGGAGCGTAGTCGTCTTGCACATTCCCTCACTTGAATCATAAAAATAATATTCGTGGCATGTGGAAATGCTGCAGGATTGTTTGGCGGTTGTAAAAATATGTTAAACCTGAAATTGAATGAGCTACTGAATGAGGGGAGCTTCTTAAAAAAGAAAATGCAATGTAGTAAAATGAAGCTTATAAGTTGAAAAGGATTCATTAAAGCCTGTACCAGAATTCGGATAACTTCTTGTCAAATAATCCTAAACAAGAGTTTATGTATTTAAAGCAAAATCAGCCACAGGTTGTTTTTAAAGACACATAATCAAGGGAAACATGTCTGATACATTAATTTTTATTAAAATTTAGCTACCTAAAGAATTTTTAGTGTTATATCCGGATTTTTAAAGGAAAGAAATAATACAGATTTTTACGCGAACCCAGCTATTTCTTAAACTGAAATTCTTGCTAACGGGTCATGGGACCTTAAAAGAAAAAGAATGTGAAAATAAACTCTTTCTCGCATAAAATACAGACAGGCTCAGAACTCACATAGTTGGCATAGTCAGGCAAAGAAGACAATGCCAAGGAATTTGGTCAAGGACACGTAAAAGCCAAAGGAAAAAGCAAACTTCGAATAAAAACAGAAATTCGAAAATTCGAATATCGAAGCAAACAGTTTCCCCTCACAATGGAAACAGGGGAAGTTGCACGTCGAACTACGTAAGCGTTTACTTAGCGTAACGTAACGTTAGATGCCACAAGTGTGAAGCAGGGAAACAACGCGCTCTCTCTCTCCCTCTCTTTAAGGGAAACGTTTACAGCACGTGATGATGCACAGTCGAGAGTTCAGAAAGTAGCTGACATTGCTTCACAGTTTAAAGTCAGAGGTTGAGGGTTGTCAAGAGAGAGAACAAAACGGGAGAGCGAGAGATAGAGAATCCTTACGGAAGTTTCCGCTCTCGGGGTGGGCAATTGGCATTGGGTTAGGGCTAATGGTGGTGGTGGTGGGATGTCTCTGCCCTTTTGGGTCGACTGTCACGACCGTCAGCGGCATTTCCCGGGTATAAATACGCCTGCTGCGACGCCGTGCGAGTCAGTCGAACGACAGCTCGCTCCGAGTGCGTAACAGCTACCAAGAGCACAAAGCACAAACACATAATTGAAGTGTAAAGTAAACCCGACTGAGAAGTGCGTATTTTGACGTAATATTCCGGCCATGGCGATTCCCTTCTACGAAGACGAGCCCATCACAGCGGCGGCGGCTTCAAGTTTAGAGCCTGGCCAAATTACCGACGGAGATCAAGTGGATGGTGCAGTTTATGGCAGCGATGCTGGCTACGATCAAGTGGACTACGAGGCGCCATCGGAAGCAGCAACAAGTAACAGTCAAGCAACGTCCACGGATGAGGAGACGGCGCCTAGCACGGAGGAGCAGTTGTTGGCCTGGAAAATGCTCGCCTTAACCATGTGCAAGGTGCTCAAACAGTTTTATCTGCAGCAGCAGCAACAACATAAGGGAAAGTCCACCAAACTGACAGCCACTGTGCAGATTCAGCCGCAGGCTCAATAAACTATCATCATCAACAACAACAACAACAATTGCAACTACAACAACTACAAATTTTAGACCTCCGAAATGGGGGGACTGACGGCTCCTAAGCGCAACTTGTGATTACTTTTCGTTGGTGAGAACTAGCGCTCCCTAAATTCAGTTTAGGGAGAGAGAAAATGAGAGACAGAAACTGATGTGAACGTTTTCCAAAGGAAAATCCCAAGGAAATACTTTTAATATTGTATTGCATTTAGTTTTGGAAATGTTCATCTGATTTTCGTATTTTGCCGACGCTGAGGAAATTTGTGGTGAAGGCTGATTAAAATTTTTGGATAAGCGCAAATGTGATAAATGATTTTGCTAAAAATATTTTAAGTGCATATTTTGGTAAAGTTATTTAAACACTTAAATTAATTACAATTAATTATGATGGAAATTCGTACTTTATTTAATTTAGTTTACATACGTTTTTTTCATGATGGTCGGCCCAGTGCAAGCAGCTGCTAGTTTTCATACAGATACGAATCTAATCTTAAGTCAACACTTTTCTACTAAATAGAACTAATAATTCTAATTGTAATTAGTTTAAGTTCATAAATTGACAAAAACAAAAAAAAATCTTTTACAAAACTCTCTTGGTGTCTATTTACAAGTACGACGAATCATAAATCGCATCGATTTCAATATTTAGGTAGTTGGCTTCTTAACTTAGCAAAAATAGTTATGAAAATATATAAAAAACTATATAGTTAATACAACTATTAAATACATATATTTTTGTATAATTATTTTGCTGTTAAATGTAAGTTGATGTTCGTGTGTTTGTGTCAATTTCATTTCTAGGCCCATTATCATAGGCAATATTCCTAAGAAACCGATGTGAACCGATGTGAAGAATCGAATGGCAACCAAAAGAACATTTTCGTGTCACGAGCACGAACATAGTACAAGACAACAATAGAAAACTTTACAGAACAACAAACAACAGCCAATTGGTTGATAAGTAATTGTAATGTTAATTGTAATTTAATGATAAGTATAAAATAATTATTATATATTCGTAATAAAAATATAAATTAATTGATATAAAAATTTAACGTTGTTTTTATGAAATGATAAAAATCTTATAACTATACTGCTATACTTGGCGTTCTTTTTGATAATAAATTAAGTTTCTCTCTTCATATCTCTAGTATAGTAAATAAATCTAAGGCCACTCTTGCTTTTATAAAGCGTTGGTCTAAAGAATTTAATGATCCTTATGTCACAAAACTTTTATATACTTCCCTGGTTCGCCCAATTCTTGAATATTGTTCATGTGTCTGGGATCCCCAACACAAACTTTATCAGGACCTAATTGAGTCTGTGCAGAACCAATTTCTACTATTTGCACTTCGGGGCTTAGATTGGAATCCCAATCTCCATTTACCACCATACTCTAGTAGACTTCTGCTTCTCAATCTTCCTTCCCTTACCCACCGTAGGACAGTCCTTGGAGTTACTTTTCTCCATAAGTTGATTATAGGTGATATTAACTCCCCTTTGCTATTAGAACGTCTTAGCTTCAATGTACCCTTGAGGGCGACTAGGAACTTCTACCCTTTATTTTTGTCTACATGTACTACAGACTACGCTTTGCACAATCGCTTTCGGGTTTTATGCGTTAATTATAATAAACTTTATCATTTAATTTCAAGCAATCTCTCTCTCCCCCTTATTAAAGCCTCTATTTTTAATTACCTAATGTAAATCTCTGATCTCATTGGGTTGTGATAAGGACTTTAGCTGTGCTAAAACCTCACCCTTCAGATCAGAGATCTACCTAGTTTTGGCTTTTGATCTATTTTTTATTTTCATATTGATCTGTTTGGGTTTTTCTGGGTTTTCCCCATTCCTTGCAACAAATGTTGGATCAATTATTAATTTTGTATTCCCCAGACTTAATCATTTTTTCGTTTCAGCTTTTAATTTATATTTATTATTAATTTAATTATTAATTTTTAATTTAATTTTTATTTACACTTAATTTTTCCTTTTGCAGACTGCTTTTAGTCGTGAATAAATAAATAAAAAAATTAGAGCTAAGTAACGATCTGTAGATACTTAATTAAATTCTCTAAGATGTAGACGCTTTGCTAAATACATTCGTAAGGATCGTTACATATCTGTAGAAACTTGATTACCTTTCTGAAAGGAATTTTTACGGATCAGGTTGGTAGAACTGTAAAAGCTTTCTAACATACACTCCTAGCGTTAAATAAAGAGATAGTAGAAAAATATGTTGAAGCATTACATATAGGAATTTTGTTATGCAATCACGTATTAAATTCGGTTAACTACTCTCGTATTTATCATTAAAAAAATATCATTTAATAAAATATATTTATCATTTAATAAATAAATTAGTTATACTGTTATAAATTTATTTTTAAGGATCATTATTAAAATAAATGGTAGATTCTGTAGAAAATCTCTTAATTATACTCGTAGGTTTACTTTTGAAGTATTTGTATTATTTTTACACAGGGTGCAAATCGAAAATATGTTTTCTGTATTATATTCGATATAAGAAAAGAAATGCAGCAATTAATGTCTGACTCTGTAAAATCACTGTTAAATATTCTCGTGTGAAGAAGAAATAATAGAATCTGTTTCATATTCAGAGTAATTGGGCAAACAGTATTTTTTATACTTTCTCAGCTCTGTCATCAATACTAATAACTTGTCCCGTCATTCATATACCAATGACAATGCTTCCTCTCTTCAATGAGGTATTCAAATAGCATAGAGCTATAAGTAGATGGTATAGATCAAAGCCTGTTGCCAGACAAAGGCTACTTCCATAGTACACTGTGACCATACTCTTATACACCCACACACACACAACATTTACGCTTTTCAATCGAGGCGGAAAAATGTCGCGTGGCGTTTGATAAAAAAAAGAGGCCTACGGGCAGGATGGGCCCGGTTTCAGAGTAATACTCTTTATGTAATGCAAATACGACTAAGAGGTATTGCGGGGCAGTTAAGCTGCTTTTTTAATTTTATAAAACCCAACAGAGAGATTTTAAACTCCATCAATCAATGGCAATATCTATCAATACTCGTAATAATATCAATCATAGACGGCAAAAACAAATAGCATTTGTTAAATCAACTGCCCCAAGATGATTTTAAAAAATTTGATATTTTTCAATAGATAAGCGAAAGGGGATTACTTGAGAAGAAACCTACCAGAAAATGCGGAAGAAATCAAAAAATGCGCATTAGAGGTGGTTAACTGTCTGAATTCAATCAAATGTTCCCTCGAGATTTTGCACTTTTGTTTGCATTTTGCACACATGATACCCGATCCGAGATGAGCTCGGTGGCAACCCTTTTTTTTAGCTTGCAACCCTCTCCTGTTGCCAGTGAAAGTAGTGAAAGCAGGGACCAGGCCTTAAGTGCATGTGTGTGTGTACCCAGCTGGGGGTAAAGTGACCCATAAATAAACAGTTTAGATTTTTTACAATCATCAACTTGTTTTATAGGCATTCGAATACCCGTACAACACATGTGAGTTCATAAAGTGATTGGTCTTGGACTTGGGACTAAGTCGAGCACTTTTTCGGTACTTTACAGCCATTTCATATTTCTACTCAGCCTGAGCAAATATTTGTATCTAGTTTAACTAGAGATTGGACTTATGAGCAGCATCAAAGCCTTTAAAATGTGAAAAATCTTTGCGTAATTGAAAGTACACAAACTAGAAAACTGGCAAATCAATTTTTCCGGGTAAATCGTATATAGTATATTTACGAATGGAATACTTGAGAGTTCTTTGGTGAAACAACAATAACAACATTATTAAAAATAAATTAGAGTACCTTGTAGTACTTGTATATTGATAATAGGGCAAACAAACGAATTGAAGTGGTTTCATGTTGCCCTGCTACGTGCTCAAGTGCATTTCATTTTGTCCTGCGGTCATCATTAGTGTGCTTTATTAAGTGGAAGCAATTTCCACAGTTGCCTCAACTGTGGCATGTTGCAGTTGCTTTAAGCACTGTTGCCACAACTGAGCAACTCGACGTTTTCTATGGCTAACATGCCCCTAGGAAACATCTGCTACATCTAGAGCTAAGACTCGAGTGGCAGGATAAACCAGCTCAAGGTCGTACGTCAATTGCAACTGTTGCATATGTTGCAACATGCAACTCTCAGCAAACCACTCTCAATGCAGCTAAACCTGAAATAGGGACTAAGTACAACACTCTAATCCTTTGAGCTTTGTCTCCAGTTCACCAGAGCAGGGCTGAGGATTTGGGTCAAGGTTATGACGGAATCATTCTCGAAGAATTACACACTTAAACAAACTTTAACGCAGTGTGCAGATTCTTATAGAAAGTATGTCAATTGAAAGCCCTTTACTTTAAATGGCATATATGTATGAGTAGAGAGAGAAATTTGTAGTGTTAATTGAGAGAAAAACAAAGCTGCTGTCCTATCCTAAATGAGAATAAGCCTCTTTACACATTTTTTTATTGTTAGACATTAATATAATTTTTAAGATTCACCATTTAGTATTGTTTTTTTAACCTGTGCCCCTTTATTTGTTCTTATAGCTGTTCTTGCATTTTAATCTTTACTCGAGAGTATCCCAACCGATTTTTAGAAATTTTAATTCTTATTTAAAGCTAATCCTTCCATAAAATACATTACTAAAATAATATAGAATGTTTATATTATTTAATTGTAGGAGCTTCTTTATCGATAGTATAAATGTAATGTTTCGCAATGACAAAAATGAAAAACAAGTCTTTAGAGGCTACGCTGCCTATTGTTGAGAAAACTGAATTAAAAAAGTACTTTAACCTTGCTCAAATAAAATATTAAAAGAAAGATTAAGAAAGATATTTGATGAAGAAGAGCATTTAGGAACATTCCTAAGTACTTACATGATAATAATTAAATTTAACGAGACAACAAGATCTTCACACTCCCAAATGCCACCCTGGAGGCATAGGGAAGTTGCTATTGTTGCAGCTTGCAACGATTCCATCATTACAATTAATAGAAAATGCAACTGCGGCAGATCAAAGTGCGGCCGACTCGACGTGGGGGAAACAAAAGCGCGAAAGACAAAAGACGGCGACAGTGAAATGGCAACAACAACAACAACAACAAGTTGGCAGGGCCATGTCAAAGGTAATGACAGAAGCCAAACAATTGAAAAGTTGTAACAAACGAGAGTCGGGCAAAAAAAAAAACAAAAACAAAGCGACTTCGTTAGCGCAAACAATTGTCAAAGCAACAGGGGAAAAAGCACATGAAAAATATCAAAAAATGAGCATAAAAATAAAGTTTGAGTGCAATTTTTTAGCAATATATTTTCCGCTGTTGAGCCAAAGTTTTCACGCGCTTTTTGATGTTTCTTTGCGGCCAAAGTGCAAAAATAACAAGCTAAAATTGCGTAGAAATATTTAATGAGGCAGCGCGAAGAGAAGAAAAGAGAAGAGAACTAAAGAGTAAAGCATAAAAGTGCTGAGAACTGAGAACTGCACATTCAAGGCAAAAATCTAATTTGATAATCAAATAAAAAGCTGGCCAAGACAAGCTGCCCCCAAGGGAGCTTCACAAAAAATCCGAATGCTAATGCAAAAGCAGATAAAAAAATATATATAAAAAATGAAAAAAGGAACTTGGTATGTTATTCGCATAACTTGCGCGATTTGACAAATTTACGAGTGAGTTTAGCGGACTAATCATTGAAGATCTTAGCTTGGGGGCTGGACCCCAGAAACGCTCCTGGCAATAATAAACATAAAGCGTCTGAGCCAAGGATGAGGCATATTAAGGATATGCAGCACGTTGACAACGCCAGCGCATTTCATTTTCATGGCTTCCTTCGTTGGCCTCAACAGAAGAAAAAATCTCTGGCACATAATTTTAATGTTTATCGTCTTTTATTGTCAAACAAATTATTTTTGATATTGCGCTGCAGGCGAGCCCTGAATAGACCCGGGCATTATAGTACGTAGACTCGTATATTGATGGCAAAGGTGCCGGCAGTAGCTCTGAGAAATGATTCAGCTGCCGAGGGGTAGTTACACCCTGTAGAGGGATTGGGAACAGAGCTGAGACACACACACACGTCGTGTAATTTGATTAGCATGCGGCAGGCAGGGAGATGCAGGAAAAACACAATAAACATAAAGAAAAACTCTGATAAATATCAGTGAAAGTCAAAACAATTTAATGCATGAATAAAAAATAATTTCTTTCTTATGGCCAGGAGAAAGGTGCGTCTATTCTGATATCCTGCTGTGCATGGAGCTTTATTGGATTTCGGTTTTTGCACAAATGAAGCTCACATGTGCATTTGGCTGCCACGGAAACCATAGACAGATCCACATCTCTCTTTCCTCATCTCTCTTTCCTTAAATATTTGATTATTTACTTAAGAACATTAAAGGAAATCTACAAACAAGCAGCTGACATTTTGCATATGAATTAAAACGCAATAAATTAGCAAAATGTATGTTTTTACTTTTTATTTGGCAATCGAATTTTCCTCCTACTTCTCAGCACTCTGGGGAACACATTGTTTGCTTTGCTAATGCTTCCTTTCGTATAGTTGAATGTCTGCCAGACGCTTTTAATAAGCCACTTAAATATTTATAATGTTTATCTAATGATTTTCTATCAGTTTCACATCACTTTAAAGCCATTTTAATATGCCTTTAATGGAATCTGCGCTGTTCAGTTGAAAATTGTGTGAGAGGAGTTCGCTCATAAATTAGTTAGTCGGCCCCAAATCCGACTTAATACGCTTCACTTAATTGTTTACAGAATTAATGCAAAAACCTCAGTCAATCCAATAAACAGCCCAACCAACAACCGAGCACATCAATATTACACATTACAACACAACACACAACACGAGGCAAACCAAAATAGCGACAAGTTGGCTGACCAACAACGACAGCGACGCCGACTGCGGCTGCGACTGCGACGCTGGCATCGGTGGCAAACATTAATCAGCGAATTATCAATGCAAATAATTTTCAGCACGCCTCAATGCGATATCAATCAACGGGCATCGCTTCCGCTGCACTGACAACGCGGGGGCAACATAAATAGTAGGGAGGCAGTGCAACAACGACGCGTTGTTGCAACATCATCGGTGGCATTTCTGACTGGGCACTTAACACACAATTAAGTGCAAATAATGGCAAACGCTGCATATAAATGATTTGTTTAAGTCAACATGACGGCCACCAAAATTCGGAACCATGATATAAATCACCCCAAAAACTCGGTGCACATCTTCATTGCATAGGTAAGAAAACTGCACAGTGGGTCATTAGCTGCGTAAATTCTATAGACTCTTACAGATCTAGATCTAAGAAGTTAAATGAGCTAGACCCAACAAATTTGGTATATGAACATGAATTTTTAGAGTAATTAAATTTTCATCACGATTAAATAAAAAACTTGGAAGAAAAAAGAAAGAAATCATTGTACAAAGCTTACAGGGTATTTGTTTGTGTGTGTATGAATTTTTACAGAATATGTACAGTGTATTTGATGGACAGCTTTTTCGACTGTAACCTCTTTTAACAGTTATCATATAACTTTAGTCTATGGCTTATGTCGTAATTGCACTTACCTAAAATATATCTCAAAAGTTAAATTGATCTGGGAATAGATGAAAAATATATTATATAATAAAGGTTATTAAAAATTTGAAATTTATTTTTATATTATTTGCTTATTTTAATCTAATTGGTTTGGTTAGATTTCATTAAAGATACTAGTTGACAATGACAAAAAACTGTCATAAACATATATATAGTGATTAAGAAATAATTTAGAAACTGCAGTTGTCTATTGGACTAAATTTCTAAATTAGGGTATTACAGCTCTGTGTATACGGTACACATTTAACAAAATTACGATCGGGCTTTAAATTTTTTTTCATAATGTACTTTACAATTTGTGTTTACTATTTGTGTTTTTTATATAATTAAATTGAACATATTTTAAATATATGTACCATTCCTGCTTCATTTATATTATTATTATTATTTAGTATTTGTACCAGTGTACAGTGCTTGACTACGATATATTTTGAGGGCGTGATAAGCGGATAATGAATTTGAAATTAGCAGCGGAAGCCGCCAATGCAACTGACCAAAGCACAGTAGGGAACAGAGGGTTAAGGGGCAGACAACAGAATTGGAGGCGGAATGGGGCATGACTTAGAGATAGTTGCAGGGGCTTCGATGGCCAGATAACAATGGCCTGGGTATTGGCGCGCTTAATTAGTATAATCCGCGTTGAAATTATTCAAGTGTGCATTGTAGATGTGAGACAATGTGTACATGTCTGTGTGTGTGTGAGTAAATGGTATGAGATTACATGCGTGTGTATTACGTATACGCAGCGTGACAACTGTGGCCGCTGTTGTGGTGCGGCAGCTTTGCTGTGGCATCCACGTAATGATAACATGGCAAGCTGCATAAATGTAATGACTGCAATTAAGTGAAACGCCAAAGTTTTGCACAAGGCTTCACCTAAAGTCTTATCAGACAAGTCGCAGATTCAACCCTCTCCCCTCAGTTCCCTCTCCCTTTTTCCATCACTCCCCTATTTTCCTGCTGTTATCCTTTGACGCCACTGAGCGATGCATAATTGAATGCAATTAAAGCAACTTAATGCGCATTTCATGAGCCATGCATTTGCATATATGCAGCCAGGACGAAGGACACAACACGCAGGACATGTACGAGTGATTATTTATGCAAATTGTATATAAATATATTGCAAACGAAAAATAAAACAGAAAAGAAATGAAACACGAAAACAATTTGGTCAAATTGAATTTATGTGCCAAAAGGCGGCACAATAAAAGAATGTGTAAAGTGCACTTAAGCTGTGTACTGAGTTCTATATTGTGAAAGGATTGTCGAGTTCCCTTTTCCCCTTCTCATCCCGCTCTGCGGTCACTGTGAATCACTGCGAAAGCTGGCGCCTGGCAAAGACGTTCATCGTCGCCGTTGTCATCGTTGGACTCGCTGGAGTCCTTGGATCTTTGCCGGCACACAGGAAGCCATAATGGACATTTCATTCAAATTATTTTGGCCGTTGCGAAGGAGGCCACTGCTCGTATTTCGCCTGAATTGATGCTGTGCTTCCTGTTATGCGCTCTTGGCCAGCATCAACAAGGACTTGACTCTTTCTCTTTCCCTCCCTCTCTCTCTCTCTGTTTCTCTGGCCAGCCACACATATTGCCCCGACATAAATCAGCGCAGAAACCGTTTTCAACTTGAAGTAAAGGATTGTAGGAACTGCAAATGCTCTGTATATTTAACAAAAGAGATTGTATGATCAGAATAAAGTAACCACGGTTGATAAGATAAAAGTCTGCACCCAGTTTTTGATAACAGAAAGCGGTGAATTGAAATCAGATGACAATTATGGACATTCTAAAATTGAAGCTAAAAATTCTTGATTTTAGCATGCTTTTTTAAGTATGAATTTCGGATATTATTGTTAAATTTAAACGTTAAAAAGTCAAAAAAGCCTAAAATATTTGATCTAACTAAAAAAAATACAGGACCCCGAAAATCAAAATATTGCTGAGAAAAAGTGTAAGCTTGAATCAAGTATTTTGTACTTGGGCTTTGAAAATCCGGGAGTACAGTATTTCTGACATCACATTGGATTAATTTTATTCCGGAATCCCGGATTTTTCTTCCTTCGTATATATGCTCATTTCAAATAATCTTAGTAATTTAGGCATAAAATGAAAATGGTGAATATTGAATTACAATTTTTTCTGTAAGCAGAAATCGAGTAAAAAAAACTCATCACCTAATAATTATATAATATAAAAGAAGAAGCTGGAAACTATAAGACTCTCATGGAGAATTGAAGCAGTTATAATAATATACTGAAATTAATAAGGAAGAGCCTTACGCGTGAGTAAAATGAGCCAAGATCTTTGACAATTCCAAGCAACCCACATGCTACACTTGTCCTAAATGGCAACTAGACAAGAGTCCATATCCGAAACGTTGTTTAAGTATACCCTAAAACATATGCACACACACACACAAAGACATGTCTTTATGGCCAGGGGAACAATGCAAATTGTGCACAAATTCTTTTCGCACTTTTTGCATCATTAATTGTGGAATTTATGAGTGGATCGCGTTGTTTTCTATGTAAATTGGCGCCTTTTATTGAGTTGTACACACGGCGGAGGACAAAGGACGACAATGCATATGTCGACTGCGGGCTGACTGTGTTGTGTATGCGAGTGTGTGTGTATGTGTGTGTGTTGTTTGTTGTTTCAATTTCGTATAAACATGTAAATAATTTCCAGCTGATTGCACAAATTCGTTGCGGGCTTGATTTTTATTGCATACCTCGGGGCGCAACATGCAGAACGAATTTCGAAATTCACTTACTTATCTTATTGTTGTTGTTGTTGTTGCTGTTCGCGCTTTTGTTTTCAATTTGCAATAAGTCTGTCAATTGGCGAATTAATAAAGTGGAAAATGCGACAACGGTAAAAGTTGCAAAAGGCGTTTAAAGGTCGAAAAGCTTCATATGTATGGATGGATGGATAGATGAACCTGCAATATTCCAATCATCCCCTCTACCTCTGCAATTTCTATGCAAAACAGTTGCCATATCAGTTACCCTTCCCTCTTTCAATCAACAACTCGTCAACCCTGATAAAAAATCGAACTGATTTCACTTCATTTTATTGTCAGCTTCCGATTTTATTGCATTTTTTTTATCGCGCCTGTAGCTACAATGTTCCGTCACTAATCATTTCATTTAAGTTTAGAAATTCCGGATTATATTTATGCACATTTTTCTTTCTGGTAGCGGACATTTATGACGTGCCCCCTCCCGTCCCTTCCCGCATTGCGACAGATGTTGGCAAAATTTCTCACTTGCTGCACGTGCCAATTTTTACGAGTTACGAAACGCGCCTCAAACTGTGGCTAATTATGCAAAAGAGAAAAACTCGCAAAATTTGCTTATTAGAAAGTCGTAAAATTCGTGCAATTTTATTTTTATTTTGTTTTTTTTTCGGCCATGTCAGTCGTAAAATTTGTCAGCTAAAAATTAACATAATTTTTGCTAGACATGGGTCACAATTATTTAAGCGGAGGCTGTTTAAAAACTTTTTATAACTTGATGCCGGGACATAAAATGTAATAGGCCGCCTAATTTGATCTGTCAGTTAATTTAACCAAATTAAGTATGTGAAGTAGAAATTCTAAAATATAACCAACCCCAAGAGGATTTATTCTTTAATCGATCGAATTAAAATTCTATTTCTTAAATATTCACTAAAAATAAGGCGACTCTGAATATTGAACAAATACAAATTAAACAAACGGTGAAAAATAGACAACTTAAAATGTATCAACGTCATATTAAATTGCAAAAATCTATTAAAAAATCTTAACCCCACACATAATTAGAAATAATTAGGTTTTTTATCTTATCAAAAGAATATGGCACTTTAACAGTTCGCTTTGAAATTTAAATATGTATATGTAAAAAAATAGGTTAATTATACTGATGACCATGTCCTGCACTAAATGGGCTAATCTAATGTCCAACTAGCCAACATAGCATGTGGTTAGTGACTGGTTTAGCATCGAGGGCAGCTGGATAATTTGGCATAATTTATGCATCTCGCGGCAGTTAATCAAATTGAATGCCACAAAAATTCCTTTGGCCCTGACAGACGATGCATGCAACATGCAACATGCAACATACACGGCAAATGCAATCAAATCAGCTGCCGTTCGTTCGCTCGGCCAATCTAATTCAATTTTGAAAACAAATTCGTGCCTCGACAACACACACATATATGTATACGCAAATAGAATGTCACGAGCTTCAAAGCCAAATTTAAATTGCAATGAAAAGAACTCAACAACGAGACAAACGAAATAAAAAGAACACGGACAAATAGCCAGGAATATACCAAAAAAAGATATTTACGATTTAGGTAAGCTTCTGAACGATTTTCAGGCTTAGATGAAACAGGAAACGTTGGTCAGCAGGTGTCAAAGCTGACGCCTGACCAAATTGTCGGACAAACAACAAACGGATAAGGAAACGCTGAAAAAAAGCGAGCTAAACATTTAACAAATCTGTAGTTTATGACTATCAGGTACCCTGTAATGCTGATAGGAAACTTGTTTAGACTAATTTTTTATTTATTAATTTATTGAAAAGTTTTAAGTAGCCGACACAACAATATTCAAATAAAAATTAAAATATTAAAAAAAAATTGAATTCTTAAATTATATTTAAATCATTAATTTAGAAGACAATAATTGGATTGAATATAGTTAATTAAATTAAAATATTGTTTAATAAGAAAATAAATTTAATTTCAAATTATTTTAAAATCATAATCACTGCGGACGGCAGTCCGCGTTAGTGACGAAAGCACCACATAGTGTGCAAAAGTGACTAACAATATTATACAGGAAGAATGGAAAATTTGCTACGAATGTCCGAGCAGATCGAGTTATATACCGATCGAATCACTGCGCTTAAAAGTTATTTTTAGATATAAATAATTGTTACCTTTTTGCGCATTGTGCCGAATGCCAAACTTTTTTTTTAATAATTTATATTAAATTAAATGTTGTTCGTCACAAAATTGTATATTAGAAATTTTGTGGCATGAAGTGGCTTTCGTCACTAGACTTTTACTTCGTTAAGAATTTTTTTTTGGAAGTTTTAGAAGACAAGTAACGAAGATAATTCGATTGAATACAATTAATTAAATTAAAATATTGTTCAATAACAAAATAAATTAAATTTTAAATTATATTTAAATCATAAATTTAAAGGACAAACAATAAATATAATTGGCAAAATAATGAGAGTTCAAAGTTTTACTGAAAGTATGCCAGAAAATAGATTGTAGATTACATTTCAACAATTTTTGATTAACTTCTAGCATTTATGTAATGCAAAGACAAAAGCCGTTTCAATATTGTAGTCAAGAATAATGGTTAATATTAAGCTGTAATGATTGACTTGAGTATATATTTTTCTAGGGTATAGCGTAAGCGCCTGTGGAGTGCTTTTGGTCAGCATTTAAGCATTGAGGAATGTGTACAATGGCCACAGGTTGGCGAGTCCTTTGGTTGGTTTGTTGGTTGGTTCGTCAGTTGGTCGTTGGGTTTCATTTGGGTGTTAAGCGCGTATCCTGCAACATGTTGCGGTTGCTTGGCTGATAAAAGAGAGGAGCAGGAGGGAGAGTCGGTGGAATAGGAGAGGACTGGTCAGGGTAGCTAAAGTGCTGGTGCACATTCGGGCATAAATCTCACACAACAACAACAAATACAATGGCAACTGACTGCAACAATGAAATACGCAAAATATTGACAGACATTGGCGAAAGATCCAAGCGGATGAGAGGATGCTGAAGCTGGAAATGCACTCGGAACATGCGACTGTGCGACTTGGGTGCCCGTTACAATTAAAACCCAGTTAAGAGTGGGACAGGGAGTTGGACCGAACTGTCATGTAATGCACTGACAGTCGGCACTCGGCAATGGCAACATGCGACGCGTCATTTAGTCGCCCACACAAAAGGGAGTAAACCAAGGAAGGAGATGGGGTTAAAGGACGAGGAGGAGCTGCAGCATTGTCCGACTGTTGTGGTCAGGTACAGAAAACACAGCTGCGTCAGTCAGTGGCAACTTTGCTTGAATGGTTTGGTTTGTTTGCCATGAATAAAGCAGCCTCTGAGCTGGGTGTCTCTTTCCCTTTCCTCTTCCTCTCTAACTCCTCCTCTGTCTCTCTCTTGCTGTTGTTATTAATCCGACATGATTGGCAGCAGCCAAATGGACAGCAACAGTAACAGCAGTTGCCCCAAAAAGTGGACACAGGTGGATGCAGCTTCAGTTTGCCTGTCAGCGCCCCGCATGAATATCGAGAGAGAATGCGCAGACAAATTTGTTAATTTATTATGCCAAAGCGCGACGAGTTTGTGTCCTGCAAAACTGCAACCGCTGTTCTCTCTTCCCCCCCCCCCCCCCACCTTTTCCTACTTTGCTTGTATCCTGGGCATCATTTGGCTCAACAAGATGCTGTGCCTGGTCAAGTGCTCCGACGTCGAAATTTCATTTTAAAACAAGGAGAAAAGATAATCTTTGGCACGCTGAAGATTTTATACCCTTGCAGAGCTTTGTACTCAATATTTGACTGATCGTTTTTATGACAGCTAAGCAATATGATATTAAAGTCGGTTTTTAACCCATTTTTCAGAATGTATAAGACAATTCTAAATACACAATCTGCAAGCTTGGTTTAGATATCAAAAGAAAAAATCAAAATTTTCTTACTTTACCTTAGTTTTAGACTGATCGATCGTATGGCCCCAAACCATATGATATAGTAGTTCGATTTTAATTAAAATTGAACAGGATAAATAAAACAATATAACAAAAAATACAATCTGACAGTTGGGTTGAAATATCTTTAGAAACAAGAAATATTTTCATACTAAACCTTAATTTTCCACTGACCGATTTTCACCTAAGACACCTATATAGTGGACCGATTTAAACTACATTTTGAACAGGTTCCATAAAACAATCCTGATCAAAAATATATATATATTCTGAATATTGCGACGCATTACACATTCCGTGACCAAATGAAAATAGCCCTTAGAAGGGTATATTGAAGCTTGCAACTCTGTTGCACTGATTTGAGCTTTTCTGCCTGCTGTGTCCTTTTTAATAAAACGTAACAGAGTCCTGTCCCCCTGTGCTGCCCACTTGATCATACAAATTAAGCCGACGTGTTGTCCTGTCTGTTTGTTTGTGAGTTGGACGAATGGACGGACTAGCCGTGTGACTTAAAAGTGAAATATTGCAATCAGTCAATGGATTTTGCATTGAAACTGCCCCCTTCGGATGCAGCTACCGCTCCTGTTTCTGCAGGACATTTGGCGCCAGAGCGTAGGCTTCGATTTTAATTAAGGAATTAGGCGGCGAACGTCGCCGGCTTTGTTCAAGTGGCTTTTGTCGCTGCACGAGAAAAGAGGCGACTCTCGAAAAGCTCATTAGAGACAGAGATGGAAGGGAGAGATAAATGAGAGAGAAGAAGGACCTTAGTTAACTTTGACCTGGCTCTGATAAAACTAAAGTTATGCTTACAATTTACTGTAAGCTACTTTAGTTGCAGCTCTATTCCTGGAAGCATTCTCTCGTTTTCTCATAGGACGAACACACAATCGACTATAGTCTAATTACCTTTGATTAAACACTGGTCAAGTGCATCCTCAATAGCCGCATTGGAAAAACACCTTAGGGACAAGTGGTCAGAATATCAACCGAACCTTTAATAATCGAACTGTCCTTGTGCAGAGCACACAACATCGAGAGGATATGAAAGGACAGCAAAAGCAACAGAAATTACACAAATGCTCATCAGAAGAGTTTTGGAAAATAGGAATAAAGGGGGAAGGAGGAATGTAGATGCGATGCGGTTGGCACACCCAAAGTGGCATTAGAGATTTATCAAGTGTAGCGTGACGTGGCATGAAGCACAGGACACAGCAAGCAGGACACAGGACACACAGGACAAAACACATACAGAGTCATTGCATTACGTGTAGCGTAACAAATGTACAAAAACACGTAAGCTCCTGTGCACGACAGCCAACGAAATGTATGAGAGAAATGTAGAGGGAGAATGAGAGATATGGATAGAGTTGGAGACTGGAGATTGGAGCTGGACACTCAAGCTGCTTTTTTCCTTACGCCTTCATCCTCGACAGAGGCTATTCGATGACAATCAATGGTTTTTGGTCTGCTGCACACAGGAGAATATGGAGAAAAAGAGAGAAAACAGGGAATGCAAATAGAGAGAGATGAGGCTACTTTCGGACTGACTCAATGGCAAATATATGCATGAGCATGGTGTGTTTGTGTGTGTGTTGTTTGTGCCACGCTTCATAAAGGATTCAAATTCGTTGCCAGTTGGCGTTGAGTGCATTGCGAGTGTTGTGTCCCTTTCCAGGTTCTAATTCCAAATAAATGAAGTGTATGGCAAACAATGTCAATGTGGCATGTGGTTTTCGGGTACATGCAACTGGACGCCAACTCAAAGTTGGACTCGAACTCAGGATCTGTTGGGTAAACTTTTACATTTTGCTGTTTTAATTTGACCAACTGCAACTGTCTTTTATCTATCGACCACACACACCCCCTTTCTGTCTTCCTGCATTCCTCTTATCATCAAGCTGTGTGTAAATGCATTTCGAGTGCTTTTCCAAGTCTCTGAAATTAATTAAAGTGTCAGCAGCAAAGTTGCATAAAGGACTTCACTTCCTCCCACAGCTCTCTGTGGCGACTCTTTCCACATGTCTCTGTGGTATATGCCTAATTAGTAAGTCGGCCAAAAGGCTCAACTCGAAATTAATAAACTCATGCAAGGAAAAACCAATCACAACATTGTAAGAAGCATTTTTTTTTTTTTTTGCTTGCCCAGCAACCAACAGTTATCATGTGTAGGGTATATTGATTGCTTGTCTGAGCATGTGACAAATTGCTTGATAAACGACTTAAATTATTGCCATAATTAATGACCATAAAAAAGTAGCTAATAAATTAAATCAAGTATATAAGAGTTATGGGTTGAGAAAAAATAAATCTGAAAAAATTATATGCATGAATCGGAAGATCTCAAATAAAAATTTATTTAATAAATATGAATTATAACTCTTTGATTTTGATTTAATACTGTAATAATTTAAAAAAATAATTTACTTTCTATTATACACAAATTGAAAATAAGAATTAAATTATGATTTTTAAGTAAATATTAAAATTTAAATATTATTTCCTAATATTTTATATATGTCGGAGATGGGATAATTCATATTGCGCGGCTTACTTTGATAGTGATAACTAGTATTGTGAATCTTACTAGTGTTGAGCAAGTCTCAGAGTGGGATGACAGCAGAGGCTGTCATCGAGTGTGGCTCTGGTGTGTCTGGGTGTCAGAGGAGGTGACTTGGCAATTAGTCTTGAGAGACAGCACACGCAGAGACTCACTGCACTCTCGATTTTCATAGAACGGCTAAGTTATTAAACATCTTGAACAATAATGTCTTCGACTCCGATATCAGAAGTGGGATCTGACTCCCGTGTTTTAACCGCGGGCGAACAATTCCGTATCTTGCTGGAGCATCAAAATAAAAATTTTTTGGAGTTGGCAAAATCTTTACAGGAGTCTGTACGCGAGCCGCAAAAGGATAGTGTTGTTGTGTTGCCGAACTTTGATTCAGATGTTCCTGGCGCCGATGCTACGCAATGGTGCTCAACAGTCGACATTGTGCTAGATGAAAAGCCTTTGCAAGGTAGCACCCTTATCTTGGCACTGAGCAAAGCCCTAAGTGGAAGTGCGTCTCAATGGCTGTCGCAAATCTGCTATCCAGGCATAACATGGCAGCAGTTCAAGCAACTATTTGTGCAGCGCTACGACAGTCCAGAGACTCCAGCAGCAACGTTCCTGAAATTGCTCAATAGTCGCCCAAAGGCTGATGAAGGTCTCGCTGTGTATGCAAGCCGCTTGGTGACGTCTCTAGTTACAAAATGGCGCAACATGGAGAAGGAAGAAATCGCTGTGTCTGTAGTTTTGGGTCATTTGGGAAACTTTGATCGGCGTTTACAACGGACAGCTTACACGTCTAATGTCCAAAATAGACGGGAGTTGCAATCAGAACTTCAAGTTTTCACATTGGACAAGAAGCGAAACAGTTCTCTGGACGAAGAATATGGTGGCAAACGTTTTAAAACACAACAGATCCGATGCTATTCTTGTGGTAAACTCGGTCACAAGGTGAGCGATTGCAGACCCAACAAGGTGCATACAGAACCTATGGAGATAAGAGGACAACGTAGCAGTAAATCTCAGCAAGTTGAGAAGATCAACATAGTGTGCTATCGCTGTAAGGAGAACGGTCACATTGTCACACAGTGTCCCAAGAGAATTTCAGAAGGATGCCCGGATCGCGCTCAAGCAAGCAAGTTGACTTATGCATTGTAGATGACCCAAAGACGAATATACTGCAACGAGGTGAGAGCTTTCCAGTTATTTTCGATTCTGGTGCGGAGGGCTCGTTGGTTTCTAGTACCATACAAATTGCAAGCGATGTTATTATTAATGGATATTGCCTAGAAATTTTGTTTCATGTTGTACCAGATGACTGTTTGAAGAGTAATATTGTAATAGGCCGTGAAATATTGGCTCAGGGACTTTCTGCAATAGTATCTTGTAGAGGTGTAGAGTTTGTTAAAGATAAAATGATTAACGCTTGCTCTGTGACTGAAGATGACGTTAATTTCGATAAAGTAGAAACTGAAATGTATGGAGAAAATAGAAATAAATCGGTACTGCTGTTGAAAAAGTATTCAGAATGGTTCATAAATGGAACTCCATTAACTCGTATAAGTACGGGCGAAATGACAATAAGACTAGCTGAGCCAACAAAGACCGTGCAGAGGCGGCCGTACAGATTTAGTCTTAGTGAAAGGGAGTTAGTTCGATCTTAAGTTCAGGAGTTAACACAGACCAAAGTTACTAGACCCAGTAGTTCACCATATGCTAGCTCTGCATTGTTTTTTTTGAGAACCTCTATACAGTATTTGGTCGAGGTACAATTAGCTATGAATTGTACAATAAATCGTGTAACAAAGTCGAGTCCTTTAGAGCTTTTAATTGACAAGGTTGCTCGACCATTGGGTTTAACTCCAATAAATGAGATCGAAAACGAAGTTGAGT
This sequence comes from Drosophila kuntzei, assembly GCA_035042165.1. Classification (NCBI taxonomy): domain Eukaryota; kingdom Metazoa; phylum Arthropoda; class Insecta; order Diptera; family Drosophilidae; genus Drosophila; species Drosophila kuntzei. The sequence goes on from JAWNLU010001704.1 coordinate 842,092, forward strand.
TACCCAAAATAAGAGAACAAGCTGTGAAGAACATGCAATGTGCAACAGTGTACGATAAGTTAAGATTTGACAAAGACAAAGCTAAGGTTGTTAAGTATAGTGTTGGCGATTATGTTCTCCTCAAGAATAGCGAAAGGAACCAGACAAAGCTAGACCCCAAGTTCAGAGGCCCATTTTTAGTGATTGAGGTTTTAGAAGGTGACAGATACACACTAAAATCTTTACAAAGTAACAGGCTATACAAATACCCACACGAAAGCTTAAGAAAACTTCCAGATGGACAGGTACCCATCGAGCTGGATAGCGATACAGAAGCTGTTGAAAGAGACAGTGTGTAAGCTGTTGAAAGAGACAGTATGTAAACTGTTGAAAGAGACAGTATAGAAGCTGTTGAAAGAGACAGTATGTAAACTGTTGAAAGAGACAGTAGAAGCTGTTGAAAGAGACAGTGTGTAAGCTGTTGAAAGAGACAGTATGTGACTTGTTGAAAGAGACAGTATGTAAACTGTTGAAAGAGACAGAATAGAAACTGTTGAAAGAGACAGTATGTATCGATGCTCATGGTGGTACCTGACCTGTATTTTTTTTACCTGATCTGCATTTTTTTTGCATAGTAAAAGGAATATGATGTTAATAAGATAAGATATTGTTAATAATGAAAAATTGTTTATTTTTAAGTTTTTGAAATGTATTCAATTGCTTGCGTAATAGGGTTATAATATACAGGATTTGTAAGATCAAGTATCTTTGCATACACGAGGACGTGTTATTTGTCAGAATGGCCGTGTCGGAGATGGGATAATTCATATTGCGCGGCTTACTTTGATAGTGATAACTAGTATTGTGAATCTTACTAGTGTTGAGCAAGTCTCAGAGTGGGATGACAGCAGAGGCTGTCATCGAGTGTGGCTCTGGTGTGTCTGGGTGTCAGAGGAGGTGACTTGGCAATTAGTCTTGAGAGACAGCACACGCAGAGACTCACTGCACTCTCGATTTTCATAGAACGGCTAAGTTATTAAACATCTTGAACAATAATGTCTTCGACTCCGATATATATATAAAAATAAGAATTTTTGTTAAGCCTTTTAATAAAAACAACAAATAATAATTATTTTTATTTAGATCGTTACAGTTTACGAATTTAATGTTGACTATGAAATAGAGTTTTATTTATGACAAATGTTTACAGGGTATCATTGAAGTCTTGCCACATGTTGAAAGTGTTTTTTTTTCTTGTTTTGTGTTTGAGTCAATGGCAAAGGACTTAATCAAACGCTGCAGTTTTTTTGTTGCCTTTCAATTTCATGCGACTCAAATGCAGCGTGCACAGCTGTCAATCATAACCGGCGAGTATGTTGCAGGTGGGTTGTGACTGTGGCATGTGGCATGTCGCTGATTGCAGCGCCTCCGACAAAAGACGCAAAAGCTGAGCCGCTCTTTTGGCTTGCACAAAATCCCATTTAACGCTTTCGCCGAGGCACTTGCTTCATGTGGCAGCAGCAATGGCAACAGCACGTCCTTCGACTAATGCGCCACATGTGTCTGCTGCTGCTGTTGCAACACGCCCAGTCATCAACCACCCCCCACTCAATCCTCGGAGTGCAGTTTCTCTGCCAACCTAATGGAATTTTCCTCATGACTTAATTCAAACAATAAATGCGCTCAATTGAATGCAATTTTCATTCGCCGTTTTGCTTTTTCCGAAAATGAAAATGAAACGAGAAAAAAAAGAGAATTTCTAAAGGATATTAGTGTGGCGGGGCTGAACGTATCCTGCCAAGAGAGCTGCGGTTACCACTGATAAAGCCACTTGAGTGCAGCACGAGGCGTTGCATGCCTCGGTGTGGTAAGGGACGTGGTAAGGGTATTTGGATGTCGGGTGTCGGGGTTTAGGTTTTGTTTTCGATGACGTTTGCAATTTTTTTGTGTTTCTCCTTCTATTTTCTGCTGTTTTGTGTGTGCTTTGTGTTCTTTCCGTTTGCTTTGCTCTTAATAAGAGTATACAATTTGTTAATTTGTACAGGATCAAACATGAAACTCGCCTCTTCCTCCCCTTGTGCTCTGGTAATTAGTTCCTTCAAGCTTGAGCCAAAAGCTAATTAGATTTTCGACTTTTTTTGACTGCGCAATGCGAGCAAATTAAATGCGCCGCAGATTTAATTAAATGCACTCACTAAATGGATTTGTGGCATAGAAAGGCAGCAACAAAAAAAGGCTTAGGTGTAATTTAAAGAAAAGGACGAGTCACTGGGATAAATAGAGAAAAAGAAAAGTGTGACGGAAACAAGGTAAATGTATAGATAAGTAATAATTACAGTTTATATTTCTGACAATTTAAAAGGAGTCAAGAGATATCCTCTTAGAGAGTACTCAGTATAAAGCTTCTTAAAGTTTCTTAAATAAGTTATGTACCTGAATATTTTCCGATTGTAGAAAGATTGTATCTTCGAATATCCTTTTGCCTGAAAGGTATAACAAAATTTAAGCAAATTTATTTTAAGTTTGGTTATCAAAAACATAGAAACTATATTTATATATCATACAATTTTTTTTGTAAATGTATGAACAATTATACACCTTAAGAAGATTGAAAATTGCTACCTCTATATATAAAAAAGATATAATATCATATTTCACCAATTTTCAATGCGAATCAGAGTATCAAATTATTTAAAATTAAAACAACTTTAAATTAAGTTAGCTAAAAAAATGAAAAAAAATTTATCCATTAATTAAATTAAAATCCACTTAGAAGCTCATTAAATGCAAATCTGGTCCTGGCCAAAGGCAACAAAAACAATTCTAACCACAAAAACGCATTAAATGATTTGCGTGGCAATTTACACAAACAACAAATGCAACAACAACGACAAAAAAAAAACGTTGGATTGAAAGGAAAATGAAAACAAAGCGAAATAACCCAAAAACCGCATGTTAATTAAAAATCAAACTAATTTCCTAATTGCAAATCATTAAACACAATCTGATTGCAAATAAAAATAAAAACAAATGAAAATAAAACGAGATATCGTAACGAAACTCCTTTGATTTATCGACAGAGGGTCGGGGTCAACATTTGACTAATTGTCACACGATTAAACAGACAAATTCGAAAATAATGTTTCATTAAATGCTATGCAAATCAAATGGAAAACCCCGTTGATGACGCCAGATGCGAGAACATATCCGCAGTACGAAAGGACCGAAAGGACAGTGCATTAATCCTGTTACATATGTGTTGGCTTGTTCGGATTCCCTGTATTTAAATACCCTTACTGAAAAAGCTTGTATATCTTTGTTGCAAAAAAGTAAAACAGCAGTCAAAACAATTATTTATTTAAAATTCGAACGTAAATAAACAATTCAATTAAATTATAAATTATTTGATTTTAAAACTGAAAGAATAAAATATTTATAAGTCTGGCAATATTCACAATATGTTATGTGCTATTTTCTTAGAGTATTTTCTCTTCGGCTAATCGCCACTAAATTTAGCTCTTTCTTGTTTTGTTGCCTTTGCGCTTAATTAAAATCCGCCACAATATGTTCGAACCCCAAAAAAGTATGCAATGCAAAATGTAAATGTAATGTAAATTTACATATCACAAGCTGCTGCCCACATTTATGACAACAACAACAGAAAAAACAAAGGCTATATAGGAGTCGGTACAGTAATATGAAGTATGCCCCAAACAGTTGGACTCAATAAATTTCAATTTATTTGCGTAAATCATTTATTTGGCGTAATTTTCAGCTTAATTTCACTGTGTACTCTGCGATATCTAAAAAGAGTTGCAACAAAAATAGAAAACAGGAAAAACAACAGTTGGTTGTCGGGTTGTTGGGTTCTTCTCAGGTTGCGAATACCCTCATAAATCAATTAGGACAGAGCCAGATTTTGGTAGCCAATTTTTGGTTTTGCGGCTTTTACGCTTTGGGTTTTGCATATACATATATTTTTTTTTGGTTTACTTAGCCACAAAACGGCACACATATTAAAAATATGGCCTGCTGTGGTCTGTGGTCTTAGCTGAGGTTCAGGTGTTGTTTTTTGGTCAAATGGGCTGAGAGAATGTTTCATTACGCTTTATGATTAATTGGCCATATGCAGTTGATTTATGGGCTGTTTTGAATTGAACATTGTTACCCTACCAGGCAATTAGTATAATGGCCAATGAGTGAAGATTTCTCTACAAAACTTGGCTCAAATTTCGAATAGACATTGCTGTTTGTGAAGTGTTTGCACAGTGGACGCTGTTGCGGCTGTCAAACCACAACAAAACCAACAAGAAGTCTAATGCCGGCAGCAGCAGGGCGCATATCCTGTTTGGCAGCACCCTCTCTCTCTCTCTCTTGCACCCTGCACAGGACTTCTTTAAGGCGCAATGAAGCGTATGAGCAATTTTTGAAGCAATTAAAACAAAACTCGGCACACGCAAAGGATTTCCAGCTCAAGCCTTTCTGTGAGAGAGTTTTTCTTAAATTAACTCGCCAGTCGCCGTCGGCAACAACAAAAACAGTAACAACAACAACCTCAACAGCAACAACAACACTAAAAACGATAACTACACTGAAAAAAAAGAACAAATTCTAAAATCAAAAAAAATCATCTTACATATTTGTTTTTCAAAATAAGACCATTTTAAGACCATATTACTAATACTAACAATATTAATCTAAAAAATCGCATTTATTAATATAAGAATACATATCTTAAATTGTTAGGATAATATGATAATATTTTTATGTGTAACCAATTGTGGTCTCATTTCAATTTGAAAACAAGCGCAGGTTCGAATCCCTCTCTTGCCAAGGATAATCATATTAATATAATTAATAAAATTTAATAATAAAAAACACCTAGCAATAAATAAATTTATAACTACACTTAAATTATTATAAAATTAAGACCCGCATTATTTTATATTTTGTTTTGAGTATTTAAAACTATTTGGTGTATAAATAAGAACATATATTATTCTTATGGTCTTAAAAATATAAGAATTTTAGATTTTATTAATAAGAACTTGGTGTTATTTAAAATGTTTTTAAAATCAATAAGTGTTTTCTAACTTCAAGAGTTTTTGTTGATTTTAGAACAAGTTTTTTTTACCAGTGCACAACAACTACAACTCAAACAAAAGCATTCAACATAATTGCCCCGCAGTGCTGGGGCAAAGTTAAACAAATGTAATAATTGTTGCCGCTGCCAAACTTCAGTGCAAACAGCGACAGGCGTCGAGTCCTTTGTGGCGCATGTCCTCGCAACAGATTCGGGGCAATTTGTTGTTTGTTATTGTTGCCACTATTTCTGAGGCTTTTGGCTGTGATTGTTTCTACATTTCTGAATGCGACGCGTGCGCTTCTAAAATGCGCCTCGGGGTGTCAAAGTCATGTGAGTCCAACTACTCTTTACTCTTCTTCACTCATCTTCCCCTTCTAATCTCGACATTTTTTGTTGTGCCTTGATTCGATTTTGATTTTTGACGAATTTGTATTGTTGTTAGCAGTTGTTGTTGTTATTGTTGTTGCTGCGTGTGTCCGTGTAAATGTTTTGCAATTGTTTGTTGGTCTTTGTGCGTGCGTCGACGCTTGCCACACGCAACTTTTTCTATTTTTTCTCAGATTTGATTTTGATTTTGGTTTTTCAAATTGAGATCGACCATGCATAAGCCAAGTAGTCGGGCTGTTATCCTGGCCACGTTTTCCATTTAAATTTTATGCAATATTTCAATTGGAAATTAGAAAATGAAGTCATTTGAAATGGTTCTCAAGGGCTTGATAAAGTGTTCCAAGATGGGGTTATTGTTTGTGAATGTATGCCAACTGAAGTGGTTCATTTGATAATGGATTGAGTTTTTTACTTGCTTTTTTTTCGCTTTGTTAATGTTTTTTTAATAAACTGCAGTTGATAAAATTTAAATATATTTAACGCTTATTACCAGAGCATTAAAACTATAGATGTGAAGCAAGTTGTAGTCAGTAACAGACAAGTGTGATTTGGGAAATATTAATTATGAAATATGTATACACAGGTTATATATTTTGTAGAAAACTTATTCCATGACATATCCTAAGATTCTGACGAGAAGAAGAGTTAACTAAGATAAGTATATTCGTATTTAAAGAAATATACTTCAAGAAATTATTGAATATTTCTACTCTACTTAAATTTGATACTCATGATAACCTGTTTTAAGAGAGAAACTATATAAGTAGTACCAAAATTTGCAACATCATTAAATTCCTTAAACCAACTCTGTATAAAGTCAAGCATGATTTATGACAGAAAATTTGAATTGAATATATAGAAAAGAATATAGAATATGCTCATGAAAAAATAGAATAAGCTTTCTTAAATTTATAGCACGAAATGTTGAGTAAAGAAAGTAAGGTAACTTCCATTTCCCCATGCCATTTATTAGTCGTATGCCTTAACAAAATATTATTGTAACGCCTTTCTCATCCCTTTTCTCGCCTAGAAGCTAAAACACTTAGCCAAGCGTTGATGAGTGAAAACATGCGTTAATGTGCTTAGCACAACGAAAAAAGCGAAAATCAAATCATACTTTTTGGCTTAGCGCCGACACACGGCGAATAAAAAACACACGCACAACAGCTAAAGAAGTCAGAGAAGAAGATCCGAGTAGAGACAGAGAGACTCTTCACTCTCTCTATCTCAACCCACTCACTCTTAACGAATGCCAACCCCCTTCTTATGGCGGGCACTTCAAAAATTGTTGAAGACAAGAGGCGGCATTGCAGGACACGTGTCCTGCTCGGAGCTTACATGGCTGACACGTGACCACCATCATGTTTGCTTACATTTACGACTCACTGACTGACTGACGTATGGGTAAATGACGATGACGATGAGAATGAGAATGAGGATGAGAATGATGGCGATCAATCAAGGCGACCAAAAACGAACTCACACAACAATACAAAAAGGCGAAAGGAATGTGAGGTGTACAGTTGCCACCAGTTCGATGAGGCATCGTCTCTAATCCACTTTTGGCCTGGCCACTAAGCCGAACGTCAACGCCAACGCCAACGCCAACACCATCAATAAATTCCAGATCTGTCCATTTTGCAATTTACCAAATGCAACTGCAACTGCGGACTGTGGAGTGTAATTAAAATTGCATTCGCATCTAATTAATTGGTATGCAAAAACGGCACTAGTTGGAGAAATTTGCCAAATGCAAATTGCAAATCATCATCATGTGACGCCAACGAATGCAATATATGAATCTGACTTCGAGGGTGCAATTAAAGCAAAGGCAGTTTCCAAAACGCCTTTGGCTCTATCCAAAATCCCCTCGTTGCACTTGCAACTTGCAACGACAACTGCAACAGCAACAGCAGCAATGTGTTGAGGCAGCGACACCTTTTGCAACCCTTTTTCGTAAAGCCGTCAACTCCCCCAACCCCTCAACCCAAAAGTGAGATGAGTCTGAATCCCCTTTCCCTTCCCCTTACCAACAATTGAACACTGACAGGGTCCTTGCTGTCCTTTTCATTGTGCTTTTGGTCGGCTCTGACATGATTGGCTTTTAACGCTCAAATAAGCTTAATTGAATTTCTTTTCATTTGCTATCAAAGTTTCTGTTCTGGTTGCATTTGGATTGACTGGCTGGGATTTGTTAATTAAAAGTGAATTAGGCGAAGCAAAGAGCTTTTGTTCAAGCCAAATATTCCGAAACGGTTAGTTAACGAATTTCCCAGGATAATGGGTATATTACGATTGATATCAAAAACAAAAATTTAAATTTGTTTGTAATACAAAATAAGACTGCAATGCTCAAAAATTTAAATTTAGGTTCAAGTAGGATTAAGTTTGTTTAGCAAAGTCCTTTTTGTTTTTGAACTCAAGATTCAATTTGATTCCAACCATGATACTGATTATTAAACTTATTAAATTTATATAATATCAATTAAAATTTTAATAAATATACTTTATTTAATTCTACATATATTGGTATTATATTATTAAAGACAGTTGCCAATTCTAAATTTTTTTACATTTTTATATATTCTATAGATTTATAGATTTCGTGAAATTTCAAAATTTTAAATTCATTATTAAAAAAAATTTTTTTTTTGGTTTTTTTAATAATGAAAAACTGCAAACAATTTAAAATTAAAATTTATTTTTAAAATTGTATTCTATATACTTGCATATTAATTTTATAATAAAGAATGAAGGTTCCAATTCTTGTAAAACTTAGCATCCCATATTTTTTTTGTTCACTTCTTCAAGTTTTCTCTGAATTTAAAAAGATACCAGGAAAATCGATATTCTATATTAATTTATCGGACACTTTAAATATATTTATCAACTGCAGAGTTTTCTGTAAGGTTCCATTTTGTAGGAAATTTCGCAACCTTGCTCAAAATATGTCTAGAGACTATCTATATTCCCTCTTTAAATCTCAGTAATATCTGAATATCCCACTCTATGTGCCGTTACGTGCTCGTTCAACCGATAAGGGCTGCTAATTTCTGTCATTTAATTATCCAAATATTTGCGTTTAATTAGAAACGAGGTCAACCAACTATAAATATTAAATTGCGTGCAATCTGCAAATTAATGAAATGCAACTAATAAAATTATGTTTAATAAAAACGCCGCTGCCATGACAACTCAACAGAGCCTTTCCTCAAACCAGCTCCCATTTCCCCACCCTTGTTCACGTCCATCAAAGAATATCTCTCATATGCCATGATGCAACTATCAAAATTAATGGGTCGGGCTGTGCCGTGGGGCTAACCGGGCTTGCCACAAAAAAATATATAAAATAAAATTTAAATACCTGAAAAAAAATTGGCAGGCAACGCGTCGACTGCCGGACTGCAGTGACATTTTAGCTATCAAAAATGTATTTGCATATAAATTAACGACGCAATTTTTTTTAAATAATGCAATTTAAACATATTTTATTTGCATTTATTAACGCAACAACAACGGCAACAACAGCAACAAAAATAAAGGTAACAGAATGCCCAAAAAAACATCAAAGTAAAATGCTTTTCAATACAAAATTTGGCATGGGCCTCTGAACATCGTGTCGCATTATTATCCCTTTTTTCAGTTTTATATTTTTATCATATTTTTTTTTTATTTTTCGGTTTTTACACTCTGCGGACTGTTACAAAATATGTTTTTATAAAAACATTTTGCAGCATTACCATAAAATTGCAAAAAAATTTAAAATAAAAAATATGAAATAAAAAAAGTTATCATCGTGACCACGTCAAAACATGTGACGTGTATTAAACACAACTTCAGTGAATGTCCACAGCCGTTGGCTTTAAGCGGCTTCAGCGCTGATGTGTTGCATTTTTATAGCTCGGTTCCCCCTTCCCCTTCAGGATCCCAGACCCCTTTCGATGATATCGAATGAACATTTTGCGCAAATCATGTACGAAAATTGATGGAAAATGTGATTTTGGCAAACGCAAACACCGTGTGTGTGTTGTTGGTGTTGATTGGTCTGCCACAAGCAGTCGAAAAAAATGTGTAGCATACTTTTTGGGTGGTTGGGTGATTTTCAAAGGATTTTCATAGCCAGCGGCTACTTATCATAAAAAAAAGAAAGAAAAGCGAACATAATGCATGCCCTGCTAGCTGTCTGTCAAGTCATGTGTGTGTCCCAGACATAATTGAGTTGTTGCCGGGGAAAGCCCGAAGCCTCTAACCCTTTCTTCAGATACCTCGTAAATGGTTGATTTGTGGAAAAGTTGTAGGTGACAACGTTTCCACACTCATTTCATTACAAGCTTACCTACAGGGCATCTCTTAGTCAGGCATATTTGCGCAACTTGAGCTTTGTTTCTTGTATCAGATTTTATGACAACTTTTGTGTTGATTTCGAGTTTTTCACACTGCGTGTGTTTCTTGTTATTATTATTATTGAAAATTGGCCAAATTGTATAAACGCACATATGCGTGAAATTCAATTCAATCAGTGAGTGTGAGTTGAGTTGAGTTTTGTGGTTCGGGTTTGGCCAGAAAAAGGGTTGCTAGCAAAGTAATTCAATTTACAAGTGATTTGTCCAGCACACAAAACCGATTTAGTTTCCGGCTTGACCATTGCAAGTGTCGTACCGTGTATTGTATAGTAAATTTATGCAAATCCCATTTAAATTGTTTGCACTGCAATTTCAATTTAGAAACAAAATAAAACGTACCATCATGACGATGATGATGTTTCAAACTCAACTATGGAGTTGGGGTTTCTACTCTGCTTTTTGCCTACCCACAAATGAGAGCAATTTATTTAAATTTTTCGCAACAAACAGAACAACAACAACAACATGCAGAGTAATTTTGCCAGCTCCATTAACCGAAATCCATCAACAAAATTGCCAGAGAGAGAAATCAACGAGTCGCTTGTCATTTCAACGCCTCCAACGTCGACGCCGTTTTCAATTTGCTCGCTTATCAACTGAAACGTAGCTTCAGGTTCCCAGTTTTCAGTTCCCAGTTCCCATCTCCCAGTTTTTAGTTGCCAATTTCATTCACCTAGCTACTGTCTGGCTTACCTTGGCCATTTCGAGCTGAATGTCCGGGCTATCGCTATCACTTGGCCATAAAAACAGCTTTCCGGTCGTTACTCATTCATGGCAATCAAAATGGTGCCAAAATAGAAAAAGTTCCAAGCACAAAACAACAAAACCAAACACACACACACAAAAAAATGAGATGTTGCAACGTATTTGAAAAATTTGCATATCAATGCGCCCAAAGAGAAGTACACTAAGAGAAATTCTTGACACTTATACCGAAATTATCTGTACTGAACTGCAATACGAGTAATTAAAAATTTCAATTTAATTTTTTATAAACCAAATTCAGATAATGTATATAATTAAAATCAGGGATTAAAACCTTAACCATTAGCCGATGAAAACCGATTGAAATTTGTAGCCGAAAAAATGTTTTTCCACTGTCCCGAAACCCATAAATTGAAACTCTTTAAACCGAAATAACCGTTTAGTAACCGATTCATTTATAAGGGTTAGTTTCGGTTCTAGCCGTCGCAGCTAATGAACAACTTTGATAACATCGAACTGCTATAACTTTGTCAAAACTCAATCAATTTCCTTGCGCAATGTAAATTTCAGCAGAATTTCACCTCTTAATTCGTTCTGCATTTAAATTTTGATCATTTTGAAAATTCGAATTTTTTCAAAAAAATCGATTTTCAAAAAATTTTAAAAATGAACAAAATTTAAATGAAAATTTAAATTTACATTGCGCATGAAAACTGATTGACTTTTGACAAAGTTATGACCGTTTAAAGTTATTAAGAATCATTACATTACACTGGATCATTCCAGAAACCAGATAACATTATCTGCCAGGCTAATTACAGCATTTAGCGGTAACTAAAGCTAAACTTAAAAATCAATTTTATTTAGGGCTGCCACAGACATTGGAACCAACCGAAAATCTCCCAAAAATCAATGGAGGTTTGACAGTTTTTAAGAAGATTTATATAATATTTTTCTACGATTAATGTACAATCCTATTTCTCTCAGTGTTCTATCAATTCATTTCACTGGCGCTAGGCCCTTCTGTTTATCAAAGCAACGGGGGCTTTGTCTCGCTAACGACAACTCGACTGAGCAGCAGCATAGCAAATTATCAGATAGCTTCCCCGGTTCCCAATGAGAGCGAACACAACCAGCAAAAAAAAAAGCATTCAAGTAAAATATTCAAATGAAATGTGAAACGCAGCAATTTTGAATGAGAGGAGGAGTGTTAGGAGATAGAACATGGCCTCAACTCCATGGTTGAGTCAAAGGGAGTCGGAAGGGCAGGCACAGACCAAATAGTCGGTAATCCGTCAACGGAAGTCAAACGTATTAGCATCCTGGCGATTTTTCATACAAATGGCGCCGCATCCCGGTCCAAAGACACTCGGTTTGGCTTGTAGGTTGGTTGGTTGGTTGGCATGATTGGACTATCATGGCTGGCACATCTCTACTCGTAGTAACGGCAGTCAGGCAACCTGATGACATATTGCAACCATTTAACACTGTCGCCTGTAACGCTGCCACGAACAATGCCACAATACGAAAGCTAGAGACTTTGGCAGACAGGAAGCCTAAGCAGAGTCAGGCGAGAGATGGAGACAAGTTGAAAGAGTCGGGTGAAGTCTGTGTGGCAAACAAACAAAAAACAATTTCGAGGAAATTGACTGAAATTCTGCAGTGTTGCTTCATCATCAATGGGGGCTAACCATGTGCTGCTGCCACAGATATTGCTGCTCCTTTTTGGAGCAACGGAAGTTTGCCTCACTACTTGGGGCTAACCACATACTGTGCTTTGATAATGAGTCCTGCTCCTCCGCTTCTCCACGCTTCATTTGAAATATTATGCTGCGGCAGAGACTAGAGATCCAGATTCCTCACTAAACTCTACGGCAGTAGCCATTCCGGCCAGTCGGTTTGCCATATCAGTCATGCAAATCTGATAATTGAGGACTTGTCGCTTGGCTGAAACTTAAAGTGCTTCATTCGTTGAGTTAGACCAGACCAGAGCAGACCAGTAGATGATACATAGACCAAGATAAGACCAGACGACCCTGCAACCTGCGACCAAAATTGATGACTCAAGCCATGTGCAGAGTTTTGCATATTTCTTGGGTTATTTTGAGTAATTGCGGTTGAGTTTTGGAAGATGATTAACTTAATGAAAAACAGAAGGTATGAAAAGAAAACATATTTAGACATATTTAGAGAGATCTGTTATAAATCGTATGGTAAATATTCAATATTTACAATACTTCTTCGATATATCGGTTTATATCTATAGATACTTAGGAAAACAGTTCATAACGTCAAATTTGAGTAGTTTAAAATTAATTTAAAAAAATTAAAATCAACTATATATTATTAAAACATCGATATCAACATAGAAATTACTAAGCTTTTTATGGAGTATTTTGATTAATTGCATTTGAAATATGAAATGAAAACCAGAAAAAATAAAAATTAATTTTTATCTATATCGATTTATCTTTATTATATATCGATAGGAGCACATCTCTAAATGCGCAAAAAGAATCATAATTTGTCAAGCTGCATTAGAAAAATTAAAAAAAAAAGAAGAGCACGCTGTCAGAACTTCCTGTTCGCGACAGTAAAAAGATCAAAGGATAACGAACAAATGATTGTGGGCGCAGTAGCAACAATAGCAACAAAAACAACGAGAAGAACAACAAGGAAAAGAAAAAAAGGCTGCAGAAATGATGTCAAAATAGAAGGAAACTTCAGTTTCAATTACAAAATTACAAAACAGGCGTCAATCAGCATTAATAATAGCGGCCGAGAGGGGCGTGGCCCAACCCCAAAAATAATAAAACATAAAAAAAGAGAAGAAATCCTGAGCCAGTATTAAAGCCTCATCCTCTTTGCTACTTAACCCTTTTGGCTGCCTGCCCTGAAGGGGTTGCACACATACACTGCGGACCGAGTGGCAAGGTAAGTGCTTGCCACAGTTTTAAAATGCTTTCAACACAATGCACCAGATATTTATTATGGTTTCTGATTGTTGAACGCTGCACGGGCCACACAGGAAGTTGATACTTCAGGATGAAAATGTTTATGCGGGCGCTGGACGCTCCGACATCACAACGTCGCCGGTCACGTGTCCTGCGCCTCATCAGGATCCGAGTGTGGGATGAGACGAGGCTAGCGACAACGTTAAGGGAAATAATCAAGCATATTAATGACCATAAAAACTGAAAGAGTTAAATGCGTTGATGGAATAACAACGGCTCACGGAAATCAAATTCTCCACATGCAGGCGGTTGTTGTAGGCACCTTCATTACGTTCTGGGAGTGGACCTTCTTATATGGACTGGACTTGGCCAGTGCTTAATTACGTCTACCCGATTACAACAATACCAAACACTGATGCATTGTTTATTTGTGTGTGTTGACTTTTCGCTGGGGAGTTTCTCGTTTCCCATAATTAAATCTCAACCCTTAATGTTTTGGACAGCGACTGAGTAGCTTCAATTGATTTGCATTTGACAGAGCTTAAGTGGAACTTTAGTACAGTTCTGGGACTCGACTATTTATTCAATTCTTCAATATGATCAACAAAAGAAATCTAGAAGAAAAATTTAAGCATTCTTGTCTGAAATATTATAAAGAATTCTGAAAAATGTATAAAGAATTTTTCCTCAGTTTTTGCATAGATAAGTCACATCCTAATCTACTTTTTTCTTATTGTTAAACTTTTTTTAAATAGATTTAAAACCCACAATTCAAGCCCATCTTATGTGTTTCCTATTATTTCCAGTCAGATTTTATTAGATCGACAGTGAAAAGTTGCTTTCTAATTTAATAATAATTTTAGTACAGTTGTGTCGGTTAGTTAAAAGTTTTTGCCACAATTCTATGCATATTTGGTAATCCTAAACCTTGTGCGAAACCATTCTCATCAATCAACTATAATGATCTGGCACATATGAAAAGTTTTTCCAATGCTATTATCAACTGTAAAATATCAAATAACGCACAGGATAACTGACAAAACCATGGCAAAAATAATGGAAAAGTCGAAAGCATATTTTTATAATGATTTGGCAGTTTTCAGTATAAAAGCCTGGCCAACGGCATTTCTAAACACACACACTCATACACACACATGTGAAACGGACACAGGCATCAGATTACATTGTTGTGGCCAGGAGAAAAGTCCTCATGCTCCAGACACACGTGTTGCCCCGGACGATATCAATAAAAAAAGCCGTCGCACGGCATTTGCGATAAAAAAAGGACCGCAAAAATATGCGAATTTGACAAATTGACATACGTTTTGGCTTAGTGAGGAGTCAGGAATGGGAAAGAGGTCCTCATCATATGTCCTGTCATTAGAAATAATGTTGGATATGGCATCTCCATGAGCAGCTTATGAATTGAGTTTCTTTGGTCAGACTTGGAGCGTGATTTTCAATTGATTGGTGCTTAGTAATAAAAAGAAAGGGAACCCTTTGATATATCCTGACAGCATTCCAGATTTCTGTCACTTTCCTTGCCTTCCTTTTCTCCTTCAAAATTGCTGCGTGTCCTTTGTTGTTTGTGCTGAATTATGTGCGAAATATTTGGCGATTTCGATTTCAGATTAATTCGTGGTCATGTGTCATGGTGACCTGAGCCCTGACATTATATTATATTTAGCAAAAAAATAACACAATTTCCTTGTTGTGATTAGAATTCTTGGTCAAGAGGAAGCACTACTTCCGTTTCAATATTTCCATCATTCCATTGGGTAATAAAACTCGGAGGATTCTTTTACTAGTTTTATTATCAGACGTAATTAAAACATGACGAGCATTCGACAAATACAGCTGCCAATTTGGAAAGAGGAGCGTTTCCTGCAAATGTTTTTAATCCTTTTTGCATAATTTTACACGAATTTTTATGGCAACGTCTCCAAAGGGAATATGCCGCATAAATGAAATAAACGTTTTACGACAACAAAAAACAAAGACAAAAGTAAATCATAAAAAACTGAAATAAAAATATAGCAAAAAGCGCGCAAAAGAAAACAAACAATAAAAATTTGTTTTTATGACAGTCGTCGGCATTTTTTTCCACTTTTTTTTCTTGTTTTCTTAGGATATTCGAGCACTGTCTGGCACAATTGTTTATCTAAAAGGATAATTGTCGAAGGGTTGTGGCACAAAATGAATTACAACTTCATAAGCAATAAAATCATTAAATTTTTATTATCAACGAAGCCCAGTTGGCAGGAAGACGAAGAGATGGCCAAGTGCTAGTCTCAAAAGAGGCTTAGCATTGCCCTCGAGGCTATCAGACGATACTCTACCTTCGAATAACTCTTTTTAAAAGAGGAGTACAGTATGCTCTTTAAAAGGATATGGTAGAAATGGCTGCAGAAATTAAAATAATTTCATTTCAAATAAAATTATTATATTCTATTTAACTTATTTTCCTATAAAGTCTAGTTAAGTGCATCTAGAATTCGACGTGCTGCTTTAAATATTT
This sequence comes from Drosophila kuntzei, assembly GCA_035042165.1. Taxonomy (NCBI): domain Eukaryota; kingdom Metazoa; phylum Arthropoda; class Insecta; order Diptera; family Drosophilidae; genus Drosophila; species Drosophila kuntzei. The sequence goes on from JAWNLU010001704.1 coordinate 858,124, forward strand.
TACTTATATTTTTATTTATTTTAAGTACTACAGCAATGCTGTTATTTATTTGTATTTGTTTATAAACTTTGCGCTTTAATGCCGGTGACCAAAAAGGACGACAAACAAAATGATATCCATTAAGGAGGGAAAATTCCAAGGTACTTTTTCTGTTGAGGGTTGTCCTGCTATTCCCGATTTTTATTTGCTACAATTACTTGGCAACTAAATCCAAAGACGTTGCCATTTTTTTTCTTTTACTTCCTCGTCCTTCGTCTCCTTTCTGGTGTGGATAACAAATTATGCCACATCAGCAGCTAAAACGATTCGAATGTATCCTTAACCTGGACAGTTTCGCCTGGCTGGCCTGTCACAGGATCTAAGAGTTCATCTGTCAGATGTCAGCCAATTGGAGTGAGTTCCCATTTTGGCTTTGGGATTGTCCTTAGCGTTTGCATTAACTAAATTAAGTGCTCGTTGTTGTCCTGTTCGTCCTGCTGTCCCGCTTGGCTGATGCATAATTTGTTAATTTACCAATTGGTTGTTTTTCTAGTTGATTTTCCTAGCTCCCTTCCCTTGACATGTATTCCCTTTGCCATGGTGAGTAAATTAGTTAAGCGGATTGAACTGTTTCAAGTTCTTTTGATTCGGGTTTGGAATCGAGATTGTGATGCTACGAATAATTTTCCAGCTCATTCCATTTCTCTGCTGTCTGTGCACCCTAAACATTTGCCTAACATTTGAAAACAAAATGCTAATTGCGAATTAATTGTGCACTGCAGCTAAAAACAACAAACTGACAACAAGATGAGAGAGAAACTCCCCCTCTTTGAGGAGAAACTCCCATTTGGAAATGCCTCAAAAAAATAACAAACAAACAGACGGCATGGCCAACACTCAAAAGCCGTGCCATGAAAGCTTAGCAAAGAGCCAAATAAGCGTTAAATGTTGCAAAAATAACAAAAACCCAGAGCTCAGATCCTTTGCTTCTGTTTCTGTTCCTGCTTCTGTTCCTGCTGCCACTCGTGGCACAAACACTTGTGGCCGCACACATGTGGCCCACTCGACTGAAGAGAAAGAGAGAGGGAAAAAACGACAAGAACAAAAAGGATATGAGGTTGAGTTTGAGGCTGAGGATAAGGATGCGAATGTGGCCGAGTCTCTGGCAATGCAAACAAATTAGTCATCATTAGCGTTTGGCTGCAACAATTTATTTTGGATGGACTGAGGCAATGAGCTGTTTCAGATTTGCGTTAAATAAGCGCACTTAATGCGATTACAATAAAAACAAAAGCAGCAGTAACAACAACAACAACAAAATCAGCAACAACTGTGGCAAGTGAAATATCAAAAGCTTCCCTCGCAAATTGAAGTCAAAAGCGTAAAAGCGCATTTGCAACAATTATTAAAAACAAAATAGCAGATGGAAAAGTGAAAGGAAGGAAAAAAATAAAAATGTCCAGCGAGCGTGGACAACTGACAAATGCAGCCTGAAAATTCACTTTGAACAATTTGTGCATGAATGAATCTGACTGAAACCCCAACTCTCATGACACTCACGGTCCCTGCATGGGCGCAGATGTGTTGACCAAATCTACAACCATAAAAGCCATGGCCAAACAATTGGCATGAGGTTGCGCCTTTTTTACTACCGAGTGGCCATAAAAGTTGACCACAAAAGGAGTATGAAAGGGTATTCCTCTCTCTCTCTCTCTTTCTAAACTCATTGATGCCAGAGATCATTGGATATGGAACTGCGAAAGTTAATATGATATATATTATATATTTTTATGTATGATCCTATGCAAGAAAAAATAATTCTTTTCCAGTTGCTGGTGATAAAATACCCTTGAAGACTGTTCCTATTCGTAATTTATTCGTAATTTAATTTAGTAGAAAAATTTGAGTTAGAAATGTGTATGTTCTACAGATCGTTATGATATATTAATCCGATTCAAAACTAAATAATTGGTTTGCGCATTTTAGCTCAAAACAATTCATTTAAAACACATTTATATATTATTTAATAGCCATTACTTAAAAAATAATTTTACCTAAATTTAATGTAACATGTTATTTTATTTTTTTCTATAAAATACAATTTAAATGATAAAAATTACATTTTTTAACTTGATTTCTTTATATAATAAAATGTGCCGTAGTTGAAAAGAAACTCAAAGAACCAACCAATAAATTGTTCCTTATTTTTGAACATTTATACAGATATGATAGTCGCAAATGTGATCCCTTAACTTCCCATATAATTCCTTTATGATGTGAAGAAAACAATGACTGTACTATTATTAAGATATTATGGATACATTACATTTAATTTTAATAACATTTCTATTTACGCGTTTTCAAACACTTGCATATTTTTATTATAATTCTACTGCCTTTATTTATAAATTACTGTAGGGTATTATTTAGTCATGTGGCTTAGTCTTACTTCTTTGGTACTATGTCAAGCATAAAATTCTCGCTGGAGACCATACAAAAAGCACATTCCCATTCAGAATTTGAATGCAACTTTTGCTGTTGCATACGGCACGGCGCTTTGACCAGGAAAATGCCTCAGCGATTCTGACACAGTGGTAATTGCTTATAATGAACCAAGTATGGTACTGGAAATTCTGATTTGTATACAATAAATAATTGAAATAGCAGTCTTAATAAAAACTCAAAGTATATGTGAAAATAACTTAATGGTTAACCATACTTCTCTTTAACGAGTGTCTACTGTACTTGAAAAAACTTTTGTGACTGCTGTGACCGTAGCACAGCTTTCAGCTTTTTGGGGGCGACGACATGTGTTCACGCCTCGTTGGGCGCCATAATTATAACAAAAATGTTGCCAAAAGGGGTAGAGAAAGAGGCGAAAGACGGACAAAGAGGGGAAGAAGGGGGCGTGGTGAGGAGTTCCATTGTCGGAAGTGGTTTTTGCTTGTTTCTCGTACCCGACAATGTCGCGGCGGTTTTGTTTTCTGTCTATTTGAAGTTGCGAGTTCACTAAATGGCAATTAATTGAGAAACAGCTGGGATTTGGGATCTTCTAGAGAATCCGTGTAACACCCACACTTTGCCCACTTCCATGGGGTATAAGCAGCCACATCATTCGGGGATTATTACACTTTGCGTTTAACTAATTGTATGACATAACATTGCCAGTGTGGACCAGAAACCCGCCCGAGTTTTCCTTCCATTCACCCTTTAGAGCTACAGCAACCATTAAAATCAATTTGAGTCTGACAAAAGCCCAACTCGATGTAATCACCATGACGAACCTGACGAACCTCACAGACTTCCAGACTGACTCCTGGCATCAGCTGCATGCACATGTCAAATGTCACAAAGCGCATTCATAACGCGAAAAAATTAGCCGCAACCGGGTAAGAAAAATTGCCCAATCAGCGAACTCAAACCGAACTCAAACCGAGGATAGACCCAACTTGGCTACGAGAAGACCCTTTTTGGTCGTCAAGCAGCTGTCATAATGATGGACAAAGTGCATCAGCAGATACCACACACAGAGTTAGAGACTGTGGCAGTGTGGCAATGTGGCAGGGGAGACATGGAGACAAAATGCTGACAACTTTTGTGGCGGGTGGCGCGGGCATAAATTACAAAAAGCAATTACAACGCCAAAAACACACTCAGTACTAATCATGTGAGTGTATGATGGGTGTGTGAGTGCGTGTTTGTGTGGTGTGGGTGTGGCAAGCACAGCTGTGTGCGCCATCTAGCGTTCAAAAATTGCGCACTAATTGCGCACAATTTGTGCCAAGCAAAGTCGCAGTCAGCGGCCACAACACGATCTGGGCCCAGAGTCGTGGTCATTAGCCCGTGTGCTGGCCAGTTAAAATGCCTTTATGAGTTATTGTCAAAGTATCTCAAGGGACACAACACAAAGACCCAAAAGAGGACCACGGATCCACGCCTTTTATCACCTACACGCGGAGTGTTTACTGGCGAGAAGGCCAACAGCAACAGACAGGGCGAACAGGCTTAATTACCATGAAAATTTATAGGCCAAAATAGGCGTTGAGCATTTTTAATGCCGTTGAGAGCATCAACTTGAATGGAGCTAACAATTAAAATTAATTACATGCAAAGGCAATCAAAAATTATTATTGTTATAAATTTAACAACATTTCCATATGAGTAAGGCTTGTAGAAAAGAGAATATCGTTGGAGAATAATTTCTTTTCACTTCTTATACCCTGGGACCATTGGAAGTGGGTAAAAGGGAGTTTTGAGGATATACACATAGGTAATAGATTGAAGGATTAATCTGATTAGAACTTTACAAAATTTTAAGAAGTTGTATAAGTTTTTTTATTTTAAATTTAAATTTCTTATCTTTGAAATACGTTTAATTTATTACTATCAAAATCAACCCAGAAAGTTTTTTTTAAAGAATACTTACAATATATAGAAGAAGATCTCATGTAGGAATTTATACTGAGTGCAGAGTATATCGTAGTCAGCACTATCGCTCTACCTTCTTTTCTTAAAAAGAAAATTTATCCAACTTAAGAAACGTTGAACATGTATGATGTATAAAAGGCTTTGAGTCAATCCTCAATTGTCAATGCAATTCAAATTAATTTCATTTAAATAATAAATTTAAATAAAAGTACTCGAAGAAATTACGATAATGGCTTCCGCGGATGGGGTTAAATGTTAAATTACAGAAATTACATAAATTATATAATTTAATTTATATTTACGAGCCAACATTGAATCAATTCTCCCTCATTGCATATGTGAGGCAATAAAAAATAGCTGGATGGATAGTATCGTAAACATTTCCTGTATAGATTACACGCTCAGACAACGCGGCGTCCTCCGACTCCCCACCTTCTCTTCTCTCTACTCCTACTCACTCTTCTTCTTGCTACTCCCTTCTATTCAAATTTTTGGGCTTTATCTATTTTATGGCCAACTGTGTGAGAAAAGTCTGGTAGCCAGTTTTTATATACTTTGATTTGGATGCTGTTGTTGCCTTTAGTTTTACGGTCGCGCATCTTTTACGACCAGCTGACGATAAGAGAGGATTGATAAGACCAGTCTCCGGTTCCTTGCCATACGTGGAACAAACGCAAATTTTTTAATGCGCCATTTGCATTGGCACATAAAATCACAACTTGGGGGAGTATGCAAAATAAATGTGGGCGGGGTTTTTGGTGGCGACAACAACTCGATTCACATAAAAGACAATTTGAGGCGCCACCATGTGTTGCATATTTCATGGCGTTTTAGCTCAAAATGCATAAAATGGCCAAAAGTATGACACAACTCACACACTCGAGTTATATTTGATGAGTTTCAAATGTTTAAGTGGCTATAAAAAGTAAAAGATCGGAAAAGAACTTGCAATTCAAATGAAAAATTTAAGAGAATAAATTCGCATGCAATTTCTAACATTTTATGCTGATTTTTCCATGTTATTTATTATCTGTGCCATAGAATAAATTAACCAGGCACTTGCACCTACTAATAATCAACTCTAATTGCCACACATTCCCATGCAACATGTACCCAATGCAACCGCAGCATGACTCATTCCCTCATTCCACATGCGACGACTCACACCACTTGACTACTGGCCCATGAGGAAAATATTAGTGCAACTAAGACGATAGACAAATAATGACATAAGCAAACACACACACACACACAGAGAACGAGAAAAACAATTCGAGACATGTCGCTGCATGTCGTGGCATGCCCGTCTGCCTACCACGCACCTACCGAACCGAGGCGAAAAATCAAAGATCTCAACGACCTGCATATAGCCTTTATCTATCCATAAAATCTATGGAAAAATATAAAAAGGGGCGAAAATTACTCAAATAAAAAAGAAGAGCATAAAGCACTGACATGTTTGTACAAGACACACACACACATACATACACACTCGCACACACAGAAATCATCGTTGGACAAACAAAAAGAACAATCAAATAAATTAAACAAAGGCCAAGAGTCCGAAAATGAAGAAGGTCCACATCTGTTTTGGGTATAACAATCTTATCGGCATATCGTCTTGTATCTTTTTTTGCGTTGAGTGTGTGTTGAGGTAACCGTCCCGTACCGTTCCGTCCGAATCCCAGTGCCTGCACCCTCTAGTACGGCTCACTGGTGAGAGATTGCTGAGCTCACTAGTTACCATACCCATTACCATAGCTTACCCGTCAAATTAACTCATTGGTGAATTTAACACTTTCTGCATTACTAATCACCACTGAATTCACCAACATGCACAACATACCAGTAACCAGTGAATACCTTTCGTTGGTGAATTCACTACTTAATGCTTCATTACTTTCGTTAGTGAATTCACTGCTCAGATCGACTGCTACCGGCAGTACTAGAGGGTACCAGTCTACAGTCTGCAGCCTACAGTCCCCATCCCCATCCCAATTCCAATCCGAATCCGAACAGTTATGCACCTGTTGTACCCAAAGACAAGACGAGACGAAACCCCACACAGCAAACAGTCGTTAAACAACATTAAATGGGTCTCGTTTTGGTATGCCCCCTACTATTCCCCTCCCTGTCGACATCTCACTGCCAAGTGCAATACATGGATGAGTCATCGGTCGGTTGGTCGCTTCGTTGCTTCTCTGAGTTTGCCTGGGAAACAGCAAAGCTTCCGCGATCGTTTCGTAGACCGACCGTCGATCGGACTGACGATCGTCTGCCTAAGCAGCAACTCAATGACAGGCGTTACAAAATGCGGCAAGTTAATGACCCATGTGCAACGGATCACCCGGCAATTGTCTTTGTTTCGCTGCTTTCTAAATGGGAAACAAATAAAAAAATATCAGACAGTAGATAGAAGGAAGGGAAAATATGCCAGGGCCACCAGTAGAGGAGCTCATAAAAAATTAATACAAATTACACGAAATAGTGGACTGGGAGAAAGAAAGAGATTGTTAAGCAAATCGACAGATAAGCAGGGCGAAACTGAGACTGAGAATGTCTTTAGATGGGAGGAAGGAGGAGGTGACAAAGCGTAGACTAATCCCGCGAGAACTCAATGAAATGGGAATTTGGAAAGTCAGAAAGGGAAAGAGATATCAATGAAAGAGTGAAGAAGAAAGCATGATAAAAAGAGATAGCAAATGTAAAACGATTGATTGAGAGACAGAAAAGTAATTAGAGTTGGAGAGGGAAATAATGAAATAGTATGAAAGAAAGTTGCCTAGAATGATAGGATAGAAAAATAATAAGATAGACAAATAGAGCAAGTGTAAAATATTTGATTCAAAGACAGGCATTTTATTGGAGAGGGACAGAGAAAAAGCATAGAGCGATCACTTATCAACTTATTGAAATAAGTTGAAAGAAAGTTAGTTAATAAGATATGATATAAAAGCGAATAAATGGAACTAGCTTCTATTGGGATAAAATTTAATTAGAAAGAGATTATATTATATTAAATTATGAGAATTATGAGATTATAAAAAATCGATCGTTTCTACAGAGAGAGAAAGAGCGTAAGAAACCAGTAGTCTTATAAAGAGGAGCGAGAGCGAAAACTTTAAAGAACGCTTGCGCAACTTAATGTAATTGAGAGGGAGAAAGTTGGTTAGCAAGAGAGGCAACAAACAGATTAAATATTACGCAAGTCTCGCTCTTTGCTGGCGTTACTCATTAGCATATGAGAATTACGGGTTTATCAATTATATTGCATGTTGTTTAAGGTCGTCTCCGGTTATAACAAAGACAAAGAAACGTCAGAGAACCATATGAAGTATCTTAAAATTTTCTGAATTGAGACTCACTTATTGCTGGGAACTTTCATGTATCATGAAAGTAAAGTAAAGTAAAAAAATTCTCTGGGTAATCAAACCGATTGACATACTTTAAGGGGAACACGTGTCAAAATTTCAGATCATGTGGGTCATTTGACATGCAGATTGAAAACTCAATTAAAAGCTAATTTGACATATTCACTTTCAATAACCCCAAAAAGCTAAACTATAAAATTGAATTGAAACTTTATGATTTCAAAAATCAGTAAACAAATTGCATTTCCATGCAATTAGCTATGCAAATTGATAGCGACAACAATGCTATATGGGTTCTCGAACAACCCCAGATGAGTTCTGTCTCAGTTAATGTGTTGACACACGTCGCTTCACATTGCGTTTAGAATTTAAATAAAAATTGCAATAATTACCCGCATGTCCCGAAAGAAAGTTGATCGGAAAGATGCCTTAAGAAAAATATCATGTAATCCTTTAAGAAAACAAGGAACACAGTTAGATTTCTATCTGATCAGAACCCCTCTTACGCTTCATTAGACAGTTCAAAACTCTTATCTCAATGAATATCAATCTAGAAGAATCTAGTAAAGGCCAATTCACTAATTGTTCCAATTATGGATTGCTAATGCGTAAATTACCGTCGGAAAGGCAGAATTCGAGTGGTTAAGAGTTTATTTTGAAGGGCTCGGCAATGATTTCAACATAATCTATAAACCTAAAAGAGACTCCACCCAGAAATGCTGATTCATAACATAACCGCCACGGTAAGGTAGCCCATTAAATAAGGTCTCGGACAAAACTCCGCCCCACAAATACAAAAAGTCGAGTAGCCCAAAAAGAAGAAAAAAAGAAGAAACACACAAAAACCCAAGCTGTGTTGAGTCGTTGGTTCATTGGGCCAAAGCGAAAGAGAAAATGTTGTTGCGGCTTCTTTCTGCTACAAAATGTTGCCGGCGTTTGGGAAACAAGCCACGCCTTCTGGATTTATGTTGCCGTCGCGAACCCGGAAAATCAAGAAGGAAAAAAAAACTATGCAGCGACTTTGTCGAATGTGCGAATGGGAAAGAAAATGTTCAGAGCAAAGAAGCGAGTAGTTCTTGCAACAATAGACCTAGAGCAACCCCTAAGTGGAAGTTGTGTAACAGTCGTTCCGACCGACCGAAAGATACTTGAGACACCACAGCGTTCTAAGGTTAGCAGACAGTTTGAGATTGTGTGCGTGGGTCAGAGCCAAGTGACGACATTATGGGTGGAGTTATGAGCTCTGAAGTTGGCCAGTTAATTTCGAATATAGATGAGTTACCACCTCTCACGTGCAGGCAACAGAAATGATTTCATCGATCTTTGAACGTACAGCACAGTTTTAAACAATTTTATCAACAATATTAATCACTTTCACAATTTCCAATTATAGAAATAAGTCTCGAAGTGGTTATTTTTCAGAACTGGATCAAATCTGATGAATAATATGATCCATAAACAAATCTCTGACTAATTACTAATTAATTTTAAGATTTGAATATTTATCCTTTGCTTTATTTATATTTGTTACTTGCACAAAGATATTATCGAATATGTACTACTAAAGGTATGAACATAGTCATCCTTTGTTATTATCGAATATGTGCTTATATACATATGTAGATTCTTAATGAAAACCATGAATGGGTGCGGTGGTATATATTTATGCTGAGGAATACGATTCTTTGAGTCTGATGCAATAATAAAAAACTTGAATGAAATTATAATTATTATTATTATTTTAAAATTACACATTTAGCCAGTCAATGTACTAAATGTGTCATTTCAGCGAAAGTAATTAATATGAAATTTCGGAAATCTTTCGAAATATATCATGTTCGTTTAGTAACGATATCATTTTCGACTCGTTCCGCTCAATGGGTATAAAAATTCATGCGAATTATGAACAACAACAAAAATAAGATGATCTATAGCCAGAGACTAAGTGGACGAGCCCATTGTTGGTAAAAAATTATATACATGTACATATATTATATACGTATAAAGCATTTATGACAGACATCCATTATTTAAAGATTCTAGTCGGAAGCATTGGAGAAACACTTGTAAAACATTCGTAAATGAGCTGATAAAGAAATGGTTGAAAGGCTCGTCAAATAGAATAAAACTGAGAACTTGATATAATATATATATAAATATATATCGTATATAAAACTGTAATTGTAAATGAAATTTTAATACATGTTTTATATATAGATTTATTAATATTTTTTCTGAGGTCAGCACACTGAAAAAAAGAGGCCAACTTCTAAAATCAAAAATATTCATCTTACCTAATTGGTTTTTAAAAGAAGACCATTTTAAGACCAAATTACTAGTACTAAGAATATTAATCTAAAAAATCACTGTTTTTAATGAAAGAATAAAAATCTTAAATTGTTAGGAACATAAAAAATATTAAAGGCATATTAATAAAAATGCACAATGAATAATAAAATGTATAAATATCTAAATAAAACAACAACAGCAAAATTATAAGAATTAAAACCTGTCCTATGTTTTATTTTATTTTTTGTTCTCTTGAGTATTTAAGAACATTTATTCTTAAACTTATATTTGTTTCTGATCTTATTAATAAGAACTATGTCTTATTTAAAATGTTTTTAAAATCAAGATGTCTTTTCTAAATTAAAGAATTCTTTTAGACCAAAATTATTAGTTCTGAGATCAAAATCTTGATTTTAGAATCTTTTTTTAGTAGTGCATTTTCCCCACTTTTCGATATTATCAAGCGGACTTTCTGCTCTCTTTTCTCTGTCGGCAGCATTTGTCATGCAACGAAGATTTAATACAATTAATATGCTAACTGTACTTCTCGCCGTATACAGTTACAACAAAGGCGCGACTGCGACGCCTTACAACACTGACACACACTGACACACACACACACTCCCACACACAGGCGCAAGGTGGCAGCCACTGGGCGCTCTCGCCGCCTGGCAACAACAAGACCATTTTTTTGGTGGCCACACACAAAAAAAATACGAATGAGGCGATGTCAACAAAAATACCAAAACAAAAAATTATAGCGGGCGAGCGCGAACGAGAGCAGCAGCAATTGCGGAGGGAGAGCAAGACAGCGCACGTTGAGAGCGCCAGAGAAGAGAGCAAGAGCAACTTGTGCGAGAGCGCTGGACGTATAAAAGCGCGCACATCTCGCTCACCGCAGACAGTTTGAAGTGAGCCAACGAAGCGTGCGGACGTGCGCAGCGAACAAAGCAAAACAGAGCAGAGCAGAGAAAAGCAGAAGCAAAGCAAAGCAGAGCAGACAGCAGAAGCAGAACAAAGTGAACGAACCTGACGCATTTTTTGACGTGTGCGTATACGTAATAACAACAGCAGCAACAACAACAACAAAGAATTCGTGTAGTTCATTTCTTCATTGTGTGCGTATCTGCAAAGAGAAAGTCTTGAGTCATCTGCAGAAGAAAGACAGACAGATTATTAATTACAAACAATTGTGCAATTGGAAAACAAAGGAACACGTTTCCTTATAACAACTACAAATTCATCAGATCGATCTACAATGGCTGTGGCCTTCTATATTCCCGATCAGGCGACTTTGCTGCGCAAGGCGCGAGAGCAGGAGCAGCAATTGTTGCGCCTACGCCACTGGCAGATGGCTACAGTGATGCTTAACACTATTCGACAGCTGATGGACTCCACGGCCAGTCAGTGTCTGCAGCGTGCAGGACGCAAGTGCGGCAAGTGGCGCAAACCATCGCAGTAAAAAACGCTGGCTTGAGTAAACCACAATAACAACAACTACTACTACTTTGGCAACAACAACTACAACTCTTTCTACAGTCAACAGTCAGTACAAAGGAAACAACATCAAGAACAACAAGTTGCCGTCGGCCCTCGGTCTTTACAATGTCACCTCACCGACGGAACATGAACTGCATTTCATTTAATTTTCCTTAACTCATTTTCCAAAAAGAAAGAAGAAAACTACAAAATTACTGCATCCCCTCTTAAGTTTACTCATCAAAGCGATTGTGATAATGGTTTTGTTTCTACACAGCAACAACAACAACAACAACATCGATAACATATAGCTCGAAATTGATTTAACAAACAGTTTTCGATTTAGCAATATTTGATTTTAAAATATTTTAAATCTTATTATCAAAACACTTTATATATATTAGTTTGTAAGTTTGTATGCGTCCTGCTTAGTTATTAAGCGATAAATATTTTGTAAAAGCTGACGAAGAGATTATACAGAATCCAAAAAAATATTTATAAAGTTTGCTAAAAATTGCATCAATTTTTGGTCAAACAAAAACTCAAAAATAATAAAAAGAAAAGGAAAAAAATTAAACAGTACATTTTATTTCTTGGAGTACTTTTTTCCAGATAATTTCGAGAGTCATAAAATGTATTAATCAGTATCAGAAATAAATTTATCATTACAAATCGGAAGATAAATAAATCAAAATGTATATATGTATGCATAGGCATTGTTCAACTGACACAATACATTTGAATCTTCCGAAACAAAGGAAATTTCTTGATGCATGACAATTTGCCAAGTGCCGACGGTTTTCGATCACATCTCAGAAAACAGCCGACGGCTCAACAGCTCATCGATTTTGTTCTTAAGAATCTATAGAATTGTTTATGGGAATAAGATTTATTTTATATCTTTTATAGCTTTATATTAATTATGTTTGGTAATTAGGTTTTAAAATAGTTTAATTTGAGAAATCGGATTAGTTTCGACTAAGTTGAAAAGGTGGGAAGGACAATCTGGATCTTAAGATGTGGTAAATAGAATCTGTTAATATTATGAGACGAATTTTTCATAAAGAAAACAAGGCAGAAACAAACAATACATCTATTTCATATATATTAACAAACAAACTTATCTATTAGATTCAGATCTGGCAAAGATACAATCTCGAAAAATCATATTTTTGGATCTGGAAACGTTATAAATTTAATTTAATTATAAAAACTAAAGATTTCAACCAATCAAAAAGCGTTTCTTACTATTTTGCTATTGAAATAAACTTTTGATCGAAATTGAGTTACAAAAAATTTTAAATCAGAAGTTAAAGAAGTGCGCAAAGAAAATACAAAAACTAAACTTTAAATGCATGGAAATTTCATCTTGATATTGTGACTCCTTATGGAGAAAGTATCCACACCAAAAACAACAGCGAAAGAGTTGCCAAATTAACCAAAAGTACTCGTAGTTCCAAAGCGTCAAACTGAAAAAAACAAATTCAATTATGCAAAATTCCAGAAACATTTTGAGATTCACACTTGACTGCAGCCCCCAGTTGATAATGTCAAAAAATGAGGTGCTAACAAAACAATTTGCATTTTTAAGTTAATTTTTGCAAAGTGCAGCGGGAGAAAAAACTTATGGAAAATCAACGCTGGCAATTCTAAGGGGGCTCATCATAAGCGCCATTTACTCTCAGGATCCAAGTTTCTCCCCTCCGAGTTCGTGGAATCAGCCGCCGTCGTTTAATTAAAGTTTTGCACTTATGCAGCTGCAATCAGACGCACTGCATCCTGCTGCATGTGCTCGTATCCTGTGCAGGACTGCGTCCTGTGTGTTCAATTCATTTTGATTGGCAAACATTTTTGGCGAAAAAGTTAATAAAAAGTTTCTGCGCTCGGGAAAAAATCAAAAATTTCACTTTACCAAACAAAACTAATTAACGTTCAACAGATAAAAGCTGGCTAAATGCAACAGAGTGGTTAGTGGGAGCACCCAGGAGGTCGGAGGGGGCGTGGCATATGAAAAATAATTGAGACAAGTTTATGATTATGTTTTCACTCTGCTCGACAACTTGTTGGGCCACACGCAATAAAAAAACTTTTGTCCCGCGTCGAGCGATTTGTAAGTAAAAGCTGTAAAAATCACAGACAGAAAACAGTTAATACTCCTACCACAACACTGAGAACAGAGCCAAAGAACTTGTTGCCAAACTTTTTGAGCTGTTAATTAGTTCGCAAAGCGTTTCTAATGTGGCTCCCAAGTTAAGTGAACTCGCATCAAAACAAACTCCGTGCTCGGTTTATTGATATAAATTTCCAAGAAATGCTCGACAAAGCTGCCGACAGAACCTTTCGATTTTTATCTTTGTCGATTCCTCACATAATTCTCTGACATTTCGACCAATTTCGTGTCTTGGCCTAAACGAATTATTCGATTAAATAGCTAGAATTGGCGCAGCCAAGGGAGACCCTGGACATTCATGCAAAATGAAGCAAAAAATTCGTGAAGACCCAAAACGACCCTAAACGAACAACAAAAGAGAAATCCCAAAAGAGCAGAATCTGCACAAAAAAATGAAAAAAGAAGCACAGTCGACTACCAGATGCTCTACAAGTGATGTGAGGAATATATAATGTAATTTACATACCTAAGTTCTAGCAATTAAATTGGACGATACCTTTTAGGATATATTAACTTTAAACAAAAATATTTAAAAAACAAAATAAAATCTAAAGATATTAACTTTAATGTTTTTTAAAAATGTATCCATCTTTCAAAAATATTCTTAAGTTCATGAGAACGAATTAAAAAGTCTTTTACAAAATTTACTTGCTGAAATTTTGCTAATATATGTAGCTTATACTTTTGTAGAGTAATTTATATCGACTATTGCCATTTTATTTTCCTGTCTTACCTTTTTTTCTGGTTTTGCTAAGAATTAAATTAAATCAAATCAGTCAACAACTAATGGAAAGATAATGACATTAGCTGAGCTGTGCAGCGACGTAGAAATGTTTTTACACGAATTATAAGTTGTGTCCTAAGTGAAGGATCAGCAAGGACACGACTGAGTGTTTGGGTGTTGACTTAGTCAGTTGGAAAAAATGCTCCCTTTTTCCAAAGTCTATGCAGTGAGTATTATGACAGTTGTACGGAGAATAATTTCAGAGCTAATCTGATTAACTGAAATAATATTTAAGTTAAATAAATTGCTGGGTTTTATATGATTGGTACACATATCTTCTGTATTCATAAGAGGACACTTTCACGCAATAAAAACATTAGCATACTTGACTTATTTTGACTTATTAAAATTGATGAAGATTTGCCATTTAAAATGTTGCTCTGAAACGCCCGAAAGTAATCAAGAAAACCCTCAAAAAAGTCGTCTAACAAGCATCATTTATAAGCCGCGACAAGCAGTTCCTAAGCAAAACATTTAAAAATGCTTTTTGATTGATGATCTGACAGGATAGTCAAAAAGTCTGGCCCAAAAAAAAAGAACTAGAAAGGACACGCACACTTCGGCGACAATGGCAAACCGAAATCGAGGCAGGAAAACGGAAATGGAAAAAATGGGAAGAAAAATACATTAATTATTGAAATGTCATTAAAAGCATAACGAAGAAACGAAGCTGACAACTCGCAGATTCGCATGAATATTTAACAGCAATAACAACAAATAGGCAAGTCAGAAGAGCCCATTCGAATTATGACAAGAGGAATACGATGCGTGACCGCATATACGCCAGGATATTGATAGACCTAAGCCAAAATGACGCATTACTAAGGGAAGGATGGAATCGGTAAGTGGGGGTAGTTACTTTGAGGTGCGCAAATCACGCAAGTGAGACGAGAAAGATGTTGATGGAACCCATCAGTCCATCAGTTGAGATCCAGGCAAAGTGGGTTGTTCAGCTCGCTCCATTCTTGATTAAGAGCATATTAATTGTGGGGTGGAAAACGAGAAAAATCCCTGAAAAATCGGAAGCACTATGCCATTCATCATCTGTTCTGGCAGCGTTAAATGAGCACACGCAGCCAAGTTGAGCATTTAATTATTGTGTGCTTGGCCAGACATCATGATACCACATCGTATCATATCACAGATAATAGTCCTTAAAGGCATTAAAGTCATTAAGTGTCAAGTTCTCAACTGGACAAATCGCATACACCAAAGTGAATTATGGCAAACTTGCAAATATTTATGTATTAATTTCACAATAGAAACAAAGACTGCCACACCCCCAAGAGGAAAATGAGAACAAATAAGAAAAATTAGAAAATTTTCAATGGAGAGTGCTTGACTTCGAGATACCCTTTGAGATATACGATTTGTATATTCCCAGGTATTTTATTTATTTATTTACAAGATATGGGATCTCTATTTATAGTTTTAAAAACTAACTAAAGTTGAAATTATTTGATGAGTATAATATTTTAAACATAGTTATAGGATTAAATAATCTATGCAAACAAATTTCAATACTATATCTATGAAAATTTGTCATTTGTAAAACAGAGAAGGGAAGTATTTAAATATCAGAAAACTGCGAACTCATCTGCATATGGTAAATGGTAAATTTTTCAAAAAGAGTGAGACCCCACAATCAAGTATAATTTCAAAGAATGTATTCAGGCATACTCTAAAGCGGGTTAGGCTGACTTGACTGTTGATCCTGTTACAGGGTACTTATATTTTATTGGAAGATTATATCGGAGCTGCCTTCTTTAATGTCAAAGTAACTTCATTGTAACTATAAGAAACCAAATTATCCCATCAAAAATAACTTTTTTTTTTAAATTTATTTATTGATCTGATTAGGGTTTTCTGCGGTTTCTTTAAATCAATTAAACCTTACTGTATGCATCCAGAGCTTCAAAATTATTTTGACATTTCTAGCATACATTAAAAATTAAAAAAAATAATTTTAATTGTGAATTTTAAATAAAAATTCTATCATTTGTTTTGAAGCTATGTAATTTTTGGATTTGTGGACTGCTATTAGTTGACTTTAATAAATAAATAAATTATATAAATAAATTAAACATACCCCACATTAACTACAATACAGGGTATTGCTAAGTAAACGAACAAACGCCGTTTTATGAGGTGTCACATAAAAGAGATTCAAATTTGCCAGATCTGACGTCAAACATGATCCGCAACTGTCGGAAGGACAACCCGTGGAGCATCGCAGGATTTGCAAATTTTCGCACCGCTCGCACGAAGCGGCAACGTCGGCTACAACTATAAAATAAACAAACTTCCGGGTTGCAGGGAGAGAACGTGGCCCAATGACATTAGGACTTTGCCATTTGCTGTTTTGGCATCGACTGATGAGCTGTTGATTTTTGATGTGTTTGACATACGCTCGGTCGCATTGATTGCACCATAAATAATGAATTTATGCTGACAGCAAGTCATCATCAGGGCAAGGACACTCGCCCCAAACGGTGGTGAGATCGCGGCAGGACCTCGGGTAGTTACCCGACTCGTACTACTCCTCTCTGTGCATCCTTTTTGCGCTGTTGTATGCCAACTAATAAAATATGTTTTTATTACAACCAAAGTCATGCACACAACACAACACATCACACACACACACACGCAGTTGCACACACACGTAACGTGTATAAAAATTAATGAACCACGGAGGCGCGCGCGTCCCTTCCTGACAATGATGACAATGATCCTGACTGCGCCAAATGCGAAAAACGACGTTTGCAAATTTCACTTTTGAATACAATAATAATGCAAAAAGGTGCATTAAACATAATGTTAATAATATGCATAAATATGTCAGCTAATAAAACGATACAGTGGAAATGACATTCAGGTAATGCTCTCAGCATTGTGGTTTGACAGGACATTTATGATAGTGTGTTTCTCAAGGGTTTCTTGGCACTTTCTTTGTGTTGATCATAATAAATGTTTATGCTAAGAAAGCGTTGAGAATTGCGGTTTATGTAGGTGCTAGTTAGATGCTATTGTTGAGCTTAAGTTTTTAAGATGCTGGGAAAGTTTTTTCTCTTTGATTAGAAATTGTTTCAATTTTCTATCTACATTATGTGGGTCCAATAAAATATTTCCAGCATGATCTATATAGTCCAAGGTTTCTTCAAAAGAAAATTTTAATTTTAATCTTAGAATCAACTATTCTGATCAACTAGATTTTTTTCACTTCAATTTTCCGAAACCCCCCAAGATTATGAGTGCCTAAGAATGACATAAACTTTATGAATTTTCTTTAAAAGCTACTAACTAAATATTAAACTTGATATATTCATTTTGGCAACAATGTTTCCGTCCAGCTGTCGTCAGATATATACATAAACATTCGACAACTATTTCCCCCCTTCAAAAACAGACTTTTATGATATGAACGCAGAGATTTTATTTTATAGATTTATATCCACAATTCGACTATTTTTTTATTGAAATAGGAAACTTTGTGCATATTGCATGCATCAAATGGCACAACAACAATCACAAGGATAACAAACTTCTTCACTTGCAACATTTTTTTGCTGTTGGCCATTTTTATGACAAAGAATGAAATGAGATGAAATTATTGACGGAAAAAAACGGAAATCGCTGGCAATAGTCAAAGGAAATAAAAGCGAAATTACTTTTGATAAAGCAGCAACAACAACACTAACAGGAAGGACTAGAAGGACTTCTACTAAAACTACACACACTCGTAAAAAAGAAAAGCAAAGAAAACAGCAGGAAGTTAACTACAAGAGGGCGTTGATTTGTCACAAGTAGAATTATGAGAGTCCAAGATGTGCCCGATGAAGCAGCTGCCAAGAGAGACAACAACAGCAACTATAGCAACAACAAGGGTAACAACAAACACTTCAATTACCGGAAAACGTGTCTGATAATACCTCGCAAGATTTTCCAGCCCCACAAAAAATTGCAGAAAAGCAGCAAAAGTAAATAAAAAGTAATTTTATTATTTTGATTTTTACGGCCAGCATTTTTTTCTAGCTTTTTTAACTGCTTTATTTTTGCTGTATGCGTGTATACCCTGTAAGTAATGGCAAGATAGGGTATATTAAGAAAACAATTAGTTTAGTCAATTTTCAATGATTTAACTTTGACTTATACGTGAAAAATATATATATTCTTTTAATATACAATTTTGTTGCTGTTAATATTTAATAAAAATTTATTTCTTGTCTTTGCAAATTCCCAGAGATTACAGCGTATCGGCCTGTCGTTTATACCCTAGTTTTCCTCAGTATTTATTCTTATTAACGACGGCATTCAGTATTCTTTTTATGGTTTATGGTTCGGCAGCATTAATATTAATAACCAGTTCAAACATTGTTGTTGGCGCCAAGAGGAAATCGCAACAGTAAAGTGTTGACATGTTGCCACAAGGATCTACATAAGTCCTTTGCACAGCGGGCGATATCCAGTACCTATGGCTAGGTGTGTTTGCGAATAGTTTTAATGGGTTATTACGAACGAGAACGAGCACTGTTGCCATTACTATTGCCGGGTTTTCCCTTCGCTTTTCCCTTTTTGCCAAAGAAAATGTCATAAATGTCATTTGGTCGTAAAAGGCGAAATGCAATTTCTGTGCAACGCTTCTCCATGCCGCGCCCCCTAAGGAACTGCACTTAAATTTATATTTTTTATGCGCGCTACCAAACCCAGAACCTAACAAAAAAAAAAGTGTCCTTGTTGTGACTCCTCGTCGAGGGCTGCGTGTGAAATTATGATAAATGTGCATAAAATCGCATCGCATCGCATGGAGGAACCGCACGGCATTTTCTGGTTTGTGTCTCAGTCTTGCACTTTTGCTGCAGTTGCATTTCGTCATTGTTTTGCGGTCGTAAAAAGTGTCCTGCGCGTCAAGGAAAATAAGGAAAATTGCAAGGCGGCACGCACAGGACAATGCAACGCCGCAGAGACAGGAAAACAACAAGAGAGACAAACAGACAGACAGCTACCGAATGGCCTTTTTGATTGCATTTTCTTTTAATTAAATTAGCTTTTTTATGCGCTGCTCTGCTTTTTGTTTGTGCTCATCAAAAAAAGGGAAAACAGAGTAAAATTTTGTGGGAAATTTGAACATGCTACTTAGGAGTGTCCTGCAATTTATCAGCAAACAGGCAAACCGAGAATTGCAATAAATTAGACAATTTAGATTTATTACAAATGTGAATGATAATAAAAAACAGGCAATTTTAGTAAATATCCTGCAAATTAATCTGAAAGCAGCTCTATATTTTCTGCCAATCAAATTACTGAAAGTCAAAAAGTGACAAATTTTAATATCTGATAAATGTAACTTAAAGGTAACTAAGTTGAATTGCGTTTTCAATCGTCGTAGAAGTCACAACATAAACTAATTACAAGTCCTAGGACTCCAGATAAACACTTGAGCCTGGTTGCCGCCTGCTCACAAGTATTTTCCATTTCCGCCCACAAGGTAAACGTGTTACAGTCCAATACCAAGACGTAGTAGTAGCCGGAGAAATTCCTATCATAGACTGACCAGAACAGTTTCGGGTCTTGGCCTTTTGCGGAAATTGCAAAATTTCTGCACCGTAATAAGATGAAATTAAGTTTGCACACAAAGCAAATAACAAGACACAACCGGACAAACATCAACGAAGGATGTGAAGGAGGGGATGAAGGAGAAGAGGAGGTGGTGGTGGTGGATAAGGAGGAGGAACATGGTTCAAGATATGTGTAAGGCGGCGGCTCAGCCACGCAGCAAATGAACCACTAATTGCGTGCCGAAATGCAATTTAGTGAACTTTACCCCAAACCCAATATAAACACAACACAGATACAAAAGCAAACAAGCTGGGTCTGTGTGTGTGTGTGTATGTGTGTGTGTGTGGCTGACCAAATGACCAAAGCCTGCTGCTTGCAACAATTAAATTGAAAATTAAGCAAAAGTCTTGAGATGTGCAAACAAACGTGGCTGCCACAATTTACATTGATAATGCCCCAAGTTCAACATTGGGCATTCCCATGATAGGAGCGAGATCTGTTTAATTATGCATTGGTTAAGGCTTTAATCCTTTTCGATTTTTATGCTCCCTTTTGGAAACTTTCGCTTAAGTGTTGACATTGATAAATTACTTGGCATTTGTTTTTAGCGTGATTTATCGCGCCCTTCATTCTCTTCAACCTCTTTCCTTCTGTGTCCTGTGACACATTGACACGTGTCCTTCCTTTTTGTCTGATTTTTAATTAAATGCAAACAAAAATGACCATTTGATAAGCCGTGGACCATCCCAGGGATGTGCTTCTGGATGGGATCACATGAGTCAACTCGAGTGGCGTCTGCTCAACCATTTTCCAGGCTTTTTAACTCATATTTAAAACGCACTCTCATTTCGGTACCGGTCAACAGTAACTGCAACCAACTGCCATGGCATTAATTTTTATAGACTTGACTGCATTCATGAAAATTCATTGCCTTTGATCCCCTTCCTGCCCCTTTTGCTCGCCTCTCAGATGCAATCGAATCCCCAACAATCCCCATTGTGGTCCTTCATAGGCCGTTGCACTCTCGTGGCACAACAATTTTCAACTTAATGATGTTTCCAAATGCATTGGCAAATATGTTTTCACATATTTCGCACACAGCTTCAATGAAAAATCAAGAATAATTCGAATTTATTCTATTAACGAGCAACATTTGCTCTTTCTTCTATAAATGGGAAATTTTATAGAGAAAATATTTAAATGTAAAATTCATTCTGAGACATTACTGCATTATTATTTAATTTTATACAATTAAAATTTGAGTCACTTTAAAATTATTTTGTGAGATCCTGTGGTTCTTTTCTAATAAGAATTTCAGTTTGAAAAATAGCTGGGTTCGAATCTCACACTGCCACGTAGAAATCTTAAATATACGTGGCTTATAAAATTTAAATGACACTGAAAATATTTTAGGTAGCAAATAATAAAATAATAATTTATCAAATAAAAAACAATAGCAAAATAATTGTTTTTACTTAAACAGTTTTAGACTTAATTGGTACAATAATAAGTTTGGTACAATAATATTTTTGATTTCGTATCAAATTTTGTACAGTTCTACAAAGTTGATATACCTTTTGAAAGTGTATTAATATTGACTGGCTGTTGCGGGCACCCTTTAGAGCTGCTTTTCCGTTCAACCATTTGCAATATGTTTATGTGTAATTTTCAAATAAAGGTTTAAATGTTTTTGGCAAACAATTGCAGAGAACCGGCACCACACCCACCTAAAGAAGACAACTGGGTGGTGTTGGGTGGTTCCTTTTTGCAGAGGATCCGCATATTTTGTTTATGGCTTTTTGCCATATTTGCAAATGTGTTACATTGCGGTTATTTGTGCGTTCGATTTTGGTCATTGATATTGGCGGTTCAGTTAGGCTCGTTTCGATTTGGTTTGGTTTGGTTTTGTTTCTGGTTTTGGTTGGGAACTGTCGGGTTTACTAGGTGTGCTTGTAATCAACATGGTTGCGGTTTGGTCATTGCTTTTTGTTTGATTATTTTGAAAATATACATATTTGGAGGGGCACACAAGTTGTAAAATGGAATTTGTCAGTTGGCCATTAACGCTGATTAAATTCGAATTTAATTATTGTATTATTTTGAAATGAAAATAGGTAAATACATTCTATTTTTATGTTAATTTCAGGTATATCATTTATAAGAATCTGGATATTTCCCATACTCTAAATAAGCTCAGCTAAATTACGTGCCAATCAACCACTTGGAAAATGACAATGGGCAGGACGAGGCGTCTGATAAGACAAAGCAGGCGACACGTCAACCAGCAACCCGAAAGACAAACGCAGGCTTATTTGTTTAACAGATAAACAGAGAGAGAGGTAGAGAGATAGAGAAAGAGAGAGAATGAGACGACACACGGCTAAGAACATCAACCGATTCAATAGACAGCAGAAGGAGTAAGACAATCCTTGTACAATAAACACACACCGATACACAAATTGTATCCTGGCAGAGGCTGACTGTTTGCTAATTAGCACATATTCCTTGCAGGCAAGAAAAACAAGGCAGGCGACAGTGTCAACAATTCACGTGCAAGGACATCTCCTTCCTGCCTGCGACTTGTCTCCGACTGTGTCTCCGTCTTGTCTCCGTTTCGGTCTCGTCTCGGCGGATTAAATTGTTCAATTTTAAATATGCTCTGTCACTTCATTTGTAAGGCAAGTTTCTTTTGCTGGGATGTCGAGAAAACTTTTCCCAAGTGAACCAGAGGGAGAGAGAGAGAGAAAAATCATTAACACGCCGCAAGCCAAGCCAAACGAAAGGATAACAGATTTTTCTGCTAATTTGAGACGTAGTCCTTTGTGCGTGACGACCAGACGAGCAATGGAAGGAGCAGGAATGTGAAGAGTATAAGTTGGGGAATCAGAGTGCTACACCGGAGACACTATCTCCGACTTAAGATCAACTTCTTGGTGTAGTCTCCATGTCTCCCCGTCTCCTCATCTCTTTCATCGTTTTGCTTGAGTGACGAAGCACAGAGATAAGCTTTTAGTCAGGCAGGATATTTGCGAAGGGGCAGGATTGTGATGCGGTGTGGTGTCTCAGCCAGTTTCCAAAGTTTCTCAATAAATTGTGTTTCTCGGTTGCACGTTGACAGTTTTGCTTAACGCTTCATAATCAGAAAACAAATAAGTTGCCATCTAATTGTGTGTCGTATGCTCACAGTTATCTCTCTCTCTCACTCTTTCTATCTCTCTCTCAGTTCTACAATTAAAAGCCGAAGGACTAAAAGTTGTCTCAATCCTTGACTCAGCTGGCAGTTCCGTTTGGCTGGCGATAACTTTTAAATATCTAGCGCAAATACGGATGAGTAGTCCTTAAGGAGGACATTGGTCCTGTTCTTTTAACGCATCGCCGATTGCTCACAAGACAAAATTAATTGTTGAGTAATTGAAATTTTATTTATATTAGTGTCCTTTTTGCGCGGATTTCCTTTCACGCTCCCGCGACAACACAGCAGGCGACTGTTGTCCTTTCCTCCCTCCTTTCCCGGTGGACTCAAGTGTGTAATTCTCAATTCTGGTTTGTAATCCAGCGTTCGGTTTAAGCTTCACTGCATCAATGCCACGGGGCTGATTTTTTATTCAAATTTGTTTTTGGCTTTTCCCCCCCAAAACGGACATCGTAGGCAGAAAATCAATTATACGCCTTGTTGATGATTTCATTTTGAAATTTCTACAGCAAGTTGAGAGTTTTGTTGCCAATACATTTGAGATATTTTTAAGAAGCAAGTTTTTTTTTTATTTAAAACTATTTTTAAATGCAGGATTTAATATTTATTCAAGTAAATTAAACTGCTGTAGAGGGAATATTGAAGAGTTATTTTTAACAATCGTTCTCAAAAAAATCTTAATAATTTTTTTAAAGAAGGTTAAACAAGTAGCAAATTTGTTGTTTTTATTTGCATAATATATTTGTAAGCACTCTTCTTTTCACAAATACCTAGAGAGACAAAGTCCGTAGCAACAGTATTAAAGATTCATAATATCTCCCTTATGTTATTATTATTATTAGACGAGATTTTCAACTGTCGCTACCAGAAATCACCTACCATCATATCTCCATATACAACGCTTGAAAATGGCCCCCATTTCAACTCTTTGTTAATGCTTTTTAATTTAATTTTGCATGCCCAACCGCACAGTGCGAATAAAAAGCCAGTCCAACAATGTTGGAACACATTCAAAAGAGATGCCATATATGCAGAGGGGGAGTTGCAAGTTTTGGGTTGGGGTTGCAACCGAAGTGGCACTACAGTCAATAAGAATGCAATGTGAATGTCTGCCAGCCACATAACAAGCTTGGACACGGACACATCGCAATGGACAAGGTCTCTGAACAGCTATCAGCAAAAAACACACCCACACACAACAACAACATAATTGCCGGTCATTTGCAGGAAAATGAACAACCCGGTTGAAGATCCCATGCCAAGTACACAGTTTACCCGTTTGTCATATGCAAATCAAACAAAAATGCTTTGTTTGAGTTTAAAGGGAGCTGCAGCAACATGTCGTTGGCAACATTGTTGCAGCAACATGTTAAGAAGATGCTGCCTTTCGTTTTTACTGCTAAACGCAGTTTTTTATGCACCAGCAACCACATTAAATTTAAAGTAAAAATGAAGACAGTGAGAGAGGGAAGCGAGAGAGAGAAAGAGAAAGAAGAGCGCAGCATTTTGATGGCCAGGATAAACTAACTGCCCGGCCACTTGAAGGGACTCGAGAGCCGTTTGCTTTTATTGGCTGACCACGGTACCACAGACAATTACGTTTACTGAGGTCAGAGATGCAACAACAACAACAATAACAACAATAAAGGGTCCATACGAATACTAAATGCCGTTAGTTATGCGAGCGTGTTACATGTCGTATGCGTAATGTTTGTAGCAATCTCGAGTCTGACCATTTAATTTGAAAAGTTGTTATCAAAATAAATGCAACAATGGCACGAACACGTTTTCAACTCACCCAATGTTCTTTCCCTACTTCTGTCCAGCTTCAGTTGGACTCTGTTTAATGTTGGGCCATAAAAACTGCCGCCTGTGCAAAATCTCATTAGAATAATGCACACAAAGTGTGCAGAAACAACAACAGAGAAGAGACAGAGAGAGAAACAATTGTTGATTAAATTCATTTGAGTCATTTGCATATGAAATTGTCTCTGTCTGTCGGCTGTTGCTTCGTTCTATTATGAAACCGCATTGAAAAGTCATTTGAGATGCGTCCTGGAGCACATTTTGGCCACAAGCATAATGAAGTTGCCAAAGTCTTAAGTCGAAAAACAATGGCAAGCCAAGAGCTCTTCTTACTGCTGCTGACTTAGGTGTTCTGGCCTGGCTTTTTGGCTGCCAAGTGAAGCCAACAGGAGCACAGGAGCACTGGATTTGGAAATGCACTTAGCTGGCAGGACGAGACTGTTATTGTTCTTTTTGGGGTCTGCTTGTTGTGATAATTTAATTGAAATGGCTACGAAAATGGCATGCAAGAAGCTTCATTTCCATTCTGATTTGCAAAGTGAAAAGCTGCGAGGCGTGTTCAATGAGTTCCTCATGGACAATCCTTTGTGTGTTGTCAAAAGTTTCGACACACTTGGCTATTGATTGCATTAGGCCAACAATGGTTCAAAGTTTGGCTCTTTACACATGTGGCTCACAGTTTCAAGTGGCAACTTGGCCAAAAGTTTTGGCAGTTGAAGCAAAGACGTCGCGATGTGTCTTACAGCTTTTACCAATTTTAATTGACTTTAGGCAACAGACCGCAGCAACTGGTGAAAAGTTTTTTGCGGGCCAGGAAATGCCTCGTTTGACTTTTATTGAATTAAAATGAGGAGCTCTCTTCTATACTAATTGCTGCTGTAAGTGAGGACGTGATTATCCTGGAAAGAAAAACTCAACCGGCACATTATGTTTGCTCAGGTTGCGTCGTCACACATCCTGCCGCAGGACTTTAACAGGAAACTTTCGCCAACTTATGTACTCTAGTTTTTCCAAACAGTTTTCTTTCCGTTTTGCCATTTTTACATGTGCGCATTTTTGATGAACTTCTATTGGGGAGTCCTGACTGTATCCTGGCTGAGTCCTGTGCTTCCTTGTCAGCGCATCCATTTGCATATCGTTTACGTTTTAATGTGATTATGGCGTGTGCATATTCAATGCCTTATCCTTTCACCTTATCCTTTTGAGTTCTTTTCTTGGCTTTGAACTTTTCATAAGTAAATTTTTTGGTTTTTACTTGACTACATTTTCTTTTACTCTCGAAAGTAGTTTGTGGTTTTCTTTAGCCACGAAAACATTAGCAATAATGAATATTTAAATGGCAGTTAATGGCTTTTACTTTGGCATTTACTTTAAGCCCTCCGAAATTGGCAGAAGCAATTGACCCGCATTCAAGACACGGCAGGAGTCACACCTAGAACTCAACAAAGTTTTATTGACAACAATTTACAATAAAATGTATTTACGACAACTGCTTAAACCATCTACTTGCTGAGTGTCCTGTTTAATGCACCTTTTATTGATCAAAAAACAGGAGTTCAATAGACGACAAGACATTTCTCCCCTCCCTTATAAAGTTGACCAATGTCCACGCTTTTTTATATGTGCCAAGCGATTCAGTTTTTTTTTTTCTTTCTTCCTTCAGTTTTATTGTCAACTATTGACTGGCGACAGAGATGGTTGCTGTGACAGGACTATATGTCAGCAACATAATTCACAATTCGCTAGTTTTACGAGTCGCTTCCGTTCATTTGGACATTGTGCCGTAAAAAGACAGGCGAATAAAACCCGAGAAGCTGCTGGGAATATGAGAATTGTATAGAGAATTCAACAGTGGCGTCGACGCGCCCGCATCATCAAGTGACCATTGTCCAGTCCGTTCTTTTTTACGGCATCAAGGGTCATCCTTTTGTGCTTAATGGCCGAGGCAGTCCGTTGTCCAGTTGCCAGAGGGTCAAGCGGAATTAAGGGGAGTAGATGTGGCAATTTCTCTCCTATTCGAGTGTTACGTCACTTCTGTTTTTTGCGACTATTCCAACTGCTCGACGTGCAAACATAAGTTATTTATGATCCATCATTGTGCAATATTTGGTAAATCTTGCAGACTTTTTTAAGGCTCTACTCAATGGAGGTACAGTTGTTGTTTAACATTGATGACGGGGGAATAACATATGTGTGCCTCAGCCTGACACTTGGAGATTTATTTCGCTTATCGCTGTACAAATAAAGTTATAAAGCCCAATTTGATTTGTCTAGCAACGTATATAAGTGATTTTCGCAGTCTACAATTAAATAAATAGAGTAAAATGTGCCTCAATTTAAGAAGTATTTTTGTATCTCGGTCTTCTTGCGACTTTTCACCCCTTTCTATATTTATTGCCTCTATATTGGCTTCAGTTTGTGGCATTCCATTTATCATTTCACGTGCCACCGGTCATGTAATTTCATTAATGTGCTTCGTATTGAACTCCATCCCATTTTAACACATAAAAACATCAACTGTCTGTCAATTTTAGCAGCAAAATTAATGTTGCCAAGGAATAAAAAACACAGAAAATACATAAAAATGCAACGCAAAAATAACATAAAAAGTCAACCAAAAAAGAGGCAATAAATTGTTGGTGCCCAAAACAAATGCCCAAAAAATCGAAACACATCGAAAGGATTCGAATAGAATCCAATGAGAGCAACCCTGTTCGATTAACAACATAATTTCAAGAGTGTCATTAATGTGCACATTACGCCAAAATAATGCAAAAATCATATAATTTATATATTAAACGAGAAAAGGGTTGACCGTTGCCCAAACTGAAGGGTCATTGGGCCCAAAAAGAAATGACCACTAAACGGGACGGCTATAAAAGTGGGAGAATAAGGGGTTAAGAGGCGGGAGGTTGGCCTTTTGTGCGTTGAATTTGAGCATGTGGTCAGCGATGAAAGAGCCACACTTAAGTGCCAGGATGCAGTGAAGGACAATGGACCAGGATAAGGCATAAAGCAGCGTGTCAAGTGTTGAGAGAGAAAGGAGAAATGAAAGGGTGTCATGGCTAAATAAAGTTGTCTTAGACAACAAGCATGATTAGGATAGTTAAAGGATTATAGATTTATAACGATGTTAAATCAATTAATTGAATAAATTGCAATAAATTCACTTAAGAGATTGTTAAATCAATTTATTTAATAAATTAACTATATTATATATCTTTCTGCACTCTATAAAAAAACGCTAACGAACCGCGAAACTGTCAAAATATTTCCACACATGAAACAGGAATTCTCGTGTCTTCGGCACACGTTTCTCCTGTCAAAACTCCGCGGAGTGTGACGCCAGGATATATGCAAAAAATAAATAAGTAAAGGAAAGGAAAGGAGTAACAAGTTGCATACCGAAACGGAAGGATACGCAGATAGCATAAAAAAGAGAGCACAAACGGAAACGTGGAAACGTATGCAAACTACACACACATGGTCTTAACCCCTTGTTGCCGCTTGCATTTCCTTAGCTGATACCACATATGAGTGTGTGAGTGTAAAAGTGGTGACATGATTTTGATTTAGTGGCACTTTTAAGCCAAAGGACTCGAACTCGAACTCGCACTCGTCCTGCCTATAAATTCAATTTGCGTATTTATTGATGCAGAAATGCGTCAACGACACACACACACTTATACACACGGCATATGGAAATATGAAAAGGAGCTGCAGGACCTCAACAACGACAACAACAACGACAACGACGACGACAACTTAATGCACTACCAATTATAACTCAATTTTCATAAATAAGACGCACGGCAAATATGCCAGTGCCATTTATTATGAAAAAACACGCACCAGACACGGACAGAAACAGGGGCGGAGTGGGGTAGGAAAAAGGGGTTTAAGGTTCGCTATGCCTTGACAACTTTATGCTTTGATTTTGCCAACACAAAAAAAAGAGGAAAATATAAAAAAGTAATGTATGAAATATGAAACAACCGCATGTGTGTAAACATTTGGTTGAGTGAAAGCAGCGAAAGGGAAGTAACCAGGGGCAAACTCAACCCCCTCAATCCTCTGAACCCCTCAACCCTTAGGCTCAGCCTCTTTCGGCTGGTTAGGTTTGTACCCTTTTTTTTCTGTTAAAACATTGATTTTTATCACCAGAAATCAATTGCATTATTGTGTTTGACTTTTGGGACAGGCGAAAATACACAAAATATATACGATATTCCTAGTTATTTAGTAACCGTGGATAAATCAATTTTAGCATGCGAAATGAACTACAAACTATAAATAACATAAATGAGAAAGGGAAGAAAGGAGTTAAGCTGAGTTAATACAATGCTTATTTCCGAATAAAGCATATCCTGGAACTTATGTGAGCAAAAATAAATTAAAACATATCAAAAATATAATAATTTATATTCTGTTAAAAAAAGTACATAAGAATTCAAGCAATGTGGAAAAATTAATGTAAATGAGGAATATAATTTTCAAAGACATTATAAATTAATTTAATTTCAGAAAATGTATATGGAAAGAAAATATATTATTTAAATTTGTCTGGATACAATTTAAATATCCGTACAATCATCTCATTCAATCAATTTCAGTTTAATTCAGTTACGAATTAAATATTATTATATTATTATTTAGTTTTAAACTTTACATTTTAATTTGAAAAATGATTTAAAATTTTATCAATTATTTTTTCTCTCTGTCGACTGCTTTTAGTCGACGTAAAATAGAATAAAATAAAATATGAAATAGCTTTTAATTTCGAAAATTTAATTCTTCAACAGGTAATGAAAACTGAAAATATTTCTTACAGTTTCAACTGATTCCAGGAATGTATTTTTGCTTAGAGTTCAATAATGCCTGATTAGTGTTCATGCTGTAGTCGCAACTTTTGGAGGAAATGGAAAAGAAGCGGCAACTTTTAGTTGTCAGCGGTCTAAAATGCAACATAAATCATAGGACAAGTTGAAAATGGCGTGACAGGATAGTCCTGGCAGGATGCGCCTGCTGCTCTTCCCCGTTCTCCTGCTTCGTCCACCTCTTATAACTCCACACATGAATCACTTTATGGCGCACGAGTGCAACAAACTGTGATTAATAGCAACATCCCCAGCTACAAATTCAGCTCCAGATCTAGAGGCAGATTCAAAGCTAAACCCAAAGACAGATCCAAAAACTCGCTAGACCTGACAAATTTTCATGAATTTTTTATTAAACATTGAAATCAATTCCGTTTTGTTGTTGTTGTTGCTCTTTTTGGGTGGTTGTTGTTATTGTTGTTGCATGTGTGGTAAAATTTTAAAATTTCGCTTGTGGATTTCCTTCTTTTTTTTTTGGCTTTTAGAGCTGCTGCTGCACCACGTTTGACTTAACTTGTTGATTTATGGCTTCGTAGCTGTCAACGAACAAACGAACGGAGAGAGCCAACTGCCGTGTGCTGCTGGGGAATGGTCCACCCATTTGGGGCGACATCAGACATACTCATAGAGCAGAGGACATGCCTTGTATCATTGTGTAAAACGCTTGTTAACATTGCCCCACCGAAACTCATTTGTTGTGTTGTTGCCAAATATGCGAAAGGAGGAGGGTAGAAGGGGAGGCAAAGCATGTGACAGTTCTCCATGCTGTGATTTTCTAAAAGAGGAATTTAAATTAGTTGAAACGGTGGAAATGCGTAGCAGGAAATGCTTTTTGGCATAGTTTTGAACATACTATATATGTAGAACCATAAATCACTCGACATTTCGTTTGGGTCAGACATGTACTTTGATAACACATATGCAGGGTATGTACAGGGTATCTAATTTACTAAAATACTGCAAGTATACCCTTTCTCTTTTAGAAACTGATTTTAAAGCATCAGCTGAGTCCATTCGTTGGGTTTCAACTTTGAAAGGGGTTCACCCTTAACAAATTTTCAATATTTACAATTACTTAGAACTTTAAGTCGCCGCGTCACATCAAAATTACAATTATTTGTCAAGTCAAATAATCAAATTGTGCCCAGCATCACAGTTGTACCTAATCCTGTGGCTTTGCCATGTAAAGGATATCATATAAAAAAGGATTGCACTCGTCAAAGTGATGAGACGCGGACAAAGTCCTGAGGGGGATGTCCTGTTGCCTATAGCCTGATGCCTGCAGGCGTGCGTCAGCCATAAATGTTTATGATTATGGCCACGCCGGCGGAAGATTTACTTAACACATGTGCTGCATTTTTGCATATGATGCCAGCTAGAGATGGGCAACAGGATAACCAAAATATCAGATATGTTTCTAAATATAAATGGATGATATGCACGAGGGAATCACGAGAACATGTAAACTTATCTTAATATGTTTAGAAATATTTTAAGTGTTGTTATAAGACCTTAAGTGGGATAAATAAATTCACTTATAAATATGTCTTAAATATTTTATTTTTAATTTAAGCAATTTTAGGAGAAGAAATAAAAAATATTTAATAACTAAAATAAATAAATCTTGCAATCAAGATATAAAACTAAGAACTTTTGTCTAAAAATTGAGCTGAGAAAAAATTTATTTTTATTATGTATGAGAAGAGAACATGAATTTATTAAACTTTACACTATATTCAACCTGCAGATTTTGGATCTCATTTGTTTAGAAAAATCTCATATCGTTCTATAAAAAAATACAAAATTATTTATCAGATGTATTGTGCTTACATTACATTACTTTGCATTATATTTAACCTGCAGATTTCTAATCTCAATTGTTCAGAATCATTAAAAAATTCTAAAGCTTTCTATGAGAGAATTAAAAAATTATTTAGCAGTAGAATTGTCTGCTGCGACTCGTGCGTTGTCACGCTTCCATCTCTAGCGTCACAACCCTCAAACTCCAAGGGCTTTTTGAACTGCCAAACGCATAAAAACTTATGTTTATTTGACTTGGCTTTTTCCTGCCTCACTCTGGGCCTCAGCCTGGTTCTGGTTCTGGTCCTGTTTCTGAGCCTGTGCATGGCGTTAATTGTAAATTTCGCGAATTGCGACTCACATATGAATGCGTATGTGGAGCTTCACTTTAGCTGCAAGTGACGCAGAGTAACATATTTGAAAATTTTCTACTTTATTTTAATCTTTTGTGCGCGTATGATAAAAATAAAATTTAACGATATTTGCCAGGGTTACCAGGGTGGCTGAAATGTGCGCATATGCCAGCATTGAAATTATTTTTAATTGGTGGACCCTCAAGAGCCGCAAGGTACAGTCGCGGTCACACCATGCCCATCCATGCCCCCATCCATGTTGCCTGGCGGGCAACAATGTGTCCCCGGCAAATAAAAGCTTTCAAATCAAAGCAATTTACGCTTTGATTTGTGCGAATCGCATTTGAAAGTCACGAAAAAAAAAGGCTGCTCAAATTTGGCGCGTGAGATTTATGTAGTTGAAAGATTTATTCGCGAAAATTTATTGTAAGCTTTCTCCATTTCCCTCATCTACTCGAACTGACCTCTGGCTTAGGACTTCATAGACTTGTTTACCATTAAGTGCTTTAAAAGCGCATAAATCACGCGGTTTTTGGCGGTCGGCGAATTTGCGAACACGTTGACAATCCTTGCCAAAACACTGTGGACCTCAGTGCAAAAGCCCAAAGGATCTCCTGTCTGTTTTTTTTCCTGGATGCTTTTAGGCGCGCCAAATTACGCGTAAATGGCAGCTCCAACTGTGACACCACCCACTTTCCTCCCTCCCTTTATTCCCCATGTATCGGCATTATAGTCTCATGTAGTCGCATTGCCCGCGGCTTCCAATCCGTTGATGGCATTTTAATTAGTTTTAGGAACTTGTAGCTGCCATGTGATTGAATTGTTGTTAGACACATTGTGGACAGTATCAGGGGGAAAAGAGATTAGTAAGTGTGATGTGTTGTCTGTGGCTTTAAATGAGGCCTTAAAACATTTCCCTCTACATTAATGTGTTTGCGATAACCAACAATTTATTATGATCTGTAATTTCGGGTTTTCTCACATACTTATTGTACGTATTTGTTAAAACTAAAGTTTTCCTGTGCTTATTACCTTTTGAATAACTTTCTGTAGTCTAGATACTCTCTGTATTAGGTTTTCCTTACTTTCTTCTTTTATTTTGGGTCTTGATTCGTAACTATTATCGCTTAAGATTCCTCAATGTTTCAGACAATATTCGCATTGATATGGAAAATCGCCAGTATGAACCATTCTCAAAGAATATTGCAGAAAGGCAACGTATACGGATTTTTACTTTCTATTCTTCTTCTCGGTTCTTCTCCATATAAATGTGGCCTTTCGCTAAATGGCACATAAGTTCGAAGATATTCTTGATTTTTATTCGGTTTTTCCTTTTCAGCAGATGTCTCTTCCAAATCTGGTTTATCTTCGTTCTGGCTTTCATCGGTTTGAGGCTCTTCGTTTTGAGGCTCTTCGAATTGAGACTCTTCCATTGGAGGCTCTTCGTATGGAGGTTCTTCGTATTGAGGTTCTTCGTATTGAGGATCTTCATTTGAACTTTCCAGGCTCCCTCTCTCTTTCTCAATATCAGAGTTCTTATTTAATTGCATCAGAGTCAGTTCAAAGTTTCGTTTTTGCATTTTGCTTATGTGCTTCGGGAATTTATCGATGCGTTTTACTTTTCCTCCGACGCACTCCAGGCTGGAGTGCACTTCCCTCCCTGTTGGGAATATATTCGCCAATACTCCTGAGCTGGACATGCAAACGCGGCATTTCGGATACATATTTTATACTCTTATATTTTCTTATTGCTTTAATTGGTGTTCCTTCCTGCTCTTAGATTCAGATACAGATACAGTTGCAGGTACAGCTCTAGTGAAAATCCGCTTAATTAAAGTTACCTATTTAGGTACGGTAAATATTTGAAAATACTTTACCTACAATTACATAAATTCTTCTTTAAAAATTTGGAATTTTAAACTTGAAATTTAGAATGATTTTTTCCTGAGTTGTAAATCCATCATAAAATATTTAAAAATGACTTGAAAATATTTAATATTTTTATATTTTTCATCGCTTAAGTCCGGCGGATCAGTCAACCATCAAATTATGTTTTCACATTTTTACGACATTTGTTTCAAATTAAGCAAAGCCCAAGACGTTTGCCTCTCTGTACCTTTAACCTCCATTGTCCTTTACATATTTCAGTACTTTTGAATATTTGAATAGCCTGAGAGAGCCGGAGAGCTTTGTTGTAATTATCTGCTTGAGCGGCGTCTTTTGCACAATTTCCAATTAAAATTAATGAAATATTTTACGGGTTCGGTTTGGGTCAGCCATAAAACCATTTGAAAATCTTGTCAACGCCGTCTCATAATCATAAACGTTGGGCTGCTCTTTGAGAAGGGGAATTATTAGCACTCCGTCTAATTCCCTGGACAGCGGCAGGTCGCATCTTAGCAGGCGTCGAGGTAAGCACTTTGAAGTGTTGAGGTTTGGTCCCATGAGGCGGTGGAAAACCAGGGCTGACATTTATTTTGTTGCTGCTATTTTATTTTTGAATATAATTGAAAATGGTGCAGAGTAGAAAAGTGTTGCCACATTTCTGATTTTTAATTTGCAAAGTCTGCGCGTTGGCGTTATAAATGACCAAAGCACATACGCCAAAATTAATGACAATGCCCAGCGACTGTCAGTCCGTCAGTCAGTCTGACGGACACATAGAGAAACAAAAAAAATAAATGTTTGCAAAAAGCATTTTTGCTTAATGTTGATTAAAATGCCAGCGCTTTCATTTGGCGTTTGGCGTGAAAAAAATGTGCGACAAGCCAAGTTTTGCAGCCATTTGCTGCTGCCGTCTCCCCCTGCTCCCCCAACTCCCTTAACAGAAACATATTGACAGCCCAAGTTGGCCAAAAACAGCAGGCAACAGGCAGCTGTCTGGCAAAAATGGTTGGTTTGGTTTGGTTGGGCTGGATGAATGGAGAGGACAATGCTTGGATGGACAGCAGTTGAAATGATTCTATTTTTCCGCAGGTTATTTTTTTTTCGAGTTTTTTCAGATTTCTTCTGTTTTTTTTTTTGTTTTTGTTGCTTGACGTTGCGTAGACAAATGAATGAAAATGTCAAACCGAACTGCGGGCAGTTGGCAGGTTGTTTTTTTTTTGGCTTGGGGCTAGCAACTGTTGCCCAGTGAGCGACTTCATCTATAATTTGCATACATTTGACTATAGGAAAAAAGTGACAACTGTACCTAAACTCAAGTGCATCTTTGTATATTTATATTACTGCACTCAGCTGTGAGTCGCAAGTAGCAATAACTTCCAGCTATAATGACAAAGCAATTAAACATTTCAACAATCAACGTAAGGGCATAAAATTTCAATGTCCCCCCATCTTTGTATTCCTATTTTTTGGAAGGGCTTTTCGGGGTAGGAAGTTACCCAAAACAATCAAAAACGGTGTCGAGTCGCGTCGCCAGCCATTGTCAATTGCAAGGGGGGAGTAGGGGTAATAGCTTTCAAACAATAAATGTCCGCAAAACCATTGACGTGGCCAGCTCGCAAATATGCAAAAGGCCAAGTTTGAGGTAATGGCAACAGCCAATGGCCAAGTCATTACAAGAGTGAAGCCGACAAACAATCTGATTGGGAGGAAAGAGGAAACTTTGGACTGCCAAGCAATTCATCTAATTTGCATGAGGCATTGGACACGTTACTGTGTGATTGTGGTGTGTGTTGTGTGTTGTGTGTGTGTGTGTGTGTGCGTATGTGTGTGGACTTGGGGTAGTCGCACAATAAATAAAATTAAAATGATGGCAAACAATGAATGGACCCAGCGAATGGATGACTATTTCATCCGTAATGCAGCACACATGTAATGACCTCCACACAGAGAAAGAGAGAGCTACACTGAGAGAGAGAGAGAGAGAGAGAGAGAGAAAGAGGTGTAAGAGTAGGGAGTGAGTGGAGCGAAAAAACCAACCGAGCAAAATTGAAAAGGAAATTGTTTGTAACTGCGAAACGAGTTTATTATTTTGGCACCCTTTCGACCCTTTCGGCCAAAGTTGACCAAGCCTGGTCCATTCTCTGCATGTGGACAAAGAAAGCGCGAATTTTACATATGGCTTTGGTCGGGTTACGGCTCCTGCTCTCGACGTAACCGTAGACACAAGACCGTAACCTTTTTTAATTAAAATGTTGACAGGCGCATGCAAAAATGCGCGTTGACAACACGTTTGATGGAGCGTTAAGAGGCACTGAAAAGTCAGTAATATGGGGCAGGCAGTTGATATGCTTCATTGGTCAGACATGACCCCGAGTCTAGGGAACTTAATAAATATTCTCATTATATTATATATTTGAGTAGATTCTAAAAGAAATTGATTCGAAATGCGGGCTTAAATGATATGTAAGACGGCAATGCCTCAGGCAGATTCCCAGAAATAAAAGTCGCGTGTGCGTCCTTTCCCCCGTCCCTTAGCCAGCATGAGGGTTGCGCAAATTATGAATACAAAAAAAAAGAAATTATTTTATTTATGGCTGCGCTGCTGACATTTAAGTGGTTTTAGCACTTTTCGCCACGCACGCGACAAAGAAATTGAGGAAAATGTAAATTTCCATGGCATTGTGGGCGTGGCACATGTGAAATCTTTGCGAATATCCCAAAATGATTTAGTGTATTTTAATTGAATTTTAAAGTGGTTCACTTTTTGACCCAAAAACTTTGGTAAACATCTCCCGGGGATATGATTCTTATTTGTCTCATTTCGCTGGATTTTTCCTTTAAAATGTGCGCATATGTTGCTGGTTAGATAACCTCTCCCCTTCTTACTTTTCTCGGTCGGGGGAAAATGCCTTCGAGGCGTATCAGTTTACAATTACAAATGTCAAATTTGACATGATAAATGGGCATATGTGAGTTTTTTCATTTCTACGTACATTTTGTCCTAATCCATGTGAATGCTTGTGGCATTTAAAGTCCTTATGTCTGTCTTTAAAATTATCCAGAAAAACCTGAAAGAAAGTGAAAAATATTAGTTAGTTTTGCATTTAAATGGAATATTCTCGATATGATATGATATGATATATATATTATTAGCTATATATTATAGCTGTGAAATTAAATAGTTATATTTTCTCCATCAATTGTTTGTTAAAATCAAAGAATTATGCAACTCATGACAGAAATGGAAGTTTACTTTCGTCATCGATATATTTATCGAAAGCAGTATAGCGACGATTTAACAACGATAAATAGAGCTGTTAGTACCATAAAAATAAAAAAGGCATTTTTCTATAAGCTAAACATTTTCAGTTTAACAATTCATTATTCTTATTATATATTGTATTTGTTCTATTTTACAAAAATACAAACAATTGTTTTTCCAAAATAGTTTCAAAGTATCGATATGGTTTCCTATTACTGTATCGATACAGCTCGCATTTTCATATATCGATACGTAAATTGCTTTATTTCCTGACAGTGAAAGCTCACATCTCACTTGATAGATAACATAGAATTTAATTTTCTTGCTCTGCTAATCAAATAAGAAAAAATAAAATATAAAATGGGTAAATATTCCTGTGAACCAGATAATAATGCCAAGTCCTGCAAGGCGCGTTCTCCGAATCTACGTGTTCATTTCAAGAACACCCATGAGACTGCGAGGGCAATCAAGAAAATGACACTACGTCGTGCCCAGAGTTATCTAAAGGCTGTTCAGGATCAGAAGGAGTGTGTGCCTTTTCGTCGTTTTAATGGCGGCATAGGACGCTGTGCTCAGGCCAAGCAATGGAAGACAACCCAAGGTCGCTGGCCCCAGAAGTCAGCTGTGTTCCTGCTCCAGTTGCTGCGGAATGCCGAGGCTAATGCCGAGTACAGAGGTCTTGATGTGGATCGTCTGTTCGTGGATCACATTCAGGTGAATCGTGCTCCACGCATCCGTCGTCGTGTATGCCGTGCTCATGGTCGAGTCAATCCCTACACCTCCTCGACATGCCACATCGAAGTCATTCTCACCGAGAAGGAGCAGATAGTCGCCAAGTTCACCGACGATATGAAGGCGACAAAGATGAAGATGTCTAAAAAGAAGTTGCATTCCAAATAGATTGTCTACTGGAATGGGAGGAAGAACTCAACCCATCAGAGGTCACTTTGTCTCTCTACCTTCCTCTCTCATTCCTTTTCTACTATGTGACATTTGAGACCAACGCTAATTAAGCCATTTTTCACTTTTCCGTGCGCTTTTTGCACAGAGACAGCAAATAAAATAAAATTACCAAAAAGAGAAATGGAAGAACAATAAAGAAATCCCACAATTGGGGTGTTTATATTGATATAATGTGGCGGTAATCAGAGAGCGGTGAAAATATTTATGCTAACCCAACACAAATCATTTGAAAGTTGACACTATTGAGCAATTGAAACCGCCTTATAGGGGTGACATTTTATAGAGTAGAAAGCGAGCACACCTCACGTGTCATATAATACCTCTATGTGGGCTGGGTTCGACAAGGTTTGCTTTACCAAATTTTGGGCAATTTTGTAAAAGATCATAAGCAATTAGCATGAAAAGGTTGTCAGCAATTCTCTCTCTGGCCTGGGGGTAACTTGAGCAACTCTGACAGCTGGAACAGAAACCAGAACCAGATCTATCAATCTTTCTATATATAGTGCAGTGACAATCCAGTTAGCTGACATTTCTAATTGAAACTCACACTTACCCTTATGGTTGATTGCACTTGTCATCGACTATGAAACTGGTTGACACTTAAACTGTCATTTGGGTCGTCTACTAACCATCTAACCATTGTCTTTAGCCTCTCACCCTCTCGACACATTTACAGGCTGTCCATTTTGGGTCACATATGTTCAACTTTTTGTGCATTTCGCCGTATGAATAAAGTTAAGTGCTTTAGTTTTGATTTTCAATTATGTCACATTAACAATACCTACCAAAAAACCCCTCCTCGAGCTATTAACAAGCTTAGACAGAAAAAAAAACCGTCATCCTTCTCTGCAAATATTTAAACATCGTTACAACCCTCAATGCGGAAACAGGAAACTATTTGAATCAACTTAATTTGCGCTCATGTGTAAAATTTTTTATTCAATTCTTTTAAAAGCAACAGTGAAAATTGCGTTTATAAGCGGATTATGTATATATATATATATAAATACATACAGTATTTATTAAATTAGCTTAAAAATTGTAACAAGTGTTGAACAGAAATATAAAAAAAATATGTATTGACTTTTGGATTGGAAAAATTTAAATCTGTTTTATTGTGTTCATCGGCTAATGGATTTGATTATGAAAGGAAGGAGGAAAAGGGCAAAACAAAACTACACAGCAGTTTCAACTCTGCTGAATAAAACTTAATAGCCAAAGAATATGGCTATTCTATACAATTAAAAATAACATTTTTTTTTGGTTAAAAAATGTAGGAATTTAATATAATAATCTAAATTTACTAATTGAAATAAATGCTTATCAATTTATTTTTTAACACATGCTCTGAAAAAAATACTCTTAATAAAAAGCCCATCGTATCATTTCCTGCATTATTATGGCAATTATGCTGATTTTCTTCAATATTTTCAACAAGCACATCTTTTTCTTATTATTATAAAAGGGTAAGTTCAACTAGGTCAATAAATAATGTTGTTTAACTGATTAGATTTATTATCATTAATCTTCTTTTCGTTAACTGATAACTGCATTTTCTTAACTTGACTAAAAGTATAATTTTATTTACTCTTCCCCATTTGAGCTTTTTATTAACTCACACTCCGGTTATATATTGCCAGAAATTCATTCAACTTGTTATTTTGGTCATAAAAATATGGAAATATTCTCTATAAAACACCCAAAGAAAGCTAATATTGACTCTCCCCAAAGGTGCATGTCCCCAAGGACAATAACATTTTGTGCGGGAATTCTTTTGGACTGTTTGCGGTGTGGCTTAAATATTCAAATGGCAATTGCACAAAACTGCAATGGCAACATGCAATTGACTTAAATTATGGCAAATTGAATAAAAATGCCACAGCAATTTGAGTATATCAAATTGTTGCTACAACAATTTGGACTGGGATTACTTAGCGCTAATTGAAAACCGCGCTCGCTAATCCTGCAATTATGTCAAATATTTGCGGGGCCATCATAAGTCTTTCAGTCTAAGGATAATTGAAGAAATGCCAGCGAGTCACGCAATTAGTTTAAATTATCTAAAGACGGCAGAGAATGATAGAGTAAAAGAAAGATAGAGAGAAAGAGAGTGAGAGATTGGCGCTTTAAGGAGACGATAAACAAGCGCAATTAATAAAGTTGCCAGCATGTCGACTGGCTGCAACATATTTTGACCTTTTGACTGGCAACTGGCAACTGGCAGGGATAAGAGGGATAACAATGGCACACGGGGCAGCAAATTTACAACACCATGTGTGCTGTACAGTCAGGACTTGCCTCGACATGCGCTTGAAAAATTGCAGCCAAAGACGAGGCAACAATGGCCAGGATACAATTTATGGCCAGCCATTTGGCCAAGGACTGAGCACCAAGCACATGACTAACGTACACTTATGAGATTAGACTGTCGGGTTGAATCAGGGACTGGGGATATTATTTTTTCGGGTGGTGTTGTCATAGAGGTGAACCCACTAATAGGCGACATTTGTTTGTAAGCTCCGTTTGTTTCAATTAGCGACGTCTTTACAGTTATTTGCACAAAGTCTCCGGCGATAGGCAAATTTTTTAAGCCGTCAAAGTTGCCACCCGACGAAAAAGGACAATGCGATGATGAAAGGCGGCGGCAATTCATTGAACCACAAAATAAAGCATATCATAATAATAATATCGTAATATGCAGTCGCGCCACTAATGCGTATTACCTAATCCCACCCACGGCACATCTCTCAGTTCCTCGCCTTGACACGCCCCCTCTCCACCGCCCCTGACTCGTCGTTGCTCAGTGGGGGGTCTTTCGTCATTGTTACTTCCTCCTGCCCCCCGCATATCACATATTTCGCTTTGAAGCGATTGCTCCGATCCCACTGCCATCGCCGTCTGGCGATAGACCTTCAATACCCTTCCCGGAAATGGTAATAGTACAACTAAGTCAAAAGTTTAGAAAGAATAAAAGACAGCTAAAGACTATCTATTCAAAAGTATTTATTTTCTTATTGTTTTAAAGCAATTAATTTTAAAATATTTCGTCAAAATGGAAACACATTTTAAGCTAAATTAAATCAAATTAAAGCTGCACAAA
The DNA here is from genome assembly GCA_035042165.1 of Drosophila kuntzei. Taxonomy (NCBI): domain Eukaryota; kingdom Metazoa; phylum Arthropoda; class Insecta; order Diptera; family Drosophilidae; genus Drosophila; species Drosophila kuntzei. The sequence continues at coordinate 899,421 of JAWNLU010001704.1, forward strand.
TAATTTAAATAACACAATTTAATTAATAAATTCGTGATAAAACATTAATAAAATTGTTATTAAATTGTATGAGTCTTTATGGAGCATTTTTAAGCCTCTTATTATGTTTTATTCAGCAGAAATTTTTAATTTTTCCTCTAGTGGATAATGAAAAGCAAAATGTTTTTTGACAACATTATACATATATTATTATTTACTATTTTTAATAAGTTTTAATTGTCAAACAAAGAAAAATGTATTTATATTTCCCTCATTTTATAAACTTTTATTTCATAGTGTATACCATATTCGTTGTGACAAACTTAAGCAAGCTAAGTATTTGGATTTTTTCTGTTTGTCGCGCTTAAATCCGCCTAAGTATTTTTGCAGCTGTATGGCAAATTTTGCCACAACGTGAAATTTCCGTTTGAGCTGAGCTAAGCACAAAAATTTTCTACTTTACTTACTTATACACGATGCGATTCTTTATTATTATTATTATTAAACACGAAAAAAGGAAGTTGAAAAAATGCGAAAATGGTGCTGAAATTTGCTGGCATTTTACTTTTTTTAGTATATATATTTTCTGTTGGCTTTGATGTGTTGCTGGGTTCAACAAAGAGGCTTTAAGAAACAGCAAATGGCATTTGAGACAGACAGAGAGAGAGTACTGGTACTGTAAGTGTTCTCCCTGGTTGTGCCTAATTCCAGCTATAAGCCAATTTAATACCCAGTCGTTGTGGCGCCAGTAAATCGTAAATTAATGAAATCACACGACGACCAAAACTTAAATCCTTCTACACAAAATGCATTGCATACTTGGCGGCGCCCCGTTGGCCGGCTGTTGGGGCTTATAAATTCTCTTATCGCCATATCGCCCGTCCGCTTTGTTGTTGTAGAAATATGGCCAGAACGCATGCGAACGCAAAGAGAGAGAAAAGCAACCAAAGGCCAAAAACCTAAAAGCCAAAACAACAAGCGGCTAACAACGACCCGCAACGACAAATGTTACAACAATTTGTAATACGTAATTTGTCCTGCGTTTGCTTTCTGCACGTAACTTCCTAATCCTCTCTCCCTTCTCCCTACACTTTGAACCCCTCCACAAACCGTAGGCAGCCCAATTTATGCACTTGGCATTGTCTGCCGTGGCGGGGTAATAAACTTTTGCCGCGACAAATTTAACAAATTATAGAAAAGATTACGTGTTCTGTGCCAAGTCCTTATTTCTGCAGCCTGGAATTTAAGCCAATTAAAGTCAATTAAGAAGAATGCTTAAATATTTTTTAACATTTCTCTTGCAATTTGATTACCTTCAATTGCGCATTTTAATTGCATTCGAATCAAAAATTATAGCTTGTTTGGGCTCCAAGATATCCTATTATTCGAGTATTGTAATATCCGGTATTTGCCAGAAACCCAATTTCTCCTTGGGTCAAAGTTCTTTGAATTGGATTCCAGGTTAGTATTCATCAAAATTAGAACAAGCAAGTACTATCAAGTATTTAAAGTCTTGTTTCTTTCATAAGGAATGAGAGATCCATCCACACATGCCATGCACAAAAGCGCACATTAAATATTTACACTTCATTTTATAGCATCAAGGAAAGAAATATAACAAAAACTTTGGAGGGACTTTTGAAGACTGACACCGAGTGGCACCGTGAGGAGAGTGCAATCACTTCGTCGCATATAGCTTTAATGGCAATGACAACTGTTGGGTTTTCCTATTATTCTCTTTTTCTTTTCATGCTAAATGCAGGACACAAAGAAGGACAACGCGTTGCAAGTGAACCGCAGGATATGGCGCAGGTCAACGGAAGCCATAAAATCCTCGTTTGTCACGCGAATTTCGCTTCAGCAAAATGCCAACACATGCAAAAGACAAACTTTTGTGCAGGATAACAAAAAAAAAAAAAGAAAAAGGAATAAACAAAAAACAAAAGTACAGAAAAGAGCTAAAAAATAATATTAATGGTAAAAAAATGTTGAGAAAGACATCGGAAAAGGAAAAGTAGGAGCAAGAGGATCAAGTTTACTTTGCTAGCCAACTCAGATGGAATTATTTACGTTTAGTTTTTATAGTTTTTTATGGCGGTTCTCGTATCGCGCACTCAGGAGGTCGCTCTTTAGGGGGCGTGAGTACTCATAAAATATGGGCGCAGGTTTATTTATACTCCGCTGTGGCGACATTTTGCGCGATGCAGTCGGTTTGGGTCTTTGTTTTTACGACTTGACGGATTGCACACGGCATGGATACTAAAAGAATACAGCAAAAAGGACTCCCACTGATATTAGTTCAAATGCCCGCTAATGTCAATTAAATTTGAGCAGACGACGAGAGCTAAATGAAATTTTAATTACCGCAAATGAGCTGCAAGGGAAGTGAAGACAAAGAAATTCGACGTGACCCTTTAAGCCAAGCTACTCAAACTTGAATAATGGTCAACGAAATTGGTCACTTTAAATTGTAATGGCTGAGCTATTTGAGATTTAAGAATGACAATCAACATTATTATTATCTTAATAAGTCAAAAAGTACTAAAAGGAGGAAAAACAAAAATTTTAAAGATACCCATATTCCAGTTGAATATTTTGACAATTTTTATAGATTTTTTCACAAAACATTTCTCACATATCTCTCATTCAGCTTCAATACGTATTCACATTTTTCATGTAGCTGTTTTTTATGCCCAAACTGTACACATGTGATTTCCACAGATGGGGGAGTGGCTGTGGATGGAGGGAGGGAGGGAGGAGGACTGCCAAATGTTTACTCAACTGTGTTGAAAAACAATTTTGGCAAATGGCCGAACGGCGTCGACATTACAACAAATGTCATGTGTCAGTGTCAAAAGAATTGAAAAACAGTCGAGGTTCAGGCTCAGGATCTGAAGGAGGAACGGAAATGTCAACACGAGTTCATCAGTCAAATGAGTTGTCTCTGTCTGTAGGGGTAGAAGGGGGAGTTGATGTTTGAGCAGGGGGATTCACCATGTGTTTACGCATTTCTAACACAGTTAAGTGAGACACTAGACTTGGGGAACGCTTATCGCCTGTCTACCAAATGTGTTGACCTACATTTTTATGCACATGTCTCTGATGTTTATTAATGGGCCACCCCACCAAAAAAAAGAAGAGTCTTTTGACAACACTTGAAGACTAAATTAAGAGTTCTGTAAATTGAATCATTTAATTAACTGAACCAAGTTAAAGACAGTTGAATAGAGCATGCTGAAAAGTCAAACGATTCACATTGATTAAAATATGCAATTCATGGTATAGTATTAAATTTTATTAAAATTCAATTACATAGATTCAACTTTCAACCCCAACTAAACGGGTTCAACAGATTGTAATCGAAGCAGCGCAAAATCTAAAAGAAATTTCCATTTTGTTGCTCATTCAACTGGCGACTGGTTTCATTTTAATTATAAACCAAATTCATTTTACAAAATGTGCAGCGAGGCTGGCAAATGAGCAGCAAACAGAAGCAGCGAACACTTGAGGAGCCAGAGCCCCATGAAGTTGCAAAATATTTGATCAAGTGTTTGGATTTTTTCCTGCAAGTGAAAGCTGGCTAAACAGTCGACAGCCAAAGAGAGAGAGAGAGAGATAGAGAGAGGGAAGGACGCTCACAAGTAACTTCTTTTACGCGAATTCATTCAGTCAGGCTTAATGAACAGTCGGTGGCTCGAACAGAGCCAGAATCCTTCGTCTTGCCAGCAACATCGAGGGCAGGAGCTGAAGAGGAAGTTACTGTGCACTTGTTGTTGATACAACTCATTAGACGCAAACGAATGCATATTCAAGTGGGTTTCACCAGGGTCTGTGCACAGCCCCCGAAACAGAGCTTACTGCCAAGATAGACAGTTTATGCTATAGAAAAACGCTTTAATATTAAATAAATTTTAGTTTGAAATATAACTGGGTTCGATTCCCACACTGTTATGTAAAATCTGTAATACACCTGTCTCATTACTGTGATCGTAATAATAATAAATAATGTAAAAATAAAAATCTATCAAAAAGTTAAAGAAATATTATTAAAAAAAATTTAATCTTAATATAGTGGTTAAGGTTTTGTAATTAAAACACTTCAAGAAAGATAGAGAATGAATCGATTATGTTAGATTAAATAAAATTCATCACCAAGATATTAAGATGAAATATCAATAAGACCTTCTCTTCTCCTCCGATCAATCATAATAAATTCAGCTGCGTGGGAAAGGTGAATTTAAATATTCCTTGTTGGAAGTTTCATTATTGTATATTTCGCCTCAAATAAGTTCTCAAAAATGTACAAAGTAATAAGACAATTATTCTATGCAGATGAGGGGGAAAAGAAGTTGAATTCTACAAAGGTCTGCTGGGTTAGCTAAGCACATATAATCTAACTTCTTTGTTGAACTCAAACTCATCTTTCCACACCATTAAGGGGAAAGCAAGCAGAAAAATATTTTTTAATTGAAGTGCGCTGCATATGGACCTAAGTAAACAGACGTCCAACACCCACATCTCCTGTTGTGGGATAAAGTTCATCGACTAATCTGCTGCCAAAGATAAACTCGAAAATTTTTAATCAAAACAAAAACAGAAAATGCGCCACTTTGGCAGCTTAGCGAAAAGAAAATAAACAAAGCCAGAAAAAAAATGCCAGCGTAATTATTTGGCTAAAATTAAAGAGAGCAAAGAATAAAAAAAAAATACAAAAATACAAAAGCGCGTCAAAGGATCAAAGGTAGAAAAAAAGACAGTCGCATATTCCTTGGAGTAACAACCTAAACAAACATGAAGAGAATTGCGGCAAAAAGAAGTTAAGATAGCTTTTTTATCCAAAGTGCTAAAGGAAATTTAAGCGGAAAATTCTAATAAGCTCGACGTGGGCCCTTAAGGGTTGACTAGCCACAAAATCAAACCAAAGCCCCAAACCCAAACCAAACCATCGGGCATCAATGACTGACCGAGGACTGAGAACTGTAAGGACTGAGTTTTCAACCCTTTCGACTGGGCAACCGCGAAAATTTAATTCACGCGTAAAAAACATTTTTCAATCATTTTGATGAGCCACAAAATATTTTAGCAATTTAAGCGGCTTTCGGCTGAGAGTTTTGCGTAAAATTCTTAATTAATAATCTGTAGCGAAGCTGTCGCAAACTCGAACGTCCCCAACCCATTTGCAATGTGAAGTCAATTGAAAATTTTGTTTGGCAATGAGCCGTTGAAATCGCTATTAAAGCCCTTGTAATTAAGCGTCTCACCATGGCCAACAGAGCTCTTGGGGCTTTATGACATGATTATGAATTGCCCCGTCACTTTTTGGGGTTAACAAAAGCCACAGCAGTCATCGTCAGGCCACAACAGCCGCCACTTGCCACTCGCCAGTCAAAAGTCAATAGTTGGCGGCATAATTCGATAAAGGGGTGAGAAAATGCCCCCAACGAGAAAGTTTAATGCGCGAAATTAAATTTAGAAATTTTGCTTGAATTTAATATTAATTAGTTGGCCGTTTGTGTTTCGGTTATGCAAATGATGTTGGCCTGACGTCAGAAATTGTATATTAATTAGCCAGAATTGCACTCCACTTAACATACTAATCGAATACATACATAGTGTTCTTATTTTGTTGAAATTTTCCCGAGTTTCCAACGCATCTGGCAATAAATTTTCCCTTGTTTTCTGCAGAGTCAACAAAAAGCTGCTGACATTTAAATAAATTGTTAGACATTAGCCGGATAGCTGACAAAACTAACAATCGGGGCGTCGACACACATGGAAAATGGCAAAGAAATTGCCGCAAATCAAATTTGATAAACAGAATGTCGAAAAAAGCATTGAACAACGTAAAAAACGAGCTGGGAAATGAGGGGAAAAGTGACAGCAAAAAATGGCAAAGTGTGCCGCAACTGACAGACTGGGAAAATAGTAAGAGGATGTGGAAAAACTGGCGGAAGGACAGACAGGAAAATGTTTTATTGCTGCCATAATTTTGAGTGATAAGTGACGAAAATCAATCGATGAGAGACCATCTGACTTTATCCCTACAAAGAGAGGGTAGATACGAGATTATTTATGCAACGGTGATTATATATATCATCATAATTTTTTGTTGGTGCACACGAGTCCGTTAATAGATTCTCGGTGTTGTTCAAGTTACGAGTCAATGGGCTGTCGTTTAATAAAGATTGATTGGTATGGGTCGATGGCAATGTGATAGTTTAATCAAATATTGTATCATATCAATACGATTAAGAGAAATACGAATTTAGTCAACCAGTAGAACTAATCAAAAATACTATGCTTAAAAGTAGATAAAGCGGCAGATTTCGAAAAGTAAAATAATCAGAAGAGTTATTTTAGATCTGCGTGATATGTTAGATATTTTCCATCACTGTTTGTCACCAGATTCATTTGTTTATGTTTATATCCTATAGGGGCCTTCAACAAACCATAGATAATCCCAGCACAGCTTCCATAACCACATGAAATAATTGAACAGAACCAAATGTTGAAAATTTAAAGTCCTAAAAGAAATCCCAAATTGACTTTGTTGCAAATTTTATAGGCCCAGATTCCGTTGAACAATAGAGACAAAGAAAACTGTAGGCACATTGTCAAAACACGCAATAGTCAAACAAAAGAAAGACAACCGAGGGTTGCAGAAATACCTTGAGACTGGATCGAGGTTCGGGTATTGAGACTGAGACCGACACTGAATCCGTCTGATTAGTGTAAATAATTGTCAGTCATGAGGTACAATAAAAAAAGAGTCAACAAGAAGACGAGTCAGCCTTTTGTTACGTTAAACTGCCAATAAAAACTAAAACAAAATTATTTTAATAATGAGAAAAAATAAGGAAGAGACACACACTCAAATTGTCACACAGCGCGGCAAATTAACAACAAAGTTGCCTTCGGATCCTTTAAAGGATCTCAGAGCGCAGACGCAACTGCGCAGCTGTCAAATATGTGTGTGACATTAGCGCATGACAAATGTAACAAGTTGTTGCCTTTTTTTATTTTTTTGGCAAACAAACACGAAACAATGGCAACAAGGCTTAAGGAAAGCTAATAAAGAGACGTCGCTTGGATATTTTTATTACCACAAAAAGTCAGCAAAGGGGTAAAGAGCCGAAAGGAGTTCGTCAATTGTCACTTTGGGCGCATGAATTAGGGTTAAAGGATATGAGCTACAGGCTGAAAAAGTATGAGAAAATATTTTATTGATTGTCTGTGACGCAACAATTTTTGTCTTTTCCACAGAGAAATACAAAACTAAAATAAAATTATGTTCTTAAATATAAATATAAGAATCCATCATAATCATTGCTTTTATCGTTTTGGCTGTAACTGCAGTTGACTTTTAATTAAAAGCAAATGTTTAGCTTTGTTTTATGTCCGAAATAAACAGGAAGCCTAAGCAAATAGTGTGTCCCATTTATCACTCGTCCGTTGCTAATCCTTTTGGCCAGTTTTGGTCGTATTTCATGTTTTATGGCCGGCTAAGCAACTGCCGCTAAGCCTAAACATGCAGAGACTATGTTGGAATAGGAGGAGATTCCCCCACAAACTGAAGTAAAGCAAATAATTCATCGATGGGCTGCGTGTTGGGCAACTGTTACGAGTATTTTACACTCTCTTCCTTTCTCTCTCTCCCTTTTCAGCCTATTCTTGGTAATGCACTGGCAACATCGTTACCAACCTTCTGTCGACGTTATGTCTACAGACAAATTGCCATAACCATAATAGTTATGTCTTGATGGAGAAGGGGAAACTGGAAGTGGGTGTGGGTGCAAGAAGTGGCACCAAATGCTGCTGTTGTGCCCCATAAAAAGATGATTTCATAGACATTTACGCACTTGGACGACATGCATACGTTAGGCGAATAGGAAATGAAATAATAATACAACATAATAATAATAATAACAATAATTGTTATATTGATAGAATGAAAGGACTTTGGGAGCTGTCGTTTGGTTTATGTGCATGTTAATGGCCGCAGATACATTTGATGACTGTTGCCACAGAGTTTGCCACACAGTTCTGCAACTATCTTAAATTCCCATGTCACAGCTTCTGCGCACTTTTTTCTTTTTCTTTTTTGATTTACAATACAGGCTGAAAGACGCCTCTGATGCCTCGTCATCATAACAAAACAAACGTAATAATTATGTTAAAAATTATATGGCACTTCTCACCCCAGAGTCAACCACGTTTCCTTTGTTTGTGGCAAGTCTCACTCTCTCTCTCTCAGTTTCTCTGCGCTAATCTGCAGATTTATATGCAGAGAAGTTGTTCAATAAAATCGTCTAAACCAGACCATAAACAAGGATATTTTATGAACACTTCCTTCCCATTTCTTGGCACATTTTACGCTCGCCCAGGATTAGCATCGTGGCGACTCACTTCTCAACTGTATGACGAACTGACCAACTGACCATTCCAAAGTCCACAAACATTAAAATATTTTGCCTCAGACTTGCACACAAAACTTTGCACGTTAATCCTTTGGGCAATTGCGCGGAAAAAACAGCAAAAATTCCATAGTAGTAAGACAAAGAGGAAGAATTAAATGATGAGAATGTAGAAGAGTTTGAATTTGGCTTGGGAATCAGCCAATCCTTATAGATGATATACAAACATGCTAAATGTTATACAGATATGAGTATTAAACCATCATCATCATCAGCACACATCTTTAATTTCTTCTTCAAGATGTACATTTTGGCCATCTTATAAATATGTCAAAAAGGACACTTAACGCAAATGCGTTCAAATGATAATTACGAGTAGAAAGAAGACTAAGAAAAGAACAACAAGAGGGATAAACATTACTCGAAAGCACGGCGAATGAAGTGGCAACAACTATTACAACGCACTTGCCTCTTATCGACAACGATCCAAGGAATCCAACATCGAGTTTGGCAATCCGCCTCTGTACTTTTCCATGGCAATAACACTAAAAAATTATGACCGACAACTGAGAGAGCGAAAAGAAATTTGGAAAACAAAAGCGCACAACTTCGACGAGGAATAAAGCCAACTGTAAGCATTCATGGGGATTTAAACGTTTATTTATAAGGTTTTTGCCGAGGAGTCGGGGAACTTTCCGGGGTTGGACTTGGCTTTTGTTTTAGCTAGAGTCGACTTAAAGTCAAAGCATTGAATTGAATTGAATAACGAATTCTGATAAAATCAATAAGAGTACTGTGAGCTGATGATTACAACAACTTACAACACACTCGATGGAAGTGAGATTCAAGTCAAGGTCCAGACAGACACTTGACTACATAATTCTTATTTATACTGTGTCTCGTCTACTATTACTTACACAAGCTCGTGGTGCTGTAATCGAGTGGCATCCACATATGTATTTGTTTATCTTTCATTGCTTACTATTTGCTGGACCTGGCCTAAACCTGAGTGAGCTTTTTCATTAGCCTAAAACTGATAACCGGCGGAAATGTACTTCCATTGACTCCAACCCTGAACTCCATTTGGCATCTGGTTATCTGGTTCACGTTTCTTTTATTTTTCCCTGCTGCTCAATTAACCCGAGGCCATTTCTACTTAGCCAAACGAGTTGTGAGCAAAGCTGTTGACTTGTTGTCTGACTTTTTGGGTGGAAAAATTGCAATTTCCTGTATAACTTCCAGCAAACAAAGTAAACATTAATCCATTTACAAGCCGAATGCTCCATGGTTGCCCCTGGTTGCCACATTGAGTCTGCTTCCCTCGGTTTTTGGGTTCGCTTAAGTGACGTGGTTTTAAAATTTGTCAATTAAATTAAGTGCAACCGCAGGCGGAATACGAATGAGTGACTGACTGGATCCTCCTCTATCGTCATCTTCAACTATTCATAAACTGTGTTGATAGTTAGCTAAACTCCACCCTGCTCCTCTTTCCTCCATCGTCTCTTTGCTCTATCCATCTCATGTCTGGGACGAAGCTGTAAAGTCGTGTCGTATGTGCCCTGGCAACTTATTTGCCGCTTAATTTAATTTGTGTTGGAATTTTGTCTTTGGGGGCCAATAACAAGAACACAGCAACTACAAAGTCCTCACTTTGAGTGATTTATGAAATACTGTGTAATTAACTATTTATATGTGTGTGCAAATGTGTATGACTTTAAACAAAGCACTTGTCTAATTGAGAGTAAAAGGGATAAGACAGGAGATTGAACTCATAATGAAATGTAAGGCAACATAAACATACTTGATCTTCTACTGATACTATCATAAAAGACTAACTACTTTTAAATTTCCAATCCTTCTTACCCATTTTCTACCAACAGCAATTTCTTTTCATTTAAAAAGAAGCCTTTATCCATACATGTTTTTCATTTACAACTGCAATCTCAATTGAGACAAAGGCTTTAATGAAAGTACTCCTTTCAATGGTTCTTTCTTGATCACACAGGTACCCCAATTTATTTAAATATAAACTTAAATGGTTATTTTTGAAACTTGCGAACTATGTATATTAATACAAAAGCTTCCTATAAAGAACTCTTTCGACCCTTCCCTTACATAAGATACTCCGCATTACAAACTGACAAAAAAAACCCATAAACAGTCTACGATATCAGTATCAACATTTAAGTACTTAACTTGAGCTCTGCTGTTGTTATACCAAGTGCTATGATATGGCCTTAAAATACTTTAAGCGATCATCAGTTGTGATAATCCGCTTGGGTAATTTCAAGTATTGGGTCAAAACGCTTCGCTGGACAGTAAAAGACTTTAAAAACTCGTTACAAGGGTTGACATGCATCCATTGTAATACTCCGACTATGTCATTATATTGTATACGTCCGGTTTTAATCCATTTCAAAATATCATTTTTCAATTGTTTGACCAGAATGAGAGAGAACATTGAGAACAGATAGAAAGAAAACAACACCTTGCCACTAAGCGCGAAAACCAATAAAAAATCATAATTAAAACTCCAATATGCTGCGAGACGTCCTGCTGTGTCCAACAGGCAAAAGGGACAACCACCAACTGACAAAACAATTTCAATTTTGGTTTTAAAAAAAGGAAAATGAAAATCGAAAGGAGACGCGCATTTTCCATTCTTTTTTTACAATTTGAAAAATGATACGAAACGTCATTATGTTATCGATGTATGAGTATAAAAAGGGAGTGGGGGAGATTGGGCATTGACATTTATTTACTGTGTTCAACAATTGTAGCCAGGCATCCTTTTGTTGGGCAACAATTTGGCTGAAAGGATATGCCACGTTAATTGTGCCATTTTGTGGACAGTCGCAGCAGGAGAAAGGATGAAGGCTCAAGGGGAACACCCGCTCCATACACTTCGACTACCCTAACACAGCCACAGTAGCCCATCGATCATATTTCATGTGGTTGTCCTGTATGACTTGCTTTGATTGCCAGCAGGACCTCTACCCTAACCTTCATGTATAAATCTCCTTTTTTTTTATCTATTTCTACGTGGACAACAGTAAACCCAAAAGGGGTAGTCCCCATGTGTGTTGAGGGTGTACTTGTTGTTCCTCCCGCTGCTTTCATTTCTACACTCTCCTTTCCTCATTATGATGTATGACTATCTGTTCTGTCTTCGACTGTGTGTGATTCGGTTTCCATTTCTATTTAGTTTCGCTTCATTTTTAATATCCCCACATGATATTTTTCACTTTTCGCTGCGGCTCACCATAATTTTTGTGCAAAAAATGCCACGAATTTTTTGTCCACATTCAGTTCGAGTCATAGATATTGGGTTTTTAAATGTCATCAATCAAATTATTCGTTCTACGTTCTCTGCGATTTGACAACACATCATCAATTTCTATTGTTGTTCAATAAGTTTATGAATATTCATAGTTTTTTAGATGCATCACATCCACAGCCATTTCCCCATTGTATTTGTTTATTCATCATATTTTATTTATGATTTTTTCTGCTTGTGTTTAGTGTTGAGTCATGTTTTCGTAGTGCAAAAATGAATTCCAACAATTGGCAATTTTTTGCCGAATGTCTTTTTTAGGAGAGGGTTAAAATAGAGACAGCTGCCAATCAATGATGTGGGTACAGTTGGTGTCAAAGTGTGTACGATGAAAGATGTGACTGACTCCAAGGGGACCTGCACCTTAAGCTCATTAAAATAGTATCGCATAAAGCGGGAACTCAATGTTCCATTACTAATTAGGAACCTGACCAAAGTTTCTCTGTGGGGCCTTAATTCCTGTGCCGATTGCTCTGCTTCCCACCGTAACTGTCAGCGGGCAAAGACCACAAAATATGAACTGCTGAAAGTGGAAAGCTGTACGCATCATAAACTGCGACAATAACAACAAACAAACGGAACTGAACTGAGCACTACCGAATGGAACGGATCCCAAACTAATCCTCCTAGCCGACTGCACTTTGCTAACAAAACATGAAAACAACAACAAAAACAGATAACAGAATACAGAAAACAGGGCAAAGGACACAGGACACACCCAAAATGCAACGAAAATATTTTGACAGTCCAACACGATGAGAGAGAGATATTCCGTCGGGGTGATAGACCGACCGAGTTATGAAGGAACGTAACATCAGGACGACGACGACAACTTCGCGCCCCGCTTTTGATGTCCGTCCATCATTGCACCACACACGGAGTTGGGATTGAGAGTTAAAGCCAATTAGTAGCACGCCTTGAGAAATGAGCAGGTGTCGTATTCGAATTTGGAAACCAAATTAGAAACAATTAAGGGCAGTCCACACGATTGTGGCCATGCGATAAGGAACTATCGTCTGATATGCGTGACAGTTGAAAATTATTTTGCATAATTTGAGTGTTCATCATTCGATTGTCAGCAGCAACAACAAGAACAACAACCAAAGAGGAAACCACAAACAGTCTGATTACAACAAACAATAAACCGAAAAAACAGACATAATGTTGAAAACATAAAAATTAATGCAAAAATGCTGTACGAAAAGCGACCGACAATAAAAATACATAAATTCAATTAAATGTGACAAACAAAAAAAAATATAAAAAAATAAAGAAAAAAGTAATATAGTATAAAGAAAAACCAATGTGAAAACCGCCGGCCATTAAATTACTAAAAATGTAATAAAATGTTTGCTGTAAATAATTAAGTAAAGCTGGTTCGAGTTTGATGAGAACAACACTTTTCGGAAACATCGACGACAGGCACTTCATGTGTCAAATTAACAGCATATTTCAAATGTCATTCTATAATGGATGAAAATTGCCTTATAACTACTTTAAGATCGGAAATATTAAGCTAATAAATCACTGAGAAAACATGGTTCAGTTACACTGACTTTTTTAATAAGTAAAAATGCCTATTGATGTTGTATAGTTTTACTCTGAATCTATTGAAAAATAAAAAGTAGTCCCATTTATAAAATTATAGATATTATTCAAGAGTTTCAAACACAAAAGTGTAAATAAATATGATATATAAAATTATGTATTTCATACTAAGATGAGTAATAGATGCATTTTATAAAAATCGAGAAAAACGGACTATTTAAAAAGCATAGTTGTAATAATTTTCTTAGTATACTCCTAAAGATTCATCGCAATCAAATAATAGAGAAGTTCTTCATGTGATATATTATTTATTTAGATTTATGTGAAAATGCTCAGTAAAATTGAAGAATATTTAAGATTTGCAAACAGGGTATATCAAAGTCAATTTGCCTTGTTGGCCACATTCTTGCTTGTCTTCCCTTAAAATGAAATCCCAAACAAATGCCAACTCTGAACACTTTTCACACGTTTTTTGCATCTGGCAACGCCTTCTTCCGCCCACCACACAGATTTCTGGAAAATTAAAAATAAAAGCTGTCTGACATTTCCGTCGTATCGGACAACATGTTATCGGAGAGTACGGACATATATGTATACGATACATGCCAAATTACGGTAATTTTCAGTGTTGGCCAGCGGTTTGCAAATAACTCGCCGCATTCGCTTCTCAATGTGGTTGCAACCGGCACTTAAACTGTCACACGTGTGCGGCATTGCGGTAATTATAAAGTCATCTTGACATAATCAAAAGTGACAATTACAGCCATTGCACAGGAAGGCAAACCGAAGGAACCCGCCCCCCTCCGAACTGGTGCTCTATGATTACAGTGACTGTGAAAGAGTCAATAGCGTTATGTATATTGGTAATACTTGTAATATCTGGTTGTCAAACAAAAGTCACGCGTCATTAGGTACTCCGACTTGTGGGCAGGAAATTCTTAACTATTCAAAAAAGGGGGACAGGTGACAAGTATTGCAAGGGCTAGACTAATGATAGTGTGGTGCATAGGAAAATATAATTGCCTTGGAAAGTGTGAGAACAGATCCTGAGATCCATCGATCAATCGATCTTGATACCTGTTCAATGTTATGCTAAGCCAGAGAAAGAGAAAGATGATGAATGAAGACAGTTAACAGCAAATTTCAAATTCAGTTTCCAAGTCATGACACTAATCCTGGCACAGAGCGTAAACAGCGACCCCTGAGACCCGAAGAAAAAAAAAGAAATTCATATGCAAATTTATTTAAGCCTGAACTAAACGGCCTGAGCATAGCGTTAATTTCGATAAGCTGCTGGGCAAACAGTTTCCGCAGTTGCGAGAGGTGCAGATACAGATACTTTCTATCACTGCGGACGGCAGTCCGCGCTAGTGACGAAAGCAACACATAGTGTGCAAAAGGCGACTAGCAATATATACACGCAGAATGGAAAATTTGCTATGACTGTCCGATCGGATTGAGTTATATACCGATCGAAAGGTATGACTTTACCTAACAAAAGTGTATACTAAGACTTTTGGTAACTCACCTGGTTCGTAAGATATGGGGGTGTAAGTGGGAGGGGCCAAATTTTAATGATTGCAGCTAGTGGGGCCGTTGGAGCCTTTTGGTAAAATTTTATAATTTTTAAAAATTCTTATTAAAAATACGCGTCGAATGATACCTTGATCATTTCAATCCGACATTTGGTTCAAAAGATATATTAGTTTGAAGTTTTTAAGGGCCTTCTCAAAATGAGATGAAAAGTTTGTTTGTCTGTTTGTCTGTTTGTCTGTTTGTCCATTTGTTTGTTTGTACGAAGGCGCTGAAAAAGCTAAATTTTTCTGATGAGGAATTGTTTCTTATCAGAAATCTAGAAATGTTTGTTCTACGACTTTAGCGGGAAATAGCTAGTTTAGCGGGAAAAAGCTAAAACGTGATAAATTTGAAACACCCATTGCTTCCAATCCAAGAAAGCTAGAGATGTGTTCTATATGTCGTTAGAAAGGTATATTAGAGGGCTTTCAGACGTGCCTTGAATATTTTTTTGCAAAGTGCTCAGGTAAAACGCTACAGGTGAAAAAAGGATTTTTAGCTTAAACTTTGGCGATTTATTAAAAAACGGTTCCGACGATTTTTATTAAATTTCAATATGTTGTAACATATAAAATTTCGCGTCTTTTGATATATGACACATGTGTCTCAGCCATAAGGTTTGGAAGATATTAACGGTAAACTGAATATATACATTTTACTATTTACTATATGGTACTAAATAGAAAATCAAGCTTTGGTACAAAAAACTTTTTTGTTTTTCAAGGTTTCTCAACCAATTTGACAAAGTATGCATTTAAGTAAGTCTTACACATTATGTCCAAATTTAGTTGAAATCGGTCCACTATATCATATAGCTGTCATAGGAACGATCGGTTAAAAATCAAGTTTTAGTATGAACAACTTTTTTGTTTTTTAAGGTTTCTCAACCAATTTGACAGAGTATGCATTTAAGTTAGTCTTACACATTGTGTCCAAATTTAGTTCAAATCGGTCCACTATATCATATAGCTGTCATAGGAACGATCGGTTAAAAATCAAGTTTTAGTATAAAAAACTTTGTTGTTTTTTCAGATCTTGATCACACTGTCAACATACGCATCTGGGTTGGTTTTATACATCCTGACCAACATTGGATAAAATCGGTTTACTATATTATATAGCTGCCCTATTTATTTTTTATTTGAAGTAAGCATTTTGATAATTTTATAGCAAAATTACACTGTCAGAATCATATTAAATTCCAAAAATTTCTGATATCTTCCAAAAAAACTTTTTAACAAAGTAAAAGTCTAGTGACGAAAGTCTTTCCCTGCCCCAAAATTTCTGATATCCCATTTTGTGACGAACGATATTAAACTTAATATATAAATAATTATAAAATAAAAAGTTTGGCATTCGGCACTGCGCATTAAAATTATTTTTAGGTATACAGAATCAAGATCTTTATGCGCAATGTTCCGAATGCCAAACTTTTTATTTTATAATTATTTATATATTAAGTTTAATATCGTTCGTCACAAAATGGGATATCAGAAATTTTGGGGCAGGGAAAGACTTTCGTCACTAGACTTTTACTTTGTTAAAAAGTTTTTTTGGAAGATAATGTAATACCTCAATAATCTCACAGGCACACACACCTCACACACAGACACACACACACACTTGCACGCAGAGAGACAGGCGCTGCCTGACAGTTATAAATCTCATTAAAAGGTTATTGACTGCAGCAAGGCAAGCGAGAGGAACAAGGATAACAGCCAGAAGAGATAGAGAGAGGGAAAGAGAAAAATGAGCCCCTGGCACCAGTTAAATTTTCTTTCTTTTTACGCTTCAATTAATACAAAAGTGTTTAATGGGAGAAGAGAAGTAGAGTAGGAGGAATGATGTGGCCTCTTCTTGGACTTGACAACTGACAACTGGCAGGCATGACAATGACATGCAAGTTAAGGAGTTTGAAGGAGTGCTTCCTTCTGGCTAACCCTTAACCACAATGGCAGCTGGAAAAAATAAAAATCTGTTCTGTCAATAAACAAGTGGCGAACCTAGCTTGAAGAATTTATGCAAATTGAACAGCAAACCAAATTAATTTAGAAATGTGTCCACCCTCAAGTGCAGCGTATACATCAAAAGAAGTATCTTCCTTTTCAAAATTGGAAGGAGATATACAATTAAGAATGCGTATCAAGTGGTAAATAAATGTTAGAAAAAAAACAACAGCATATGAAAGGTAAGGAGTGTAAATTGTAAATGAAACTAGATGTGGCTGTTCTTGAACTTCAGTATTGCATTGATAGAATCAAAGACTTGGATACCTTGTTGAGGGTTAGATTGTGTGCAACCACAAGAAGCTATGCGAACTCAAAGATGCCACAAAATAGAATCTGCACTTTACCGATTAAAAACAAAAGAAGTAAGAGGCCCGCTCTGGGTCTCGACCTCAAGGTAAGGATATAACTGGAACATGAAAAAGCACGTGGGCGCATCAAGTTTTACAAATGCAAAATGCATCTGTGGCATGCAACAACAGGAACAAGGAACATAAGGAACGAACTGAAGGGGGATCTGAGCGCATCACGCACTCTACGCATATTTACGCAGTTTCTTTGGCTTTGGCTTTTGGATTTATCCTTTCTCCTCTGACGATGCCAAGGAACTGCACACGGCGACACATAATGCGGTCAATGAACTGCGAGAGGCCAAAGGAAGCAACAAAGCTGCATCGAGCTGATAAAGGAGGCTGAGTTGCCGCTGTTGTCAACTGCACAAGCAACTTGCAGTGGGGGGAAAAGTATTACAGAGGGAGTTCCTTTCCGACTTTGCCTTTTTTTTTCCAATTGCAATTGCAAAACCTCAACAGCTGCTAAAATGTGCGTAGCTATTGCCATTTCCTTAACCCATCATGGACCTACCCTCTGTAACGTTGGCAAAGTGTTAAAAACAAAAGGAGTTCCCCTGCCCCAGTCCCCCTCTCCGCATTTGTCTCTGCAGCGCCCACCAGCAAAAATTATCATGTTGCATTTGCGTGCTTTTTATTTGCATTTTTCTGCATTTAATTTTAGCTTTTTTGCCTAGGATAGTCGAAGGGTTTTATTTCCATACTCATTGGGTAACATCTGCCGCACACTTTAACTAAAAATAATTGCACCACTGTGTGTGCAAACGGTGCACGCAATGAGATTTTGACAGGCGTTTGGCGACAGCCCCTCAGCACAAAAGTGCGCTTAAAATTGCGTAGTTTATTGAGGGGCGTTCACCAGTACTTAAAGAACTAGGAGCTGGGGCGTGCCGCAATGTGGCAACATGTGGGTACTTATGTATAATACTTTTCCAACTACTTACGTGTGCTTGTCTTTAATTAAAACATTGCTAACATCAGTTAATTTCTTGGCATTCAATTGTGACACTTTCCGTAGATGGGGGCTTATCCTAACTTGATCTTAATTATGTGGCGAGTGGTGTTCGAAGTTGTCATAAAATAGTTTTGTTTATTGATAAGCATAAAGTGTCAGATTTATTAAGATTATTGAAGCGAAAGAAAATGGAAACACGTGCAACAGAATTCATTTGGAAATAAGGGCAGGTATTAGAATATGAGGTACAAAGCTATAATCTGGGGTAATTATTTTATTTTATCATTTTATTATATTGATTCCAAATATTTATTTAGTTTTCTTTATTTCAGAAAATGAATTTTTTGATATTCGGTATTTGTTTTTAAACACATTACATAATAAATTTTAACGCGACAGCATTTTAAATTCAAATATTCCAATATATCCAATATATGTATGTATTGTAAATTGAATATAAATATTTCTAAAATTAATATGTTGGGTTGGTTTTTTTTTTTAGTTATGTATGAGTTGAAATAATTATTTTAGAAAATATAAGAAATATCTTAATTTTGTCTAAGTATTCAAAGGTGTGAATTAAAAATTATCTCATTTTAAAAATGATATTAATTCAAAAAAAACATCACTTTTGCTGTATATTGATAAGAATACTCAAACCAATAATATCAAATTTCAATACACAATAAAAACTAAGTCAAAGTCCGCTCAAAGGCACATATCAAATTAACGCTAATTAACAAATATGGTGGGACAACAACAACAATGGGAGCAACAACAGCAATTGAGGTCCTGGACTGTTTATAATTTACATCATTACGATTGCTAATGAAAACAATCAGCGGTAATTTACCACTGGCCAGAGAAATCTACATAAAAAAAGAAACAACTACCCAAAAAAATTGTGAAGCCAGGCAATTAAAGGCGACAACAAACAGCCCCCTGACCTAGAAGAGTGAACAGGGGTCAGGGGGTGGTTAATGACAATGATGCAATGAATGGACAATGAAACAGAGGCCAGAAATCAAAAGGCAGTCCCGCTGGGCAGTCGACGAGAGTAGCTGTTGATTAGATATATACATATATAGTAAACTCATATAATACGGTACAGTTTCGTCCGTGAATTATGACCAAATGAATGTGAGGGGTTGCTTTTAGCCCGGGGCAGAATGTATTCGTAGAGGGCACACCTGAAAGCCATAACCTGTTTGTGCTTCGGACTCTACACGCATGTGGCTAACACAAAAGATACATTTTAATGGCTGTAGATATGTGCATGAACAGTTATATATAACAATAATTTGGTAATTGCCAGACAATCGTAACATTTGTTTATCCCCTACCCACATTACCCCTCACCACTCCACCCTACCCCATCACGACGATGCGTTCCTTGCGTGCTCTTTTCAATTTTAGGGCAAGTTGTTTCCAAAATGCGGGCGTGGGTGGATTGGGGTTCTGTCTGCATGATATCGATATACTTCACTTGAATTCTTGACAAGTGGCCAACTGTTTTTATGTTCTATATGGCAATTATAACAAATTTTGTGAGATTATGAATGATGTTTTGAGGTCAGAACAATGACGTCAAGCGAAACACGTGCAAAGTTTGTTTTGGGATGAGCTTAAGCTAAAGGAACTATGAACCCAATCGAATTCCTTTAAGGTTCTCAAAAATGAGCTAAAGCTTAAGAAAAATATAAACTTAAAAAACTACCTTTATTCTTAATATTTTAAAAGTTAAGATCCTTATCATAAGATGCGCAGGAAAGCTAATATTTTCTAAAATTTAAGTTTAATTTATGTATGTGTTTATTTTAGAGTCCAATAATTTTTATGTATGTATTCAGGATACAGTTAATTGTATGCATATCTAATAATAAAAACTTAGCAGTTGACTATAGAATTTCGTGCTCGACTTAAGACCCCGTTTGAGATTGATTTTATCCCAAAAACTAGGATTGGGATCAGTTTAAGGAACTTGGGAAATTTTCTCTTCAAAAGTAGAATTCTGTTTTGCTTCCACTTTGGCTATGCTGCTTGACCTTTTCATTAGCTTTGACAAATAACTAAATTATCTTGTTCCAATTTTATTCCCATTCCCATGAACTCGACATCGAATTTAACACGCTTTATCGAGTAATTTTGCTGGTCGCGTTTTCGTTTTTCGCACAGAAATTAGCAAGGGAACTGAAATTAAATGCAGTTTAACTTGCATTAGCACAGTTTGACATTTCATCAAGATCGAAGAGGGGGAGTGACAACAACAATAACAACAACAACAGCAACATTCTCATCAGGCCGAGATTGAGATGAGAGTTTTTCTCGCACGCGCAATTAAACAGAGGCGAATCGAGAGAGAGAGAGAAAGATACAGAGAGTGTGACAAATTTCGAGTGTCAAGCACCGTCGAATTGCACAAAAACCATTGAAGCGGCAAAACATGAGAGCAATCACAGATCGAGATACAGATACAAATATAAATGCAGATGCAGATACAGATAGAACTGGGCGTGAGAACGACGAACCGAAACGCGATTGAAGTGAGTAATTAACGCTGCATGCGGCATTGCGTCTAGGGTCCTTTTTGGACATGGTGACGGTGACTGGGATGGTAATGGTGACTGTGACATATGCGGGTCGTCTCGTGACTCAGAGACCAAGTGCCGGTGTGTCAGGAGTATAACTTAGGGCAAGGGTGCGTCAATTTACATGCCAAAAGCCGTCGCTGCCTTTCGCTGCACACTCGTCCAATTTTTTAATTGTTGCAACACGCACAATCCCAAAAACTTATCCGCATTTGTTTACTGTCGTTGTCGTTGTTGCTGTTGTTTTGGTTTGCCTTTTTGTCGTGTGAATCCAAGAAGATACGTTTACGCACCCACCACCGCCAACACCACTAGAAAGAGCAGCACCACCACCACCAAATTAACATCAAATGAACTTATCGCTAGCAACTATTTTACGGCGCTTTCCCAAGTGGTTTCTCGTGTTGCGCTTATCGCGCCACATTTCATTCCTTTCCTTTCCATTCCATTCCTCAAGTGCAACACGTGACGACTGTACCAACTCAACTTGAATACCCTCCCTCACCCCTCTTTTGGAACTAGGGCTGGTTTGTTGTCAGTTGACATATTGTCAACCAGCGTCGACTATCAACAATTACACGTGTCCCTGTCCCTTGGACATGTGACCGCAGTTTGCCTAAAAAATTTGCATATTTTTCTAATTAATCGCACGAAAATTTCATATAATTTCATGCACTGATAAAATGTTGTTGGTATAATTAATAATCGTCGCGTGCTCACACCCTGACACCCCGAAGGAATCTTAGCTATGGATTCTCTATCATATTTCTGGAATCTGAAAAGGGATTCATCTCTGTGAGAGAATTTTCAATTTGCATCATCCGGATTAACATTAGCTCAAGCATTGATCAGTCTGTCACATTGCATTATTTATTAATTAGATGCCCAACTTGTTGTAGACATTCAACAGTCTATTCTTTAGCTAAATTCAAATGGGTAAATAAATATGTATGTTCAGAAACAACTGTAGGGAGATCGATCGATCACAGACCTTCACTGCTTACCCATTTTCACACCTCACATGCGAGTACAACAACGACAAGCAGGTGACCAGGTGCTCAACTATTCTGGTGACTAGGTGCTCAGGTGCTCACCAGGTGTTTCGGAGTTTGCTTGAAATGAGGTTAAGTCATCAATAAAAACTCTGCATAGTATACAAATGAGTCACTGAGGCACAGTTTGTGTCAGTTTTCTCACAGTACTTAGAAGGAGACTCTCAAGTAATTGGACAAAGTTTACACAACCTCATTCAATTGGGGGAAAGCATTAGAAAGTTCCCACACCGATGATATTGTAGGGTGCTGCTTTACCTATTTAAGTGATATCAGAGTTTGGGGAATTCCTGTTGCACTTTTAATCATTTACAATAACAAAACCAAAATGCTATACAAAAGACGGCATAGATTTTGATGCATTTACAGCAGGTGACGGGGGAGGATTACGGTGAGGAGAGTGGGGAAACCTAGGGTAGCGATTTCAATTAAAAGTGACACAAAAATGCGTTGACAAAGGATCAAAACGTTGGCAACATATTGGGAAACAATTTCAAATTGCATCTATGTCATGGGAAAATTGTGGAACCAGTGATTTCCCTCTTCTGTCTCCTCAGTCTCCTCTCTCCTCTGACTGCTCTCAAACTGCGACGCACTTCACAAATTTTGTTAAACACACTTGAGAACCAAGAGAACCAGGAATTGAGCCACCCTAAAAAATATGCGAGATGTGTAAAGCCCTCAAGTGTTTTTCATTCAAAAGTTTGCAGGTGTGCCCGGTGTTCGATACATTTGTTGTTGCTGTATCCTTGAACCAAAACACAGGACTCTCCTTTACCCCCATCCCCTGCTCCTGTTGATATTCTGATACTGATTCTGGCTCTGGAATGCCAATACACTTATCGTCGACGAAGCGGGTCATGCAAATATGCTCAAGTGCGCTGTAGGGAGTTTAAACACAATAAACAACTAAAGTGAGCGACTGGATTGGAGGGTTAAACAGCGCACAGTGGTAGGAAATTTCAAAAACTAGATTCGAAATTAAAAAAAAAACAGATTTTATGGATATTATCATGACAATTTTACTAACTGGTTATTGACTTGATTATAAGACATAGTATATTAAGACATCCAAAATGTTATTTCTAATCTGAATATACATACGTTAAAATTTATAAATAGATTAGCATTTATTAACTTGGAATTGTTTTGATTATAAGACATATTTATTTTCTTATTTTATTTCTGATCAGAATTTATATAGCTAAGACCAGGGATTAAAACCGAAACTAATATCGGTTTATGTTACGGTTTCGGTTATGCTCGAATTAAGGTTTTCGGTTATCGGTAATCCAAAATCTTGGAGTACCGGTTTCATAACGGTTATCGGTTAACGGTTTTTAAATGCAGAACGAATTAAGGGGTAAAATCGTGCTCAAATTTACATTGCGCATGGGAATTGATTGAGTTTTGACAAAGTTATGGCAGCTCAAAGTTATCAAAGTTGCTCAGTAGCTGCGACGGCCAGAACCGAAATTAAGCCTTATAAATGAATCGGTTAAAAAACGGATATTTCGGTTTAATGAGTTTCGGTTATTGGGTTTCGGTACAGCGTAAAAATTGGTATTCGGTTACGGTTTCAGTTACGGGTACAAATTTCAATCGGTTTTCATTGGTTAAAGGATACGGTCTCGGTTAAGGTTTTAATCCCTGGCTAAGACATAAGGTCACTAAATATATTTTACTTAATACATTAAATTTAATCAAGTTTGATCTCCAAACAGCAAAGCTTTGTAAATAAAAAATAATAATTATATAGATCTTTCTATAAATATATATTTAATTTCATATAAGTTATTTAAGTTAAGATTGCAAGCTCATTTGGCTACCACTGTGCAACAGAGCTAAGAACTTATGAGTCATGGCCCAAAGTGTAGCAGCACCAGCAACAAGAAGTATAACAACAACAACAACAACAAATGCTTCGGGCTCAAAACTTTGCTTATGCATTACACATTTATTAAACATTAAGCGCTCACTTGATTTAAGGGTTGGGCGAATGGAACACGATCGTCACGTTGATGTGCTTCATGATGACTATTGAACTTTAAAACATGATGAAGTGCTCGTTCTTCTATAGCAAAAGACGCTGATTGCGATTGGAATAAAGAAACGGATAGGGAATGGATTGACAAGGACTGCACAGGACAGGAAAGGACAGGAAAGAAGTCGAATGGAATGGACAGTGTGGAAGCTAACCGAGTGCACCCTCGAACTAATCACAAAGTGCATTTTATGCTCGCGGCAGTTGGTAAACAGAAACAAAAGTCCAGCTTGAAGTCCATGCATACAATTTGAGCATTAGATGAAGTTGAATGTCTCGGTTCCTTAGCTCTCTAGCTCCTTCCCTTCAATTCAACCCTCTTCAGCTGCTGCACATTTTTATGCACATTTCAACTCTCTCAGTACTCAGTTTTCAGTTTTCTTTTCTTTTCCGAGTTGAAGCACCAGCAAATACTACAAATAATCATAATAATAAAATGCCAAGTTGTACATTTTACTCCCTTCTATTCTCCTCCATAACCCCTCTACCCTCCTCCCTCCTCCTTCTCATGCCCATTCGTTTGATGAGTCATTTCGCTGCGCTGACGTCTGTTCTGCATTTGGGTTTGAGTTTAGAGTTTTTTAGTCGGGGGGCAAAAAGGGGTTAATGCACTGCCCTCTGACGGTACACAGTGTGCCCACAACACGCTGCCAAGTCGTTGGCAATAAATATAAAAATCTTTTGCTGTTTATTATTCTTGTTCTTGTTGTTGCTTTTGTTTGCCTTGCAGTTTCCAACTTGCATTGCACAACGTGTACAACTCTCAACTGATTTAGAGCCGCTTTGGAATTGTCAGAGTTTGTTCAAGAACATAAAGAAGGTTGTGCCCAACTCGAGTCTTAACTAAGATACTAATAGTTCACTTGCGAATTACTTCATTAAGTTTATCTGAACGGAATCTCATCCAATGAACAATCTTTTGATAGCTTTCTTATTCGACTTCTGACAATATGATTTAATGTTAATCGGTTTTTAGCTAAGTCGAGGAACAATTTAATATATTTATTTATTGTATTGATATTTTACATATTTATTAGTCTTTATCTTAATGATTGAAAATTGAAGCGGTAGACAAGCGATGGATGACAAGGTATTTTAATTTAAATTATTAAAGCAAATAATTTAAAACAATAAATGTCAAAAAGACTATTGTTGTTATTATTAACTACCCTCAATTTGCAAATCTCAACGAATAATATACAATTTATTTTATGTGACTATAGATAATTCTTAAATAATAATTAATCATAAATAAAATTTTTTATGAATTTTATTCATTGTACATGCAAATATTATGAAGCTGAAATATTCTCAGTAGATAAAGGAAAGTAAAGAAATTTTGTTATTTGATAGCTTTTTATTGTATCTCAATAAAATGCATCTTGATTATATTTCAGATATTTTGTTAAGTTATTACGCAGATTTTATTATGGTAAAATTGTTATGCAATCATTAGAGAGCATATTCTTCTTTAGTATTTAGTATATCATATGGAATATATATAGAATACAATTTTATTTGCTTCTTTCTCAATTTATATATACATATTTTGAACTTGGTCACGCTATCATGCCACCATTTGGCCACTTTTGACCCTCTATCACATTAAAAAGTAAATTTTACTCCGCCCACATAATAATCTAATACTACAAGTACTCACAATGGACCACTTAGCAATTGTTCGAGCCAAAAAACAAGTACAAGGGCAATGGTCATAATAATAAGAAGAACACGCAATTTTATGGCCTATAAAGGTGAGGGGGAGAAAAGAAGGGAAGAGAAGAGAACGCAAGGCAGAGATTACAAACGATTTGAATAAATTTGCAATAAAAAGTGAATTCTATTTTTGTTGGAATTGTGGTGCGACAATAAAACAATTTTGTATGCCACAAATAATAATAAGAGATGATTGGAGACGAGATGTGACGAGGAGAAAAGGGGGGCATTAACAGGGCAATTGTCCAGCCAGGGAGTTCAGTTTACAGCTGTAGCTTAAAGATTGCTTCCTGTGCAACATTGTGCCAGAAAGTTGCTGCCACAACAGCAGCAACTTGAACAACTCCAACGCCAGCAGCCATTACAAGTGTCAAAGCAACAATTTATTGTTTGTAATCATGTGTATCTATAATTGAACTCAATGTGAGTGTGTGAGTGCGAAAAGCAGTTAATCAAATAAATATGGCGACGTCGGGCGCTTGGCGCTTATTATTTTGGCTCAGCGGCTGCTGCGATAACATGGCCCAGCAAACTTGCAACTTGCGCCTTGATTTACTACAGCTGTAAGCATTGTCTTCACACTTTGCCCCCTTCTTTCCATCTCCCCTTTCAGCCACACTACGTATACTTAATGTATGTATATCTATAGATGTTGTCGTCTGTTATGCCAGCAACCAAAGCTAAAACCGCAAAGTCATAAAATTACTTTCGCGCATTATAAATTTATAGTTTGCTTTGGTTTTTAGCTTAGAGGAGGGTAAAGGGATTCCTCAGTTAATTTTACACGCTCAAGCGTAAAAATTTATTATGCTTATGGCTGAAATGTATCCAAAAAGACAACGCAGGTTTGGGGGCAGCCGCAAGTTGTTGCAACAGCAGCTGTGTCCGTCGCGGACATAAGTCATTTATATTGTAACAAATTGTGCGCGATTGGCATTTCTCAGGACTTCGAAGACATCCTTTTGCCTGCCTGCCTGCCTGCTGCTGCTGCCAGATGGATGCTGAGTAAATGTTTTGTCTTGTCTTCTGAACTTTGGCCGGAGGTTAAATGGCGTCTTAAACAACGTTGACAACTGACTTGCGGTCGCGCTTTAATGAAATGGAAGAAATTCTAACTGATATGATTTAGGGTTAACTTCCTGGAGAGAAAGCGCGAAAGGGTTAAGAAATGAGAAGCATATTTCAATTAAATTAATTTAATGGATGTATTTAAACAGAACTCGACTGATTTTATCACAATGAGCGTCACGTAACAGAGAATTAGCGTAACGTAACAGCTTGAATAAACATAAAATATGTTCGACTTTTAATTTATATGATTTTCATATATAAAAAAAAATATTATATACATTTTATCCCTTATATAACTTCCTAAAGAACTAAACCATATTAATGGAAAAGCGAAAGAGATTGAAGCACAGTACTTAAATTAAAAAGTGTTTCAATTTGAATATTAAACAATATAAATAGGGTGTCGTGGGATTTAAATTAAAGTAAAGTGTATTGTAAAGTGTGTTTTTAAATTTCATTGGAATAAAGGCATATTTTTATTAAATGCCTTATAAAAAAAATAATAATAACATGGATGTAGACTCTACAGATGTAGAGTAAATTAAGACATTTTCAGCTAATAGTGATAGGAATAATGAAGGGAAACAATATTTCAACTGGTTTAAAGATTATTAGGAAAACTAACTCTATTAACATCTATGTACATTTGTTGAACAAAATTGCTTATCCGTATCTTTAAGTCTCTGTCAGTTTACCTTTTCTATTGTATTATTTTTTAAAGCGCAAACATCTCCGATTTCAGTTTAAATAAATACTTGCAATTCGCTAATTAAATGTGCACAAATCCAGAAGTAAATCAATATCCTGGACACAGCGAACAAGTCCTTGAAATGCTAACGCTTGCTCTCTCTTTGGCATTTTGTGCACATTGCGTTTCGCCTTGACTTTGACACCCCTCGTGTTATCCTGCATTGTCCTTGGCTCCATGCTATGCATGGGGATGGATACCCGGCGAAATGCCAAGGACAGGATTACACGTCAATCGAAACCAAGGACAGCCAAAGTGGGTGTGTATGCTCAGAGTGACTGGAAATGGAAATGGAATGCGAAAGGGAATGGGAATGAAGGGAAGAGAATCGCATCTTTAGACACTACTTACAATTTTTATGCAAATTTCGAGCGCAATTATTGTCGATGCTGACGGCAACTGTTTGCTGCATAATTGCAACCATAAATTGTGAACGGCCTCAACTTGAACTGGCTGCGGTCGTGTCATTAGAACTGACGCCGCCTATTTGAGATTTCCTTTTTCTACGATTTCCCAAACACTCCAGGACAGCAGTAGCAGCAGGGACTGAGGTTGACTGCCCATTCCTTGTGCTTAATGTTTTTAATTTTTCCGTATCATTGCATTTTTATATTTTTTTTCAGCCCCCGCGTTACCGCGACGCACTTGACACGGGCGCTAAGGTGCCAGAGGGGAAGAAGGTTTGGCCTGGACCGCCCTTCAATTTCCATTACATTTGCAGCTATAGATGTAACTGTAGCTGTAGCTGTTGCTATCGATGTCCTTTTGTGTGCTCTGTCATCTATTTTGGTTCTTTCTTTTCGCTTTTTTGTAAGATTTGGAATTTATGCAAAGTACTCGTCGTTGTCGCAGCCGTCGACTCGACTCAGCCGCACTCAGGGCAAATAATGAGCAAGCCCGCATTTCCTGCCACGTTTACAATTTCTGTATCTGTATCTGCAACTGTTGTACCTTGTGGTGTGTTGGAGTGAGTGCAAGTGAAGTATCGTCTACGACAACTTGATGTATCTTTTGCCATTGCCATTGCACTTTGCAAAATGGCAAAAGTTGAAGCTGATTTGAAGGGGTCTCTGGCAAAAGGAGAAGTTGGGTCTTGTTGCTTTTAATACGAGTATCTTATGCATCTATCTGTATCTATATTAACTAACGATACATTAGTATTTAGTTCGCATGCTTAAAAGATTTCGCAACGAAAGAAAAACATTGTTAGAAATGCTGATTTTGTCTCTTATTTTAGCAGCAGCTGCTGCATTTTTGAACAACTAGTTTAATTTTGGCCAAGAACTACAATTGGATACAAGCTCTTTAGTTGAATAGTTTTGGCCAGCAGGCGGCTATGGCAGCTTCTTAATTTTCTTTTGGAGCTTCGCATTTATTTTGTTAGCATTTGAAAAGCATTTCCTTCCTGTTGGCGCTATAAAACTTTTGCGGGCCAAAAACTGCAATAAAAGAAAACTTATCTGGCTGTGCGGTTGCATGTTTCTCTCTGCGGTTTTGGCCCAACATGAAGCAACAAAAGTGCAGCTCGGAAAAGAAAGAAAACTTTATGCTAGCTGATAAATTGTGCTGCTCGGACTTGATAAAAAGGAAAGCAGGAGCTGTCTTTTCGGGTTAAGACATTCAATTCGAATAATTTTCAGCAAGTTGTTCAAAGAGGCGACGCCAAACGGAATCTCAATTTGTTTTTCTGTGGTGGGTTGTGGGTGGTTCAGTGGTTCAGTGGTTGGGTGGTTGCAAATGCCCTCTGCGACCACCGCATAAATTGCATATAATTGCTTTGGCTCGGCTGGCATCTTCCTTTCTTAAGATTTATGCGCACATGCTTCGTATCGCTTCCTTTTTCATACTCTATTTTTCCCATCTCCTTCGCTATTTATTTGCAATGATAAAATTTTTATTAAAACAAAAGCCGCATAAATTTTGAAAGCATTCAGCATTCACCACACAGCTGCCCCAACCATATCGCCTGCTGTGCATTTTTATACTCACTCACATAAGATAGTTCTCTATATGGCATAATTAGATTTGATGTCCCGTGGTCCATTGGTCCAGTGGTCAGTAGTTGTTTCTTCGTTTCACACTTGGTAATCCGCTTTCGCATTGCTCGTTTTATGACTTAATACGTTTTATTTCATTGCATTCCTTCCGCAAGACAGACAGAAAATAAATCTTCGACCCCGCGCTATCATCACCAATTCAAATGTCCTTCTCCTGCTCCTTACGCTTGACCAGCTCCGGATCTTTGGTGACATTTGTTGCTCCTTTGTCTTGTGCAGCCTTCGTTCACTTGGTTTATTATTGACCAGTTTTGCTCGCATTATTATTACTCGCACACAATCCTGACAGTTGGCTATTGATTTATTAGCTGCTCTCGCATTCGCATTCGCATATTTTTTGGTCAACATTTGTGGTCGTCAGTTCAGTTTCAGTTGCAGCTTAGGGGTAGATTAAGAGTCTCAATACATGATGAAAAGTGAAGCGTTTGCCTTTATTTGTCCCCTGGATTGACCTCAACTATAATACTTGCAGCTACAACTTTCAATTGAAACTCAGTTACAAACTTACTTAATTCAATACAATAAATAAGCTGGAATTCAAATTAAAGACCAACAAGAGAGAGAGACATCTGCAGATGCCGTGCAAAAATGCTCGACATTTTGGCAAATTGCAAAAGTTGCAACTGCCTTTTACAGATGGAACCTGAGTATGAGAAACAGACGCCAGCGCAGTTAAAAGCAACAATAAAAACCGTTTGCAATGTTTGAGATAAAAATTAAAAGACGACGTCATTTAGCAACCGAAATACTACCCCCAATCCAAGTTTTCCCCCCTGCTTGTCCTTGTCTATATCCTCAGTGGATCTGCGAGTCGCGTGTGTGTCTGTCGTCTGTAAATAGCGCACAAAATAGACATTAAAACCCCGCACAACACCCTCATCCTGGGCAATGATGTTGTCCAGCAGCCAGGACACATTGAGGTGTGTGTCTGCTCCAACTTCGTCCTCATCTCCATCTCCTTAGCTTCCGACTAACCAACTGATTTCGCTTAATTTTATTTGCACGGCTTGCTGGCTAAATGTAACTTTTATTGTTTTCGGTTTTGGACTTTGGTTTTATTTGGCTTTCTCGGTTCTAAGTTCATTGCGTAAAATGCCTGCAAGGACTTTTACTGGGTCGTCTGGTCTGTGGATCGTTGTCTGTGTCCCCGTGTCATAAATTCGATTTGTGTGGCATTATTTAAGGCGCTTGGCGTTGATGTCTGTGCTGATTAGATTGAGCTGAAGCTGGAACTGTGCATTTTAATTGTTGCCTCAACATCAACGTCACCTCATCAGCAGCATTTACACGTAATGGGCCCCCAGTTAAAGTGACTTTTGGGCGCCCAGAGCGTAAATGAAATCCTCCAGTGGACGCCATTAACTTGGCGTTTAATTGTGTGCACTTTTATGACGAGTGCCGAAGCTCATGTGGCAAACTGAGAGCCTTATCTTATGGCTTTTAGTTGGAACCTTTATGAAGCTGTAAAGCGAACCAAACAGCACACCTTTTGAGATAAGAAAAGCAATTTCCAACAGCTTGAGAGCCAAAGCAATTCAACTGAGAAAATACCAATCATTTTAGTTGAAGATTGCATTAACAAATCGATCAGAATTGTTAAAGAACGCAAGTTTAACATAATTTATAACGCAATAAAGTGTAATACATCACATTAAAGACAGTTTTAACTTAATATTTCAATTATAGTTGAGCCTCTGACCATAACTTGCTACAACTGCAGTTAAATCATAAGCCAGCCCAACCCATTTAAGGCCAGAAACCTGCCCATTGCCAGGAACAACGTGACCAGCAAAGCAATGCACAGATTTTGTTTACTCGTATATATTTCCATTCCGGGTTAACAAAAGGAGCCGCGCACTTTTATGACGGCGACATGCAACAAAATTGAATTTTATGAATGCCTCTTTGGGTATTTATGAATTGTATTCGTATTCATCGTAACAGCAGAAAGAGAGAAACAGAAAAAAAAAGCTCGAAGGGTGCCCAAACAACTGGATGTCAAGTAAGATTCTACTGCAATGAAATTGAACATGACAACTGTAATGAAACTTGTTTTGAAAGCTGTGGGAAATCAAGCAAAGTACAGTGGAACCAAAAGCTTTAAATGAAAAACAGAAAAGTAAATACTAGTGATTGGAATATATGAATAAATTAAATCTAGAATGTTTATTAAGCAAAAAAGTAAGAAATGGAATTTTAAATATATCTTTTAAATTGTATATAATGATTAAATGTTTTTTTATATCTCCTTTACATTTTTAAATTTTAAAAGGTAATATGAAAGTGTACAAAACAGGTAGAAGATTGAACATACGATCCCATAAAATATATATTCTTCATCAGTGTCAATAGAAGATGATCAAATATTATTATTACAAAAATTAAAAGTAATATAAGTAGTGAGTTTACTAAAAATATCCTTTGGAGTATAGTTAGTAGAATTTGCAGATATAACATTTGCTACTCATGTTATATCTACAAATTCTACTAAACAGCAGAAGAATGCTATATCAAAATAGAAAATAGTAGTGCTCCTAATGACTTTGACCACTGTGCAGAGGTCTTTCAAAGCCATTGGCGGCTATTAAAAACGCCAAACGGCGACAACATCTTTTCAATTCATTTGAAAAGCTCCTCTTTCCCTGCCTGTAGTAATTTCGGGCATTTAACTGCAAAGCAAACAATCGTAAGAAATGCTTTTATACATCCAAATGCATAGAATATAATCCATATAAAAATTTTTAAGACCTTTTTGACTAACGCTCGAAATTAATTTCGCTAACAATCGCCATCGGCTTTCGTGTGGGGGGGGCATTAAAATTAAAAGGGGGTTAAAGCCCTCCCCAGGCAGGCAACACACGCACCACACACCGCACCGCATCGCACTCCAAAGCTCAATGAAGCGCTTAACCATTAAAATCAATCAAAGCAAATTTATTAGGCAACATTGTAGACAGCGCGACGAGTCCAATTTTTATTAGACTAGAGAGAAGGGGAGAGTGAGAGAAGTAGCCATAAAAAGAGAAGAGAATGAATGCAAAGGGCAATGAAAAATCAAATCAGCCAAAAACGATCCAAAAATTATGACCGACTGTCAAAAGATAAACCCCTTGAAACTGTAGACGCAGACAATTCCTGTCACAAAAAGAGCTTCTTCTTCTATTTCCAAAATCAGTGGTCATCTCGTTGCGTTTTTATGAAGTTTGTTTCAATTGTTCGGTTTTTGGATTGGGCATAATATTTTTTAGTGCTGGTAATTAAAATTCATTTGTCATACTTTGTATTTGGCCAGACAATGGTCGCCTTTTGTCGCTCTCCTTAAGAACATTATTCGAATATTAAAATCAATTTAGCATAAATTTGTGTCAACATTTTTATTGAGCATCGGCAACATTGTTGTCACAGAGTTCTTAATTTAAGCTCTTTAGAAATAGTTTAGAATATCAATTGAGCAAATGAAGCGTATACCCCTTCTCCCCTCTCCATTTCACTCTAAACAGACTTCTGTCACTGTCAAAAAAAAGAAAGCGGAAATGATTTTGCATATCATTTTGAGTTGATAAATTTCACAGGACACGCCCTTAGCCCTAAAGGCAACCCCCCTGTGGCAAGCATGATTTTAATAATTTTAATGGTTTTGGCAATTTACAATTTTTGATAAATTCTTTTTTTTCGCATTGGCGGCAGCTTAAGCGTCCAAAGAGTTAATTTGATTGCAAAATGTTTGCATTTACTTTTTTTTTCTTTTTTTGCATGTCAACTACGAGGTGGAGAGGAGGACAGACAGTCGCCGGGTGCGCGTAATCAATCATTTTATCAATGCGCTTGTGAAAATGGCAACAATTCCTCATCCTCATCAACATCTACATTCTCATGCTACAAACTCAAATGTCGTCCCGTAATCAGCAAATTGTTTGCCCAGATCGTGACTTTGCCAAAACAAATTTGCATATTTTTGTTATTTTTCTGCGAGTTACGCGCAGTTGGCGCTAATGAATCGCACAAGCGGGTTGAAAATAGTTGGCAAAAAAAAAGGAAAAGAAAAATTACCAATACCCACTGACAAAAGAAATTCAAAGAAATATGGCAACATTTGGTAGCCAAATTTATAACCAAATTTGGTAAATCAATTGTTAGCATTATATTGAGTTTATTATAGATAAATGAGTATATTTCGTAACGTTTATAATTTTAATAAATATTAAATTGATTTGAATAATTATTTAAATTTATCGATTCAGCAATGTGCAGTTATTTTACGTTATTTGTTTTTAATTTATTGTTTCAGTAAATAAAAAGTTTCAGCATAAGGAAGATAAATAACTCATATATAACTCCTTGGCTTAAATAATATTCGATTATTCTTTAATTTGTTTAAGTGTATTATTAATTTAAAATAATAAATTACTCGTACTATAGTCCGATTTAAATTTTCAGAAAATAATTCTAATAAAAATTAAGAAGTTTTCAATACTAGTATTAAAACAGCCATGTCTAATCCACTTCATTCCTATTAATTAACAGTGCGTAATAAATAGAAGCACTTTTTCATATTTCAATCATATGTCTTTAAAACTAAAATGCACGCTTATACACCCAATAGAGTTATATAAAGATTACAGATATGCAAAGCTATAAATACAAGTTGGGATTGCGTTTTAGTCTGTTCAGCAGCTCGTAATTAGTACTGCAATTGTTTACCACCTAACATCTGCCTATTCAATGCAAAGTTTCATTCACCTTTTTCCTTTTTGGCCATAACATGACGGCCAACAAACAGAACAGAAGAGAACATAAAATAACAGAATAGGAGAGTCAGGAGCCAGGAGCCAGGCATTAATGATGGCACACGCCAGTGCCAAGTTGAAGTCTGACGTGGTAGCCAAAAACGCAATGATTAATGAGTGAATTATGCGCGAATAAACAGCCAAACAAGTTCAAAAAGGCAAATGCCCCATTTTGTCCCACTCCCCTGCAGTCTACGTATTCAAAGTTCTCTTTGTCTGGTCGCTTGTTGTGAGTTGTGAGTTGGCTCGTTGGTTGGTAACATGCCGGCAGCGTATTACCCAGCAACAGACGGCGGCGCGTACGTTGTTCAAATGATTATGCACAGAAATGTGTACAATTTTTTTATGCACTCTCTCGTCTATTTGAGTTGTAGTCAAAAAAAAAAGAAATAAGTAAAAAAAAAACAAGAGGAGAAATGAGGAAGAATTTCGCTATAACTACGATAGCAACGATACCTTTTGACGTGCAACACGCGGCGTATGCGCAACGTTGGTCATAAATCTTGAATCCGTTGAGGTTTGAGCTGGGGATTACAATATGCAAACAGCTGCTGTCATTCGCTAAAGGCAAGGTTCTCATCTTTTATTTATTTTAGATTTTTAATAATCATTTCCTTATGCTTTTTTCTTTTTTTTTTACATTACATTTATATTTTGTGTTTTTTTTTTCTGCGCTGTTTTGCATTTTGTTTCATGTTTCAGTTGTCTGCTTGTTGTTCTTTTGTATTTGTACTTATTTCTTTCTTTTTTTTGGCGCATTTTAATGAATTTGTTGTTAATATGTGTGTGATATATTTGCAGGCTCCACTGGCCACATGGCGTGTCTCCATTCTCCACTCTCAAATTCTCCTTTCTCAATTCTCCACGCTCTTCTGCGGCGCGACTCTTTTGTTGCTGACATTTGCCGTTACTTTTGCGAAATTTGCGCTTCGCTGCTAATTAAAAATTGTGTCTATTTGCATATTTGTAGCACGAACCTCCGCCCACCCTGCCACGCCCCGTTTGAACGCCTGCATTTGAGTTCGGACAGCGCCCGTTTGTTTGTTGTCTGTTGCAAGGTCCTTAAAAATATTGCCCCATCCTAAGGACTCGGGACCTGGATATTCTAAAATTTGCTGCGCTTGTCCTTTGCCTTTTGTATTGGCCTGTCTGCCCCTGGAAAAAGGACTTCGAGTATTGTAACTGTTTCCCAATGTGTCACTCCAACCCTCGATTTAATTAGTTATAACTTTAATGAGAGCATTGAAATGAACGCAAACTCATATGAACTGCCCTGTCGACTAACTAACTAATAAGTCAAAAGGTCCTGAACCCGCTGCCCCGTGGACTCGCTTCTAATGACCTCTTTGATTAGCCTCGGCCCAGGAGACACTTGTACATAACACGATGTCAACGCCTCGCTTAATAGTGCCGTTCGTTTTGGCCGCCTGTCAATAATAATGAAAACAGCTGCCATGTCCTGCCCACCTCAATTTCCTCCTGCACCTGTGCGGCCAAAAGTTTTTTTTTGGTCCTGGCAACTGTCAGTTTGACAATTTACGTTTAATTTACAGCTGCGGTCAGTTTGGTTTGCTTTGCTTTCGCTTTGGCAAAGTCAAGTGGCTGGGGTCAGTTTTAGATTAGTTTTTCATATTAAAAAGAGACAGATGCAGAGTCAGGAAATGAGTGAGAGAGAGAGCGAAAAGTGCAGCAACTGTGCACAACGAGTGTGTGTGTGTGTAATTAGTGTGTTTTATGACTGCGTTTTCAACTCCTTGGGGTGCAATTAGACGACAGTTGAAGTGTTCTTTTCAATTGGTCTCTGGGAGTTTGTTGGTCAAACCACAAGTAGTATAACTGAATATATATATTTATGCATACCCAACCTAATTGAGTTATTTTGTTATTTATCATAGAAGAAATCAGTTTTTTTAACTTTTATGCTTTAATTTTTTTATGAAGAGCATTTAAAATAATTATGAAAAAAATCCAGAGTTATGCAAAATCCATTTATAGCAGTTAAAATAACTTTAAAGCTGATCAAAAGTGGAACAAGAGATTTGTTTAACTTGCATTCACTCATTTTCTAATGTTGTTAAATATTTTAAAATGTAGAAACAGTTCAGTTATTTAAGTATTATTTATTTTTGGTGTAGAAATATAGTGGTCTACCTCTTTCAGTTTAAAACATGCAGTGATTGTCAATTAGTCAGTGAATCAATCTGCCATTTACCACAAAGAGTTTTGTAGCTTATAGAAATATATAACTATAACTTCTTGTGAGTTCTGAATTTATGAACACCACATTTTATGATAGAAAAGACAGACGCTGTTAATCATTTTATTAACATGTGCAGCTAATCGGCTTAAAAATGAGCGAGCCAAAAAAAAAAGTAGAAAGAAATATATAAGGACAGACACATAAAAGACCAATGACGTAGCAATATTTAAACTCAAATATATTCAAATCCGAGTTTATGGGCAACGCAAATAAACCAAAATGCTATGCAGGGTAGAGTGTAGTAGACTGTAGAGTCAAGTGGAGTCAGTGAGAGGACCATTGAGGACACCCGTCGCCGTGGGACTCATAATAATAATTAAGCCGATAACACTCGCAGATTTTGCACTTGTTGTTGGCTGGATATGGAAATGGAAGTGAGACAGGGACGGTTGCGGTGTTAATGATAGTGCGGGGTGGCATATAAAAAATGTCTGCAGCACAAGCAAATGTTTAATTGTTACACATATGCAAACAATAAGCTAAAGGGGCCAACAACCCTCAGTTAGCCCGAAAAGAAAAAAAGAATAACAAAACCTAATGCGCTTATTGCGGGCCAACAGACAAGATCATAACAAAAATTGCACGTGCAAGGACAACCGAAACTTCTGACTTGGCATATTTAGTTAATTTTATCAAATGTACCGAGTGTGGGGGTAGTTTAAGTATTTCTACATAGTCTTTAAACCCCCCACGACTCTGGTTAATTTCGTCACTTTTGGGTGGGTTTTTTGTTACAGACCTGGCCAAAGGTATATTTAAATGTAACAGATGTTAACATGAGGGATGCTAATCATCATCATCATCACTATCATCGAGGGCTGCGTTTTGTGCGTGTGAGCTGAAGTACAAAAAATAATGTTGTATCATGGCAATAAATAGTGTGATTATGTATTATTTTTTTTTGGAAATAAGAAGATCAGCGAATGAGAGTTCATTATGCTCACAATTTATCAATAATAATAATGAGTACGAGTATGTTTGTTTGACATGTACTCGATTTAATTGTTAGTAGATGGAAATTATGGTGGAGCTTTTTCCCCCCATTAGCTAAAACTACCTTATCAGCTTAGAACCGATCAAAATAAGGCGCATTAACACATCCTTTTACTCACTCTCACAGATCCAATTCAAACAATAGGCGCTAATGTTGCTCAATTAATAATCGAGCTTACACTTATAGAATACTGAATAGGAACTGAACTGTCTGTCCGCCTGCACTTTGTGCTAATATTTCCTGCCTATTTCCCGATAAGAATCAGTTGAAAAAAAAGCAAGGATTGCTCACAAAACAGAACGGAAGTATACATTAGTTTGGTTTGTACAAAAAAATACATCATCATGTCAGGGGGAATGAATCCTTTTTATTCCCCTCCTATATCACCTTCCCGTACACATCGAAGTCTCTCTAATATTTCACTCTGGACATTTACGCGTCGTTGCACCTGTCCGGTCAGTCCGACAGTCTTTTGTGGTCAGACGCCCACGCCAATTTGCCGGCGTTATCTGGTCATGTGTTTGTTGGCTTTCTGGTTAAAAGTCGGCCCAAAACAAACGCTGACATGACATTCCATTAGCACACAATTTATCAAAAGAAAACAGTGAACAGGAGGCCTCGGCGACTGCTTCCTTGGGCCGCACTTGTTACCTCACCTGAGTGATCTTATCGAACCGAGGGCGCTTCCTTCGGGAAAATGCCCCTCTCATAATGCCAGGCAATTAGTCAAACTCCCTGACATTAATGTGCGCACTTTTGTGCATTTTGTAGCCCAAAATGTTTCCACACCGGTCACGTCACCTATTTTGCAGCTCAACGCCTTTAGTTTAAGGCTTTTTAAATTTATGCAACTGATCGCGGCAGGTTGATAACTCTTAATTCCCTTCGCACCCTCGCTGAGTCGAGAATTCCCGTCAAGTTTTTGGGCCAGTTAGTATGCTAATATCAACGCCTTAGTTTCTTTTATGGCCGTCAAGTCGTCATGTGTTGAGGTCCGTCGGACCCTAATTAAGTGTTTAGGCTGCATCATTGCCGGAGAGCTGTTTAGACGGTTCAAATAGGCGTAAAGCTACGGAAGGTAACAACTCAATTTGCATTTTGTATACGTTTCAATTTCGCTTCGAAAAATGAAAAAGTTGTTCAGTTATAAAAAAAGGTTTACGGTTTTTTAATAGTTTTATTTTTACACCGGGTACGAAGGATTACGACAGGCGACTGTTGATTTAATTAGTCGATTTATAAGCCACCTTTGGGAGAGAAGTCATAAACTGACCTGTAGGTGTTTTAATTTATTACAAAATTTATATAATTATTGTCAAATTGGCAGTAAAAACTTTTACGACCGGAAGCAATATGTGAATTGTTGCAGTTTTATAACCCGAATCCTCAAACTCAAACGTTAATCCTCAGGTTGATTTTCTCAAATTCAGTTAGAGAATATAAAAATAAAGTTGTTCCTGAAACTAAAATTTCAAGAAAATGCTATTTCATTAATAGAATAGAATACACAATTTTTCGTCCAAATAAGTTTTTAATTTAAAAACTCCAAAGATAAGACCTGCCTTATCAGTTTGTATTTACAGAATATTGATATTCGTCTTTTTGGCAGTAGTAAAATAACATTTTTAATATTTTCAACTTGCAACTGAAATTTCCTGCCGCAAACATTAATCCTTCTCACGCCCCCGTAATTTATTCTATGGCACACCTCTTCAATTTCTGGTCTGACAAGCGTCGTTCTTCGTTCAACAATTGATCGGCAAATCTGCGACTTGACAATGACGACTACAAATCGGAAAACACGCCGCCAAGCGCGTGGACACGTGACCGACCGACAACAACATCAATTGAAGAAGCTGAGCCTTGAGAGAATTTGGAAAGAGAAATGTCACTTCCGGCGGCTTAACACATTTAAGCATAGCCACTGTGGACCACTTTGAGGAACACGGACACCCCCCAATGTCCTGGAGACGGGCTACTTTCTAATTTATGTGCTGTCAATTCTTTTGTCATCTAGGAAGCATGGGAGGAGAATGTGGGGGCGTGGTGTCGTCCACACAGGCGCCTGCTGGACGGCCGAACTTAATGAGTCTTAAGAAAAATTATTCGCAATTAATAATTATGTTCATATTGTTTTCGGACTATCAGCTAAGCAACTCTGTAGCCACAGTCAATTACAGGTCAGTGGGGGTTGAATTTGGAAATGAGAATGGGAGGATGATGGTTGGCAACTTGTTATTGCAGTTTATTTGATGTTTGTCATTAAATCATTTTGAAGTAGACTTATTTGTTGTCATTTGAAGAGTGCCAAGAATGGGCATTGATTGAGGAAATGAGAGCAATGGGAGTGGTAAACTATTAGGTTCATAAAGATAAGCTAGTGAATATGTAAAAACAGTTGCCACAGCTGCACTTTAAGACCATGCCACCTAATGGCTTGCAACAATGTTGATTCTAGGCTCACTCTAACTCCAGCTTCGTGATAATGTTAAATCAACATTATTTGGGCATCCATGCATGCGTAATGCGTCTCGAAATTGCTGGCAAAGTGCGGAGGAGGCAAAGACAATTTGCACCTCAGCCCCAAAGTTTGCATTTAAATTAAACGAGCCCAACAACAACAACAACAACAGCAGCAGCAGCAGCAGCAGCTGCACCTCAAATTCCCGGGTCATGTGTGATAAAAGTTTAGCACTTGCAACTAACATAGCTGAAATGTCCAGAGCCTGGCTCTGACCTGTTCCTGGCCTCAACATTGTCTCGTTTTATGCATTTTCCATAAAGACACGACCTGGCCGCAACAATATCAACAATGCTTCGCCACTTGACTTGGGCTGTCATTCAAAGTGACAGCCTAACCCCCTGACTCTTGCTCCTTACCCCTTACCCTTGCCCCCTAATGTGGCCACAAAATGTGCAACGCTGTGGTCCGAGGTTCAATCGACACTCCCAGAGTCTATTTTCACAATTTCCCTGTTTATTCAGGCACGTTAACGTTACGCACGAAGCCCCTGCTCACAGAAAGTACATAATTGTATATTGTATCTTGTATCTTGTAGTTTGCTTAGCGTCAAGTGCAAGGTAAATACGAGATATTTTAAGTAAATTTGCCAAGTGTTTGCCCAAGGGTGTTAGCCAGGGGATGGCGTTGGGCTTAACGTTGAATTCGGGATGTGGGGGGGGAATGCGAAAGCACTCGACATTTCGTCTCAGTGCAATGGCATTTATTGTAATTTGCATTTTAACGCTCAAATGCGTTTTTTGTGCATTCAAAGTAAATTAATCATGAGCTTCACATTTACAGTGTGACCAAAACAATGAAACATAGTTGACTTATTGGAATCTACAGAATTTATTTCTTAAGTTCTTCAATTTAACTATTTTTCAGCTGTGTAAAATTCTAAAGAATCCTCGACCGGTAAATAAAGTAGCCTAAAGAATATTAGAGCAATTTTAACTTTTGGTAATTTTTTTAATTAAAATATTTTTTATCTTATTATATTTTGAAAAAACACCGTTTCATTTTTATAATACCTGGTCACACTTTCAATTACAAAACTGTTCAAATAATATGTATGAGTGTGTACATAAGTGTATGTTGCAAATTTATTTGTTGTATTTGACAACGTGTGAAGAGTGCAAATTCATTGTTTACATAACAAAAGAAATCCCGTTTGCAGTTGAAGTTAAATTTAAAGCTGTGTGAAAATGCTATGTTTGGGGGTAAAAAGATTGTTAATTAAATTTATTAAGCCTTGACATTGCCTCAATTTGTACGCAAATTACCCAAAGCATTTTTAAAATATAAAAATAAAAATAATTAATATATCAATATACAAAGTGTACATTGAGTGCAATTTCAATCAAATTGAACAGAGATCTCCCGCTGTGCCCTGCCAGACGCCACAAACGGCTACAAATTGACATGTTCCGAGGCGCCATTTGATATGTTCGACAGAGATCCTATATAAAATCGAATGTAAAAAGAAAATGCTCAAACGAAAATCAGTTAAAACGTGGACCGCATACGAGGACAAGAGCTGCCTTTTCAATGAACTCTCAGTTGTTGTTGTTATTGTTTCGCTTGTTGTCGCATGCAACAAATTGTTTCAATTAACTAAATTAAATTTACACTCCTGCAGCTTCACGCACAACAACAACAACAACAATAAGTTCGCATTGGACATATTGAATGCATTTTGCTGAACGTGACATGACACTGACAGATAGAAAAAGAACAGACGAAGCCGAACATTGGAAAACTCCGCATCCATCCCTCTCCATCCTACATCACTTCAAAAATGAAATCCGAGATACTCTGGAGGCAAATGAAAATGGCAAACATGTTGCATGCGGAAAATGCCACGTAGTATACAGAAATACAGAATACAACACAGACATGGAAATTTATAAAAATTAACTGACAAAGTAGGCGTAGTCAGAGAATGAGTGGGAGTTAAATAATCGAGTGGGTTGAGGGCGAGTAAAGCGAACAAGGAAGAACACTGAGAAAAATAAAGAAAAATGTATAAATAAACAAAATGTTGTTAAATATATTTGTAACAATAAATTTTTGAAAAGAAAAAACATCCAAAGCAAATACATTATTATCTCCCTCTTTCTCTCTCGCTCAGAAAATTAGCAAATTTTCTTCAGTATTCAGAAATATGCAGTTTCAATGTGGACAAATTCAAGATTCTTACTTTATTCTGTAGTGATTAACTGGGTGCGATTCCCACGCAGATACGAAATAATCTGTGATAATCCTGATATGACAATGAAATTGCATAATAATGATATATATTATTATATCATAATAATACATATGTATAAAATAAACATTCTTTAGTGTGTTAAGCAGGGATTAAAACCTTGACCGAATCCGTAACCTTTAACCGGTGAAAACCGATTGAAATTTGTAACCGTAACTGAAACCGTAACCGAAAATAATTTTTTCCGCTGTACCGAAACCCATAAACCGAAATTCTTTAATCCGAAATAACCGTTTAGTAACCGATTCATTTATAAGGGTTAATTTCGGTTCTGGTCGTCGCAGCTACTGAGCAACTTTAATAACTTTGAACTGCCATAACTTTGTCAAAACTCAATCAATTTCCAGGCGCAATGTAAATTTGAGCATGATTTAACTTCATAATTCGTTCTACATTTAAATTTTGTTCATTTAGAAATACCCCTTTGTATTTTTCGAAAAAATTCGATATTTTTAATATTTTCAAAATGAAAAAAATGAAAATCATGCTCAAATTTACATTGCCCACGGAAATTGATTGAGTTTTGACAAAGTTATGGCAGTTCAAAATTATCAGTAAAATCAAAATAATCGAAATTTTCAAACCAAATTAACCAAATTTATATGAGATCAAATTATAATAAAATCGACATTACGCTGGACAATTCCAGTAACCATTATTTTCCAGGCTAATTAGAGCATTAAGTCTTTTTTCATGTAAAACAGTGAATAACGCTACTTATTTTGGTCAACCGAAAACCTTAATTTTTATTTTTTTTATTTTTTTTTGTGAACCGGCACCATACCGGTATTTTTAAACCGAAACTTATAGAAAACCGATAACCGTTACGAAACCGATACTCCAAGATTTTGCATAACCGATAACCAAAAACCTTTATTCGATCATAACCGAAACCGTAATTGAAACCGATATTCGTTTCGGTTTTAATCCCTGGTGTTAAGGATACAACTGCTGCTCATTCTGCCGTTTGTCTTTATTCCTGTGGATATAGCTCTACAATTTTACTCCTTTAACTACTGGCACAGTGTTTGATCATTCGCCATTACTTGACATCATTTCTCTCAGTGCATTTGGACATTGTATCGACACGGCAACATTGTTCGTCAATATCAATTATGCGTTCAAATGAATATTGAAGTGTAGCCGCATGCCAGCCCATTTCAACACACACACTTATACACATATCGATGGACAATAACAACAACAACAATAACGAGAAGAGTCTTTCAGCCGACAACAACACCACAAAGCCACCGCTACCAGCCAACAACCAACCAACCAACCACCTACAAGGGACAGGACGATGGCACGGGACAGCTCATCAGATGTAGCAACAGTGGCTGCAGGACTGGCGAAAAATTGGCAATTGTACAAAAGTGTTAACACGGCGCCGCATCCTGCAGACTGACCACAGAACAGGGAACAACCCGACTGCCGCCTTGGACACATCCATCAATGCCAACAGATTTAATCGCCATTTAAATTGTACGAGGTCGAGAAAGAGAGAGGAGTGTGTGGGAGAAAGTGTGTGAGTGTTGCATTTACTTAAGCGTGTTATCAGCGTAAAATAAATCTCTATAGAATGGTCAGTCAGACAGCCGTCCGTTGGACTGGCCTATCTGTTTAGTGTTTTCCAATCAGAGCCCCAGGGCCAACAGATTGGTCACGTGTCGCC
Organism: Drosophila kuntzei; assembly: GCA_035042165.1. Taxonomy (NCBI): domain Eukaryota; kingdom Metazoa; phylum Arthropoda; class Insecta; order Diptera; family Drosophilidae; genus Drosophila; species Drosophila kuntzei. The sequence goes on from JAWNLU010001704.1 coordinate 943,346, forward strand.
TGCTGGCCAATGGTCAGTCAGTCACAGAGTGAGTGAGTGTGACGTGCGTCACATAATTGCAATAAATTAGAAATTGTCAGTGAGTGCAACAATGTTGCCCCCCTCCTTTTTGAATGTTGCCAGTTGCCCTTAATTCATTGTAGATACTCGTGCATACGTGTATTAGGGTTAGTTAAATCTCTGCCTTGCAACAAAACAATTTCATGTTTGTGCTCTATAAATTTACACATTTGCGCTTGGCCAAACTTGGTTCAATTTACCAGGTAAACATGTTTTCAGACAGCTCCAAATATTTATTCAAGAAGTAGAATGGGGGGACTGGTGATCGAGCTAAAATTTAATGTTGCATGGCCGCAAGGAGAGAAATGTTGTCAGGAAGCGCACACAATTAAGACGCAACATCAGCCAAAGAGAAGAAAAAATTAATAAAATATACAATACAAAAGGAAATAAGGACGAAAAGGAAGTTATAAAAATCAAATTTTACGATTTTCCTGCAAAAGCACGCGGCTGGAAATTATTCGAATTGCAAGACAATGCGTACCGTATATTCTGCACCAGCCACGCCTTCTCCGCCTTCGAAAGGATGTACAAAGAAATGGGGCGCGGCAATAACACTAAAAACCAATTGCCAATCATTAGTTTTTATATAACACAAGACATTTTTCGTTAGCTTTCGATGGCTTTTCTTTCTGCGTTGCATTTGATGGAATCCCAGAAATTCAAACAGAGATCCAAGTCAATCACTGAGCTCACAGTCTGGTCAAAACGGAAATGTGTCGCAGCCGCCAGAGAAATTGTGGGTGGACACGGCCAAAATTAGAAATCGAAAAGTTATGTTGCCCTAGGAACTGTCTAATACAATTGGGGACGTTCCTAATTGTCGGCCTATTGCGCAGTTTCCTTTAAGTGAATGGTTCAATTTCTATTTCAGTGTCGAAATCTGTTATAGAAGTTGGACAAATTTTAAAGAATGCCATCTAAAATAGCAATAATTTATTTTTGGAAAACGAAAAACAGTTTTTAAAAATTGAAGAAATTACAATTAATTTAAGTTTACATATTATTTAAATTTTTATTAACACCTAATTTTCTCTTTGCCGACTGCTTTTAGTTGTGTATAAATAAATGAATAAATAAAATTATATTTAAAAAAATATATATATATATGTATATTTCAGATAAAGATTAATTCTAACTATCTACATTTATTTAAGTATTATTCCAATTTCAGCTACATTATATGGATACTCGAGACACTTATATATTATTGACTAACATTAAAATTAATTAGAATAAATTTAAGACATTAAAAAATATTTACTGACTTTAATCGGGATTTTCACAGAGAAGTTCAAGCAATAACTTCTCCTTTTGCTTCATAATTTCGATAGCGGCTATAATATGACAGTTTATATACATAAATCACAATGTAGCTGATAATGTGTGATTTTTTAGACCCCGTACTTATTATAAAAATTAAGTTTTCTTATCTTTAAAATTAAGATACTAGAAATAACATGAATATGTTGATCAAGAATATAGGGTATATAGGTCATGACAAGCCTTACAGTCTAGCACTTTTAATTACAGCGTTCTCACTTCCCACTTTTAAGATAAATACTTGATTATTTGTACGCTTATCAAAACATTAACGAATATCAATCAAAATCGGAGACATTCAAAAAGATTTGCGGAACCGTGGCTTGTGCGAGTATTGCGAGTATTTTTCGTCACGGTATTGTGGCATGCACCCTTTGGCTGACATGGACTCTAGACTCCGCTGGTGTCACATGTCAATTTGTGGAAAACCAGAAAGATTGGGGTGTAGATTGCAGAGAAAGAAAGAACGAAAGAAAGAGAATGACAGCTTTTTTGTGGAACGCCCAATGTGTTAAATCTATCCATTAATATTAATAGTCTTTCCCGTTGGCAGCAGTGCGTGTTGTACGTGACTTTTTTGTAACCCTTTCCAAACATCTTGGCACATCTTTGGCAAGGTTCTTGGCCGGGTTATTGTGGCGGTAACGTTATCGTTTGATTTGTAGACGTTTTATTGCTTTATTGATGCGTTTTTATCAAAAGCGCAGCGTTTTGTTTGATGGATTGTTCAACTCTTTATTTTTTTTGTGGGTCTTCTCAGGGTCTTTACCTGAGGCGTCGTTCTCCCGGGAGAAAACCGTCAGCAATTTTATGCTGGTAGACCGAACCACACGCAATTTGCCTTGGGAAAGTTTCCTTTTGTCAAAATTCCTATTTTGATTGGCACTTATGAGGAAGGGTGAGAAAACCCAATAAACGATGGGATTGTTATGGGAAAGTTGAGCTAGCGAAGGAGGAGGTTACACTCCTTCTGCAAAGACACGCATAGGTTTCATATTTGAATTATAACACAAGAAACCGAAGTGGGTCTCGTTAATCTATGGAATAACAAGACAAGCGAAGAAAACTTTTGAACAGCAGTAAAATGTTACGAGTGTTTTTTTAAAGATTCGTGAGTGTATATTTACAAATTATGCATAGCCCAAAAGCCACTAATAAATTAGTAATGCTCACCTCCCAAAAACTTTGAGCAAAATATTAAATTTTACGAGCTTAATTTGTGTGCGTGCTAAGCTTAAGGAGAAAATGTTACAGAGGAGAAATTTCCACCCCCACGTTGTCCTGGACAACGGCAACAAACAATGTCAATTACAGCGATTGAAAAGTGGCCAGAAAACTTGTAGTATAAACCAATTTTATTGGGCGCCCCAAAAAGCCGTCGACGCCATCGAACTAATCTCCTTAACAAGGCGAGTATTAGAGAGGCTGCCATGACTCGACTTGTCTATGCCGGCCTGGTCTATACAGGAGGGAAAGGGGGTCTATTCATATTTCAAAAGCCAACTTTGCGCGACTCGAAAATGGCGTCATTAAAGTTTACGAGGCTTGAGCTTGTGCGCCGTAAAGTATGCAAAGCTATTTTGTAATAAAGGGTATTTCGCCGACAACATTTCGACATGAATTTTGAAATGCCCGCCACTTGGTGTTGTGGCCATTGTTTTGGCCAACAAGCCAAAGATACTCGTAGACAGGCACAAGTGCAAACTGCAGATGCCTTTGGCTAGCCATAGATCTTATGGTATATATTTAAGGATATATGTATGTATGTGGTGCATGTTGGCGTAAAATCAACAAAAGTCATCAAAAGATACGCGCCTGCTTTGCTCGTATTCCTCACTTGAAAACTTTGCATATTAAATGTCATTTGGTAAAGTGGAATTAAGGAAGCATAGCTTCAGGAAATGCTGTCATGGCTCTGGGAGCTGTCACAGCAAATTATGCTGAAATGCGTCTGTCAGGATGCGGATGTGGATGCGGATGCGTGTAGGTTGCACATTTGCACATCGTCTGCAATTTCACGGAGAAAGAGAGAGAGAGTTCGTGAGGGGTTTGAGTATGCATTGAGCCATAAATGAAAACTAAACAAGATTTTGGCTGCAAATTTTATGAGCTAATTTTAATGAAGTTGTTGGAAGCGCAGCCAAAAAGTTGATGAATGTCGACACGAAACAGACAAGTTTATAAATTATGCCAAAGAAGTTAAGACTATGCCAACAAGGAGATGCTATTAAAAGGCAGTTATACAGACCAGACAGCCGTAATGTAATATGTTTACAGAATTCTCAGATTTGATCATTTCTACATTAGCTGAAATTCAAAAGTAAATGAATTGGCCTTTGTCACGGCTATTAGGATGCCATTGACCACACACAATTTTCTAAAATTTAACCAATTAGATTCATCATTAGCGGCCACTTTGCAGTATCGAAAATGTTCTAAATTTCATGCTCCATTAAATGATCATTCAAGTACAATTTCAATAACAACAATAATGGCAACTACAACAAAAGCAGATCAAAAATCTAATTAAATTAAAATCAAATACCCAAGTAGCGAGATGAGCTGCCTACGCAGCATCCATAAACCGAAATCAAAACCAAAACCAAATCCAAAAAAGATTGGGGAGCTCCCTGCTCAGTGGTTTCCTATGGGTCTAACAGCGATTGTGGTTGGGGTCGCGGGTCAAAGTGGGAATTGGAATCGGCTGCTTATATGCGTGACGATTCCCATTTGATGTCGAGCCGTGGAGAGTGTCAAATCAACATCATTATTCATTATCAAATAAATTGCTGGGTTTTTGTGGTAAACCGATGCCGAATCACAGTTGGAACAGCCGAACAATATTTGGTATATTCTTTTAATTGAACTTTCCATAAGTGGATGTTTCTTTGTACTGGCTGAAGGGGGTTAATATGTTTTAACAAAGCAATCAATATCGAAGGGATAATTAAATAAAACTAATGATGCCAATGACAGCCTGCAAGCGGCTAATGATCATCATGATCACCCTGTCTTATAACTATACATATACATAAGACTTATTGTATTTAATAAATATATACTTATAAATATTCAATCTACGTACATACACATATATTTATGAGTTCAAGATCTTTTCATTCCACATTTTTGCCATTTATACTACTCACACTCCAAAGTATTTTCAGCTTGTTCCAGACATATTTTTATGTAGCGTAACTAAACGTTAATTTATGGCCAAATGCTCGACTTTCTCTCTCACTTTTAGGCCTTTCGCGTGAGTCCGCCCAGATCAGGAATTAAAAAGAAATTAACACGCATCCACAAATTTTTTGACTTTCTTGGTGGGTGCGTCCCTTCCCCGGTTAGCGTGTGTGTGTGTGTGTTTGTGTGTAGCCAAGTGAATTTAATACCCAGTCCCAACCTTTTTATCTAATTGAGTTTATTCTGTTGTTTGGCTCTTCTCGCCTGGTTTGTCTTAATTTTAATGTGCTCGTAAAACAAGCGCAAAAATTTAAAGCAATAAAATGCCAATGGGCCAACATTGAAAATTAAAATAAACACATAAAGCTGCGTTGCAGACGATAACAAGTCTAGGCTTGCAAATTACACATATGCACCACTCTCTTACTCCAACAGTTTCTTGTATTCTCTCTCTCTCTTTCACACACCAACGCGTAACGCGCGACAATAAATCAAACGAAGCGTAAAGCGCATTTTATATTTTGGGCCATAATTTAAATGTTTGAAATATGTATGCACAACATTTGTAAATAAAATTGTTGCACTCTGTGGAGAACGACTTCGTGATATCGTTCGCTGTTCTCAGCTTTGAGATGACGCAGACCAAGGTGTATTTATATAAGATGACGTCTTCGTAGTAGGCTGAGGTAGTTAAAAATTTTGAAGTGCTCTCTCGACTCTCAGAGAGAGAGAGATGCTAGAACGAAAAGCAAACCTTTTTTATTCTAAATTTGATTTCGAACTGGCAAACTAGCTACCTCAAACAGAACAACTGTGTCTAACACGTCACCTTACATAAATACACCTTGACGCAGACAAAATACTATTCTGAGTTGGGATTTCTCGTTCAATTTGCTGAATAAGTTCAATCGTTCATTTTTGAGTTGTAAACTACATAAGTCAGTCATTAAGTTCACCTGTTCATTTTGATGAACAGAGCTTTCTATTCAGTTGTTCATGAACGATGAACGGTGAACGATGAACGATATGAAAAGGTTTTTCTATTCAGTTGATCATCTGTTCATGAACGATGAACGATATAAATAGATAGGTCTTTCTAGTCAGTTGGTCAGCTGTTAATGAACAATGAACGATGAATAGGTCGTTATATTCATATATTCAATCAGTCACTGAAGTGATTAGTCGATTTGTTTACCATTAAATTTATTGCAACCTTTTAATAGGAATGAATGGCGAGTGATTATAAATTAGGATTTTATTTTTTTTTGGATCACTTTCTTATTCAAAATAATAACAAAGACTCGGCTAACAATATGGCATATTTGTAATAAAATAATAAAAAAATAATATATTAATATGGAATGGATGAGATCAATTTAAAGGAACTTCATGTATTAAAACTAAAAAACATATCACATATTTTTTTGCAAAATAGTTAGTTTGCCAACTTGTCTAAACAAAATGACCGATATAGTTCATGAAGTACTGAATAAGTTCACTCGTTCATTTTGATTACCCGTTTCTAAAAACATATCTCATACAATCGAAAACTATGAACTTCTACACTTTCTTGAATTAGATAGAGGCCTTACATCAAGCAAATTTCCTAACGACGGCAGTGATCTGGAATTTTATTTGGATATAAACAATGAACGGCAACAATTTCGATTATACGAATTCATAACCAAAGTAACACCTCAGACTACAATGGCAAGGTACAAATTGATGTTGATGGATGTGAGGAAAAAGTTGGAATGAACTCTATCAAATTACCTCGTCGTAATTCTCATGCTGAGTATCTATTCAACCATTTCTTCAGTGAGACACTCGTAATTCACTGTAGAGTCACTTTGATTGGAAAACGAGGCGACAAAATTGGACGAATCGATAATTTAATCAAAGTTCCCGATTCTGAATTAGCTAAAGATCTTGACACTATGCTTAACACCAAGGAATTGGCGGATGTGACAATCATCACAGCCGATGGACAAAAGATACCAGTTCATAAGTTCATTTTAGCAGGTAAGAAATAATCCATTACTTAAAAAAAAAGTATACTGGTAATGTTATTTTATGTTTGTAGCACGCAGCAATGTATTTTCCGCCATGTTCACGCATCCAATGAAGGAAACTAATGAAAATTGTGTTGCCATTACCGATTTTAATTACGATGTAGTCTCACAACTGATTATATTCATGTACACAGGGGAAGCACCCAACTTGGAAGAATTGGCTGTGGATCTTCTGGCGGCAGCTGAGAAATATCAGCTTAACAGACTGAAGATGATGTGTGCTAAATCCATGAGCGACAGTCTAACCATGGAAACTGCACATGTGGTTCTAAGGACCGCCGAGATATATAACTTGAAGGATCTTCAACTCAAGACACTTCAATACATTTTATCTTATATTCAGAAAGGAACTGAGAACTCGAACTACAAATATATCGAGCAAAAGCTTAATGAATTAAAACTAGATCATAAACCATCGAGTTCAAATAATCAAAGTTTGCGCAGTAATTCTCAAAGGTGGGACCAATACGTTGTCGAAGTATGAAAATCGAAAACTTAATGGCAATAATTACAATTTCTATAATTTAATCTACCTAATTTCAAAACTATAAAATGAATATATGACTTAAACTAATGTGTTTTTTGTTCAACAATTTGCCAGCATATGATGTCGTATTAATGTCTGTGCGTAGATGAATTCCAATCCGACATTAATAAAACAAACAAAAACTACTCGAGCGTTGACAAAAATATATCATTAGGAAAATTATGAAATAGCAACAGAAACACTTAGCAGTAAATGAAAAATTATATGTCTATGGCATGTGTATTTGTGTGTTGACAAAAGGACACGACAAAGTTGAGCTCACAAAACAAAAAAATAAAGAACAAACAATCAAGCATATGAGCAGGCCATAAATTAGCCCGCATGGAGGCATCAGGTGGATACGCAATGATTACCACACAGATGGGCGACCCCGCCCCGCCCCTTTGAATAGTTTCCGCATGTGGAGGTGGAAAATGCGTATGAACTGCACGGGCAGCAGAAGGAAACGTAGTTCAGGAGTTTGCTGTCAAGTCATAAAATAAAGTGCTGTGTCTACAAATGATTTGACTTATTCGTGCAGAACAAATCGTACGTCATTTGTTGGACTACTAAAAAGTTAAAATACCCCACACACACCCACACTATCTCTGAACAATTGCGCAATTAATGTGTGGCAGGAATATGTCGAGGATTCATGTGCGTGACAGGCCGACAGAGAAAGACAACCGACGACGACGCATTGTCGCCACCGTCACTAATAGAGTCATAAACGTTGCCTTCAATTTCCAATTTTCCTACTTTCCGTGATATTTTACGGCTTTACACATGTGCCAAGTTTTATGAAGCAAACAGACAGCTCGCCTAAGTCTCTGCAGTCGACATATTCCATAACCATGTCGGAGTCGGGAGTTCGGAGTCGTCAACGCATTGCCAAATGGAATCATAAATTTATAATTAATTTGCATTTCGGCATATTTCACCATACCAAATTGGCATCATGGCTCAAAATGGAAATTGAAATTAATTTACGACCGCTAAGTAATGGCCATAATAAGGATCCATCTATGTCTATGTCTATATCTATGTCATTAAAATTTTTGCTTTCATTCCAGAGCAATTTATACATATTTTATAGTCATTTTAATTGCAAACCAAAATAGTTTGCTTCAAAGGGTTTCACTATTGTAGATAAAGACAGTTTAAACAAAGAATCGTAAAGATTATGTTTTTTGAAATAGAAGTTACAAAATAACAATAACTCAAGCACTGATAAGAAAAATGTTCTAAAATCAAGATTTTGGTCTCAGAACTAAGAATTTAAGTCTAAAAAATGCGTCGAGAGCATAAAATTCTTAAATTTAGAAGACATATTGATTTTAAGAACATTTCAAATAAGAATAAGTTCTTAATTCAAGACCAAACAGTCTTAAATTCTCAAACCAAAATTTTAAAAATAAGGGAGGTGTTTTAAACTTAATTTACGTTTTTTCCTTGGCTAGAGCGGGTTTCGATCTCTCGACTTGTTACCAAGCTGAAGCGGCGACTCTAACCAGAGCGCCACGGTGTCATTACTGTCTTTATATTAAATATGACATATTTATATTTTCTTATCAATTTAAGATTTTTAATTCTTATATTAAGAACTGCGAATTTTTGGATTAATATTCTTAGTTTTATTAATTTGGTCTTAAAATGGTCTTATTTTAAGAACAAAATATTTAAGATGAATGTTCTTGATTTTAAAAGTTGGTCTTTTTTCAGTGTATTATCAGCTTGTGAAAATATATATTTAATTTTTTAATTTTTGAGTTATTCTTTAATTTATTCTTAATGTAAAAATTGAAAACAAAAGTTGGATTCGAAAATCTTTTACTCATTGTTGCTTGTTTTAAAATTCAAATATAATTCAGTTTACAGGAAAAAGACAGCAACACGTCAACAACAACTCAACTTCGAGTACATTTTGTTGTTATTCATTAATTTTAATGTTTGCACAACCTGTGTGCAGTTTGGTAGCAGAATTCAATTCCATTCTAGAGTACCCAATGTTGAGATAGATGGGGAAAGGGGAGAACCAGCTAAACAGCTAATAAAATGCTACGTCTGGGCCGCACGATAAAGCCAGAAGCCAATGAAGCTAAGTGCGGTTATGAACCCTTTTCACATTTGGCTGAAACAACAAAGGGCCAAACGTTTTGCAAAATGGCCAATGGAATACTTGAAAACTGAAGGAGGATTGCATTTGCGTATTTGACGTTGCAAGCTTTAAGAATTTAAGCGTCGGCGGCAGTTCAATAAACCCGCAGGCTAAACAATTGCCAGGACTCTTAACCAAATTCAATTGATGCGCCGCAAACATGCAAAGTGCTTGGGCAACAAAGAAACTCGGCAATGTGCGTTAATTAAAATGCATACAGAGAATTATTTTATTATTAGAACTAATGTTAAATAACGACAATTGTCGCTACAAATGCAATGGGAGAATCCTCCCTTGCCCGCATGCCACATGCCACATGTCGCATGTCCAAATTGGTACAGTTGTGCCCCAAACACCACCTGAGTCCAGGCCTCAGTCTCATCACAGCTTTGGCTTGTCAACAGAGTCAGCGAGTACCTGTATCAATGTCACGCAGCAGCTCAACATATGAGGAGTAAAAAGGAGGCAGGAGGCAGTAGGCATGTAATTTGTTATCCAACAGTTTATAATTGCATCAAAATAACGCACGCACATGCCAAGGCTAAGGCTGAGACTTAGTGTTATGAAAGCAAACATGTTTCTATTTTCTGGAACGACCCCTCGCGACTGCCCCTCTTCACTTCACTTCTCCCCTCTTGCAACAACTGTCCGATACAATTTAATGCTATGTTTAACATTTTGTACATTTTTGTCGGTTTGCTGCTGTTGTTGTTGTGGTTACTTCTGCTGGTCCTAATTTAATTTTGGTTCTGACTTCACTTTAAGTTTGATTTATGAATTTTTAAATCAATTTGACAACAATGTTAGAGACGAATGGATGGAAAAAGGGAAAGCGTACTATTATTAGTTATCATGTAGGATAAACCAATTATAAATATCCTTGAAGCAGTTCTGATAGTTATCCTGCAGGATAAAGCAATTGTTATTGACCCTAAAAGCTACTTAATGCACGTTTTCATTTTGTTAAGAGAGTTCCAATAATTCTAAAGTAGAATATTGGTTTATTCTTAATGTCCTAAAAAGCCTTATTTAAAGTAACCCAATTGTTGATGTCTTAAGAGGCAACGAATTTGGAGAGTTTTTAAAGGTTCTGAAAGAAGATCTGATTCTATTTTAAAGATATAATAGAAAGATGTTCTTCTATTATAAAAAAATGTAAAATTTTCTTAAGCATATCTTAATAACATATCTATAAATTTGTTTTTTAATATTGGCAACTGTTTATGTTTGTTCCGCTTTTTTGACATTTACACGTTTTGACAAGCATTTCAAATCTCTTCAAAATATTACCCCAAAACTTGAGTTTGGTTTTTTAAATCCTGTTTTATAAAAAATGCATAGGAAAACACACTCAAAACAATCCACTTAAGTGTGTCTTTCTGTGTCCGGAACTTAGGCACTACTTAAAAATATTTTCAATTCAAAACTGAGAGCATCAAATGATTTCGAGGCGTGACGAAACATGTTGAAATGTACAACTTGATGTTCATGCAACATGGGGCAAGCTGATCGACAGCAACTTGTGCGGAAACCCGCGACCGGGACTGACGCGTGTGTCTCTCCGGCTGGTGTACACGTTTTTCTACTCGCCGCTGGCGGGCGTCGCTTTTTTTTTTTTTGACAACTCAACTGACGTATTACTCAATTCGGGGAGTGGGACGTGCCTTTGGCTATGCCTGCCACAACTAGTCCACCCCACATGCCACACGGCGACGTCATCAATCTATAGTAAAAAAAATAGAATGTTGAAAAATCTCAGCGACTCTCTCGAAGGTTTCTTTAAAATGCATGTTAAATGTCCATGCCTTTCGCTTTTCAACTGGATTTTGATGGAACGGCGTCTGAGACCAGCAGAAATTTCATGGGAAAGTGTTATAATTCAAATATGATTTGGTAGTCACTGATAATTGATTTTTGATACCAGATAAAGGCAAAGGCATTACTTGAATTCAACTTTTAAATGACGGAAATGGAACTCAATTTAATAATATTAACTATACGACAATGACTATTGTAAGATATCATATAGATTAAATTTGTCATTGATGGCTTTTAATTGATAGATTTTAAAAATATTAAACAAAATATATATAGAAGTAAATCATTTTGATGATGTATTTAAAAATTTAATTATTTAGTCATTAAATTACTGCTGTAGTAGTAGTACTAAGTATATTTTATTAAAAAGTTAAGAAAATATATGAGTATAGTATGGGGATCGATAATAACTTGTGTCAACTTTTTTCAGTAATTGGCAGCTCAGGTCTGATCGCGTCAGCTTGATTCCTCTCGGCTAGCAAAACTAATTACAAAGCTGGACCACAAAGCAACGAGTGCGTTTCACCAAAATGATTTTGCCACAACCAGAAACTCAACCGAATCCGGCAAAGAGGAGGAAAACGAGTATACGCTGTTTTTGTCAAGCGTGCAAAAAACGGCAACGTCAACGGCAACTGCCAAACCAACAAAACCACTCGACATGTCAACTGAAATGGAAATGGAGTCAGAGTGGAACTGAGGGAAAAAGAGAAAGAGAGAGTGAGTTTGTCCAACTTTTTGGCTCTGGTCTGTGGAGTGACATGAAAAGGACATGTCACACCGTATGCGCACATTAAGTGTAGCCACAATTTATCAAGCCGCATAAATCTAAATAGAGTCTGGTCTGAGTTTTTGGCTTGGGCGCATATCACAAAAGTCAAAAAGCTAATTTGCATTTAAAAGGCGAGCCAAGGCGAACGGTAAAGGACCAACAATGATGCTGCCATGCATGCAAAATATATTTTAAGCAATATTTTCAATTTAATAAGCCAAGATAAATGAACAGAGCGAGACAGAGATACGAATATAGCACCCTCTCTCTCTCGTTGTAACTTGGCATATGTGTCCCATGTGGCAAGTGTCCTGTGTCCTGTATCCTGTATCCTGCTTATTTGCATAGTTTGTTGAGCTGGACTTTTTCTGTCAATATGCCATGCACTTCATCAAATGATTCCCTTTGACTCCGGATAATACAATATATGTAGGATCTCAGTGCTGTGTTCAGTCGATAAGACGCCTTTTGTGCCAACTCTTTGGTTTGGCTTACAGCAAAAATGAGAAAAGTTAAATTACTTTGCTTATTTAGCCATATTTCATGAACCATACTTCAAATTGAATTTGTTCAGCTGAACTGATAAGCTACTCAAGGAATCCATAACACTAAGCAACAAAATTGAGTAAACGAATTTATGACCAGTATCAAACCGGGGAGTGTTTTTTGTAAAACATGGGATAACTTATTTAAAACAATTTAAAAATTTTGATGTTATTAAAGTGTAAAAGGATTTATTAATTAATTCTGTAAGCTTTGCTTGGACAAGATTATGCACAGTTTATATTTCATTTAAAAAATAAATCCAAGATTTTTTTAATATATTAGTCCCAATGTTTTAATAAATAAATAAAAATAAAAAGTATAAGTATAAATAATTCAATTATTATCTTAAATTTGTATTCTAATTAATATCAGGGATTAAAACCGAAACGAATATCGGTTTCAGTTATGGTTTCGGTTCTGATCGAATAAAGGTTTTCGGTTTGGGTTATGCAAAATCTTGGAGTATCGGTTTCGTAACGGTCATCGGTTTTTTTTATAAGTTTCGGATAAAAAATACCGATATGGTTTCGGTTCACAAAAAAATAAAAATTAAGTTATTCGGTTGATCGAAATAAGTAGCGTTATTCATTGTTTTTCATGAAAAAGACTTATTGCTCTTTTTAGTCTGGAAAATAGTGTTGTATGGTGAATGGAATGGTCCAGTGTAATGTCGATTTTATTATAATTTGATCTCATATAAATTTGGCTCATTTGGTTTGAAAATTTCGATTATTTTGATTTTACTGATGTTTAATAACATTGAACTGCCATAACTTTGTCGAAAGTCTATCAATTTCCATGTGCAATGTAAATTTGAGCATGATTTTACCTCAAAACCCGTTCTGCATTTAAATTTTGTTCATTTTGAAAAATCGAAATTTTTCGAAAAAATCAAAAAAGGAAAAGGGAAAAATTTTCAAAAAAAATCGATTTTCAAAAATGTTTAAAAAGTAACAAAATTTAAATGCAGAACGAATTTAGAGGTAAAATCATGATAAAATTGCGCATGAAAATTGATTGACTTTTGACAAAGTTATGGCAATTCAAGTTGCTCAGTAGCAGTGACGGCCAGAACCGAAATTTACCCTTATAAATGAATCGGTTACTAAACGGTTATTTCGGAATAAAGAGTTTCGGTTTATGGGTTTCGGTACAGTGGAAAAAATTATTTTCGGTTACGGTTTCAGTTACGGTTACAAAATTCAATCGGTTTTCACCGGTTAAAGGTTACAGTTTCGGTTAAGGTTTTAATCCCTGATTAACATTGACTTCAGTGTTCAAGTGAAGCAGTTTTTCTCTCTGTACATTTTTTTTTAGCTTCCTAATAATTCCAGAATTTGTTGCCCAGTGTAGTCTGCGTCTTCGAGTGCTACATAATATTAGACCATAATCAAATAAGTTAACGAGATGTAACCAACTGACAATTGACGCATATAATTGCCATGGCCAGCAGAAATTCAACAATTGGCAAATTTTGCCAAACCTAATTATGTTACTAGACATGCGACGACAGTTTATTTGTTTGCCGTTTGCTGGCGCTGTCAAATCACAATCTCAAGGATCACAGGAGCAAGAGTCCTCAACTCCAGTACAGTGCGAGTTTTGCGGTCGCAACCGAAATGCAATCGAGCATGCCACAAATGGCAGCCAATAGAGCTGAAAGCAAAATTCAAGTGGCCACAGGACATAAAATCCATAAGAAATTCACTGAGCCGTGAAGTAATTTCGTAGGCGTCGCCGAAGACAGACGGACAGACAGAGGGATGGACAGTTGGAGAGTCGGAGAGGAGCTGGGGTTGTCCTGCCACTCGCAGGACATTTGAAAGCGTCAGGAAGCAGGCAATTTGAGTTTTCAATCGCTGCTAATTAGCATTGGGGGGGCCTTTAACTATTGACAACTTGTCAACCATGTCCATGATTTTCGTCAATTTGCAGTTGCATAATAACTGTGATAATCACACCGATGACATCGATGATTCGTCCACTCATGTGAGAGTTTACTGCATTTGCCCAGTAAAATATTCATGAATGAAAATTTCAGTATCTATCCGTTGACCATAGGTCTTTAAAAGATTTAAAGTCAATTTTTGGGTTTTCTTTAAGTATTTTTGGATCTCAATTCTGATTTAATGTTTTTAATTTAAAGAAACTTTAAAATTACTTTTAGCCAAATTTAAGTAATTTTCTCCTCTTCTTTTAAGGCAATTGATACAATCCAATAAGCAAATGACACATGTCGAAGCCCCTGGAAGGAACTGAAAAGTCATATCAAATTTTAAACAGACTAAAATTAAAATATTACTGAGTTCAAGTGATTTTTAAAGCTTTTCTCATTCTGATAATAATGGTATAGTAATACAATTACGATGTACGACAAATAAATAACATTTAAGAAAAGTTTTTGTTTGAAGTACGTATTTTAAATAATTTAAAAAATGTGAGGAAATTATAGATAATAATTGAAATCTTCACGGATCAACACGGATTGCAACAGCACTTAAACATTTCTTCGTTCTATGATTGTCAATTTCTTGGCACTTTCTGCATTTTTCCCCATTCACTGTGCATTCTGTTGCTCTTCCTCTTCTTCTACATTCTCTTGGCTGCAAATGACAGCTGTCAGTTTAGGAGGTAAGTTGTTGAATCAAACTGACAGCTTGTTGCTTGGCTTTGGCTTACGCCTGTGGCACTTTTCCAGTCAAGATATTTCTCTATCAATTCAGATATTTAAGACTTGAAGTCAATCGGAAAATCTTTCGATACGGCTGACATTTTCCGCCTGGTGAAAAGCTGAAAAGCTTTTCGGTTGCAGTTTTCACGCTCAACACAATGGCAAGTGGCAAGTGGCAAATGCAACAAATGTCATTAAAAACGTGACATAAAAAAATATTTTATGCTTGCAACGAATGCAGAAATACTGCGAGTGTGTGTGTGTTGTGTGTAAGTGTGTATGTGGATTCTATTTAGTGCTGTGGGTTTTCTTCTTCTGCTCACTTTATGCGGCAACGCGGCAACTTGGCGAATATAAAAGCGCAAATGGCATTTGAGATGAAGGTTTGAGCTGAAGGTTGAATGACCTAGGACAATAGATTTATGCTTGGGGTAGTTGATGCCGCTGCCCGCTGTGCTGATTAAGGGGCGTTTGTGCTTCTTAAAGAAGGGTTATTACAAGGGTTTTGTCCCATTTCGATTGCCTTCCATTTCATACGACCGCGGCGATTCATTAAAGTGGGAACTGTACCGATGCACTATGCTCTGTGCTCTGCCAATTTCAAAGCAATTTTCAGTCAATTGGGCGCCCTAATGAGACCAGGTAGTAAGCCAAGTCGGGAGTATCATAACTAAATTCCCACGTAACAATGCCCCAAAGTGAAATTCCAACCGCATGCAGAAAGCATGTTGCATGATTGGCACAAGACGACGCCTGCCTCATTGCCAGACATTGCCAACAGCTCATCGTCTTCTTCATCGTCTTTGGGTATTCCCAAAAGCAACAGGGGCACATTAAGTCGACTGGCAAACAGCTGCAATTTAACTTGGCTTTGGCTTCGTCGTGTAGCTTTCTGGCTTTTCCAGCTGCATATTAAATATAACACAAAATGCATATTAAATGCCATAAGCCACAAGAACTGCCAATGCCCAATTCCTATCCCAATCCTTGTCTTAGTCAGGTGGAATAGCAATCCCCAGCAGCTTAGCTGTAAAACCTTTAAGACTTGACGGAAACGCTTCGAGTTGTAAAATTTTATAAGTTTACTATTTCGGGTTTGCTTTTATTTTGTGGCGGTCTAAAAAGAGACTTAGCTTTTCCTGCTCAAGGTATGGGTTTGGTTTTTACTTGAAGCCATATAGAACTTAACTCGGGAGTACCTGAAATACTTGTTGTTCCTAAAAGAGTTGCATATTTCGATAATCATTGAAACGATCTTTAAAGAATTGAAATAGTAGGTTCTACCCAAAACAAACAAGTTAATTGATAAACAGAGATAAAATATGGGGTATATAATACATCAATCATTTTAACTTAAATTAAATATATTCCCAGGCACATTTTGTAATAGATTCTTCTCCCACTTGAATCACCACTCCGTTCTACTTGTCAACCCGACTTAAGTCTGTGGGATCTTCCTTTGCTTAAACTCCTTATGGAAACTTAACAAATTTGGCTACCAGCTCGACAATTAAACATAAACAACTTCTCAAACTTGGATGGCACCTTCTTCGACTGCGTCTTTTATGCCAGAGCTCAAGTCCTTTGAAATAAAATCCACACCGTCTAATTAAACAAACTCCAAAAAGTCGACGTGTAACCACCATAAATGAACATTAACTTGAAATTCATAAAAAGGAGTAAATGAAAAACTCTATCGCGTTCTCCCAACGTCGCATACATAAACAACAAAAACTCCGACTCAAATTTCATAGCATAATAAATGGCGCACAGTTCCGATGCGAAGAGTTACACAGAGAGAAAAATGCCGTACGAAAACTAAGCTCAAATGAACTCGAATTAAGTATTTTCGAAACTTAAAAATTATACTTGATATAAGCTCGAATTATTGAAAAGGGGCACAAATTTCTTTATCCAAGTATTAACAATCTTGATATAACAACAAAGAATCTTGAATCATGAAAAAATTTCAAATTACAAGAACTGAGTACGAAAATTCGTAATATTTTAACATGATTTTGTACTCACTTCAAGAATTATAAGAACTTGGATCACGATTGAATTGTACTTAATCAAAGTAAATTTAAGTTTGAAAATACTAAAATTCTTAAATTTCGTACTTAAGATTTCGTACTGAAATAAAATCGAAGTACTCGACTTTAGGAAATTTAATCTTAGTGAGAAATCTAGTTTGAAATGCGGCGTTTTAAGTACGAAATACTTGATTTTTTCTCTCTGTGTACCTCCATGCTTCGTTTACACCCCTTTTACTCCCATTTTCTACCTCCTCCTCATCATCATCATTGTGCTGGCCCTCGTGCTGAAGTGATGAAGTAATGAAAGTGTGCGCCATGGCGAAAGAAAAATTACAATTCACGAGCTCAACGCAGTTATGAACTTTTTGACGTGCTAAATAATGCACAGGATAGTGGCTGGCCAAAAGGATCAAAAGGGGGCAAGGACTAAGGTGCCAAGGGGCCAGGTCTCGGTTTCGGTTACCACTTTGGGAGCAGGGAAGGAGGAAGGACACTTCTTCATTAACTTCAGCGGACGCCTGATGATGATGAATTTTATATAAAATACTTAAATACCTGCAATTTAACTTTTGTTCGTGCTCCTGCCCCTTAGCCCTTGGCCCCTTCCCTTGCCTCTTTCCCTTGCCAATTCAATATGCAACAGCGCGTGTTTCTTTTAATTTAAATTGACTTCACTCGGACTCCCAACGGGTTTAAAGCGCCAAAAACTAATCAAAAAGCTATAAAAAAAGTTTCTCTCTAAATAGCAGCTGCTTTAGTGGCTGGCATAGAACAGGACTTTGGCAATATGTTCTGGTTATATTTGGAATTTATCTCTATTTTATCTTAACTCATCTAAGCCCCTTCTCTTATTCTGCTTATAGCCAGAAAGTGGATGGGCCAATAAAAAAACGGATTCTTTTAAAAAAGAAACAGCAAGTTGGATGTAAGGTGTAGGAGTTCTCTCTAATTAGATTAAGATTTTCCGAATACAACACGACCTTGAATAACTATCTTATGAATTGTTATCATTTCTATATCAACTCTTTGCGCATGTTATGGGATTAAAAATATACGAACGGAAGTGAGGCTTAAGAAGACTGCATCAAAATTTTCAGACTCTGCCCGAAATCAATATTTTCATTTTATTCCGCTTTTAATTATTTTTTTAATAAAATCTGAATATAGTCTAAATTTATATTTTCTTTACTTTCTCTTCTCGATTCTCTTCTAAAATCGATTTGACAAATAGCAGAAATCGATCGGAAATAGAAGTGAACTCTAATAAGATCAGCAAAATATTGTACCAATGTAAACTGACAGTATCAAATGTCCTGTGTCCAATTCGCATTATTTACTTAACCTTTATTAATAGCTCTCGTTATATATAAAATAAAATATATAAAAATCCATATACAGACATCGTATGAAGAGTCTGCGTCTCTCCCTTCTCAAAAGAATTGCACTGCACTTAACCAGACTGTCAGTCCAACTGCATACACATAATTAATTATCGGCTGACAGCGCTACCAGCCAGATCTACATCCATATCCATATCCATAACCATATCCCCTTCCTCACATACCCTCTCACTCACTCTCATTCTCTTTCACTCGCCCTTTAACTAACAGAAATGTCAAAAATGCAAGTGACAAGTGTGAAAAAAGGACGAGCAGTAGAAAAACGACACACGACCAAGGAAGGAAAACAAAAGCCAAGTTAAGAGACACACACACATGAGGCAGCTTGAACGGAGGTTGAGATTGGACTGGAGTTGGGATTGGGGAATGTCCTTGTTGTGGGAGTTGTCTGCTTGAAGACATCGCGCATTCGTGCGCTGCAAAATAAATTGAAATTTTAAAATGTATGAAATTAATTTTTGGCTCGCACCAACGCCTTAACTTTCCTTGGTTCCCCTCATGTTGCCAAGTCATGCTGGTCCTGATGATATCACATGATTATTTATCTTTTACGCACACTTAGACAGCAGTCGACACAGTCGACACATATGCAAAACGGCAGCAAGTATAATGGGTCCTGCTGCTGACACTTTTGCCAACACTTTGTCAAGTTTTTAGTATGTTGTCAGTGTTTCTGCTCATTTTTTTTTTGGTCTTTGTCTTAGCCATTTGTCAAACACTTAACATCATGACGTCATCTGTTAAAGAAGGCTCTGAATGTTGAGAAGCAAAGTTAAACCTCTGCTGATGCTTCGATCTCCTGCCTATCTCATTTTACACTTGTTATCTGCCCCCAAAGTATCTTGTGTGTTGTGCTAAATTTACATATAGATTAGCAAAAGGATTGCACAATGAGAGACACTTGGATGATGGTACCGTAGGCACCCGAGTAAATGGCCAACCATCAACGAGAATTTGAATTGGGAAAGGAAGGGTATTAAGGGGTATGGGCATAGTCATGGTCATGTTGTCTGCACTGCATAAGTGGAAATCATTAAGTGCTGTGCGCATCTTGTAAACTCATGCGTAATCCTCATAACCCCCTTTCCCCCTCCACTCCTCAAACTGCTGGTCAATTGTTTTCCGAGCGGACAGAGGCGCGCATTGTTGCCATTTCCGTTTGGACCAGGTCCTCCTCAGACTGGCCTCATCTTCATTGTAAGCGCGTAAATCCCCTGACAACACTTTTGCCTTTCCACTTTCCACTTTATACAAAGAACATTTTTGCAAAAAGCAGTCGAACAATCCTTGAACAATGCATGAAATAATTGCACAGCATACACTGTAAGTATCTGTGAGTATATATACTGTGTGTGTGAAAAGTTGTGGTCCTTATTGAGCACTGTGATGATGACTGGGGAGCTGTTGGTCTGGCTATTGGCTGATGGGCATTAAAATGCGGATGATGAGGCTTAAGTAGTTACACACAGAGAGCGATTGGGACTCTTTAGGTCTCGAATTGTGGGCCTCAAGTGATGCTAACATATTGTACGTTTGGAGTAAGGGATATTGCATGGAGTACTTAGGGTAAAGTTGCACCACATTGTAATTTCTTGATATCTGCGAAATTATAAAGCATGCTTCATATTCAATGTGGCAACGATTATAAATGAATGCAACACATCTGTTCCATTACAATATGAATATCGTTACTTGGCAACCAGAAAGATGATATACTTAAGCTCTGATCGATTGAGAATACTTTAAAATTAAAGAAATGCTGATAAATGAATTAATTGTACCCTGTAAACACTACAATTAAAATTTAATTAATTAAATTACAATTAAAAATTTAATCAATTTCTCAAATTCAAAATCAATTAGTATAAAACAACACTTTGAACGTAATTCTGAGACGTTTCATATTGGGAAGAACATTTTGTCGAAATGAACTAAAATTTTGACTTGTAAAGTTTTGCTAGGTAAAAATGTTTTACCAAATTAAAACTTTTATAACTTTGCCAAAACTTTGCCAAAACTGGTTAATCATGGTTTTGTCTCTTAATTCATTCTGCATTTCAATTTTAATAATTTCGTTCTAATTAATATTAGTTTCTAATAAATTATTTACTAGAAAAAAACATGTTTAAATGCGATTCCTTTTGAAATATAATTAATATTTGAAAAAGTTATGAAAAATTTAAACATTTAATAGTAATTATGTCAATTAAATTATAATTGGGTATTGCTTAGAAGTGGTTACAGGGTATATCGCAGTCTAGCACCCTCAATATCAGTTATTGATTTTATGTTATGATTTGAGAGCAATGAAGACTTCTCATCAACTTTTGCAAGGAGCATTGACACTTGTCACCTAATCGGAGAAGCCTCCTCTAACCACTTTAAAAGGAAGAACATTAAAAGCAACAAATGCAATGCAAAACAGACAGCAATAACAAAGGCAACAGCAACACACAAAACTGTAACATTATCATAAAATTTTATGTTTATTGCAATGATGAAAAGTCTACACAAATGCGGCAACAGCGGCTGTCCAAAATAAATAATTACCATAAACAGCAGCCAGGATGTCGCTAAAGGAGGTGCAGTCACAGTAGAAGGAGGAGGATGCAGATGAGGAGAAAGAGGAAATGCAAGAGGGAGCAACTGGTTGAGAGTGGAGTCCATGTCAGTGCCACATCAGGCGCTGATCTGATAGTCAGCAAAGGATGGCAAAAGGATTGAGTTTTCCAAGCCCAGTTAATGCCATTGGCATTTATCAAATGCCAGATGCACCAAGTGGTGCGGTGGTGCGGTGGTTCTCGACTGATAGTAGTGTGGGTGGCGCGTGTTGTTTTAACATTGGCATACTTGTAATTACGTTTATACTCTGCCACTCCGCCTGTTAATTCAAATTTACGTTAATGGAAAATCATTACGCACAAATGTGTAAAGTGCACTTTTCATAGCGTTTCATTTGCCGTGTTTTCGCAGCGTTTTTAATGTATTTCCCTCAGCCGCTTTCCACCAAATATACTCAGCCAACTTGGCTGATGCAAATTTTTAATGAGCTTCAAGTGCAGTTTGGCAGCTGTTGCCCATTGACAATGACTGCTTATTGCTGATAAGCGTTGCAAGTTGCATGCCACATGCTGCATAAAGTTTGGACTCAGCTGTAGTTGAGATTAAACTTTGAAATGCGGATGATTAAAGGAGAAAAATTAAGAGTTGCAGGCGAATATTGAGCATATGTGGATACTCTTTCAGAATCAAATGACGGAAAAGGGATTCATTTAAATTTAAATTATCTGTACTAAGATCGAGCATTGAACCTTAGTAAACATTCAAGAAATTTTTGTCATTCCTTTGGTACAATCAAAATATTTTCTTTCCTATAATTATACATGGTTGTACCAGAAATACAAACCAACCCAAAACCCATACTTTTTGTTGGTTTTCGAAGTGCTTTACATTTCTGGAGCACCCAGAAAAATTAATACTTTTCCTGCACTATAAAATATCTATGAGATCGATCCTTATTCCTTACTTACTCTTATCCTCATACTATTCTCCTGAAGCCTTTAATAAAGCGTTAACATAAACACTTGCCAACAGCTTGAACTTCACACTCAGATCTACTCCAAATAACACTTTAGATAAGTTACCAAACCTAAACTTACATTAACTTAAATTCAAGACAGTAAAAACATATTCCCTTCCTAACATCACAACCTTTATGTTCTCTGACCACGCACAAGTCCCTTCGCATTTAATCAATACCCAAGAACCTTGAGAAAGCTTCCTTATACACGCATAAAAAGCACGTGCTGTCAACTGTGTCAAAGGGCCGCCCACGTTCCAACCGAACCGACCATTAGGGAACGCTCCCTAAACGCTTTTCATTGTCAAGGACACACGCACAAAAAAGAAACGAGAACGAATTGAAGCGACTCCCGTTGCCGGCCGGCGTGACCTTGAGTCAAATTGAGCAAAAAGCTGTGGAGCAGGCGAATTTGCCATTTACCACAGAAATGTCAGCCACTTGGCCTTGGCAGTGACATTGAAACATTGTAGGAGCCCCCCATGGCAACTAAAAGGAATCTTTTGAAATTATGTTACACAGTGTGTGTGTGGACTGTAAACTAACAGGAAGTGGTTTATCATAATGGATGAGCTCGATATTATGGACGGTTGAGAGGGGGAAGCTCAAGGCCAAAACCGGCGTCAGCATGGCAAATGTTTGCTGCAATCGGAACTGGGAACTGTTTGTTTGAAGGTCGATTTAAGATTCCCGTTGGGTTGAGTAGGGCCAAGTTGAGTTCTAGGAAGATCCATGCTGAAAAAACGTTATAAGGAGCGTCGAGTTGAAGGAGGTTTAAGGCTGCTCCCTAAACTTGGCCAGAACAGAAAAACGGTTCAATCTTTGTAATGTATCGAGTTGAAGGAGGTTTAAAGGGACTCCCTAGACCTTGGAGATTCTTGAAGCCAAGTGGAGGGACTCAGGCTATAAGGATAAATGGGAAGAAAGATTTTATGAGGGCAGGTTGCGGAACATGCAAAGTTGAAGGAGGTTTAAGGGTGTTCGAAAGACGGTAGAGTTGAAGGAGGTTTAAATTAATTCCCCAGTCTCGATTTGAGTGGAAAGATGGGAAGACCCATCCGGGAAATGTTAAAGGAAGTTTAAGGGTGTTCCCTAAAACTTGGAAAGAAATGGAAATGCTGAAATACCCATCAAATGAATGCTTAGGATGGGATTTTAGGTTCCTGGCCAAAAAAATTAAAGAAAATAGAGATGAACATATGCAAGTGAAAAAAATTTAAGGAAATTTTTGGTTAGGCTTATCAGAGCATAATTACAAACGCTCCTATTACAATTCTAAAACTGGCAACCCTTTTCACTTTTTCTTTACAGGGGAAAAACGTTTCGGAAATAAACAATTGTTGCTTGCCAAGCAAAAATGGACACATATAAAAACATTCGAATTGCATTCGAAGTTCGAATAAGTACCCCTCATTTGAGTAATAGTCCACACAATAGAACTCAGTCTTAGACTCTCCTCATTCGAAAATCGCGTAAGCCACCCTCCCTGATAAGCAGCTTACGTGACGTTAACGTAAGCGGGCGTAACGTATAACGAACTGTCTCTCTCAAATAGAGTTTGTTCTCTCGCTTTCGTTCTTCCGTTCTCTCTCTATTTCTCTCTGTCGCTCACTGTGGGTTTTTCGCTCTCGCAAAAGGTAAGAAAGCCAAAGCCCAGCGGTGACTTGTTTGGGGTGGTAATGTCAACGGGGGTTGAGGTGAGTTTTGGACTTGTGGTGTGAGTGAGGCTGTGGTTGGTGGTTCAATTGGTTGGTTGTTGGCATAAACAAAGCACACACTCACACCCATACCACCACCATTGGACTGACATTTGGCCGAGCGAGCGCCGTGTTGCTTCCTAGGAAGCACGAGCGTCGTCGTCGTCGTCGCCGTCGTCGCTGGCAGCGCAGCAATTTTATAAAAGTGACTGCGGCAAGGATATTTACAGTCAGTCCATGCAGAACCTTTGATAAGGCAACAACACAGCGCAATTTCCGTTCGTTGAGCGTATTTTCCTATTTGACGAGTGCAAAGTTACGTTTTGGCGCCAAACGAGCGAATATTTTTGAAAATATCTTGAAACCTTAATAAAGTGAAAAATTCAAAGAACTAAATAAAAGTGCATTGCAAATAGACAAGCCAGTGCAATAAGTGAAATAAATTATTTCTACAATTTGTTAAAGTATTATAAAAAGCATAAGACAATGGCGATAGCTTACTTTATACCCGATCAGGCGCAATTGTTGGCCAGAAGTAACCAACAAGCGGCAGCAAACACAAGAAATCCTCAAGAGAACAACACCCGACATAATCAAGAACAGCAACAGCAACAACAACGACCACAACAACAGCAGCAACAGCAACGCGCCGGCAATACACAATTTCGCGCCAATATTTCCGTGCCTTTGGGTCGGGAACAAGGCGCCATGTCCATGTCGGAGTTTGGCTGCTGGGAGCTGTTGGCCCAAATCTTTTGCTATGCCTTGCGTCTCTACAGCTACAATCCCACACAACGCAGGCCGACGGTCATACAAATCTCCTTCGAGATCAGCAGCGGCACCAGCAATCAGAATGACGGAGCAGACGGAGATGCACATGGAGATGTGACTGATGCGAGCTCTAAAAGGCAATAGATTTGGCAACACACACTCATACAGATACATACTCAACTGGCTATTGTACAGTTTTTTTGGTGGCAGCTCAATCAAAGCGCATTGTGATTTTTTGGGGGAGAAGAAGAGAGATACGGATAAAGTTAAAAGTGCTAACGAAATGTATTTTATAATTGATTTTTGAGAAAATTCAAAATTTGTCAACGATTTGCTGAAAGTGATATATAATTGTTGGTACTTTTTGGTGTCAAATTTTTCTAGTAATTTTTAAAGAAAGCGAAGGGGAGTTTGAGATATAGCAGAGCTGAGTATTACATTTTGTAAGCCTAAGTTTCGAAATGTGTCAAGGTTTCGGGTTGTAAAGTTGGTTCAAAATAGGCGACGCGTCGCTGCAAGACTTATTTCAGTATATCGTACACCTAACCTAGCATCAATGTCTACATTTAAACAAACAGTCAAAACAACACTATCTTACTTATAAATGCCACATAAGAATTATTAACTATACACACTATATGTCAAATTTTAACATTTCAATTAGCGTAAACAAAAAAATATATAACATACTCGAACAAAGAACTTAGTTAAATCTGAAAAGAAGCAACAAATGTAACAAATGAAAAATATAACAAAGACAACAACTACATTGTACAAAATAGCATTTAAGCAGACAATTTTTATATATACAAAACTAATGTAAACATCAATTACAATAAATGTCAATAAAACTGCCACAAAACGCAAAACCGCCGAACCAAAAGAAAACCAACCCAATAAAATATTAACTAAAATAAAAATCCAAAAGCAAATACAAAAAATGTAAGCAATTATTGATAAAAATTACAAGTTAAAATATCTATGCTTATTTTACGATTATTATTAATTTTAGCAAAATTAAAAATACTATATTAATTATGTTTTTCTTTTTGACATTTTTCGTAAGCAGCTATAAAATGAATTAGAAAAACGTGTCAATACTTTAAACACATTTGTAAGCAATTTAAACATTTTTATAAGACAAACAAAAATAAATACAATTTTATAAAAAAAAAAATAATCGAATTCAATCTATCTATTTAAATACTGGGGAAAAAATATTTGCAACTTTCAATAATAATTTTATCAAGTTACTAAGATTAAAATTGTTTTATCTATTTCGATAATAAATATTATTCCTTAGATTTGAACCTGAAATTCGAACTACTTACTTTTAATGAAATGTTGATATTATTTTGTTTGGAAATTTCTATTTTAATCTTTCTACTTATTTAAAATTCTTAAGACTCTTTTCTCAAGTTTTAGTTAAAAATATAAATAAAATATAAATATATAAATAATATCAATATAAAAAAATAAAAACCTTCAGTTTAATTTTAATCCAAAGTTTATCTAAATTCATATCAGTTTCAAGTGCGATTTATTCATTTATTATAGGTTACACTATATTTTTTTCAATTGAATTCTTTAAATATTTAAATATTATTTTGCTTACCAAGTCCACGACTAATAATTTTATACGGCTCAAAATATTTTAAATCCTTATATTAATATTATTGTCGTAAAGATTTCTTTAAACTATCTTCAAATACTTTGGCTAGGTTAATAAATTACAAGGCTTACATATTTAAATGGATCGAATTATTTTAAATTTAGGGCTATAAAATTTGGACCAATTTTTATTAGGAAAGACGTCCTACTGAGCATCAGGAACTACACTTTTGCATATAGTTGGTATTAGACATTGGATAATGCCCCATTTGAATACCGCCGACATCTTGATCTATATCCATATCGTAAGTTGGATCGCCGAGCTGATAGCTATGCTCAAGTGATGCCGATTGACAAGTACTTGAATGAATCATGTCTCTGAACATTTTCATGTCCATGAAGTTATTATTTGGAAAATGATTGAAATTATTTCCCTGAAAGTCGGAACTGTAAACTGTTTCACTCTGAATGGCGTCATCCGTAGAATTCTCAGTGCCCTGGCAACTGGACCAATACTCAGGATTCAAAGGATTCAAATTCATTCCCATATTACCAAGTGATGGCATTGTGAAGTAATTTGATTGAGTTCCCATGTTGTTGTTCCCATTACTCGCTTGGTATTTCATGGCTGGAGATGATGAATTAATAGCGTAACCTTCCATTCCACCAGCACTGCGGTTTATATTATAGTATTGTCCGATATTGGACTGATCGGCATACTCGTATTCTACTTGGCCATAATTTTGCGTGTTTTGGGTTGTTGCCACACCTACTGGCTCTCTGTTGTTGTTGCCTTTTAAATCACAGCCACAGCAGCAATTGCAACTGTTTGGGGTTGCAGAATAATCATGATACCCAAAGTGACCATTGCTGTTGTTGACATGATTCTGACCATAACTGTTCTCTTGGCCTTGGTCTGAGAGAGAATCGAAAGTACTCCTGTTATCCCAATAATATAATCTTTACTCACATTCATTGCAGCTTGAGTAATTGGCACTCTGATCACTTGAATAGAAGAACTTAGTTGAGAGTTGGTAAATATTTAAAAAAAATCGACACCTACGCCTGCATATTGGTGTATATACCAGTTGTTGGCAGAGTTATGTATTCCATCTCAGCATTATTATTCTCCATATTCCTAACTTCATCGGCCTTCATTTTTGGCGACCTCTTTCAGTGGAAAACTTTAATAAGAAGATCTGGAGACCTGTTTAGACATAAGCATCAATCCATTCGCGCTTTAAGCAATGCCAAGTATCCACTACAGAAAAGGCATAATAAACCATTTCAAAATTTTCTAAATAATTTAAATATTATTTTAGACCGGACTGCTGAGAGTTCAACAAATCGAATAGAATCCCTCCCCAGGGTCTTAACTCTTTAGCTCGTGGGTAGAACAACCCACATGCAATAAGGACAAACATTTAGTGATCCTTATCGTCAAAGCCAATATGTCACCTTGAATGGAAAAGCAAATGCTGTTGCAAGCATATTTCTGTGGTGTCATGCCACAAGTTGCGGCAAGGGTTAAATTAAAAGGTTACGCTGCTTTAAAGCAACCGCAAAAAAGAGAGAATTAACTGGCAAATGCTCAAGTCATCAGGGTCACGCACCCCCTAGAACACACTCGATCCCAAAAAATAACATCTGTGACAAATGATCTATTCTCCCTGATAACTGCGGACAGTCAAAAAGTTTTTCCTATTTTTTGTTTCCTTGTGTTTAATAATTATGCAAACATTTCGGGCCGCTAATTTGCCACATTATCTTAATTTAAATCGCGCAAAAGCGCAATGAACAAATTTAATTGTCGTGACAGGACAATAAGTGAACCGGGAATTAGGGTCCTCGCTTGACCCGGCGCCTGCTGTTCCCCTGCACCTTTCTCACTTTCCTCACCCATTGCCAGTTAGGGTTAAGTGTTCTCTCTCTTTTTTTTCGCGTGTGGCTTGATTTTTGGCAACGATAAGAGACTCGGAAATTGTAGGGTATGCAAATGTTGTTATATAACCAGCCACGTTTTGTCGCGTGTCCTGTTCCTGTTCCTATCCCTGTGTGCTGGATTGAATTTTTAGCGCCTGCAATTATGCTTGGTATGCGAGTGCTTATCTAAAAATGTGTGTGGGGCAAACAATTTATGATAAAATAATTGAAGTTAATTTAGTGGCACAAGTGTTTTAGGTTCATTAAAGATCACTCCGACAGATTAATAAAATTGAGTACAACTTTTTATTAGTAATGTTCTTTGTATTATCACTATTTTATAAATGTATATTTTTCATTACGTTAAATAAATTTAGCTGTAATCGATGGCGATCTGTTATTTTTCCTTATTATTATATGCTGTTTAGAATTATTTCCTTAATTAAAACTTGTCTTATTATCAATATTTATATTTCTGATATTATAGCCTTCATAATTTGTCAAGTAATTGTGTTATTTTTATGTTAATTTTTGTGTCATCTACTTTATTTATTTTTAGTTTAAAAATTATATAAATTATTTCACTTCATTCTTACTTACCCTACGAGTAAATGTTTTATAACTTTGTGTAAATTATGTAATAGGCAACTGAAGACACCTCCGGAAAGATATAAATTTAGATACAATATCGACAGCCTAGTTGAGTAAAATCCATGCTATTGTTTGTCTATTTGTCTGCCTGTATGAGTATTTGTAAATATTTGTGCAAATTCGGGTTCTACATAGTCAGTATATTACCACTGTGCAGTCACTGAACCCCAACAATGCGTTTAATTATGGGTTTCCTGCTCGCCAAAATGACTCAAAGGAAGCTCAAACTCAAGTGAAAAGTGAACTTCGCTTGCACTTAAAGCCTCCAGTTAATTACAAGTTGGCCTATTGATTATTCTTTTTGAGCAGAAAGTACAGTAACCCATGTACGCCCCCGAGAATGGAACGACAGCAGTGACCCAGTTACTGGACTTTAGCAAACAACGCCCCCAACAAACGCCCTGATGCCACCTCGCACAATGCAAATCGAAGCGAAAAACTGAAAGTGGAGCAAAAGTGAAACGCAATATGACCACAAACAGAGTTGTTACTTCAATGAAGGGATATAGATACTTGCATGTCGGAAAAGTCAAATCAAATATCAAAGGCGGAAAAACTAAACTTAACTGCGAAGACAGAGATGGATCAAGAATTGGAGTTGGAGCTGGGAGTAGTAAGAATTAGTTGGGAGTCGAGTTAATTGTTTGAAGTGGCCCAGACGAAGGCTTCTTCAGATTGCCGGATTGACATTTAGTGCTCAAACCTTTAGCTGATTCATTAATCTTATGATTCATTGCAGAGGTTCTCTACATTCTATTTCCCTACGCTTAAACATGTGTCAACACCCACAAAACCACAGGCGGTACCCGAAAAAAAAAAATAACAGAAATATATATACTTATGCATTTATAAATAAAAAAAGTCTCCAAAAGTCTGTTGGACATAGAAAATTAATGATTTATTTACCTCTTGCAACGGGGCAACACCTTAAATTAGTTGAAAATAGCTCAGGGGTTTGAGTATTATCGTTCATGGTTTATGAGTGCCCATAAAAGAAGTCATTCTCGAAACGGAGACGGAGTTGGAGATGGAGGTGGAGACGAGAGGAATATGATTAATTACAGCAGAACGGTGCAAGGCTTGTTGCAGTTGCACTTTGTTTGTTGCTCCCCCGAAAAATTTGTTGCCACGTTCAACAATTGAGCTTCATTATCGGCGTTTGACCAGCGAACAGAAACCATCAACTGCAACGGCAGTCAATTACTGACCAGTTGCCAGGTTGCCACAGACTGTTCGACTGTCTGTCTCTTTGTCAGTCTGTCAGTCAGTCGTTTTCCCATTTTCCTATTTTTCCATGCAGCTCGATTCTCGGGTGTTGTTGTCAATGTCCTGCTGCGCTATTATTTGTCTTCTGTCAGCTGAGCTCAACTTTGAGCATATCCCCGCCTCAGTCTCTGGCCTATACTGGACCATGTATAAATTGCTTTACGGCACTTTTGGGTCATTAACAAAATTGAAAATGCCTGACAAAGAGTTGAGTTGAGGCACAGTTCGTTGAGTTGGCCATACCATTATATCAATGCCACCTATTTTGGTAGTTGGCCAATCATTAGACCCCAACGGTGAGGAGGCAGTTTGGGGATTTGAGAAGCACTCTGTAAAGATGCGTTAGCATTAAGGTATTCATATATGATATAGCTTCAGTAAAGCTGATTTATCTGCCGATTATGACCAAGCTATGTTATGAATATGTTAAGATTTTCCCGCCTCTTTTGACAGTCACAGAGAATGGCATTTAGCGAAATCTTCCCAGGCTTTGCAGCTGCTGACTTTGATTAAGTGGCACTCATTGACCTATGTCCAAGCACATCTATTGACTGTCTGACTTTTTCTATTTGCATAACTCCCCCCCTGAAGCAGAGTTGACGCGTGTCAGGAGCATGCAAATTGGCCACACCCTTCACATGTCAATAGGGCGGTCTATTCTGACAATTCCTATTAATAGTTATCGATATCGAGATGACAACAAATCGATTTGCACGGCAAAAATATAAATTAATAAATTTGCCCAATGTGACATAATTAAGTAGTTTAGCCAAGCGGATGACCAGATCTCCAGATGACCAGCTGACCATCTGACCATTGTTCCCTCAGCGCGTACTTCATCATCATAATGAAGTGTAAATACTCGTACATATAATCCGCTTTCAATACGACAAACAAAGGATTCGACTGTGCTTCGCATTGGAAAAAAGTCACGTGCCTGCTAATCCGTGCAGTGAAAGTTGTCTGCCCCTGTCTCTGTCCCCGCTCCTGCCCCTGCCACTGCCACTTTCGCTGTGTGCCCGCAATTTGTTACGCTTTGATTTCAGTTGCCTTTCCGAGTGAAAGGCGAACGCGTAAATCTCACACATGAGCTGACTGCCTGCTGCTCGTCCTCAAGCTGATCCTTTGCTCCCTTTCTTATACGCTTACAATACTGTTGTTGTGGACAGACAGTACTACCTACTTGAAGTAGCGCTGATTAAATTATCTCTAGGGTTAAAAGTGAGCCACGCTTGTGACGTAATTGATAACAACAATGGGCGTGTGCTCAGTCGATTAAAATATTCAATGAAAAGAAACAATTTATTTATTTATTTAATGTCGACTAAAAGCACTCGACAAAAAGCATTAAAAATTATAACAAATAAAATATTATGCAATGCTTAATTTAAAAGTTAAAAGTAAAAAATAAAATCAGTTGTTGAATCTAATGGTATTTAAAATAATTAGTTTAAATCAACATACCTTTCGAGGATCGGAGAAAACATATATTTAATATCGCTGGATTTTAAATTCATAGATGTTATGTAGATGAACACTATAAAATAAATAAGTAGAATAAATACAAATATTATAAATATAAATATTATATAAATAATTTTAAAAAATATAATAATATATTTTACTAACAGTCTTACTTTTATTTAATTTTCTTCTTAAATTCGCAACATTTCATTATCTAAAAAACATTCCATATCATCCTCAAGATCTTCTAAAAAAAATACCCATAATCACCTTTCTCACGCTACTCAACTTGTAATCCTTTTAACAGATTTCCACTACATAAATTGCAGCGAAACCCTTTCAAAGTGGCAATTACACAGACCAACTGCTTGGCAGGGAGGCAGACTCAAAGAATATTTACAGAAATTTGCAAACAATATTGATTTCAAAACGATCAAAATAAAAATTAATCAATGCACTTAAAAATGCGCACGACTCAAGTGCCAATTGTTACGCACAATGGAAGAGGCAACAATTTAAAAATAAAAAAATGTATATAATAAAAAAAGGAACCCAAGTAAATCAATGATGTGGAAATGTCAATGGTTGCAAGTTGAGAGAGAAATGGAGGGAGAGGTAAGAGAGAAGGGGGTTTCTCTTAATACCCTACCCCTTTACTGACTTTAAAGCACTTGAAAAGCCGACTAATTTATAACTTATGACCGAGTTGTATATAAAAAACAATTTTCCATGCCACTACAAAGCGGAGCAAAAGCCAAAATTTGACAGGAGTTGCGACCGTTTAGCCGTCACCCTTTAAGCCCAAAATACCCATAACCCTTTCCCCGAATCTCACAATCACATGTGAGTGTGTGTGGATTCTCCACATGTCAGCAAGGGAATTAATCGAAGAGAAATGATTTATTTAGCGCTTGGACGAGACGCATCAGTGGCCAGTCGCGGTCCGCTAGAAAGGGTTGGCCAACTGCAACCCCTTCGAGATGAAACCCAAAAACTGCGCACCTAAATCAAATTTAAACTGTTTTCAAAACTGCATTCAAAAAAAGGTTCATTGATGGGCATTTATTGGCTTTTACCCACTTCAATACAATCCAAAATCAAACCCAACTTTAGAATTGCATTTTGGGTGGTTTTCAGCATTTTTTTACTGTGTGAAATTCGCGCTGCATTTCGTTTCGATTCGTTTCTTTTCTTTATTATATTTACTTTTTAGGAATTTCACACTGAATTTTTATGGTTTCAAATCTTTCAAAATATTTATGACTGCGCGTTTCTTTTTTATATTTTTCCTTATAGATTTTTTTGTTTTGATTTATTCTGGGATTTGTGTTTGACATGAACAAATGAATTTTGATTGATCTGAAAAGCATCGCGTTAAATTTGCAGCAAATTTGCAGCAATTAATAAAACACAAAACCATAAAATACACATTATTGTGTGAATTTTTCAAGAAGCAGCTGCAAAATATTGCAATGAAATCTTAGAGGCTTTGCCCTAAGGAATACTTGGCTTAGTTGTGGGAACGAATTTCTTGGTAGAAAAAATGTAATGCTAAAATTTTTATTAGTTTTGAAATAAAAAATTTCCTGTTTTACAAAATATTTTTAATAACATTAATCGCATTGATTTAAATAAATAAATATTAATCAAATGAACTTATTTAAATTCAACAAAAAAATATTATTGTTACATTAGGCTTTCTATTCTATTTTTTTACATCTAATATTTGAAATAACAACGCCAGATCGTAGTAATAAGTAGCGCAAATTTTTTCGCAATGTTAACCCTTTAAAAAAACGCATTTTTTATTCAATTTGTAGCAAACAACGATAGTTGAAGCGTAACCAAGAACCGATACGAGTATAGAATGACATTTTCAAAACTCAATTGTGTGGCACTAATTGATAGAGTGGAGTCGGGATCACCTTTTATCAATGTCTGCGTCGGTGTTCGAAAATTGATTTTGACATATATTTTTAGGCGCTTGCAACGCATTGAAAATCTGACCCCTCACAAAGGCGCAACGAATTGCATTTGGATTTTCTATCGCTTTGATAAATCGGCTAAAAGACAGAGGGGAAGAAATTGTGTTTATGATTTCCGCTGCAAGAGAGAAGGACCTTCTCTCTTCATTTCGATACTTTACACAATTTGCCTGAGGCACAAAAACTACTTTAAATAGACCTAATGACATCCGTTCTAGTTGGCTCAAACAGCTCGGAGTGTCGCCTTTTGTAATGTGGGTAGCCTTTTATTGTTTTCCACATCCTAATCATTGTATCAAACAGGATGTCTGTGTGTGTGTGGATTTTGTTGTGCGGTTAAGGGTTGTCCGAGTGCTACTGACCGGGGCCCAAGGGCTCCCCACACATGAACTCATTTGTTATCAGTTTTTATAGCGGCAGCGATCAAAATTTACGATAAATGCTTTAAATTTTGTACACCTAAGCACAATAACAAAAAGTTAGGCCATTGTTTTGTTAAGTGAGCATGGCTAACTTGATTTGTTAGAGCTCATAAATTTAAGGCAGACAGGAAAATAGAGTAGAGATGACATGTGTGTTGTTGCTCACATGTGAAGGAGTTGCCCGCTTGTGGGGAGTTGATCTACCCCTATCTAAGGGAAAATCTGCACCTGCCTCTGCATATGAACTAGAGTTTTCCTTCATTCAATCTTTCAGTCAGATATGATTTGAGTTAATGAGCAAAAGATTTTACATGGCGGTTCCCCAGCCAATTCTCAGCTATTTGTTAGCAATCATATGAGAGTGCTATCTACTATCTATTGCTATTCTACGCCAATTTAAAATCAAAGAGAAGCATCATCAATCTCTGTCTACAACTGTTAAAAGCGCATGCATTTAAATTAGACATTTAAGCCACTGCCGGAGAAGTGGTAAAAGCGAACTTGCCCCAAACTCCCAACAGTCAAAGTGTCAAAAGCATGTGGCTCGCACTCCCTTTTCCCCTCTCTTTCTATTGGTGTGATTTTTATGCCTCTGAAAGCAATACAAAAAATGCAAGAAAAAAAAAATAGCATCAGGAACACAAATTTCGATACCTTCAGCAACAGACGCGGAACTCGCCCAGGAAACGCTTAATAGGATTTTCAACAATTTTTACTATGTGGCAGCTACCGGTTACTGGTTTGCCACTCCGTCAAATACTTTTTTTTACACATTTTTCGTTTTTCTATTTTACGTTTCTCCTTTTTTTTTTTTTTTTTGATTTTCCAAATATTTTGCCTTTTGCAAAGGGTTAGAAAAATGCCAGCGCACCCTTCTTGGCTGTCGTATTGGAAATTCTTGTGGACTTTTTGCTTTGTTTTGTCTGTGCCATTCAGGATATGGTTATTTCGTTTTCCTTTTGAGTTGTTTTGTTGTTCCTGTTGGGTTTCATGCACCGCATAACATTAAAATTCAGTTTTTGATTGATCGTCTTTCCAGGGAAATGTGTGAAACGGGGCAATGAGAAATAATATTGCTGAGTTTGTTGTTTGATTTGTTTAATGATTGTTTAAAGCTTGTTCGACAACAACTTGTAAATATGTTTATAGAAATCGTAACTGATCGCAGGGAATTAGCCAAACTTCAATTCAATCCAAAACGTAACTGATTCAAATGGATAAGACCTTAACATATTAATACCTTAAGCTTCCTTTTAATTTACATAAGTTAATACTTGCATTTTAATAGTTTTCTTTGCAGCTGCGTCACGCATGCTAAACTTTCCCAGGCAAATTTACAAATCGAACATCGAACTGTAAAGGCATTTCTCCTTCTACCCAGAACACTTTCTCCAGCAGTCCCAAAAAAAAAAAAATCTGTAAAAAATTCACATGCCCAACGGTGGCCACTTAAATATTCATGAATTTTTACGCCAACAGCAAAGGACGGAGGGAAGGAAGTTCTGGGGAACTGCACAAATTCGATTAACAACAATGCATATTGATGGAATAATTGAGCAATTCTAATAAGCCACAACAGCAACAACAACAAATTGCAGTTGCCTCTGCGAAAACCGCAGCAATATTTGCATTTGATTGACAACAAAGTTAATTGAGTGTGGAACTGGAAGTCGAGAATTTGCATACGAGTATAACCAAAATAAAACTAAGCAAACATTTATTATATTTAACTGTTTCGTATGCTTAAGGGAAGGAGGGAAACTTTTGACTGATGGCATTGCTGGTGATATCTTACGGGTCTAAATGTCATTTCAATGAATTTATAATTGGATATGATGTGATTTTTCAAGAAACAGCTTTGCATTAACAGAAATTTACATATTTTTGTGATCCTTTGACTGTGCTTAATTAATGATTTTATGCAAAGTTTTTTCTTATTTTGCATACATAGGAACTTTTTAACTGTTTTTCTCGCCTGGTATACATCATTAATCAGGCCTATAAGTAGCCGCGGTGTTGTTACTGAACTCATTAACCCTTTTGTTCGCAACTGACATTTGGGTATGGATACACGTATAGAAAAAATAGCAACAAAAGTGTCTTACATAAATATTTGCATTGCTTTCCATTTTGACTTTTGTCTCATTGAACAGATACAGTTGCACACATAAGTATTTGGAACACGTGAGAATTTTGTCAACGACGCAAAAGGCTCGACGCGTGAAATCCTTATTAATGATCTTGTTGGTGTCATCGGGAACCTTTCCGAGACTTTTAATTAGTTGGCATTTGACTTCGTTTGACACAGCTGTTTACACAGAGAGAACCCCGAGTTCTGTTCTAGGCCAACCCGCTGTGCACTTTCACTGAAATCTATTCGTAGGATCTCAGCTTTTTCTTACGTTCAATATATCAAATAAATTCTTATTGCCATTGTTATCGCAATGCACATTAAGTCAATAAGTGGGCAATAATACAAGTTACAAGTTATGTAAAAAAAGCAACGGGGATGTCTATGACTGAATTATGCCATATTTTCCAAATTGCTAAAAAGTTGCCAAGAAAAATTGCGACGATAAACAACGAAGTGATGTACATTATGTCGGGCATATGAATTATGGCTGATTGAACAAGATAAGCCTTGACTTATGGGGGCAAAATCAGCGGGCAGTAAAATAGAAACTCAGGAAGGTGGAGGTTATATAAAAACGAGGATAGAAAGAAATTAAAGAAAAGTGGAGAAAAATGTAACATATTCCATTCCCAGATTCTTTTTAACCAATCCAAATATCTCTTTATATTCGAAGAAAGAACAGACGAGAGGGAAACTTACATGACAGAGAGTTAGGGAAAACAAATAATATAATAGAGACTATAGATGAAAAAGTATAGTTAAATGTACAAAATATTAATTAAATAGAATCATATATTTTCAGTTACTTTCAGTTATATTTAAAATACTCTAAATATCTCTCAAAAGTTTAAATTCCGCAACTCACCTTTTATAATTACTTATGATTAAAGAAATATAAAATTGTTACAGTTAAAAAATGTGTGCGGGCTTAAGTTTAACCCCATCAGATCAAAATCCCAAAGACGAGAAGTCAGTCGGATACAAATATCATAATTAATTGTTTCGTAATTCGGTTGTATGTCTAAACATCATTAATATCTATAAGATTTGACAATGTGCCAGAGTTTAACCCACCAAAGACTTAGGACCCGCATAATACCCCCTGACATCAAAACCAATTTCAATTAAACGCGCGGATTAAAACACAGGCCAAAGTTAAGGCGAGTTTCGCACTTCGACTCCCAGACAAATTGCTTTCTTCTTTATCTTCATTTTATTTTTTTGGCTACTCCATAGCAAAATGGAGAGAATCATCGCTGTATGCATATGAAATTTAACATGGGCATCATTAATAAAAATCATAATAAAGGCGTGGCGAATGACGTCACGTTTTTGTGATTAGCACAGTCAAAGGATTGCCAAGTTTCCCCATTTAATGTGTGGGTTGTTCGAAATTTTCTAATTAGTTTTTCGTTATTTTTCTTTCTAATCTATTACGATGGCTTGACAGTGAGTGCGTCTTATGCTTGAGTGACTCCGTTAAAGCCTTTGCAATTTGGGAAGTGTGACAAATTTCATTAATTAATCACATTTTACACGAATATGTCATATTCGTAAAAAGTTTGGATACTGTCAAAAATAATAATAAAGTTAATAAAATTATTTATATCCTTGTAATCAGTGCTACAAGTATATAGATTACTTATTAGTATGCACTTCTTTTCTATACCTAAGTCTACAGAATTTTTTAGAGAAAATCAGAATCGCAGATATAAAAAAATCCCTTTTATCCAGTCTTCCTCTAAGGTCCTTTCCCAGGCACATTTACATAACAACTCAATTTAAAAGAAATCCAGCTCATAATTATGTCTTTTAATGCACATAATTCAACGCATTTTCCGCCTTAAGAAACAAGTTTAACGCCTTGCAACTCCACACATAATTTTATGCATCGGGATCATAAAAATTTCCGCACCATATATGACCGTTGGTCATAAATATTCAAATTTCACAGCATCCAAAGGAGCTGCATCAATCATAAAAACGAATAGAACAAGCTCATTAAATATCATAAATAGGAATTTGGTTACACATAAAAAAATGTCGCTTCTTGTAGAAGCATCCTTCTCAGGAGCAATCTCTGGACCACTTCCTGGCCAGCTGACCACGATTTGCATATAAAAAGCATTTATACGCAACAAATTGCATGTAAATTGTTTTTCCCGGACAAACTCGCCACTAATTATGCTCATTCAGAAGTGTTGACATAAATCTCCGAAAACGCAGAGCCCATGGACGGTACGGGGTGTTATTCTCCTGCTGGACCACAGTGTGTCCTGTCTATAAATTTGAAATTATTTTCGGCAGCGAACGAAGCCCAAACGCGATTTCTTCCCATTCCCAGTCCTATTGTCAGCGGCTTGTCCTAACAATGTGTTAATGTCGTCCCGGTCTAACCCTTTTGGCTTCGTTGTCCTTTCGTCCTCTCGGCTCGTCCTCGTCCTCGTCAGCGCTTGACACTAATGTGCCGCATTACAAACTGTTGAGCAATTTAATTTAATGTGTACTCGCAACTCTGGTATTCTTTTTCTGTTACCAAGTCTCTGCGACTACTTTGCAGTTTGCTTAAGATTTATTTGCATTTCACGGGCATGTTAGGGTTAAGGTCTGCATTTTGGCGCTTACTTCAAAATTTATTACCTTTCGAAATTTTTGCGGTTTTTTCTGTATTATTTTTGGTTCATTAAATATAATTTCATGCCTGAAAATTTTGACTTAATTAAGTTGCATTTGTAGTACTTGAGGGGCCCCTTAAGTAGATTTTTGGAGTACGATTTAATGAGTTGGAAAAATGTCGCACTGAAAAGTCGAGTTCAAAATTATTTGGGCAGATGGTGAGCAGACTTTGGACTTTAGAATTAAATTATAGTGTTAAGTTATTAGAATTGAAAGTTATGTTAAAATTTTCTTTATATAATATATAGCGCTTATTAGTCACATATTCTCTTAACTCTTATTTATTTATAACTACTTTCTGTTCTGGATTAACAAATCTACATTTATTGTGAATCAAATGAGCGGAAATGCCTGTTAAACCGACTAGTTTAGTTCCATTTTAAGACTTAAACAGTATATTTGTATCTGTTTTTATTCCTTTTATTTAACCAAAGTTCAATAGACCTAAACAACATTAGCTAATCGCTGTACATTGCCACTGTTGACTGTTCCGCTGTCAATCAGGTTTATGAGTTCTAATGACAATTCACATTTTTGGTTTTTATCGCGCGTCTGTCATCAATAAATTAACTCGATACAATGGAAAGCAAAAGAAACACGCGATTGAGCAGCTCTAGCTCCAACACACAAAACACAAATCACAAAATGCTCAAACGAGCTGCGATTTTTTATGGCATTGCACTGGCAATTGGCGTCATCGTCATCGTCGTCGTCATTGTCGCCATCGTCATTTCACCTTTGTGTTTTGGCCTCTGTCTGGAGAATGAGTTCAGAAATCGAGAAATGGAGACAGACAAATGTCGCAAACTTAATTTCATTTTATTTATTTATTTAGCCAACTGACTGTCAACCATCCACTGGTAAAGCGATTCCCCAAAGCATTTTACAACATTATTTAATATTGGCTGATCGACGGAATCATGTCCAAAACTATCCAACTGCATCCACAGTGTCAGTTGCCATCTCCGTGACTTTTATGCGCAATTGCTCGCTAATGGCCCAAACAGCAGTCGTCTCTGTTGACGTTGACGTCGTCGTTGACGTTGACTTCGCAGCCACCGTTAAACGTAACGTCATTCACATCATAATCTCGCCGTCGTCATCGCCATCTTCATCGTCATGTCAATGGGATGCCGGCGGGCGAGTTGCATTTTTCACTTGACTGTCAACGGCAACACATAAAAGAAACTGCATGCCACAGCACGGACCAAGTTAATGCGAGGGGCTTTCGACAAGTTAAGCATTTAAAGTAGAAATAACTACATATACTCCTAGAGTGGAAGATTAAATACTGTTTTCGAATATCTTAATCTGTTGTTAAATATATTTGTAAATATTATATTAATTTGTTAAAGTAATGAAACAGATTGAGAGAATTTTATGGTTGTCTCATTATTCGAACTTTGATTAAAAAAAGACAGAAACAGAACCTTCACACATTCAAAAAATTTGGAAATGGGGAAAGATAAACAATATTTTAAATCACATAACTTATTAAAATTCTTGGAGTTGACTCATCATATTTGATAATAGTTAAATCAATTTATAAATAGCTCTGTTGTTTTTATAGTAACTGTTTAATACAATGATTTTAGAAAATGTACATCCAATTTGTGAATAAGAATATACCTTAGATATGGCGACTTTTCGTTTGTAAAAACAAACATTACCCTCCGCAGAACATAGAGGTTGATTCATAAATCTTTATATTTTACCATTTTAAGTAAATATATTTTAAATAAATTAAATATTTATAGCTGCCAACTTGTGATACCCCCCTCGCAGTAGCCCATGTCATTGGCGATGAATGCTCTTGGCCAAGTTCCAAGGCGACATCGTCATTCATCAGTGAGTGGGTGGATATAGACTAATGGACATTCGACTACCTGTGTGCTGATTGAATGGTATTAGAGGGTGTGCGAATGATTTTTGTGGTTCCACAGTAAACATACATACATATATACAGAGACATATATTAAGATATAGATATAGCTATATATACAACTGTATAGTAAAGTTGATTATCCGGCAGCTAATCTAATTTAGTGTTCCTTGCTGCGGCAGGAGCCCAACTGCATTTTAGTTTTACGAGTAGCCCAACTCAAACCATAAAATCTTAATATTTGAAATTAAGCTGTCATAAATTTGCTTTAATGCGCTTTAATTTAATTGTCAGTGAGAAAATGCAATGAAAATAAAATAGCTTTAAGCAGTTGGATAGAAGAGTGGAAAATGTGCAGCAGGTGTTGTTCAAGTCGCAGCAAAAGTGTCGCAAGAAAAGCAGTAAAAACACTCAAAGGAAGTTCGAGAGTTGGGTTAATAGGAGGAGTACATTATCCTGGCACCAGGTACGAGCTACGAGTTTTGGTAGATTATTAAAATAGATGCACAAGAAGTGTCAGTTGAAGCACGTGCAATGTTAAGGATTGCATTATTCTAATTTCGTTGTCTGAAAAATGGAAATTTTAATGTCCGGGGTATTCTAATTAGAGCTGCACTCCGTACGTCATTAATAACCGACTGCAAGTGGCATTAAATCAATTAATTTTGAATAGTTGTCTCAACATTTGGAGCAATTTTTCAGTGACATGAAACCCTTGACTCGGGGCGTTGACTCTGTTGCGTCTCCTCTTCTGTGGAGATTTATGGGTCTACCACTTGGTAGGTGGGGGTTGGTGGCACGCTTCGACGCTTGCATCCCATAATTAAGTGTCAGCTATGGTTCTTGACTTTACAAATTCCAATCAGTCGAACCGCCAAGTTGAGGCCTAAAATTCCATCTACAAATCCATGCTCGACATAGTTTATCAATCGCATGATTTATGAGATGACGAGACACAAATTGTGGCTGCATCCCGAAAATATCTCTATTAATAGAATTGATAGTTGGGTTGTCAAAGAAGTCTCTGAATAGTCTGATATCTAATTGGGTTTTCCCTCGCAAATTCTCAGCTCTTAATAAATTTAATGTCCAACCATATCCGAAATTTCTACATGAGATTTTTTTACACTTTTTAACAATTAAATACATTTTATTTGATTTAATATTGATGGAAACCGAACGAAATTCCATAAAATTAGAGCTATTTAATCTCAGATAAGTTGCCTGATCAATTGCCCAGCTTCTGATTTATTTTCCTCAAGATCTTCCCAGTTATTTTCTCACGTTTTCATCTCTCACTTCAAAGCAATGAATAATTTGTTAATTAATCATGTAAAAAAACTT
Source organism: Drosophila kuntzei (assembly GCA_035042165.1). NCBI lineage: Eukaryota > Metazoa > Arthropoda > Insecta > Diptera > Drosophilidae > Drosophila > Drosophila kuntzei. The sequence continues at coordinate 985,317 of JAWNLU010001704.1, forward strand.
GACATTGACTACAAACTTGACCAGGCAACTTTGTTGATTTTGTTTAAATTTTATTAAAATTTTCAGAGCGCATTTGCTGCGCTTTTTCTAAGCATATGCGTGTCAGCTTGTGTGAGTACTCGTAGAAGGGAAAACTAAATAGAATTCAGCAAGATTAATGAACTTTGATAAATCAACAAAACAGGCAACAACAAAAGCCAAAAACCGACATCAAAAGTCCAGCACATCAGTCAAACAGTCGCCATCAACAGCATCCTCACAAGAAACTTACCTGGTCATCTTTCACCTCAACGTGCCACAAACAATGGACAATGGGTGGCTGCAACTTGCGGCAACTCGGCTGTGGCGGCGTTGCGTTAATAATTCATGTTTCAATTAATTGCCATTTTGTTGTCATCGTCGGGCATACCCCTTTTCTTAACCAGCAGCAATAGCAGCAGAGGAAGAAGATGATGCATTCAGTCAACACCTTGACCAGGGGGCAGGAGAGGTGCAGACTGAATTTTCGGCGCCGCATTGTCTGGCACGGTAGGATCATCGTGTCTCTAAACAAAATGATTTGGCTTTGAAGTGCCAAGACGAATTTCAAGTTTTCTTCCTCTACTTCTTTTTTATACAAAGTATTAGGTGATTAATTCTCAGATGCTGTCAGAACTTTTTGACTGGCATGTGTGTGGACCAGAAATTCGGTGAATTTTTCTGCGCAATTTGCTGTGATTAATTTTTGTGTGATTTTTATGTTGTGCTCTTTCTATTGTCTGGGTATTCATGAGCTTTACAAATGGTTGCACTTTCTGAGAAGGCCGTGAAGGGGTTAAGAGATATCGTTGTCATGCTATAATTATAAGTATTATGTACATGTATACAGCATGAAGAATTCTATATAGAATTTTGCCACATTTTCGATACACACATTAATTTTTGGCATTGACATTCCCTAGACTTAAGATTTTCTCCATTATGTTCAAGTGCAAAGAAGAGATTACACAATCATATTCATAAATTGCTGGAGCTTATAAATGCCATTAAATGGGCTTAAAGTGCTACAAGTTTGAACAAGACACTGAGACATTTGAAGACATTTGACAAAGCCAATCTCACTGACAACCTCGACGCACTTGAACTTGAGACATCGGAGACGCCACATGGCAATCTTCAGAGTACTTTGGCAAATCGTGTATAACCGACACAACAATCTGCATATTGACAGCCTGTCAAAGCTTATTGTGAGCAATTTCTCAAGCAATTTCTTTGTTTTGTCAAACGCAGAAAGCAGCCCGCAAAGAATGCTTTGACGAAATGCAATTTACGGTTGAAGGAGATCCATCCACGAAGAGATGCTCCGATTGCATCTGTCAATTGTCAGCGTTAGCATATTTCTTATATCGAGACGGGTGGCAACCCTGTGTAAGGTAATACTACAACCCACTCGTAGTCTCTCGTCACCTGATTGTGTGGCATTTCTCAGAGTCAAATGTAATTTCTAGTCTGTATCCCCCATCCAAACTGAGCAACATGCCAAAAAGTCAGACAAATGCAGTTTAACACTTGCCTTCCCCCAATAGGGAGAGGAACTGTGGAACGGAGGGGGAGTGGCCGCCTTCAATGTGGCATGTAACTGAAACATGTAATCCAACGCAACGGAACGCAGCATAAACCGACAAAAGAGCAACTCGCGACTCACACATCAACATTCACATCCACATTCACATCCACATGCAACAACCAGAGCACACATCAAAGTAAAACTTTTTCTATATAAAAACACGCCAGGGGGTCTCTCGATTTGCCCTATGCTCTACACTCTTCTTTAATACGGTGAAAGTTAAGTCTAATCGAATTTCCAGGTAGTTTGATTTGATTATATTACAATATTCAAATATTTTCTAGCTTTTAAAAATTATTCTGATCATATTCTTCAGATCCTTAATCAATATAATATTTCTTAAGCTTTCATAAATTTTGTATCAGAACTTAACTGAACAGAGTACTATTTATACTGATAATATCAGATATGATTATTTTTAAATATTTAAATATTTTCTATAATTTTCTATTTAAAATTATATAATATTAAGTTTTCAGCAATTTTCTATCAGAACTTTACTCAATAGAGTATTATTTATATTGATAACATCAAATATGATTATACTAAAATATTTAAATATTTTCTTGCCTTTAAAAATTATTTTATTCATATTCTTCAAATAACTAAAATAATATTTCTTAAGTTTTCAGAACTTTTCTCAACAGAATAGTATTTATATTGATAATATTATATATACTCGTTTTTAAACTATTGCATAATTATTCCAGCAGTGTTTTATTATATTATAAAAGTGATAACCTTTAAATTGACACAAACGACAAATATGACACAACATTAACTTAGCTTAATTTATAATGTTAATAGATTTTTATTTTAATTAAATCTGTTTTCAATTACCAAATTTACACAAGTAATCAGTTAATCAAACATCATTGTGGAACATCTAAACATTCTAAAAGAGCATTCAATAGTCGTGGCATACACAAATTCCCGTGTGTATAAGTACTTATTGTGCCCTTTCCTGTTTGCTACTCATGTTATTTCGTGTGTCGCTTTCTTTCAATTGAATTTGCTATTCTGGGATCCCAACTCTAAAGTGTTGTGCTGTGTTGTGCCGTGTGTTGTGTTGTTTAGTGTTGTTGTCTTGGCTGCTCTACTCTTGTTTTGGGCTGCTTCAAACGTTTGCCGCCGTCTCTCCTCTCTTTTGCTCTGCCGCCTTTAATTAGCAGCGCGATTTATTTATTTATTTGTTTGTGCTTATCTATTGGTTTTGACCTGCCTCAGAAAATTGTCTTACTCATTGACTACCAGAAAATTGACTGATGGTCGGCTGCTTTTGTATTGGATTACAATTCATTTCTGATGTATTTGTGGAGCGCAAATTATGCATTGATTCTTCGGATTATTTGTACGATAAACAATTCTAAAAGCAATTCGATGTCAGCATCTGCATTCTATTTAAGGAACGGGATTGTGTTCCCATGGTCATTGGTAGTGCATTACTTTGGAACATAAATTAGTTTGGGAAGAGGTCCTTAAACCAAAAAGGGGCAAGTTCCGGCACACAAAACCCACGTCGACTTCCCATGTTTCCATGCTCGGCAATTTGATTAAAATGTTGCCCGTTTTTTGGGCAATAAATGTCCAATAAAAATATAATTATTACTCGCCTGGCTTACACACCTATGAGTTGGAACTGGGTTTAACTGAAGAGCTGGCTGTGTATTTGGTTTTTGGTTCTCGTCCCGGACACTTTATCTTTTTTTATGTTCGTGTATCGTCGAGCCCGTCGACTTATCTCTGGGTTCATGTGTGTGTCCTGAGCCACTCCTGCACATAAATGTTATTAAGTGCCCCTCCCTCTTCCCTCTCTCTCTCTGTCTTCTGATTCTCTATTGTTGAATTTCCCTGTTACTTCCTTGTTTCTATTGCCACTTCACCAAATTGTAATTTTATGTGAATATTTGTTTATTAAGTAGCTTTGATAGTTTCGCTAGACTCCGACTCCTACTCCGACTTTAACTCATTTAATTTATTGTCTTAAGTGCATTTCAAGTGCTTTGCTTTGGTAATTAAATGGGTGTGGTTTCTTTGCCCATTAAATGACGACGACCTATAAATTTAGTTAGGCATTAGTCTTGATTTGTTTTCACTTATAAATTTGACTTAACAATTTTATAATTTCCCTCGCAACAAATTGTATGTTCCGAAATGTGTCAACAGCTAAGCTCCCAAAAGGAAATTATGTGTAAATTTGTGATCGTCATCAGCATTAAAAAACACCCTCAAGAGTACAAAAAAATCTAATTAATTATTAACATATTTCATTGTTTTTAAGCGTGCACACAAAATCCAGATAAAAATTCTAATAAGTCATTCGAAGACAGCACAAAATGCGGGCCGGGACAATTTGGGGTCGGGGTCTAATGTAGAGACGAGCTATACATATGGAAATGGGAACTGGAAACTGGGAACAGACCTCAACAGGCAACTCAATTTATTTTTGAAATTTGTAGGCAGTTTTTCTTTTCTGTTTTTCAGTTTTTTTCTCTGCTAAAAATAAAAATAACAACAAAATGTGGCAGTAAAAGGCGTCACCTTGGCAAATGATTTTCTGGCACTGGAAATAAAAAGGGGCAAAATTGTGTTGCGTGTTTGTTAAACGCGCCACTTGAACACATTTGAGCAATTGACTGAGGGAAGGAGGAAAATGTTCGAGGTGAATGAGGTGTTTTTAAACTCGAATGTTTTTTTATTTGTCATTTGGAGACCGAAATGCTCCCCAGCAGAGTTTTAATTATGCGCTGAGAAGGGGAGGAAGTTCAACTCTATTTCAGTGGTAAACAAATGAAGTAGACTTGGTCCAACTAGACAACAAATCATGTTAGTTTTGATTAAATTAACTTGGTCAAATGATCAAGTCGAAATATTCTCTTAATGCTTATCAAAAAGCTTCAATTTTTATTTACTTTTCTCATAAATCAAACTACCCGATGATATATGAACAGACTATTTATTAGCTGTAGAGAGAGAAAGAGTCCAAGAAGCAGGCAAAGGCTATGCATATAGGGTCAAAGACAGACAACCTGCCAAACCACTTGATACAAATGCAAAAACAAAAAAAAGAAAAGGGCAATCCCAATCCTGATCTGATCTGGTCAACCGAAAAGGGTTACGCTTGGACGTGTCCTGGACTCATCCTCAAGTGTCAGTATGCGGTCGTATTTCATTTCTTTTCCAACTTGTTTTCGACTTTCATTCTATCTGGTTTTGTTTTTTTGTTTGTGGTCCGGACTGAAACTCGTCTTGAAGTGGCGTCCGATGGCATTTACATTTTTATTACAAACAAATTCGTTGCGGTTACAAATGCGCCAATGCAAATACATTTTTAAGAACTCTACCCCCCAAAAGAGGGATTGCCACTGACCAGTGAGTGTTAAGGGAGATGGGCAAGGGGTAGCTACCCTTTCCCTTAATCATTCTCCCAGTCAGTTGTATATATTTACAAATTACTTACGGTTAATAAATCATGCCGCATGTCAAAATAAATGCATAAATTTTCCAACTGTTTATCGAAATGGCAGGAAGAGAGAGAGAATTTGTCCAGACTCTCAATTGAATTGGAAAGCAGGCCAACAATTGGATTTGTTAAAGGCTTAAAAAGTTGGTCAATTCAAGAGGAATATGGTTAAGTTCAACATCCATCAATACTAAAGGGTATTTTTAGGTTCGTTGGGCAATTTCTTACTGAATCTGACTTGAGGGTGGATAAGCGATTGCTGGTCAGTGCTAAAGCGTTTATAATTTTTCGATTTATAGTCGCATTTATCTAACGATAACCGAATATTCGGACCAAGCAGATTATAAGGAGAAAGGAGAGAATAAGTCAAGGAAATGATTGATTGCCAGGTTAAGAAGTGAAAGCATGTCACCCAAAGGAATTGCAGATCCTTTTGGGAGGGAGCTGTAAAGGATACAAATTTGTAACAATAAAGCGTAAAGTTAAGCGCCTTTTGGGAAATTCGCAATGGGCAGCTGGAAAAGAAAAGAGGAAGACAGGAAACTAGTTGGCTGAGAAAGTGAGAATATCAAAAGGGGTAGCTCAACCCAATGATTGATACCAAGCAGTCGAAAATTACTCAATTAGTTAAGCATTAGTCGGGACAAATGCGAAGAAGTAGCTGCCATTAGGATGAAATCTCTTATCCGACTGATAGAACTAGCTAGGCCTAACTCTAATTGCAGCCTATCGGAGAATGGGGAAATGAAGAGTCTAGCGTAAATCCAGTGGCCAGTTGGCCGGTTGCAACAATTAAGTAAAGTCAATTGAGGGTAGACCACAGAACCTCATTATAAACAATTTTCCTTATCGCCACAAAAGAAGCAGAAGAAGAGGAAGAAGTTGTAGTAGAAATGCATTAAGCCATGGTGTGGTCTTGCCCCGACTCCGACTCCGGCCCCAGTCTCAGTCTCAGTGACGACCTCGGTCATAACATTAGAACCTCACTAGACACTTTACAAAATTGCCGCAAATCACGAACAGCAAAGATGGAGGCAAATCAAAGTGAATTAGTCGAAGGAAAAAAAAAGTTGAAGCCACAAATTGTTGGAAAATTAAGTACCAGAAAAATAAGAAGCGGCTCCAAACGGGGCAAAAGACTAGACGACCTGAAATGCCATTAACATATGAGGCGAGACCGCGTGGAACTGCCACCAAGTGATCCCAGATGTTGGAATCGTCGTCGTCTTGATCTTCTTGGTCTTCTTAGTCTTCTTGGTTTTGGTTGTCGGGTGTCGCGACATGCGTCTAGCAAAACGACTTTAGATTCGACTCGGTCTTTGCCTGAGCAATTAACTGGCGCTACTTTATAGAGTGTGCGTGTGTTGAGATCTGGCAGAGGCGAAGAGTCTTTAATGGTTATTTTAGATGCATCTTAGACTAAGCTATGCTAAGTGGTGGACTTGACTTTATTATCCTCAAACTCTATTTGCGAATATATCCAAATTCAACTAAATAGAATCTATTTTAAGCCTGCTCTACCGCAAAACCTTTATATTGGAGCTCTTGACGCCTTCGTTTCTGTCTGATTTCAACATATTTTGCACCCAATTATATTTAAATCCAACATCAATCAATGCATCGTCGTTTACATCTCATTATCTCTGCCTTTCACCTACTGACCAAACCCAAAAACGTTGGCAATCAACACGCAAAGCCCCAGACACTGGACTCCAAGCTTCAAGCTCCAAACTCCAACTCAAAACCCATTTCGGGCCAACTGAAAATCCACAAAAATTACCATTTTGACCGCAGACAAATTAGTGTTATTAACACTTTTTTTCCCCATTCTCCTGCTTCTTCTTCTTCGACGCTGTTGTACTTATATTTATGGCATTTTGGCAACATTTTTCACGCTTCAGCCACGCGCAGTACACAATCCACAATTCGCAATCCACAATCCTCAGTCGTCATCGTCGTCGTCGTCACCTGGTCGAGAGTCGCCTCCGAGTGCCTTTTTAATGGCTGCGTGTAAAAATCTGCAACTGCAACACGCCCTGACCGCAGGTTTTAATATAAAAATGTGTTGAGCTGCTCTTTCAGACTCCACACTCCCTCCCTGCGACCCCCTCTCTCACCCCACTGCTTTGTTTGTTTGCATGGTGTCAGAGTATTCTGTGAAAACAAACAACAATAATACCGCATAATGCCAGGATTGGCCTGTCCCCCACCTCACCTCCCACCACGCACATCATTCTGCAACTCCTCGAAAAAATCCATTAAAAATGCGTTTCGTTTTTTTCACAACCAATGCCTGGTTGGTTTTGGCCTTTTGGCTTACACCCAAGAGGAAAGTTTCATCAGTTTTGAGTTTATATGTATGCCAATCTTTGGTACAAATTCATTATTTAATATACAAATTAATCAGCTAGCTTCTATTTCTAACATATGATAGTCTCAGTCTCAGTCATACTTTGCATGTAAAAATACGAAAATGAATTTTTAATTCAAACTTTAACACAATTTATATATATTGTTGAAACACTAGTTTAATTTTTGAATTAATTTAACTATATAAATTAAATACAAGCGGATAGCATAAAGACAAGTTTATATCTTTCAAAATAGTATCTTCTTAATTTCCGCGGCTTTTTGTTTGTATTTCTCTAATAACTTTGGCTTTTCAGAAACTTTTAAATCTCCCCACATTTAACTCCGCGTGTCTTTTGCATAATGCATAATGCGTTAATATTAACCGGTAGCTGTTGAAAATTTTTGCAATTTTCATAATGATGCCAGTTTGCAAAGTGCAGAAGATGGACATGGCCCAAATCGCAGCTAATTAAGTTAATTAGTTTATTTTAAAGCGCCAAATTGAACCAAACAACAGGACCATATATATAAATCAGTGGCGCCTCAATTCGCAGCCCTTGGTGTACCGATTTACGACCTACTTCGACTGTCTCTCTGTCTCAACAATCCATGATTTGGCTATCCAATTTGGTGGTACTTTAGCCAACTTGTTTGCACAGCTAATTGCAACTTTTGTCTGTTTGTCTCAAGTGGTTTTGAGTTTATTCTCTGATTTTGCATAGTGTTTTTCAGTCTGTCATTGACAAGAGGCAGCAGCGAGTTCATTGCTAATTTGATACACTGTAAATTGAATCTGGGGATCTGACACTTGAGCGGCTTTTGCGTTTGACAACACTGCCGAAAAGAAAACAAAGGTCATGTGGCATTGACAGTGACAACATTTCAAGTGCTTTGTTGTTCTTATTTCTTCACACTAATTGCCCTCGGAATGGGAAGGAGGAAATGTTTATTTATTGAAAAGTGTGATGGCAACTTTTAAAGTCATAAGGTTGGCAAATGACTCACGTTGTCTGAAAGGGTTAGAGAGACTCATATAGAGAATTGACAATTATTGTAAACTACGCAAAAACCGTTAAAATTAATGTATGCACGAAGGAGCATTACTGTGCAATTCGTAGGAAAAATAGCTGAGAATGTCAAGGATAATTGCACAAGAAGGGTGACTAAGCGCCAGGTGGAAGCCATGGAAATTTTAAGCCAACCAACCAAGCAGTTAACCAGCTTACCATCTAAGCTGTAACCCATATACTAAACTAAACTATTTAACTTAATTTCCATTTCGAAATGCGTTCATTTACTTCATTTGGTTGAAAACTAAGAACTTCGATGCGGATGCGGGCCAAAAAGGGGTTAGGTTAGAATACTCTGTTTCTGTTAGCCAAGTTGCCACTCGAAGTTGCACCAATTTATTTAATTGCTTTCAAGTGACACTGCAAGCGTGTTAAATTGAGCATAAATTTTGCCACTCTTGTTAAACTATTAGTTTAAATGGCTAAAAGGGGGTTAAAGCCAACCCGTTACAAAATGCGTCTAATTGGTCCAGAGTTGTTTTTAGACACTTTAAAGGTGTGTGAAATAAATATTTTATGATTTTAAATAAACTAACTTAACTCTCTTATTTATTTATTTTACGTCCAGTCAAAGCATTCCACAAAAAAATTATGAAAAATTTAAAACAATATTACGTATAATAATTTTGAATTAGCAACTAAATAAATTAAAATAAAAACCTAACCGAAAATAATAAATAATTTATAAAAATTTATGTGATTCAAAATTTGTTGCAAGAATTGGGAAAATCCCAGAAAAACGCAATAAGATCAATAAATATTACCATTACTATATATAAGTATTGGTAGAAGTTCTATTTAACTGCTAGTTTTATATATATATACAAAAAGAACAACCTTACAATCGAGATATCTTCTCCTATTTTAAAAGAATCTAGGTTTCCACGTATTTTTTAGACGAATGATCTTGAAACAAAAATATTTTTTTTACAGTGTAATCGACATTTGGTTGTAGTATAGAAAGGAAGGGAATGCGAATGAGACGTAGCTGTTATTATTCAAAACTTTATCAATATACTTTTACAATCCAAGAGAATAAGTGCACTGCAGCTTTAAGGTTATTGAAATCATTCAGCCACTATGTGCATAGGAAACTCAAGTTTTCCTGCTACCATCATCATCATCATCATCTTAATCATTGTGAACATTGTCCATAAATGCGAATGCACTCAAGCATATAGCGCAATAAACACAGCCCAGTTGCAAGTGATGACCACACAGTGCCCTCCTGTGCCTCCTGTGACTCTTCTGTGCCTCAGCCTGACCAGGCACCCCAACAATGTGTCCAGCATGTTTGAAAAAAAAAGAGAGAAAATGTAAAGGAAGAAGGAACGCTCCACGCACACTTCTTTGCTCAATCAAATGGAAATAATTGTGGTGGCATTGGCAGTCGAACAGGCGGAGCAGACTGAAGACGAAGTGCCTCATTGTGTGCTGTGTTTGTTACCCACACTTGATTGAGGCACAGTTCCGATACGATACGATACGATATGAACTGACCGCCAGTCGCACTCATTGAAGTGTTGATGCATCCAGGCAAGAGCTAGCGGCCCATTGATGTGGTAGACTCCGACTCTCGGACTTTCCTCCTGTTGATTTCTTTATTAAGGCATTGTGCTAATGTAAAGTCCAGCATTGTAAGTAGCCTGGATTCTACCAATTAATTGGCTGCCTTCTGAGTGAGCTGCATGCAACCAACAAAAGGATTTTTATGTGTGGTTAGTTAGTGGTTAACTAGATATTAACTACATTTCAAACAGAGTCCTTTAGCTGCTTAGCAGATTTCGATTATTTAAGCATAGAAGAAGTTCTCTCAAGCGAACTCTTAACTGTGTAGCTGAAATCTTTCCAAACAATTAAACCCAAACCGGACCCTTTTTGTCAGTCTCTAAGCAAAACCCCTGTAAGAACCTTTCTGAAATGCCGACACACTCGAAAAGTACACAGAGCACAAATTGTTATGAGGGGAGATTCTAAAGGAATTCCTCAAGTACTCACGGTTTATGCAAATTTTATCCATCTCTGACAAAAAACAAAATTTCTAAAATTGTGTATTGCTACAAGAACATCAACAACAACAACAACAATCACTTGCCTTGTTCGACAGTGTGTAGTACACTTGCCCATGGTACAGTTGTCACTGGGGCGTCATTTGAATTTCGAACAAAGAGGGAAAATGCGCTGAAAAATATGCCTTGGTTTTTATATTTTTTCCGGCACTGTTGTAGGGCATTTTAGCCATGACAGATGGTCAGTTGGTAAGTCACATCAACCACCGCAACACTCATGGATACTCACGTACGTGTTGTCAGTTCGTCAGTCAGTCAGACGCCCAGTCATTCAGTCAGTCAGTCATTCAGTCAAAGCAAATATGACAGTTCACTGTCGTCGTGACCGTCATCGTCATCGTTCTCGTCCTCTTCCTCGTTGTCGTCTCAAACTTTAACCCTCCGTGGAACAGCATTTTGGGGGTTGCTGTCAATACCCCTACCAATGTCTACAGTTCAGTTCAGTTCAGCTGAGGGAAGGAGTACTGGGTACAGTTTGTGCATTGATACTGTTGTGGTCGTCGGTAGTCGCCGCCGTCGAAGTTGTTGCTGCCACTTGGCTGATGCGAATGACAACAAGAGGCACAAGAGGTAGAAGGTACAAGTACGAGTAGTACACTCAGAAAAAAATGCATATAGTTAAAATATATACACAATCATATTTATTATTTTCATTTAAATTGAAATCTTATTGAAATTACATCCAAAAGAGTTAACTAAAATAATTAAATATCAAAGTTATAATGAATATAGTAATATCGAAGTTAAAATCACTTCAAATTAAAAACATTTCATTTTATTTATCGTAATTGAATTGCATTGAAATTAAATATGTTTCACATAACTTTTTTATTATTTTATTCAACTCAAAATTCAACAGAATTTAAAGTCAAATATGTTTCATAATTGATTAAGAATTATAAATCGATTTTAATAACTAAATTAAATTTAATCATTTTTAATTTATGAGGCCTGTTCCGGATTATAGCATTTAAAATGTATCCTTTTTCATTTTATCGGACTTGAATTCACCAATTAATATTAAATCCGCAAAACTGGTCCAAAATGATATTAGAATAGGTTAAAGATATTCAGTTCCGAAATATCATGCCGAAAGTGAAAACCGGAACAGGAACCGAAACCTGTATAATTAAATGGACGTAGTGCTTAATTGTTATATCAAAGTATTAAAATACTGAGCATTTTTCTTTGAGTGTAGGTAGGTTAGGTTAGGTAGTAGTCGTAGTTGTCGGCAGATAACGTTATATGATGTGGGGAAGAAGTGTTAGGGGGTAACCAAGGCCTACCCCTGATGAGGGTTGTGTTTTTCTCTCCTTGTTGTCTTCAATGTTCTCTGTTGTGTTGTGTATGTGCAGTGCGGGATTTAAGCGTTAAGTGGTTATATTGAAAATATTGTATTTACATCAGTAGGTGATTATGTATGTGTATGTGTGTGTGTGTGGACAGAATGATGACTCACATGGGTTCGTCTAGGATATTGATAATTTCATTAAACTATTGAGCCACATACATGCTTATTAAGCGACGCATCAGACTGAGTGGTGTTTGTATCTAGGCGTAATTTGGGATAAGTGAAAGGTGCTCTTTGGCAAGTGGAGAGGGTTGGGAAGTGTAGAGAGTACAGTGGGTGTTTCTGCTTCCTGCCTTATCAGCGTGTAGCTGACTTTGATGGATGTCAGGCAGCTTTTAGACTGTTGGCTTGTTGAAATTCAGACAAGTGTTTAACAAAAACTCAAACTCTGCTGTCCCCAAACTACTGCAACTACAGTCAGGGTTCATTAAGTGACCCGTAGTTCAAATAACAATGGGCCAAACATGTGGAAGCCTCATAAAAAATGTGCGATGTGGGGTCGAAATGCAGCAACGCATTCAAATGCAACAACCACAAAAAAGTAAGGAAAGGGGCCAAAGGATATTAATGATTTTGCGCTTGAATTGCAATTGCAACAACAGCAATGTAATAACAATAACAATATATCCACACAAACACACACACACAAGCACTGCGGTCAAGCTGTCAATTTTTCAAAAAGTGAACTACATAAAGAAAGGGAGAATTATTTCCCCCGATTTATGTGACGATGGAAGTCGCATTGCGTTGCCAACGCAATGACATGCAGTTTTTTGCATATCACTGCACTTGGAAAGGGTCGGGGATTGGCAAGCCCTTGATATTTGATGGTTGACTCGTAGGTCGGTCCAATACTGGTCAACTTTGGGCTTCTTCCCTCTGCCTCTGCACTTAAGCATCCCTCAATTTGTTGCATTGTTGTAATTTTATGCACATTTGTGTTTTTGTTTGCCGAATGATTTGCACAAAAAAATGAAAATTTGTTTTTCGGATATACATACATGTTCATATACTATATGCATTTCCGTAGTCTTTAGAAGTGGGGTATACTGATTTCCTTGTGAAGGATATATTTCTAAGCGTATAAATACATACTATAATTACCTGTTTTTTTTCTTAATTTTTCAAAAACATGGAATTACAATTTTATAAGCTTAAATTGTTCAACATTATCTTTACAAACCACTGCCTATTTACAGGGTATCTCCTAGTCGACTAAATTGTTGTCTTTCTAGTTGTGGGCGCTTGCCAAGTTTTTTATGTTGAAATTAATTGAGTTTTTTCTAGTTGACTGCGTTTTTAATGAAATCGTTAGTGTGTTGCATTTGGATTCCTATTTTTTTTCGTTTTTTCCTCGTTTTGTTGTCTATCAATTCATTTTTTTGTAGCATTGCCGTGGAGATAATACCAAGGGGATTTAAATGGGTGGATTTTTTGGGTTGAAATCATGGATATTTGTAGTGCGTTTGTACAGTTGTTTGAAGGTACTTGTTACGATTTTGAATGTGACTGAAGTCTACATCAATATGAGTCAACCTGACTAAAATCTGTAATAGATTGTTGTAAAAATGTTATCAAACGAACTGACAAACCTAACAATAGTTAACGAAGTTTATCCAAGAACCAAAGAATGGTAAAAATTTAATTGAAGCTTGAAATAATAAAACAAAGATTCTTTGGCCATAAGAAAAGAATGTAATTAGTGTAAGAGAAATACGTGGAAATAAAACTGAACACATAATTACAACATTAACGGTTGACACTGAAATGATCGTTAAAAGGTGCATTATTAGAACTACACTTTATGGCTCAAAGCGACTCATTTATGAGAAATTCACCCAAAACCCAGAAACAATTAACTGGTTTGTCTCATATTTACTATGACAAGAAAGCAACAAGAAATGCCTAAAGATATCATTTTAATAAAATTGTTTTAATGGTTTATCTTAACAGCCTCACGGCTCGGCGATCACTGTCCGAAATTAGTGAAACATAATGAAACTATTCCCGGAAAGTTGAGTCCCCCCACACCACCACCCATTCAATCAAAATGTGAGTTCCAACACGTTCAGTTTTTTATGTAGTTTTAAAAACTTATAATTAATGTGAAAGGCGGTTTTTTGGCCTTTTATCGCCCCAACTTGATCTACATTTTTCAATTGCCATGCCCTGACGATAGTTAGCCCTGGTTTGATGTATGGCTCGGGTTTTGTTCACAACAACAAAAAAAAAGGTGCCATAAAACGGCATTGGTTAGCTTTAAAGACATCCATCTATTCATTTGATCATTTGTCCATTCTGGAGTCTGAGTAATTTATTAGCTTTTGACCATTTGAACTCCCTGGTAGTTAATCTTGCTCAGTTTACTGATCATCAAATCAAATCAAAAGTTTATCTCTGTGCGTGTTGGCATTTTTCAGATAAGAGTCCCAAGTTGGTTAATGATCATCCATTCCCATGTGTGGCATACTATACTTCATTAAAGAATTTTTACCAAACAAAAAAAATATGTGGAAATGAATATAGTTTAAGAATTAGTTATGGTATTTTTTTTTTATTTCTTATAAAACCGATCTATTGCTGATCAAAAATTGAGAGCAAGTGCTGCTTATTAAATTTCACTGGGCTCTATAAAAATTGTGTTAACTTATCTTCAAGTGAACATCTCTCAAGTGCAGCCTACTCTTTAAATGTTACTCTTCAGTGGATATTTTTTTAAACAATATCTTTGAAAACTGTGGTCTGGCTTATAATGCCCCGTCATCTGGGTGATATAGCTGTGATCCTACGCATCCCGAGACCCACGCAGAGTTAGTCAAAGCACGTGGCTTAGTTTTCGTCCCAAAGGGCCAAAATTCAAATATCTTCAGCACATGCCACACTTCATTTGACACGAGAGATAGAAAAAAAGATGGTGGGCCGTCTATAGAGATCTCTTATCAGAAGTGCTCGTAGGGCCCATTACAAAAAATGACCCACAAAATTTGTGTGTGTGTTAAAATCGTTTTTAATTTCTAATATGTTTTCCGGAAAGTGCCACCCAGCTCCTGTCTGTCCGCCTGACTAGTAAAAACCTCCAACTCGACGCGCAATTAAAACTTTTCATGCACATCAACTTTCACTCAAGCGGGGCAACTCTCTGACTGACAGCATCAGCGGCAGGGTCTGCCCTTTGTGTTGTTGTTGTTGTCGTTGTTGTTGTTATTGCGGCACCAGCACGCCCCAACTGCAACTACTCGTCTCTGCAATCAGCATAGAGAAATATATGTATGTCTCTACATATGAATATAAAATAAAAACATAAAGAAAATAATATTTTTCTAACAACGACAGGCAATCAACGAGTCAGAGTCCCCAGATGCAGGGCAAACAAATTTTCTGTGGAAATGCGATCTTGAAAAAGATGATCTTCAAGCAGCAAACACCGAACAGAAGCCTCCTCCAGTTGTTGCAGCAGACGCATGTCAAGTCGTCGTCGGCTCATGCCACAAGTCAGTGGCAAGTGTCAAGTGCTTGGGGACTCTATGTTTTTTGGGTTTCATGCCACTTTGCCACTTGCCACTCGGGCCCAAAATCGTTGTAATGTCTTTGGTTACTCATGTGTGTGACAATACTTGATGCACACTTGGGACTGTCACACATTTCCATATGTAAAATAGAGCTCCTAAATTGATGTAGGATGCAAATAGGCAACAAGTTTATACTCTTAAATACTTTCAAACAATGTCAGCTATTAAGTGGAATAACATTCGATAAGACTTTATCTAGAGATTGGGAAATGAATTTTATAGTAATTGTTTAAAATACGAAATAATTTCTTAAATGTATTAATGTTCACTAGCTTGCATTTTAACAAGTTGGTCATAGATCATTGAAAATAGGAGGTTTTATAACTATATTCTACTTATAGTCATATAAGGTATAAATATAAAGCAGGGATTAAAACCGAAACGAATATCGGTTTCAGTTACGGTTTTGGTTATGCTCGAATTAAGGTCTTCGGTTATCGGTTATGCAAAATCTTGGAGTATCGGTTTCGTAATGGTTATCGGTTTTTTATAAGTTTCGGTTTAAGAATACCGGTATGGTTTCGGTTCACAAAAAAAATAAAAATTTGGGTTTTCCTTTGACCAAAATAAGAAGAATCATTGTTTTACATGAAAAAATACGTAATGCTCTATTTAGCCTGGAAAATACTTTTATCTTGTTACTGGAATGATCCAGTGTAATGTAATGATTTTCAAAACTTTGAACTGAGATATCTTTGTCAAAACTCAATCAATTTGAATGCGCAATGTAAATTTGCGCATGATTTTACCTCTAATTTCGATCTGCATTTAAATTTTGTTTAATTTTAAAAATTTTTGAAAATCGAATTTTTTCAGAACCAGAACCGAAATTAATTCTTTTAAATGAATCGGTTACTTAACGGTTATTTCGGTTTATGGTTTTCGGTACAGTTGAAAAAAATATTTTCGGTTAATGTTTCAGTTACGCTTACAAATTTCAATCGGTTTTCACCGGTTAAAGGCTACGGTTTCGATAAAGGTTTTAATCGCTGATATAAAGAATGCTCTAATGAAGTCTGCTTCCAAGTTAGTCAAACAATACAAATATATGATTCTTTATCAGCCCATTTGGAATAAAGAATCGGAAACTACTTGTATTTTACATAATAATTTTGCTATCAGCGTTTAAAATTTATGTGCAGCTTTAAGACATTTTCAAAGCTTGTTTACCAAACTTTGAGTATACAAATGGTGGCCATTTAGTGGAATAACTGAATTTACTTCCTGCTAAGCTGTACTATTGACACTTGTGGAGTTGATACAGCAACTAATCTATACAATCATTTGGTGTTATACTTTGTGTTCTTTCATTGTTGCCACATGTATTCAAATTGATGCCCCATCTACTTGTGATCTTCTCTATAAAAAAGCAGCTTGCCACGACCCCATGTGGTTGTATTAGCCAGCCGCTTATGGCGCTGCCAACACCATTTAGCCAAGACGGGGGCCCCATAATATCTATGATTATGTTGAGTGCAAAGAGCAAGCAAAGGCAGAGTTCTGTCTCTGGTCGAACTTCATCGTTGTTTGTCTTTCTGTCTGTCATTCAGTCTGTCTGTCTGTCTGTTCTCGCCTAATACAACAGCGCCGCTAATGCTGATGACGATGAACACGTGCAACGACAACAACAAACAACAACAATAACAAACAACAACAACATTGTTGAACAGTGATCGTTTCGCATAAAGTGCAACTTTGATGACTCTGAACGTTTTATGACAAGATCATTGGAAGTGCCACGGCACAATTTGTGGCATGAGTTGGACACACTATGACCGCTGCCTTTTGACATTTCTTGTTGTTGCTGTTGTTGTTGTTGTTGCTGTTGTTGTTGGGTTGTGGCGTGCTCTGGTCCCATAACCATTTCTTAAGCTAATAACATCAGCAGCAGCAACAATCATAATAATAAACTTTTCATCTTTTTATGTTAAATATGATGCGGCCCCAAATCAACTTGTGCCTCAGTCGCCACATCTGGAGACACTTTGTTAATGGCCTCGCTTGCTGCTCCCCAGATCTCAGATCCCAGTCCAACTTCAACTCCCTAAGACTTGAGGAGGCCCATGTTTGTTGTTAATGCTACTAAAAACAGTTTTTAAATGCAAATTAATGTGGGCTCCTCGTCCGCCTTTTTATTTGAAGTGTTGACTGACGGGCAACTGCAGGTTTCTTTTTTTTCTATCTCTGTAACATCCACACACGTGTCTATCCATCTCTATATACGATATGTTTATTTCTTGTTCTTGTCGATTGTTATCTTTATGAAATTTTCACTCGACTTAATTGCATGCATAGTTTTTAATGGCTCTTGAAATTGAATACATGCATACTCCCATACTCTATATATACATATATATATTTAACAGATCTTTAGAGTTCAGTCGAGTTCCGTTCAGATGTGGGGAACAAAATTTTATCTTAAAATAGCAAATTGAGATTTTGTATGCATTTTAGTGTTTATTAAATGGTCCTTTTTGGCGCTCCCTTCTGTTTCAATTGCCTTTTGCCTATTCATTGCAGTTCCATATCAAATATTTATACTCGACGCCCAAGTAAACCATATAAAACCCATTCAATTCAGTGCCACAAAAAAAGAAAACTTCTCGAGAACTCCTTTGTTACGTTTGTCTGTAAATTATTGCGTATGCAAATAAAATATCAATATAAATTGAAAAGCCAAGAGCGAAACATTGGCAAAAATTCAGCTAACCAAAGACAAAATTATGAAACTTAAAGTCGACTTTGGAATACACTTTGTATGCATTTAGGACTAAACTTATAGTTTAATCTTTAATTGTGATAAATAAAATATGAATATAAATATGAGTTGGATGGTGGTCTATGTTTCTATGCTAAAATATAAATAAAATATCAAAATGTAATGTAAGCAAATTGAAATTGAATAAATTTGAATTTAACATAAAAATAAACAATGTAAATAAACCATTACATTTCAAAGTTTCATCGCCCTGCTATATCCACATCTAAAAAATTATATATATAAAAAATACACATTATACTACTTTCATAAAATACAGAACAAAATTGAATAACAGCATGAAATAAAAACATTGCAATTAAGTAATACATTTTATAAAAAATTCAAAGGTCTGTAAAGTTGAACTAGTTTTAATTGAATTTTGTATTATTTTTATATATTTAAATATATTTTATCATTTTACAAATATTTGGAAAATGCAGAAATATGGAAATGTTTCTATAAATATATATTCATAATTTGCCACATTAAGCCAAAAGTGTATAGACTTTCATACACTACTATAAGGAAGAAAAGACATGCAAATCAGTTTGCCAGCATTTCAGTTCATTTTTTTGGTATTTTTTTTTTGTTTTTGTTATTTGGTTATTCAGCAAGACCCATAAAAATCATTGAAGCGGCGCCAGGCTATAAAAGAGTCACAATTTCCATTTGCCACCAAACCAGAAAGTGCAGCCAAAAAAGATCTTTGGCTCGTTTGGTTTGTGCTAAAGCGTGTTTAAGGCGATTCCAATGGAAGTATTTTAAGTGTGTGAATGTATGTGTGTGAGAGTGTGTGTGTAAGTGATTAGCATACGCCGTTTGGCATAACACCCTTTTGGCAACAAGGGGTTGCATATTGGGCTTATCAAGTGACTTTTTATTTGTTACACAAGTCAACTCGTTCATGTTATTGTTGTTGTTACTACTATCCCGATAAGGGATACAATTTTTTCCCCCTTTTTCTTGTAATTTATATGTGAATTTACTGTAATGTGTAATGCACAACGGGTAGACGATTTTCAAATTGTTGACATTATGTCAGATAAGTGAAATTACATGTTTTTTCGATTTGTTTACAAGCGATTTTCCCTCTTTTTTTTGAGGGATGCTGCTGATTGTAATAAATAATTGTATACAAATCTGTAATTTGTGGTAAATTATAATTATAATTTAAAGTAGTTTAAAGCTTTGAAATGCCAGCTTTAATGCAATTGAAGTCTAAGTGAATTCAACAGAAATAACTCTAAAAGCTTCTCCCTTTATCATTTCAGCGATTGCAACTCGTAAAATCTGGCAAATGCCATTTTTTAATTGAATTTTCATTACGTTTCCGTTTGGCCGGTCGCAACATTGCAACATGCCGCAAGCCAGCATAAACAGTCAACAGTCAACGTCGCAACCGTCAACAGTTTCCCCCGTCGAAAAGCTAACGAAACAATTTAATATAGGAATCCGCAGCAGATTCATAGACAGAGCCTGTAAGCCTGTCCATAATTTTTTGTTTTGCCAAAAAACATTTAACAAAAAAATATTTATTTTTGATTCCGTTGATTTTTGCAGCTTTTATGCAGTTGCGAATGGCGACACGAAAAGCCGCTTACGCGGCAGACCTTAACCGGAAAATGCGGTACAGGTAAGGGGAAAGCCTGAAGGACGAAGAGGGAGAGGGGCGAGGGCAGTGCAGGATTTGGTTTTTTACGATGATTAAAAGTTATCTTAATGTCAGCCAGGTTTATGACAATGTTTGTCCTTTTGGGTGCCAAAAAGTTTTTTAAGTGCAACGAGGGCTGACTAAAAAAGAAAGAGTGAGAAAGGAAGAGAATAAGTGAGAGATAGAGGGAATGTCATTTGACTGGTAATGAAATGTTTATTCTGAATGGTTTTAATTGCGTCTAGCAATGGCATCTTTAATGTCTGATGACAAGACTGAATTTTATGATACGCACACTCAAAATGTGTTAACTACAACGAAAGGGGAAGGCATTGAAATCGAATGACAACTTTCCTGTTATCCATTTGCATAACTTTTGGCGATATACGTGGCGTATACGTATTTGAAAATGCACTTAGATGCTGTGGATCTTATTGCCAGTGTGTAATATGCACAAGCATGTCCTGCAGCTTCCCCAATCCAAGCAACATCCTGCTGTAATCTGTCATACGTGTTACATTCGGTAAATGCCATAGAGTGGAGTTGCATACATGTCTATATACGTATAAATGTGTGTGTGTGTGTGTGTGTTTATGGTGTTGGGTAAAATGCAAAGCCAATGAACGATAAACTTAATTATCCAGCTTAATTGTCGTGCATATGCAGAGTATGCATCATCAAGGATATGTGTTTGAGTTTATGGATAACCCTAATGCAGCATTATTAATTGCTTGCAAGTGTAAATTCAAAACCTGCAATGTAAATTACAAAATTACATGAGACTCCCTTCGATTATATATACCCTCCCCATCATTCTCTACGCCTACCCTATCAAGTTGCTTGTTGGACTTACGATTTTCCCATTAACTCAATTAGACATTGTCGTGTCAATGTAAAATTGTCGAATTTCATGCATTATTTAAAGAACAAATGTTCTCACAGTCTCCAACACATCGTTTTGTAATGCAATTTACCTTTGAGATAATGCAAATAAGTATTTCTCAGATTTTAAGGATGTGTCTGATTGTGGCCTTTTCTCATCCAGTGAATCGCATGAAAAGTGCACAGCAGAAGCAGAAACAGTCGCATTTCAATTTCATTTTGTTTGCATAACAAATTTTCCGCACAGTAAATTTTTATTGACAATTAAATTTTTGCCAAAAGCTAAAGATAAAAACCAAACTCGAACCCCAAATTGAAATGCAAATATGCAAATTTTCTGCACAAAGCGGCAACAGTTGCCAAGCAAGAATACACACAAAAAATATATCCAAATGCTCTACTACTATATCTATATCCTTATTTTTTCTTTCATCTTTCAGCTGTTGACATATGCGACGTGCATAAATTTTGAGTCGCGACAACGTCGCCTCAAAACATTACCGGAAATCATATAATAAATGTTGGGAAAGCATCAAAATTATATAAAAAAAAAACAAAACACAACTTGGCAGCCAAAAACATAAGCTGAATAATATTTGCTGACTTAAAAAAGAAGAATATACTTATATATAATAAGTTTTGCCGCAAGGCTATAAAAGCAAATCTGGATTTGAAATTTTTGCGGTCTGCCCTCTGTTAGCCCGGGGTTAAGTGTGACTGACATGTGTATGGATTTCGCATAGACTTTGTCTGACCTGCGATTTGGCGAATCTTTTGAGCAGAGTTAGTTGAGCGTAAAATATTAAAAAACAAAGATGATACAAAGCGCAGCTTCTTCTATTCACAAAAGGAGTAAGAAAAGGGGCAGCACATCAATCCATATCACATCATTTTCAAAAAAGCTGATTAAACCCGAAACACCATAAATGAACTCTGTTTTGCTATTAATACAAGCTTAAAGAACTTAAGGAATAAGTGTGAGATCGAGTGAAGATAAATTAATCTTTTAATGGTATACTAGCTCATATCTAAAAACTCTTTAACATGTATCTCCAAAATTCATCCTCACTGCTCAATTTATCATAAATAAAAGCTACTTTAAACCAGGGATCAAAACCTTAACCGAAATCGTAACCTTTAACCGATGAAAACCGATTGAAATTTGTAACCGTAACAGAAACCGTAACCGATTGTTAAATCGTAAATTGTTTTCCGCTGTACCGAAACCCACAAGCCGAAACTCCTTAAACCGAAATAACCGTTTAATAACCGATACATTTATAAGGGCTTATTTCGGTTCTGACCGTCACAGGTACTGAGCAACTTTGATAACTTTGATCTGCCATAACTATGTCGAAAGTCAATCAATTTCCATGCGCAATGTAAATTTGTGAATTATATTTTCTGTAAATTCGAATTAAATGCAGAACAAATTTAGAGGTAAAATCATGCGCAAATTTACATTGCGCATTCAAATTGATTGAGTTTTGACAAAGTTATGGCAGTTCAAAGTTATTAAAAAGCATTACATTAAACTGGATTATTCCAGTAACAAGATAATAGTATTTTCCAGGTTAAATAGAGCAATACGTCTTTTTTCATGTAAAGCAGTGAATAAAGCTTCTTATTTTGGTCAACCGAAAACCTTAATTTATATTTTTTTTGTGAACCGAAACCATACCGGTATTCTTAAACCGAAATTTATAAAAAACCGATAACCATTACGAAACCGATACTCCAAGATTTTCCATAACCGATAACCGAAAACCTTAATTCGAGCATAGCCAAAACCGTAACTGAAACCGATATTCGGTTTGGTTTTATTCCCTGCTTTAAACACTTTATTAAGTTGGCACAAAGAGATTTACGCATAGAGAGATATAATTCACAAATTGACTTCTCACTCATTTTCCTCACAATGGCAATTGCCGTAAGTGCCTTTTTCCCCACCTTCCTTTCATATTAGAGACAGTAAATTATATTAGAGACAAAAACGTATTGATTGCTTGAAAGTGCATCTGGTAGCGCAACATCCCCGACTTCCAAGCTGCAGTTGCAGGTTGACACCTTTTGAAGTTGCAAGTTGCCACACTTTGTATCTTGCAACGGGCACACATTATGTGAAATAAATTGGATTATCCTTTGATTCATTCACAGTTTGTCGCCCAGTCGGCTGGGAGCATAATTTATATGCTTTACATATTTCAAATGTGCCTCGACACCGTCACCCGACCAGGCCAGTCCAATAGTCGATATTTAGACGGAGTTTTGGTTCTCCAAATTCATTGGTTGGGTGGTCATTAATTTTCTTGGTGTCGCTCAAAGGAGGCGATAACAAGTTTTGCCTGATTTGATTGCCGCCTGACTGTCTATGAGCAATGAGCTTGTTACTTAGCTTCACATTCGTGTGTGAGTGTGTTTTGAATCATTGCTTAAATTGCTTTTCATTGAGATTTTCCACTTTGATGGAGTGGTTTGTGTAATACGATAGAAGTGACTATCCGTAATGAGTACAGGTGATAATTTAGTTCCTATAATGTACTACATAGTCGTATTTATTGCGGATTAAATTATTTCATTGATTTAAACTTTTTTTTAATTTCTTAATTATGTTAACTTGGTTTAGAGTACATTTCAACTCTCTAATATTACAACTCTAATGATGATATTGATAATTAAAAACAGAGTCAATGTCTAACATTTTACTTTAATTTTCTGTTGCTATTAACTTGGCTTAAACCACTTTTCAGCTCTTTAATATAACCCATCTAAACTCTAGCCACAACACAAATAGTTTAGCTTAACTTATCATTCGCAGAGAGAGAAAAGAGAGAGAGACCTTTCGGAACAAGTCCGTTAATAGGGCTTAAAGCGCTTATCTCGCTTCTGCTTTGCTTTCTGGCCAAAGCTCAAAACACAGCATACAAATGGGCAAATGGCAAGGATGAGGCGATATTCTGATGTTGCTTTTACATTTTGCTGTAGTTTTTATATTAAAATTCACCCAGACTGGACGAGGGCTATTAAAAACGTTGCTACTGCTGTCGGTGCAGACATCCCAGACATGGCACTGGGCAAAAAGGATACCTTTGGTGTAAATCCCAGTAGGAAATTAAAAACCAAAATGAAGTTGAAATGAGAAAAAAATAAAAAGAAAGAGAAGTAAAGTCGCGACAACGTGGCCAACGAAATTTATCGTCATATTTATAAAAGCGCAACGCATTGCAGTTGGCCAACCAGATACCAAATGCTGAGTCCAGTCAGCTCGTCAAAGACACCTTATTACCAATAAAAAAAGGAAAAAGTGGACAGCAACAGGACAACGACTGACTACTGACTACTGTCTGACTGAGTGACTGAGTGACGCAGCCGCGGGTGTCATGTCCTCTGTGAGCTTTTTGTTTTCACTGCAGAACTCACAGCTCTCCAGCCACAAAAAGTCCAGAGTCCAGTTCCTTCCTCTTGCCCCAAAAGCAGACAATTAAAACAGCTCTGGCGGCAAAAGTCGCGACTCACAGGACATGCTACAAATATCCTGTCGCCTTCGCTTTTGTGTATTGTTTGTTCGGCTTACGATTAATGGGTCTTTAGCGTTTTTAGCCCCGCGAATTATGATGATTACTTTCGACTGTCACACTTCCTTCCCCTTCTCCTTACCCTTAACCTTTCCCTTACCCTTTACTTCCATGAAACACCTGTCTATATATGCTATAAGTTCATATTATGCCAGACATCGTCTGCGCAAATAACAAATAATTCGTGTGCACATTTTCACCAATGCCGCTACTTAAGTTCCCTTTGCCACACTGTGCACAGTGTGCCTTTTGTCATTTACTTTGTCATGTTTCAAAATGACATATAAAGATATATGTTAATGTAGTTCGATTTTGATTAAAGTTCGGCAAATTGTATAAAATATACTTAAACTAGTAATCAGTCAAATTAATGTAATGGTGATTGGTGATTTGGTGATTTGAAAAATATTTTTTGAAGATACATAAGCTCAACTTTTACGTAGAACAAACATAAAAAAACTTCAATATTGTACATTTTATTAGTACATCTGAAAAATTCAATAAGTTCTTCAAGCAAAAACACAATTTTAAAACAATTCCGACTTTGATTAAATAAGCTGAGATTTATTTCTTTGATCTGCTGAATTAATTTAATTTATCTGCAGAAACATAAAATATTTCCCAACTTCAGATGCTTTATAAAATCGACTGCGCTTACAAAATTCATATGAAAATAAAAATACCCTCTTTTTTAATTATGAGTATTTTAGAAAGAGTATCTATAATTTCCCTTTGCTAAATCCTCGCTAATCCTTGTCGTATTTGCAAATATTTCTTTTTGTTTTGGCTTCATAAATGTCACAAAAAGTCAACTTCTGGTTGTTGTTGTTGCTGTTGGCTGTCGTGTTGGGTCGGCTAATCATAAAAAATATTAAGCGCTGATTTTGACGCGACATTTTTAACGTTCGAGCGTGCTAATGAGTTTTATTTTTGCCAAGTTTGTCTGGTTGTTCTAAGGATAGAAAGTTGGGATAAGGAGGTGGGTCTGCTTTGTCTGCTGTCAATCCACCCGCTTGTTAATTAGTTCTTCCGCTTAAAATGTATTTAATGCTTACGTGCTAATATTTGGCAAGTGTCACGCCCCCTCCCCTGCCTCCGATGACGCCCATCGCTTGACATGCGATTAATAAATAAATTTCAAGTTGGTTGCGTGTCCTGTTCCTGCTGGGGATACTTTGTCGTCCTTAAATGCCATTCGTTTCTAATTTGTTTATGGGTTCATTTCCCAGCGGTCAATTGTTGGGTCGTCTCTGATTTTTTTTGGATATGACTTCCCGTCGCGCCTTTTGTTTAATATATTCGCATATATATAAAAATGTATAGAAAAACACCTTTTCAATTAGCCCAGCCGCACTTGAAATTCATTTGAGGCGTTAATTTTGGCTGGCATGGCTAGAACATAAACCGTTAACACATCACTCGCTTGGCAAGTGACACTTGGCCAGCATCAACTCACTTTCTTCTCCCCAGCTCTCCCGTAATAAAAAAGGGTTTCCTCTAGGAACCCATAGAATTCCAGGTTTTAATTGAGCGCGCAGACGTGCCACATTAAAATCGTATAGAGAAAAAAATGTTGCAAGCAAATGAATATACAAATAATGTTAATTTCGAGTAAAGTGCTACAAATTGATTTCAAGCATAAAAACGGCACTAACAATAGCGACTACGAGTCGGGAAAATAAGTTATAAAATTGGGAAATGAGAAAAAATGGAAGTGAAAATGGATCGTAATGCCACCAAGGTAGTCTTATAAAGATATGGAAAATGTCACAGCTCAATTAAAGCTGGTAAAGAATGCGACACATTTTGACTATAAAAGACTGTCCTAGAAAAGAACCGTAAATACGAGGTATCTATGAAGTGCACATGCCTCTGAGTCAGCGCGTTAACAATGCACACAAATCATTTGATTCCAAGTTGAGAATTGTAACATTGCCACGAAATTGATTAACAAAAATGACAATCATATCTATTATATGTATCTTTTTGTAAGTATCTTGTTGTATATTTGTGTATCTGAATATGTATCTGTATCTGTATCTGTTGGATTGCATCTGCTGCACGTCGCATTGTCATTAACTGGCCGCATTCTGTGTCTTTCTCTCGCTCAACTTTTGCGCCTGTGTCATCTAATTGACATTTGTTAATAGTTTTCTATTCATTTTTTTCTTGATTCTTCTAAACAAAATGAAAATTTTATACCATCTTTGTTGTTATTGTTGGTGGGGTCATAAAAGGCGTTTGTTCATGAAATTGTCAGTAATTTTTATTGCTGGCCAACCTTGTTGACTAATCATTTTCAGTTCATCGTTTTGTTTCCCCGTTCAATCTTCAACCTCATGTTCTGATTCTTATCTATCTTAAAAAGAAAGAAGAAAATCGGAGACGTTAACCAATCGATCAGTGGCAGAGCCAAAAGAAAACAAAAATAATAATTGCTTACACTTCTTTTGGGATTGTAAATGCAAATGGCATAATTGACATTGACTGCCCGACAGACGCATCATCATTAATCAACGTGACGATGGGCATTGGCCAGTTGCAATGAAATTTGAATTGGAATTCCTAATATGAACAGTGTTCTTTAAGGAAAAAAACTATTTCAACAGCATTTAGTGTTTGTCTAGATGGAATTCAGGATAATTGTGACACACAGTAGCTGCAACTGTCACAGTAAATTAACTGGAGATACGAGTAAATAGCTTAGATAGCAGAAAGTAGATCAGGTTGTTGTAGTTGCTTATCTGTATAAAATAAAATTAATAATACTCGTTGACTGACTCAGTGACTGGCAATTTTATAATCGAATTATGTGGGAAGTTTTGGTATATGGGATGAATGTACTACATATGTATGTATTTTAATCTTTTGTATAATTCTTTTAACAATCTTCACTCATCTCATTCTTTTGTCAAATCTTAATCGATTTTAGTGAAAACTTTTATAACGAGAAAACTTTGAACACCTATAAAAAATTCTAAAATTTACACAATTTATAATTCAAAATATTTTATTTTCCAAAAAGAATAAAAAAAGGCATATTTACTAACAAACTAATTATAATATAATTCTTAAAAAAATTTCAGCCGGCATAGGCGATGTTATTATTTAAACATAAGGTAAAATTAATATAAATTAAATTAAAACTTTCTTTTGAGACAAATTTAAATATTATATGATTTAAAAATATTTCCTTATTACTACCCCAAAAATATCAAATATAATTAAAATAGACAGAGTATGAGCAGAACGACGTTCAATAAAGTTTTCTTTTGAAATCTTGGTAAATATTTTAGCAGTTAACTATTTTTTCCTGTGTATTTTACTTTGCAATTGGCGCGATAGCCAAAATCTGCGCAGCTTAATCAGTTTATAAAAATGCAAGGCTCGACGAACGTTTCAGTTTAAGAGAAATATTGCACTGAATAAATTCGCCCCACACAGAAATCACCTCAGCCTCTCTTAAACTTCATCGCTCCAGCACATTCCATTCTTGCCTTTCTTACACTTGCTTTAGCAAGGCGGACAATATGTGTTTTATAAAAATTACACTCACCGATGCATCTCCAAAAGCGCTTCCTTTGATGATGATGAACAACAAATAAATGCACACAAACAAAAAAGTAAAATATTAAGCACTTGCACTAGTTTTGGGCAGAATTCATTGCTGTACAGTGTACACCCACACTGAGAGTTTTAACTCTCTCTCTCTCTTCGTTTTACTATTCCTTATGCCCCCTCGCTCAGAGCGCAGCGACAATAAGTAACGGATTCGCAACTAATGCACATGTATATGCACACGTTTATATATATATACATATGTATATGTATGTACGCGTACGAGACAAAGAAAAAAGGAATTGCATAGAAAATAAAAATGTCGCATATGCAAAACTATTTTAACTTTTATCACACATTAACTCTTCACACGCAAGTTGCAAACACAAATTACACACAACAGTTAGGCAACATAATATAACAGTGCGATATAACTAATTGCAATAACTGTGGAATTGCAATTGAAAATTTTCACTGACGATCAGCCATAGCCTATCTTTTTGCACATATGCTCACTAAATACTTTTCTTTTACATTTTCTTGACTACTTCTGCCCCTTTTATATAGTGCTTGTTTAGGAATCACTTAAGCACAAATATATTATGTAATTATATATAATTATATGAAAAAAAACCGAATGTTGAAAAATCTGCAGCTTGCCGCCGTCGTTGCTGCCAAGGAGCGAAATCCAACTAATTGGGCAATTCGCCGCCTCCACTTAGACAGCGTTCTCTCAGACCAGCCGGTGAGTTGCGGCGAAATTGACACTTCTGCTCTCATATTAATGCTGAGCGAATTTTGTGGATATTCGCTGTAACTTAATGCAGCTCAGAATTGGCAAAATTAATGACAAATGATTGATCTCAAGTTTAAAGTTGATTGCTTTATCTTAAATATTTTGATTAAATTTATTAATTAATAAATTTATTAATTATTAATACATAAATTATCTATTTACTTAAAGTTGTGCTTCGAGCGCCTTTACAAATTGAAATTTTCTTTAATGTATACTACATAGAACTCTATATTAATCCAACTAATTCCCTTTGGAGTGCATATTTCCCCTTTTTTTATTATTATTCTCCCTCTCAAGTTACTTAAAGTCGTTGGCAATTAATCAAAAAGAGCTGTTCAAAAAGCATAAAATGAGATGAAAAGACGTTGAGCGGTAGACCTGAAATAAATTGCATAATGGCAACAGACTTACTCGTACATAAATAATTATATGGCCACACAAAAGGCAAAAGTGTTGAAGCAAAATCACATTCAGCCAACGGACTTCTAACTCTTTGGCAGTTAACTCAGCTTCCAACAGCTTTTCAACTTGTTGTAATCCATCAAAAGCGGCGACAAACTTTACGCATTGTTAGGCAGGCAAAGGGTTGCCAGAGTTGCCAGGCTCGTAAATAATAATAAAATAAATAAGCAGTTATTAAGTAGGTACATACATATGTATGTATATGTACACTGATATAAAAAGTGTTCTAAAATCATGCATCGAGAACACAAAATTCTTAAATTTAGAAAACACATCTTGATTTTAACATTTTAATATTTCAAATAAGAAAAAGTTCTTAATTTAAGACTAAGCAGTCTTAAATTCTCAAACCAAAAATAAAAAAAAAGGCAGGTGTTTTAAACTTTTAACTTATTAGTTTTTTTTGATATTCATACTTTTTTTATATTATCTTTTTTTTATAAATATTCTGATTTAAATTTTTTTCCTTGACTAGAGAGAGGTTTCGATCCCTCGACTTTTTTAACAAACTGAAGCGGCGACTCTAACCACAGCGCCACGGTGCCATTTTTGTATTCATATTAAATATGACATAAATATCACTTTCTTATCAATTTAAGATTTGTAATTCTTATATTAAGGACTGGGAATTTTTAGATTAATATTCTTAGTTTTATTAATTTGGTCTTACAATGGTCTTATTTTAAGAACAAAATATAATATTTAAGATAAATGTTCATGATTTTAGAAGTTGGTCTCTTTTTTCAGTGTATAAGTAAAGTACTCGAATATATACATACATATTATATATATATAAGCATATTCAAAATGCGTAACTTGTGGGTGGGCCAGTTCAGGGAAGAGGCACAGTTATTGACAATTGCCAACAATAACAACAAGAATACTCATATATATACTATGTATATATAAATATCCAATGCCAAAGTAAGTTGAGAACGAGTTGTGAGTGTAATTTTTACCATTTAGCTGGCCGGGCACGTTTTGCATTTAGCGCGTAAAATAAATTTGCACAATTTGTGACAAGTGTTCGGGCAAAAAGCAAGAAAAACTCCCAACAGCAAAGACAACAACATTGACAACTTGTGGAGTAGGAGCTGGGAATGGAGCAGGAGCTGAAGATGGAGGCGGAGGCAGCTTGTCTCTTTGTTTGGAGGCGTCACTCTGGGCAGCCCGCCGGCTAATTGTCATGCCAGCCAGGCAAACGCATTTCGACTTGGACAGTTCAGACTTACAGTCTGTCCGACAGTCCGTCTGTCCGTCTGTCACTCTGTCCGTTCATCTGTCTGTTTGTTGCTGTTTTTTTTTGCTACTGATTTTTCTTATTTTCTTACTCTCTGTCCATCAATTGACTTTATCTATTTGAACTCACATGTTAAAAATATCAATTTGTTGTCGACTTTGCTGCGGGCTTTTCTGTAGTTGTTGTTGTTGTTGTTGTTTTCTTCTGAGCAACATCAACTTCCAGCAATAGCTTCAGCCTCAACTCCAGCTTTAGTCTAGTCTCCAAGTGCAGCTGCGGAGTCGGTTGAGTTTTGCCTCTTGGTGTGATTTATGGCCACTTTATGGCATAAATGTAGGTGCGGCCGCACATAAATCATCGTCGCAACTTGCAACGCGTTGCAGAATTAGCGGCACAAATGCGTTGCAATTCGATACCTACTCGATACTACACTGATAAAAAAATGTTCTAAAATCAAGATTTTGGACTCAGAACTGAGAATTTTGGTCTAAAAAATGCGTCGATATCATACAATTCTCAAGGTTAGAAAACACATCTTGATTTTAACAACATTTCAATTCAGAATTAATTCTTGTTTTTAGACCAAATAATCATAAATTCTCAGCCCAAAAAAGAAAATATGGCAGGTTTTTTATAAACTTTAAACTTCTTTATTTTTATATATTTAAAATTTTGGATAAATTTTTCTTTTTTTTTTTCTTATAAAATATTATATTATATGTTTTTACTTGGCTAGAGCGGATTTCTATCCCTCGCTTGTTATCAAACTGAACGACTCCATTATTGTCTTCATCTTAACTATGACATATTTAGATTTTCCTAACAATTTAAGATTTTTTATTCTTATACTTATTAAGAACTGCGACTTTTTAGATTACCACTCTGAGTATTAGTAATTTGGTCTAAATTTAAGAAATTGGTCTTATTTTAAGAAAAAAATATTTTAGATGAATGTTCTTAATTTTTGGAGTTAGTCTTTTTCTCAGTGTATTTTGTTAGCGATAACTTTAAATTGATTTCTTTCTTTAGTCCAAATACTTTCAAGTTCTTATCTCATTTGAATTATAATTAAACTAAAGTACTAATAGTGATTCATCAGTTAAACACCTGTTATCCTGCCACGTCATCTAATAACAAGAGCACACCCATTGAAATCACTTAATTCTGGGGACGAAATCCTTCACTAAAACCCAATTATGAATTGCTCGAATCGGATTCCACGACAATAAGTGTGCCACTTGAGGGCTATAATGGCTGAAAAAGTTAGTAAATTAAAAGGCCACCGGGTAGACCGACCTGACTCGAATGAGTGCCACACCCACACATGAATAATTCATTCATTCATTCAGAGCTGTTACAAATCTGCTGCTGTTGCATTAATGAGCTACGCTTCTTATTTACCATGATGCCGCACAAATAAAAAAAATCCATTGGAAAATTGAGAAATATACTTCACAACGAGGGATGTTTAATTAGAAGGCAAGTCAAATTGTCTTATCATAATTTACCAAAATCATTTTCCATTCCATTTTGTGATTTTTGCCAACATTTCGCTTGGAAATGTTTAGAGAATTGTTTAGTCATTCCGTTGAATCCACACATCAATCATCTGGAGCGTCAGGACAGCTGAGTTAATGGTCAGGGATAATGTGTTGGGTGTTTGCGTGTCCTGTCTCTCCTCAGAGTCCTGTCTCTCCTCAGAGTCCTGTCTCTCCTTTGTGTCCTGTGTGTATTGGCTCAGGACTTTCAGTTGGACAAGTGCATGATTAATTATTTTATTATCTATAAATTGGTTTTAGCTGGCAACTGTAGACAAAAACAGGTTCACTTCCATTTCCATTATTGTTTCCCTCAACAATTTCCTTTCGTTTTTCTTGCCATTTCCATTGCATACTTTAAGGTGCACCTATTATAGTTATACCCTTTTGTAGAGGATATTATTATTTATTTAATTATTTATGTATATTTTGAACGTCGACTAAAAGCAGTCGACAAAGATAAATAAATTTTAATTAATTCAAATTTAAAGTACAATTTTAGAATAAAAATTTAAAATTAAAGAATATTATAATAAATTTAAATTCGTAACTGAAAGAATAAAAAAATTATGGTGTCATAAAACGTATAATCCATTGAAGAATGGACATATGTTCTTGATCTACATGATATAATCTAATGATATTTCGACTTTAGAAAGGTTACGAAAGAATTTTTAATCTTAAGCATATTAAAATTTACTATTATATTTTGTTAAAATATTTTTCCGAACATTCCAAAAATTCGTCTGTCTTTTTTTTTGATTGCAAGCTCATGTTTCAGACTTTTGAGTATTCATTTTAATGCCCTGCACTTATTGAAATTGTTTAAAAGGGGGTCCTAAAGCTTTGTGCAAATGTCTATGACTAGGTGAATTTTTGAATTTTAATATCTGCAAAAGTCCGTCGATAGATTTAAAAGCTAGAGACACTACTCGTATATTTTATATGTAAAATCAATAAGCATATTAAGTTGATTTTCTATTAAGAATAACGTATCTCGTTTCCTTTGGCTTAAAAATATTTTGGCATCTGAAAGCTGGGTATCTCACGGTCTGGCAGTCTCATGGACCGCCTTAACACTTGTTGTTAACTTTTGTCCTGACATGGAATTGGAGTGAAGAGTTGAGTTGTATTCCACTTAAATTTCAAGTGGTCGCTATTTTTGCACAAATTGGCAACATGTTTTGGGTACAGAATCGTTAACCCCACAAATGTGGGACGTCCATAAATATGGTTTCGAAATTTTTACAGCTTCGGGCGAGGCCAGAACTCTGAGGGTAATAAATCGATGGCACCCTGTAATATTGCTCCCGATTTGTGATCGTTTAATGGTCATGATTTGGCCTGTTTTGAATTTGAGGGCACATTTTAATAGCTCGGGTTCAATTAGCAAAGTTTTATGACTCCAATGGGGCAATGCAGCAAGAGCATCCCAGAAATTGTGTTGACATCCCAACAAAGCAGCTGTGAGACCTTCGATGAAAGAGTATTGCTGAAATAGAGAGCAAGTTTAATATCGTGATATCAAATAGAAAACAGAAAAAATAAGCGTGAG
Source organism: Drosophila kuntzei (assembly GCA_035042165.1). Lineage (NCBI taxonomy): Eukaryota > Metazoa > Arthropoda > Insecta > Diptera > Drosophilidae > Drosophila > Drosophila kuntzei. The sequence goes on from JAWNLU010001704.1 coordinate 1,018,815, forward strand.
AAACATTTCAGAGAATCGATCTCATTAGGGTTATAGTTGAAAAGTTCAATTAGGGTATCCAACTTAGAGGAGTCCATTACCACCATGGGGAGTCGTAATCCAACCAAACAGCATCTAAACACGGCAGCTCAATTAGAGATTGCATTATCCCCATACTGATATGGCCCAATTAGCGGCTAGATCATAAACCAAAAGCCACAACTAACTCAATCATTACGCAATTAAGCAACAACCCAAAAAAAGGGAGCATAACATATTCCAATCAGAATTTCCATTTCCATTTCCAATACCATAACCAGATAAATACGGGGCATATTAAATCACGCGACCCATTAATAAAATTGTTAAAATTCTACGCCATCTCGACATTTTAATGGACAAACAGAAGTTTCAAATATTTAATCATTGTCGCTTGGTATCATTCCCGGCCATAGATATGCCATAATTCTGTTGAAAACAATTTGTATGCTTTGATTTGTGGCATCAACAGCGCCACTTTGGGATCTCTCTCTGTCTCTATCTCTCTGTTGGGGCATGCTTGCAGCTGCAGCTATTTTATGACCCTGTTTGTAGGCCATTAAATGATTGTGTAAATTCTCAAAACAAAATAATCAAAATTTCAACAATTTTTAGAAGAAGACATAAAAATTCGAGATACACACACTAATAGATACATAGATGAGTGTTGAATTTATTGTGGGGGTCAAGTGAATCGACTAACAACTCGATTAGTGCAGTTGTGCACCTTTTGTGGCAACTGTACACAGTTTGCCCCAAGTTCATGTGACAGAGTGTGGCAGGAACTTTGCTGGGGCAGGACTTATCAAGGCGGAGCATCATCTAATGTCATGCCTGACATGAGCTGGAATCGGAGGAAGAAAGAGAGTGAGGGAAATGTCACTTGATGTTAGTCGCAAGCCGTACCATTTGACAGTGCATCCATTTTTCATATGTTGCACGTAGGGCGCAGGCGCAAAGGCCCCACAACCCCATTCCCCACTACCACCAAAAGGCGGTGCAACATGTGTTGCATATTACTTGGAAAATGCCTCACATAGTTGCGGCTTGTGGCGTTCGCAGATGTTTGGCAGCAGGCCCCTTTCTGAAAACTAATGCCTAGGCCTAAAGTGACGTTTTCATTTTTCGGAAAATCCCCCATTTCACTTGGCCGTCGACTGTCGTCGTCTTCGTCTTCGTTGAACTATTTTTAGCACGTGACAGGCGCGTGTGGAACTGACGACTCCCGAACCGAAAACTGAACCGAAACTCAACTAAAACTACGACGATCTGTGAACGGGGAGGAATCCCCTCTAGCTCCCTCCCTATCTAGCATTTACCGCCCTCGTTGTGTCGTGAATGAATTTATAAATAAAATCAGTGAGAGATTGCGGGGAACGTGGCCGCTTTCTGGGGAAATCCATCCGTGAAAATGTAAAATATCTCCTGCTGAGTTTTTCCTTGGCGCACTTTTCATTTCATTTCGTGGCACTGCTCACATTTTGTTGTTTTGTCTGTTTATAAATTTTCAATAAATGCTTTATTATCGCGTCAGACTTTTAAGTCGAGTTTCTTTTTGGGATCTAAGGGATCTTTCACTCTTGATAGGCTGTTGAAATCTGACTTCTAATGAATTGAAGCGGCTTCTGTGTGGATGCAAATTGATTTATTTTAGTAGATTGAAATATGAGCCTAGATTTGGGGAGCATGATAAAAGAGTAGTTGAACAAAAATCAATTTATTTGGCTCGCTTTCAAAGACCTTTATTGCTACTTAACTAAGTGATATAACATTTGTTATGAAAATTGTCCATTTAACTCTTACGATCCTCAATCCTGACAACCACAATTAGTCCACCTACATTTTTTCCATCTTTCCAAAATGTAATAATTGCTTTTACCAGACCACGAGGCACTTGATCGGGCCAATCATTGGTGTTGAATATCAGAGTCTTGATAAAGAACTCTCCTTGCGGTATGGGACAGCTATCTTCATCGACAAGTGGAAAATTGGTGACATCTCCCTCCTGGACAGAAGGCTGAACAAACTGCACATAGAACTTCTTGAAGCAATCACAAATGTTTGTCGGTGGCACATCGAAGACTATGCGCTTATAATCGCCATCCATCTGGGGACTGGAGTAAAGTTCCACGGATACTTTGAAGTCATCGTTGTTCATTTCCCCTTTAAAGACAAAGGATCCATTGAGCGCACGCTGCTCTCCAATTGTCCGCAGGGTCTCAAATGAGACCAGCGATTCGGATTCGCCTTCAAATGCATCCAGTTGCTCATTTTCAACCACATAGGCTTTTTCGCACTGAAAATCGAATATTATTCGCTAGAATTGATATTTTTAAAACTCTTCCTTGATGATAGTTACCGCAATGTGGTGTACTAAGTGGAGCAATAGAAAAACCACTATCAACTTCATGGCAACTTCAGACAGCTCGATGCCTCATCATGCCAATTGGGTGCCCTATTTATTGGATGATTTAACCTCTATCCAGAGCACGCGATATTCATGTTATCCAAACTCCAATTATCCCATGACTTTCATGTTATTGCCTTGTTAATTGTCAACAATGTTGCAGCAGATTAGAATTTACAATTTCAAATAGAGTCAACATTTGTTTTCAGGGTCAATAGCTATATAGTTAATCTTCCTGTATATATCAAAACTACAAGTATTCTAGTTTGTATCAATTAAAGGTTTATCAATGATTTTAGCGACAAATCCACTTTCAATTCAATTCAATTGGCAATCAATCTTGGTATGCAAATCTCTTGGCCAAAACTAAACCCCAATTAACGCCTAAGAACGTGCCAAGTTGGGCAATTGATTTATGCCCAAATGAGCTTAACTAACGGCAAAAACTGTTGGCCACAATATCAAAGCCATAGGCTGAACCTCACGTAAGGAACACCCACAATGAATGAACCTCCAATCCAAAATCCAAACCAAACTTAGAGACCTCCAAAATCAATCAACCTCGATTTATCCATTTTTTCTTTTTTTCCATTTTGTGGTCTCTGCGCGAGTTTGGAAAAAAGCAACTCGAAAAGTCATAATAATAAATTGCTGTGATTTAATCAATTGTAGCAGGTGTTTTACAACTGCTCGCAGTGATCCAGCAACAACAACAACAACTTTGACTGCAATAACAAGAAAACTGGTTGCGTCGATTCTTCAACTCCTTCTTGTGGTGCCACACTCCATACTTCACTTGTGGGTTGCTTGATTTGCGCAAATTAGCGCATGCAAAGACGAAGAAGAAAAAGAAGTACCAGAAAGAAATATGTAACTTGAAAATAGCGAACATTTAATACTTTAACATCTAACTGAAACTTAAATCCGGACAAATCTAAAGTTTTTCCTAAAAAAAAACTATATTTTCTAGGGCTATATCATAAAGTTGATTGAGGATCTGTTGGACTGGATTCATAGATAGCTCAAAATTTACTGAGTTATACTAAAATAGTATCATTAAATTCAACAATTCTTTTTAGACGAACCTATAATATGTCGGTCACATTTTAAATTAGGTAAAATACTATTAAATTTAATATAAAGTGACATCAAAATATCTAAGATTTATTGCTCATTTATATTTATATTTTGAATACATTTCATTAATAAAATAACAACACTCTGAGGCAGGGTATAAGCAGCAACAAACCTGCTGCACAGTCAGCCCACAACATGCAACTTGCTGCACAGATACAGATACTCAGATCGCAAAGCAATTGAAGTCAAAACGCACAGTCTTTGCCATAAGTTAGCACCCACACAATCGATAAACCAGTAAGTTGTTTATCAATAGAGTTAGAAACCATTGGCTGACAGTCTTCTCTATAATGTGTGTCAGTAAACATGGCGTATGATTGATAATACTAAACAATTATGATCACATTAAATTGATTTAATAAAATTTACTCCAAATAAGATTTGTAACTTCGACTTCACTTAGGGACTTAAACAAAATTATAATCTGATACGATGATCTTTAAAATGGAAATCAGATAAGATTCTCCATTTTTAAAAAATTCAAATATAAATAATAAAAAAAATAAACTCTGCGTATGATGAATTCTTGTCAGTCAATCGCATTAATTTCATTTTTGGCATTTGCCTCTTGATTGATATTAATGGCGTGGCATCAATCAATTGGCCCACTGAGTGTGGTTAGAGGCAGATAACTTCTCATATAACCAACTGCCTCACATCTCACATGTGCAACGCCTCAATTGGACGCCTGAAACGAGTGGGTTGTGTGAGTGAGTGTGTGAGACGGTAGCAAGAAACCACAGTGGGGCAGTCAATTATGCCATTTGGCCCAAAAACGAATGAGAAAAAAACAAAAATAACATTCATATGTGCAACGGCCATTTGTTGTTGTTGCTATTGTTGTTGTTGCAAGTTGCTTGTTGGATTAGGTCGCCTGATATGTTGCGCATGCGCACCGCATGACGTCCAATAAAATTAAGCGCGTGTTTCATTTGTTGTTGTCGTTGTTACCCACTTGACCAACAAACGAAACAACACGTACAAAGTTTGACGCGTGACGTGCTTGGTTGGCTCATTAGTTACACTAGACAACAACATTTTTTCTTATATATTGCATTATATTTCGAAATAAAAGTTTGGTTTCTGGCACTGCTCATGAAAGTTATTTATAGTTATATAGAATCAGGAGCTTCTTTATAAGAATCATTTTTAAAGACTAGTTTATACATTAAATTTAATATCATTCGTCACAAAATTGAATATCAGAAATTTTGGGGCTTAGCAATGCATTCCGTCACTAGCCATTTAATTTGTAAAGACGTTTTTTTGGTAAAATATAAATATTTATTTATTTAACGTCGACTAAATGCAGTCGACAGGTAGAAAAAATATATTAAATTTTAAATAAAATTATAAAACTAAAATGTAAAATTAAAAATAAAATTATATTATAAGAAATTTTAATTTTTAACTGAAAATATAAGAAAAAAATTTAAGTTTATGTTTAAACGCGTTTATTTATTTTTTCTTTTTTGACGGTTAAGTTTAAATTACGTTTCATTATTTTTTGTGAATTTAAAAGTAACATTAATGATACACATATATTTTTATTTTATTATATTCATTACTGAATGGAATCGAACCCTAATTTTTCAACTGAAAAAGTTATATATAACAAAGATATATTCTATTTTGTTGAACCCTTGATTTGGCTGTTGTGTGTAGCTTGCCACTGCCACTTGTGGCACGAACACATAGCGCACACCAATACAAGGGCAACAACTTTCGCATTAGGCCAATACGACGACAACAACAACAACAAACACAACTACAACAATTTGGCCAAGTCGAAGTTGAAGCCACGGAAGCCGCGCACGCCTGTGTAGGAAGCTTTGTGGCGAGCCTTTTAACATTTATGCCAAGTGACTCTCGGCATGTCCCACTACCCCACCTGTTTGCCCCGCACCTGTGGCCTCTACCTGTTGTCCTCTTTAGTTATGCATTGCAGTTAATTTTCGCAACGACGCAATAGAGCCGCTCTGCAGCTCCCACGCTACCCTCCGCAGACATCATCAGACATCAGACATCAGCAGCAGCTGCAGCTGGTTTAACAACCTGCCGACGACGCCTTATCACCTGCCTCTACCTCTACTTCTACCTCTGCCAGCGTCACAGCTGTTTTTATTTATTTTTTCATTAATAATATATTTAGTTGTTGTTTGTGTTTAGTTTGTGCTCAGCTTGTTTTGCTTTTTGGCGCGCAAAATTTCAAGTTTCGTAATGCTTATCGAGTTTTTCTTTTTTTTTTTTTTGGGGACTGCCTTGGAGTTGGGCTAGGCGTGGGCTCCATTGGCTCCATGATTGTGCTCAATCAAATTGCATTTAATTAATTAAAATACGTTACTTTAATTGCTGCGTAATTAAAAGTTTGATTTATTTAAGCAATACCTCGCAGTGTTGCGTTATTATAGTTATAGTCTTGGAACTCTGTTTATGCAAATGTTCCTGTCACTTTGGCTAGGAATTATAAATATACTTTCAGAATATGTAAATGCTTTCTTGATTGCAATATTTTGCCATTTATTTTTATTGCCTGTCAACGTCTAAGAGCTTCTATAATCTTAGACAATCATCTAAAATAGTCTTTAATGTGTTGTTAATTAAAAGCATTATATATATTTGACCCAAAAGTATGCTTTGAAATAGATAAAACTGGCATTGGAAAACTTGACCAGCTGATTAGTTTTATTCATCATTATTTTTATGAATACGAGTATATATTCAAAGAAAAAGTATTTATAAATAGCATGTTTTGGTATCCCTAGAAACGTTTTGTATCTTTTTATGATGGCCTCCATCTATATTTAGTTATCGCCGTTGACTTCAATAAAAAATCAACTAATTGCCATGTGCACGTCGGTTATCCTTGATCTTCAATGGTTCATTAACTCCAACCAAGACCAAGAAGATAACCAGCTGGACAACAATAACAACTATTATAATAATAACAACAACAGCAATAGCAACAACAACAATGCTGTGGAGCGTATTTAATACAATTAACTCGGTACGTTTATAAGATTAACCTCGGCAGAGAGTCAGACCCAGACCCTGAGACAGAGACAGAGACAGACCCAGTTGCATGATCACGCTGAGCCTACGTAGCGCAGATTAACAATCAATTAAAATTGACAACTCTGCTGAAGGGGGCAGCGATCGGTGGCACTTGCCACAGGCAGACAGGCTTGCCACATATAGGGAAGTTTAAAAGGAAACTAATTATAATGGCTGCATAAAAGGCGCCATTTAGCCCCGACGACATGCAATAATTACGCCCAATTAATAGCAATAACTTTGCAAATTAGATAATTTGGGTTCATATCCAGTTTCAGTTTCTGTTTCAGCTCCAACTGCAGCATCACCTCCTCATCTTCAGTTGCAGCTGCTCGGCAAGTAATTCACTGTGCAACAACGTTGTTGCATCTGCATTACAAATGCCAAATGTGTGTAATCAGTTGGAGTCGCTGTTGTCGCTGCTCTGGACTTGGGATGAAATACTCTGGACAGGCTAGAAACTTGTTCCTCAACATGTTGCAACTATTCTCTGCCGCTGGCCAATTATGATATTATCACACTCTAAAAGCTAAACTTTATTAACAAATAATTTAAATATCATAAGTCTATAGGTGATATTCGATTAGAACTTTCTTTAAATTTGAGATGCTATTTTTATTATGTGTCCATTATAAACTATCTATTATTTTATTTATTTATTTATTTATTCGGTGACGTTATTAGAGTAAATTGTAATTTCGTGTTGGCTTTCATTTTACTTTAATTAAAATGCGTAGTTCCTAACTTAAGTTATAAAATGTAAATTACTTCGGGCCAGCTCTGATTTGCCTTGACAATAAATAAATACAAATAAATATAAAATAGGATTATCCCATTTTACACATTCTACTCCGTCTTTGTTATGTTATGATTTTTCAATTTATGAATTTTGAATATTTTATGAATGTTTTATTTTTTTTGGTTCAATGAAAAGCTTTTATGCTTATTAAGATATCTCAAACAATTTGACAGAAGATGCATTTAAGTTGGTCTTAGACATCCTGACTAAATATGATTCAAATCGGTTCACCATCAGAAAGCTGTCACTTCTAGAATCAGTAGACATCAAATCTTCGGCGTGCCGAACAGCATCCAAGTGCCTGGGCTCAGGGTATTCTACAGTCGAGTAAATTCGACTGTAGTCGCACCTCACCGCGAGCGAAGTGAGCAGGGGGCCAAGCCCCTTGTTCGTTTTGATTTCTGTGGCAACTCCCAGTTAACCACTTGACTAACCATAACCCCTGCCGGCTGCTAGACTCCTCTGCTGAACTTGGGCAATTTATCAAACACAACACGCCATCGCAGCTAACCAGTCGCATCATCCCGAAGAAGATGCAACAACAACATCACCACAAAAACCGCCGGCAGCTGAACGGAGTCTAGTATTACATAAGCAAAGTCAACATTGAAGCAGGCAGCAGTAGGCTTATCTATTGGCCCAACTGCAAAGATCAACTGGAACTGCAACTGCAACTCGGCAACCGCAGCATCAAAATCAGCAACAGCAACAGTTGCTGCCCCAAGGCAGCTGGGCGCAGCGGCAGCAGCAGGCAAAACAGCTGGCAAAAGGTGGCGGCACTGTACCAAGAGGACAGCAAGTGGGCTGAACTGAAGACTGGGAACTCTAGACTGGGGAGAAATGGAAGACTGCAAGACTGGGACTTAAGACACAGCTCGAGTTGCAGCTTGAGGCAGGCACGCGCTTAGCACAAGTCCAATTCCGAGTCTGAATCTGAGTCTAAGCCCGAGTTTGAATCGAGTCTGGGCAGTCAGTTAGTCTCCAGCTGGTCAAACAGTAGCTGATTCTATTGTTGCTGCTGTTGGAATTCAAAGTTGGAGCTGAGGCTGAAGCTGGAGCATTACAATTGATTTGTTTGTGGCCTTTGGGCAAGTGACAGGCTCATTCCAATCAGCGATTTCGACCAGCGCACGCCTCCAATTAGAGTCTAAACGACAATTGTACTTTTAACCCAATTTACTTATGCGCTGCGCTTTGCTTTGCTGTGGTTTTCCTTTTGTTTTCCCTTGTTTTATTTTTATTTTTTATTATTCCCCCCAACTCTACTTTAACAATAAATCTAAATTGTGTAAAGTTTTAAAAGTCTTCTCTGTTCTCTACGCTGTCTCTCAGTCCATCCGTCAATTCTCCTCTCCAAAACTCAGCTCAATGTGAGCCTCGAGTGGTTCCGTCGCCGTAAAGAAGCCCCGCAGTGCCTGTTGCATACCCTTAACCAATATTTATTTGTACTTATAACTCTTAATGATCTATTAAATTATTATAATCATAATTCTTTTATTTTAACAATATTTCTGAATGTTACACATTATTTAAAACGTTGAGATATGTTTTTAAAAATCATATAATTATTATATCATTATTATAGGTTAATTTTAATAATAAATATAACGATATATATATAAAAATAACTTTAAAATTACGTGTTCAATTTTGTATGTGCTTTGACGTTTTTATTTTAATTATAGATACTGTTTATTTGTTGATTTTAATTTAAGGAATTAACAATAATTAAATTTAACATTTCCACTCCAGAGACTATATTTTCAAGAAAGTAAATGATGTAACAAATGTGTTTTTTTAAAGTTTGTTGCATATTTATTAAAATGCTGCTCGGTTGAAATTTAAAAATTTGAATATGATCCATACATTTTTATTCCTTAGAGATGGAGTTCCCAAGATATATTATTATAAGCTGTGTTTTAAAAGCAAATAAGTCAGTGAATCTATCAGTAAAAAGTACTTTATAAATCGAACTTAAATAAAGTTCAATCCAATTTGGTTTTTAAATCGAAAGAGTATTCAGTTTGCGACTTTCTGCTATCGCTTGATTTCTTCTTGTTTATGTATTTGATTATTTGCTTAAATCTTTATCGCTGGTTGCTTGCATCGCCTCCCTCGTTCGTATGCAGGCAACGTTCATCGTTTGCCGTCGTTTGCATCTACATACGAGGCTCGATGCCAGTCGGGAGTCGGGAATCGGAGTCGGAGTCGGGGAGGGAATCGAAGACGCAGCCAGTGGCGCGTTGTGTGTTGAGATCCATTAAGGCAATGACCTGTTTTCATATCATTTTTTTTTTATTTATTTATTTTTTTTATTTTTTATTTTGTATGTGTGCCTGTTTTGTTGTTGTTTTGTCTCGCTCCCGCGCATGCGGCCCCTTGGCGTAGGCGTGTGCAAGAAGGCGACGTAGGGAGGAAGAGAGAGAGAGAGAGAGACACACGCAATCGGATCGGATCGCTCCGACTGCCGTTCTGTCCGTCCGTCCGTCTGTCTGTCTGTCCTCTACGGCGTCGCATGTGTCCATGTTGCAAGTTGATAGTAAAAATTATGATGATTCTTGCCCCAACCCAACAACTGGTCAAACGAGTTATTCTTTTTTTTTTTTGAGACTTCGACTTCGACATCGTCTTCTTCTTCTTCTTCTACTACTCTGTGGCCTGTGTGCATATTTATCTTTGCGTTGTCGTTGCCTCCACTTCATTAGGTCTTTAATTTTATATCGACTGGAAGCGCGTATCAAAACAGAGAAAAGGCAGTCTGAGCTCTTCTTTTTCCCTCGTCTTTTATTTTTTTGCAGTTGTACGTTGTTGTATGGTAGATACTTACACAGAAAAAAATTATGTGGGATTCCGAGATAAAATTAATTCAATGCAGTGCCAGAACTGCGGTAATTCCGAATTTACTTAAACCAAATACAAAGTACTTGATTCAAAAACGATTTTTCATTTGACTCTCAGCAAATATTTTGATTTTCGAGGATTAGTAAGTTTTTTTTAGTTAGATTAAATAGAATCTTTTATTGTTGAGTCGTTTCATTTTATGCACATACTTATATTCTTAATAAAAATTACATCAAGAATTTTAAACTTAAATTTTAAAATGATTTTTTTCGGTGTACAACGTAAAAAAAGCCTTTGGCGCGTAAAATCTTTTGGGTTCATTAGAACGTTGAACGTTGTCGTTGTCGCTGTCGCTCTGTGGATGTCGTTGTTGCTGTTGTTGGCTATGGATAACCCAGCTTGATCTGGGCTTGAGCCAGAAACAGAGCCTGATCCACAGCCAGAGTCAGAGTTAGAGTCAGAGTCAGAGTTGTAGTCAAAGTCCGACCATGGGTAGAGGCACCATGCGCAATCAAGTCGTTTCACTGGCGCTGTCAGTTTGACAGAACATCTGCGGTTTAATCTGGTTTGGGATGCGCCGGTTGCTTGGATTCGATGTTCTATCTTGTACTCGTTGTTGGTACAGTACGGACGTCCGAGGAGGTGACTCTGACTTGACTACGATTACACGTTGCAAAGCTATTTTAGTTCACTTTGTTTTTTGTTGCATTGTCAACTTGATCAACGTGACAATTGTCACAGCAAGAAGTTCTTATCGAAGTAGAAGTAATTATGGAGTTCGACTTGTTTTTGTTTGAAAGGATATTGGTAAAAGCTGGTCATTATTTTAGTATATATGACAGCAACTATAGACTTAACTTATAATTTCATTATGAAAAGTACTATATTAGCGGGTATATACTAGACCATATTTTTTATTGCATTAAAATTGTATATATTTAATTCGAAAAATAAATATATTTTATAAGTGAAATATTATACGTTTCTTTTCTAAGTTAGGTAATAAATATTCCGGAGTATTTATAAGTATAGCATACCAAAACATTATTATTTAACTATTTAATTTAATTAATTTAATAATTGTTATAATATAATATGCAAAAGCGTTTTGCTAATTCTAATAATGAACATTACCGAGATTTCACAAGATTTTCGAATAGTTTCTTGATCATTTCAATATAAACTTTTTTTTTCTAAATACTCAACATTTGTAGCTTTCTATTTTAATTAATTGTCACACAGTACGCGGTATATACACATGAGTCAATCACAATTGTGATGCCTTTATCTTATTATATTAAATGGGCAAAAACTATAGGATATCCTACATAGCAGGATAACTGCTTGTGTATCACTCACATTACTTCTTTTAATTAATTTTATATTTGAGGGAGACTTTATTTTTATAACAGTGAGTCTTAGTACGTTAATTAAAACAAACTAAAAAACATCTAAGCGTACTAATTTGCTTTTATGAGTATAACAAAACTTTATGAATAAAACTATACGATTTATTAAGAATTTAAATTATAAGTTTTACAGGGTATTAAACTTTCAATCCCTTCTTTAAATGCCTTCTGATTTACACAAACTGTCCATGGGTTTTATTTTTGTGCAGCTTGTTTAAGATAAGCGCTCTGTGAGCCTAATGCAGGAGTCTTTCTATTTGCCTAGACCTCCTCAATCTACAACTATACGTTTGTATGTACGAGTATACACCCATAAGCTATCTATATATCTAGTGGTATTTGATTAGCTGGTTTTCCCAGTCTTTGCTTTGGCTGCCGTTGTAGATTGTCGTTTGTTTGTCTACTCAAATATCGCAGTGTGTAAATATTGAACTGTTACTTAGCTATGGATCATACGAGTTAGGGTATCTCTGATGGTCATGGCCAACCTTGACCATATAATTGCCAAGTGCGATTCTCAGCTCTCAGGGTCATAAACTTCTAATTATTTATCAAGCGATGCAACTGAAACTGCAACTGGTTGTTGCATCCTTGAAAACAAATTGAAATCTTTTGTTGAGAACTCGTGCATCGCTTTTTTTTAATGGGTAAACCCCCCGGGGCGGGCAATGTTTTTCGATTAATTGTCTTTGGAGAACTGGAGACTGGAGAATTGTGCATTGATTCCAAAGTTTAAATGTTCTGACCAATGCAAATATTGTCGATCATTTTAATCACCGTTCATTTTGCATCAATTGCCGTTGAGTGGGTGCAACATTGAATTGGATAATGATGTGGCACAAGGGGCAATCATATTTCCATAACCACGAGCAAAAGAGCGACCCCATCAAAGCCATTAAACGTCAGATCTTGTGTGCCCCCAAAAATGAATAAAAAGGTAAACAAATGTTGCATGCGGGTCGTTTGGTGCTCGGCACAGCACGACAAATGAATCACGCGGCGATCGGGGGCAACGATCATCGGGAGTTGCAGTCGCTCGTTCGTGTGCCCCCAGAAGCTGCAACAGCGACATTGACAATGAGCCAAATACGATCCCAAATCCGATCCCAAAAGCGATTCCAAAACGATACAAACGGTAGCCAAACCAAAGCTTACTAAACAACAACCACAACAACAACAACGAGGGGCAACAACAACAACAACAACAACAACATGAAACGTGCGCGTTTGCAAGAGCTTTTGGCTTAAGTTTTGAAGCATGATCGGGCATGATCGTTAAGCAGTGCACAGTAGCTGCTTGAGCGTCATAATAACAGCAACAACAAGATGTAGTTGTCCCTCCCAATCCCCTGACACCTCCTACCTGCCACTCCCCTTCCCCTACCCCTACCCCTCCCCAGTAGGCCTTTGTCTGCATGTCTGTTGTGGCACAGCTGCAGCGCTGCAGGGTGTACCGCGGACAGCGTACAGAGTACAGTGCAACGGAAAAGTCGCGCGCGCATGCGCAACAAATCAACACAACCAACTCAAATAACCCCCCCCCACCCCACAATGCCCCCCTTATCCTCTTGTCCCACACATCTTGGATAGAGCGTAGGAAACTGCTTAACCGGTTTTGTTGGGGTACGACAGCGACAACGATGCACAAAGCTTTTAAGAACCTTCTTTGTTGTGCGAGTTGCTTGCAGTTGGCTACACTGCGCAAAAAATGCAAGCAATTAGTTACAATTCAAGCGAAAACTTATTGTTTTGAAAGAAGAACAAGATTTGTTTATTTATTTATTTATCTATACACAAGAAATATAAAAATTAAACTTGAAATAATTTAAATAAATTAACAATTAAATTAATTTGAAATTAAGAACTTAAACAAAAAAAGATGAAGTATATATATTTTGTGAAGAAGTGCTTTAAAATAATTTAAGAAATAGTGTAGAGGTAGCTAAATTTAAGTAAATTTAAAGCTGAACTGCAAATTTTAGTACTTAAATTTAAAACTAAACTCTAAAAAATTTCATAAAACTGATCAAGTTGATAAATATATATATTTTGCATAAAGAAATTATTTGAAAAAATGTAACAGGTAACCATTTAAGTATTAAATGTAAAACTGAACTCTACAAAATTTAATTTCAAATCAAATATATTAAAAGTATTTTTTCTAAGACTTTCATTAAAATTCTACCTTACCAAAAAAAAAAAAAAAATCTAAGACTTTATAATAATAACCTATACGGAAACAAGTTTAAAATTTAAAAGAGAATAACATCCTTCATATACTTGAAGAATAATTAGCTCATAGAGTCTCAATTAAAACATACATAAAATTAAAAACCAATTTAAAAAAAACATTGATATATATTAATTATAACTTGTGATTGCTCAAACTATTTTATATTGTAATTTTTGCAGCAAAACTTATTATAAAATAGATGGATATGGAAAAAATAATTTTTGAAGAGTTTATTTGACTTTATAAAATGGTAGACAATAACAAAATATAGAGAATACTTTTATTGATATAGAGTTGGCAAGAAAACGCTACATCTATTTATATTTTGATCTCTTAAATAACATTCAGTATCAGCACCTGAGGACCTCAATCAAAGATAATATGATATTTAATAGTCTCCGTATGAGTAATATTTGATATGATTTGTAATAATCTACGTATGAGCAATATTTTCTGTATTATTGTCTTCTAACATAGCATGATATGTAACAGTCTACGTATGCGTAATATTTTCCTTATTATCATTCTATAGCATAGCAGCCCCTTTATTATTTAGACTAACCTTAGCTCTGCAGTGATCTATTTGGATCAATTGAATTTCTCTTTTCTTCCTTTGCATTTATAATTATCACCGAGTGGAGTACAGACTTCCCCCTCTCCTAAGTTTGCCATTTCTAAAACGTTTAATTCCATACTCCAATGTATATGAAATTATGGTCGTATTGAGTATACGTACCTCCAATTTTGTTGCGTGTAATTGCCACTTCCAGTACAAAAAGCTTTTATTTTTATTTTCGTTTTCCATGTGGTTCTTTCCTTCCTCTATGTTTAAAAGCGACTGCGCTCCCGTCTTAAGCTGCATTACAACTTTTTACTGCGTCTTAACTGAAATCGAGTTTTGTTGTAGTAGTAGTTGTTGTTGTTGTTGTTGTTGTTGTTGTTGTTGTTGTTGTTGTTGTTGTTGTTGTTGTTGCATGTAGTTTTCTATCTGTGCAACTCCGCCCGAAACATCAACGCCCAGCTCATGGGTCTAGCTTTATAACATATACTACATATATACATATATGTATGGTACATATATTTCTCTGACAATCTGCTGGTTTTGATGGTTACAACGTTGCTATCGTCATTCTCATCCTCATCCTCATCCACATCGTCATCCCCATCATCATTATCAACATCATTATCATCATCGTCATTGGGTTGAAGTCGTTCAGTAGCTGCGCTTAATTGCATTTTGACTTGCGGCGTGAAGTTGCTTTGTGTGCCCAGTTCTCCCTATGTCACCTGCCCCGATTCCTCCTCCTCTCGTCGATGCCTCTGCCATTTTCATACATATTTCGTATGTAGAACTCTCAGCTTGTCTTTGGTCTATTTGCTTAGCGTTACGAGGCGTCGCGTTGCCGCTTTTTGGCGTATGCCCAGTAGCTGCCTCATGCCTCTTGCCTCTTATTTTTTTCCTTTGTAGTATTTGTATTTGTTGTGTATGTTTGTTGTAGTCTTTATGACTTGCAACTGTGCGTTGTTTGTGCTATGTTGATTGAATGCGCTTTGTTACTAGCTGGTCAGTCCACTTGGTCCATCAGTCCATCTATCGGTTAGTTAGTTGGTTTAGTCGGTGGGGTCTCTTTAGGTTCTTTTGTTTGTGTTTGATTCGTTGCCTGCTTTGGTTGCTTTCGAGCAGCCATAAAACGTACTATACTTTGCCCATTGTTCAGTTGACGTGATTAGTTACAGTCGCGTTATTAATAATTTTATAGCATGGCTATTGTTCAAAATATTGTTGATTACTCATACGCCATGTTGCCCCGCACCACAAAATATACACATTTATTTGTTCACATTCAATGCGCGAAACAAATCCGAAAATGTATTTGAATAGTGGTTTTATTGCTATTACTTTAATTGAAAGCTAACTTCCTACTATTTGCCAAAATAGGAATGATTTTATTGGTTATAAAACACTTATTATGATTCCCATAACAATAAAATCTTTCTAAACTTTCAACAAACAGACCATACATATCTTCATCAAAACTTAAACGATTTATCTCTATAGATTCTTTGCAACATATTTTTTGATCTTCTATAGATTTATTAAGTTACTTTTATATTTCGAAAATTTTCATTTCAAGAAAAAAATAATACTATATTTTTTAAATTAAGATTTATACTTAATGAATGAGCTTCGTAAATTGAAATTTTAAGTAATTTAAATTTGTTCTCAAAAATAAGTAAGCGAGAATTGCATAAAAATGGTACGAATTTATTTACCAATTAATTAAAATAAATAAATATGTGAAAAGTGTACTTTATTTTTCTAAATTTTTGTTCCATGCTGGTAAATCATTAGATTAATTTAATGATTTATTTATAGATATAACTATTTACATTATTTTTGATATTTATTTTAGCTCGTTAAGTATAACTAAAGTTTCTATTTATCGAAATATATAAAATATATTATTAACTGTGTTTGCACCTAAAACAGTTAGAGGTGTTAGTTTATTGTAGGCTATAACTTTATTTTCGATTCGATTGTGTACTCTCTCTCTCTCTCTCTCTCTCTCTCTCTCTCTGGAGTTGATGCAATTATCTCGACGATTTTCATAAGCTTAGGCAGTAACTGTGCTTTAATGGGCCAATAAATTCTAGAACATATGAGCAATACTGTCTCTGACTCTGTCTCTTCTGCCTCCGCCTCCGCCTCCATCTCCGTTGGCACTTTATGGCCAAAACAGATTTCATTATAAATAGGTTAAGACGCTAAATTTACTATAGGCATAAAAGACTGTGGACGAGGAGCAGCAAGCCACCAAAAGCATCACATAAACCTTTAAACCTAAACACGCACTTAAGTAATAAAAAATAAAAAAAATAAAATAAATAAAAAAAATACCAACAGCAACTAAGACGAAAAACATGACATTAAATTGCATGAGGTTAAAAAAATAATATTGTGAGGGGAGCGCATAAGAACACAGGTGTTCAGCTGCTGCAGCAGCTATACATAAAAAAACCAGCGGCGAAAAAAACAACAATAACAACAACAAACTTAAAATCAAGTTTTAAAGATTCAACAACAACAACAAGGAACGACGTCGACGTTGACGGCAACGGCACTTAAACAGCTCCAGCAGAAGACAGCAAGACTAAGAGAGCGAGAGAGAAAGAGAGAGAGAGAGAGAGAGAGGGGGGAAGAGTGAGATGACTGGAGACCTTTAAATGCGCACGACGATGCGGGCTAAGCAGCGACAGCGACGCCAGCAGCGACAGCGACAGCGACTGAGCAGCAGCATCCAAACAAGTCGCCTCAAAGCCAGCTGAGGGGCCAAAGCCAAACCCAAGAAACGACCCTCTAGTACAGCTGGTAGCAGTCGAAAAATATTGTTAGTCATTTCACCATGCAGAACTAAGCAGTGAATTCACCAATTGAATTTTGTAACGAAAGAAAATCAGCAGTGAATTCACCAATGAAGGTTATTCACTGGTTACTGGTAATGGTGATTAACATATTTTTCGTTTCAGTTTTTAATTTAAATTTATTATTAATTTAATTGTTAATATGTTTAATTAATTTAATTTTTATTTTAATTTGCTCAACACTTAATTTTCCTTTTGCTGACTTTCTTAGGCTTGAATAAATAAACAAATAATTAAAGAAATAAATAAATAAATAAACAAATAAATAAATAAATTAATTAATAAATAAAAAAATAAATAAATAAACAAATAAATAAATGCAGAAGGTGTCGAGTGCTTACCGCGAATGACATTCCCATGTTAAATTCACCAATGAGGTAAGCTATGGCAGTGAGTGGTAACCAGTGAGTCCAGCAATCTCTCACCAGTGTGCCGTACTAGAGGGGAGTCTAGTCTCTCTCGTTATTCGTCTCTCGGCGATCGTGCATGCAGCAACTTGTCGATTTCGAGCTCTCGCCCCTTTACCCTTGGCCTGAAGAGCCTGGCCCCTGTCTGATTATGATCAGGAGCGGAGCTATATGAGCTGCTTGCCACTGCCACTGATGTTGCCATTGTTGTTGTTGTTGTTGCCACTGCCACTGCCACAGCAACTGCTGCTGTTGCCAGTACTCGTCGTATAATAAACATAATGATAATGCCTCTGAAGCTGTCTGATTGTCCAAGTGGTGCAACCACTGCCTCCATCTCCATTTCCATCTGCATCTCGTGCTGTCTGTCTTCTTGTAATTTAAATATAATTTCTTGACTTTTGAGTGCGGGCTTGACACATTGGTAATAGAGAAGCCAAAGAAATGGCCTCTAACGGATCCAATAAGCAAATGCAGACACATACATACATATGTAACGTTACTTCATATGACAACATTATCGATGAATCTCAAACTGTGCTTTAACCTTCATATGAGGTGAACATTGTCACCCGAATACAGAATTGTTATGAAAATATTATCTCATCTGCATATTTCACATCAGTTAATATTTTACGTAACACGAAATTTAACTATTACTTAATTATTCTAAATATTAATGAATCCAAGAGACCTTTGTAAAATGAGTATTTTTTAAGCGCTTCTGTTCTAATTTCTCTGTTATTAACTTACTTAGGATATATGGGCCCATAGTTCTTCAAATTAAAGTTGATGGTTTAAGGAAAGATAAATTTAGAAAGGATAAATCGGACCATATTTTTAAAAATTTAAGTTTGTGATTTATCGATAGACATTTGCTTATACGAGTATATTGAGTATTTGATGGTAATTACATCAATACCTCAATTTTTATAAAAAAGAGCTTTTCTTGACAGAAAAAAAGTAAGAACAGTAAGTCGAGTTCCCGACTATTAGATACCAGTTACTGAATTTAGATATATAAATTCTAAAAATGAGCATCAAAGTTCAGCAGTATAAAAATTACTGCATACTTTTAGGCGATAGGGTTGTTAAAAACCTAAACCATCTATAACTATAATTATAGATATAAATAAATAAGAAAAACCGTTCAGCCGTTCTTTAAAGCTTTGTGTATGGTAGATTCTCGTAATTTTTTTATTTAAAAAAATACTGTGATTATGTAATTGGACTTCTAGTAGTTTGTTTTCCAAATTTGGTAGCTCTAGCTCTCATATTGTAAATTCTAAGGGAATCTATACACAGTGAAAGATACATACACATTACTTGACAAAATAAGAATACCCTCTTTAAGGGTATGGCTGTTATGTCAATCTTTTAACAAAATTATCTTTATAAGTAGTTCTTTACGGATCATTTAAACTAGGTCTGTTTTGAAATGAATAGGTTTAATAACCTTGGTACCCTTTGGGTACACAAACAAACATATTCATAAATACATATGTATCTATGTAATGAGTCCAAGAAACACGCTACCAAAAACCAGCAGCAGCTGAGACCCCTCGGGCCGCAGTTAATCAACAAGTTTATGCAAAACACAAAAAGCAGAACAGGAAAATGAAAAGCGAGCAATAACCCAGGCAGCAAACGGCACCCAGAATACGATAGTACACAAAACGCACACCTCAAGCCAAGTTAAAAAATAAAATAAAAATATGGAAAAAAAAACAAGTCAATATGATCGATCGTTTGCTTGATTAAACCTAATTGAAAACGAAAATGCACAGCGCACACACACATTCATACTCACACTCACACACACACACTTGAAGCAAACTCGCTCGCTGTCATGATCACTTGTCCAGAGCAGAGAATCGTACTCGGATTCGGACTCGGTCTTGGACTGGGGCTGTACGTTGTATATTGTGGTCCGGTCCGGCAACTAACCACTAAAGAGAGAGGGAAAGAGAGAGATGGAGATTGACTACTACTACGGCAACGACCAGAATGTTGAAATCAAAACAAAAACGTAAAAGATCAACGCACAACAAGCGCAACGAGCGCGCGCCACTAAATTTTGGCGGGAGACTACTGTACCCCCATATACAATCGTTGCCGAAGAAGAAGAAGAAGATGGAGAAGACGAAGACGAAGACTAAGATATAGACGAAGACAACGGCCAGCGGAATAAGACGAACAAAACAAAACTACAACCGCTCCAGTGTTTGTGTGTAAAGAAAAACGAGAAGAAAAACAGTATCAAAACAAACTCTGTGCTGAAATAGCCAAAGAGTTGTGGCTCTCTTAACTGCGACCTCTGATCGGCTGAAGAGAGAATGCTTAAGAGCGCAAGTGACCGGTGATCTTTGTGTTGGCTGAGAGAGCACGTGGGCGCAAGAGCGACTGTAGCAGACAGTGTTGCCGTGCTGCAGCTATGCTGCACAGATTACGTGTGAGCATGAAATGAATTTGCGATTTTGGCAGGATTTTAAGCTAGTTTAAGAAAGGATTTAAGCTGTAAAATTATAGTCGATAAATTTTATCATTAAAATGTTAATCCAATGTTAATTGAAAAAAGTTTACTTCAAAAGTTTGTCGATGGCAGTGTTGCCAAGCTGCGATTGCGTTCCATCATGAAATACATTTGTGATATTGTCAAATAGATTGAAAAAGGATTAAAAACGCGAGAATGTGGACAGTGTTGTCGTGCTGTCAATATTACGTCTGTGCTTAAAAAGGATCTATGATAAAGTAAGGATTAAAAAAGGTAACTATCAATTTTAAATTTAATACGAAATACTTTATGGTCTCAACAGAATAATTGGCTTTATTTGATTGGATTTAAAGAGGTTTAAGCCGAGAGATTATTGGAATACTTTCGGCATGAAATGCATTTTCTAATTTTGCTGCATGATCATGAAATACTTAAAAGATGGGTTAGATAAGCAACGTTTTAGCTGAAATTTTATGTTGGACAGATATTTAGAGAGATAGATAAATAAATCAATATATGTAAATAGATCACAGTTCATTCAAACCCTTAACCTAGTAATCACTGTATCCCAGTTATTACAAGGAGTCTGTTCAAATCTGCCAGTCTATCTACTAACTGGGCTTACAGTCTCTAGCATTCGGCCAATAGTTTAATGACAGCTAAAAAAGCGCGCCAAAATCTGCTCTTTGTTACTTGACTAGCCCTATAGATTTATAGTCCTTGTTGAGCGTAATAAAAACAAAAGGGCAAGAGTGTAATAACCTTAAATGGACCCAAAGACGCGAATCTCCCTAACCAACCAGGCAACAAACCAAACTAACCAGGCAACCAAAGAACCAACGAGTCCAGCAAGGGAACGAATCAACCGGCAGAATAAATTTGAGAGTAGAGCAGGAAGAACAGAAAAAAAAGAAGAAAAAAAATAAAAAGAGGGATACAGAATGTTACTTGTTTTCATGAAGGGTCCCAAACGATCTCGTATTCGTATTCGTATTGCGATCCCCACGACGACGTCAATTTGCAAGTTCTCCATGTCCAGAACCAAGAAACCAAACTGATCCACACTTAACAGTCTGAGCTCAGTTCTGTTCTCTGTTCGTATCCCTCTGTGTTTTGATTTTACAGCACAGATGTTTTATTTGCCACACACACACGTACACACACACAGTTACTGTTGTGTTTACCCTGCTCAGTTCTTCTTAGTGTGTTGTGCCTGTTTCATGTCTTTTAATACCTTTAATCCTAGCAAATAATACAAAAGCGAGGCCTAGGACAAGTGTATGGAAGGAAAGAAGTACACAGAAAAAAAAAACAAAACTTAAAATTTTAGCATGCAATTTTTGTTATGTATGTATTCAGGACATTATTGTTAAATTAATATGCGGATAAAATGACAACGCATTATCGTTTATAATTCAAAAAAAGTCTTAAAAATTTATCTAACTAACTTAAAAATGTACAGAACCCCAAAAATACAAATATTTCTGAGAAAAATCGTGCTTGAATCAAGTATTTTGAACTTGGTTTAAGAATATCCGGGATTACCATACATCTGACAACGAATTGGATTTTTTATTTTTATCCCGGACTGCCGGATTTTTTTTCTGTGTAGTTGCAACTCGACCGTGTTTGGGTTTTGGGTTCTGATTCGGCTCTGGACGTGTCTCTCTGAGTTGGAGTTGTAGTCGGAGTCGGCCAGAGGCATAAAACAGAAAGTGTGCAACACACACGCTCTGAAGCCAAGCAAAAGACAAACACCAAGATCCATTCTGTTGCAAGTAGTTGTTGTTGTAGTTGTTGCTGTTGCTGTCGATGGTGGTACGACTTCAACTGCAATGAACTTCTAGATGCAAGTCAATGAACTTATCCTGACTGCTTCTGCCTGGCAGAGACAGAGACAGAGGCAATGGCCTAGGCCTGGTCTTCGTCTTAGTCTTCGTCTTGGTCTTGGTCTTCGTCTTGCTCTTTCCTGATATCAACAAAATGATCATCATGATCGTCGTCGACGTTGTTGTCGTTGTTGGGCACAGTGAGCTAGCTTTGTGCACAGTTCTCTCTCCCTCTCTTTTTACCACTCTCTCCTCTCACTCTCTTCAACGCCGACGTCTCCTCCTTGGACATAATGAACTCGGGCTTTTGGCGTTACGTACGCAATTTTCAAATCGTGTTTGCCTCATGATCGTGTAACCCCCCTCGCCACCTCTCGAACTCCCCCTCCCGCTCTGAAAGCAGTCGGCATAAACAACGTTTTTAGAACTTTTATTTGATTTTGCAACACGCTTGCCTCATTGTTGTTGCTCTGTCGTCGTTTGTCGTAGTTGCAACTCGCAGTCGTATGTATGATAATGATGTTGGTGATCGTGCCACTTTAGCAATGGTTAACTACGAGTTGCTGTTGTTGTTGCAGTTGCTGTTGCTGTTGCAGTTGCTGTTGCAGTTGCAGAGCCTGGCAGAAAAAGAAGAGCCTCAAATGTTAGGGTTGAAGAACCTTTTGATTGGTTGGACATACACGACTTGAAAGTGCTTCATGGGCAATCCTGAAGATGGTGCGGTCAGCGGGGTACATTTATCTGTGCCATGTCTCTCTCTTCCTCACGCCATATATCTATCTCACTCGCCCCTTTCTGTTTCGGCTCTTGTGCATGCATAATATTGCCAAGATTTATGCAAAAAATTGATGGCAATTAGTCGTCGACTCTTCTGACTTGTTGTCCTCCTCGAAAGATATACATATATACAATCTATATACATAGTTTAGCTTGTTGTTAGCTCTGTGTGCATAATGATTTTCGGTATCAAATTACATTGGTTAAGGATTTTTAGTATGTATTTTATTTGCTGTTTGCCGTTGTCGACACTGCTGTCTTCTTCCTGCTTAATTTGATGCGCTCGTGCCGTCTTCAGGTCCGTCCATAACAGTCCGATCTGTCCGATCCTCAGTTTCTTAGTTCCTCAACCCGTCAACCACTCCACTCTTCAGTTTCTCAACTCTGGCTAATGTGATGGCACTGTGTCTCGTGTCTTCTGCATTTGC
This sequence comes from Drosophila kuntzei, assembly GCA_035042165.1. Taxonomy (NCBI): domain Eukaryota; kingdom Metazoa; phylum Arthropoda; class Insecta; order Diptera; family Drosophilidae; genus Drosophila; species Drosophila kuntzei. The sequence goes on from JAWNLU010001704.1 coordinate 1,042,071, forward strand.
CAAAGTCTTTGCTCTGCTTTCAATTTAATAGCACTTCTTGGCCGAAACGAAATTAGTTTACTAGTCAGGCCAAGATAATGAGCGATAATTTCTTTAGCCAGAGACCGAGACTGAACGGATTTGTATTTGAAAATTAACGATCTTTACTTTTGAATTGGCTAAATGATTCGATTAGGTTTAGTTGGAAATAGATTACGGATCAATCCCCATCCAGTAATCCCTCCTCCACTTCAAGTGGGTTCCATAAGAGGATCTCTTTGAGAATATATATAAAGGAGATACTTTTCTAATGTATGCACAGGTGTTCAGTCCAAAAGAAAGGCAAACTCTACTTAAGGAAGTAATCCCTGACTCTGTGGAGTACTCGGGCCTATCCAACTTGGGCCTGGCCTCTTTAATCAGAAACCCACAAGACAGAGACATGCACGTGCACGCTTATGCACGCACCAGCACGCACATACACGCACAAATTGAATAAATCTGGGGAAACTCCTCTGCTCCCAGTTCTCGACTCTCGCTTAAGTTAGAACCTTCGTTGTTGTTGCTCTTGAGTCTTTGTTGTGATTTAATATTTCGGTTTATCAACTTCATTTTACCCCCTGTACGGCCAATGGGTAAAGTGTTTTTTTATTCTTTTACTTTATTTGGGCTACCAAACAGAGTCTTCACTTAAGGCATGAACCTTAACTTCATCATCATCATCATCATCACCATCATATGGTGTATTGTTGTTGTCTGTAAGTTACCGTAATCTTAATTTGTTAAAGGTTGAGGCTGCTTAGAGTTGCCAGGTATCCAACATTTAAGGAGTGTTGTAATAGGTTAAATTTTTAGTGAAAAAAGGCTGCTAAATTGAGACCAACAAGACGGAAAAATAGATCCTTATTTGCGAGCTGACAACCTTTTTTTTTAATCGAGAATTAATTCGAACTCCTGTTTTCGACTGGAAAGCTGAAAAAAAATGTGTAAAATGGATCTTCATTTACTATAGTTTCCTTCTATTTCGAATCTTCTTTCTTATGCGGAGATTATAAGTACGCTCTTTCGACTTTTCATTCTTCTTATTCCTCCGTCTGATTTCTTATCTTTAGTCTTCTTGTATATTTTTGGACACAATCTGGCAGTTTTCAAATACAGTGATATTCTGGTACTTAGTTCTGCACGTTTTCTGTAGATTTCTTCCTTTGGGAAATAAATTCGTGGCAGTGTTCATTCGCGCTCAGTCTGGCCACTCTATTTTCTTCTACCAGTCTCTTGATATTATATTGATTGTAAGCAATCATTACCTTACTTTTATTCTATGTAATTTCACTACTCTAATTTAATTACATTTTTAATCTGTCATTTGTTGCTCGTGATCGATCTGGCAACGTTTTGCTAAGTTCAACCCCAACATCCAATCTCGAGTCTCTGTATCTTAATTGAAACTCCCTTATACCTGAGCACCCTGCTTTCTTCGATCCCTTCAACTTTCCTCATTGAAATGGCGCACTTTTAGACCCTCGAAAGGGACAACCAATTGTAGCCGAGTCCCGTCTCCGTCTTCGTCTTCGCTTACGTTCTCGTCTTCGTCTTCGGCCGAGTCCAAGCAGCTGTCGACGCTTCGTCCCTTGAATGTCCCTCGGTCCCTATCGTAGACAAGTTCGTCCTCCTTCGTCTGCGTCGCGTGTATGACATGTGAGTTGCACGTTTTGTCGATTTTCAAATTGAGGCAACGTCTCAGCACTCGACATCGTCGTCGTCGTCGTCGTTGTCTCGACTCGTGCAATCATCAAACTGAGGAGATTCAGCTGTGCACTGTCCCGGGTTCGACGTAGGGTCCGCTCTTGGGTCTTAAGACCTATGGGTACCTGTCAGTCAAAATGCGTTTTACAACAGTTTTATTTTCTTGGTGTTGTTGTCGTTGTTGTGGTTGTCTTTCTCATTCTCCCTCTCTCTTTCTCCCATTCGTTTTTCTTCATTTTGTTGCCCATTTGGGTAACCCGTATCGTGGTTGTTGTTGTTATTGTTAGTATTGTTGTAGCTGGCAGTGTAACACGATTTTATTTCTCAGTTTTCCCTCTTCTGCCCTTTAAATCTATGAGCAATTTATCTTTTGAGTGCAAAAGCAACAACATCAGTCAAGACAATCAATTTCATTTACTACTTTTTTGTTGCTGTAAGTATTTTTTTATACTTAGTTTAATGTGTGTATAAGAACAACAATAACTACTGTATGGTAATGCCATCGATGGTTGGAAAGGATGTATAAGAAGAAATCGATGTTATTATCCCGATCATAAATTCGCATAGTTTATTTTAATTATTAAATTTTAAAATATTTAATTTCGATACATAATAATGCAATGTTACAAATAATTCTAACTTTGATTACCTCAAAAAGTTGGAACTAGATGCCAATAGTAAAGCAAAGTAACTTTGAAATTTGCTTAGTTTTAGATAGATTATTTAACTAATTGTTGATATTATTAAGCAACCTAAAATATGACAAAAACAATAAATTTAAATTGACAACCACTTTTGTATGGTTTTGCTATCGATAGTTACAAAAATATCTCAACTCTAATACATAGCTTTGATTCTCATAAAAGAGTTTAATAAATTTGCAAGAGAAAGTGTTCACAAATTCGCACAAGTTTTGGTAAATTATACCATTAATTGTTGTCAATATTTAAAGACCCTAAAGATGATCGTTTACTCACACCAATTTCGACACAATCTCATGCCACATTTGCGTTTGCTACACAATAAAATGTCATAAATTATATGCTCAGCAAAATAAAAGCACAACGCATTGGACCAGCCATAAAATACAATAATAAAGATTCAAATACAACAACAACAAGGGCAACAATGAAGAGACGACTGATCATTAATTAATGAACATGATCAACTGAGGCAGCCACAGTTTCAGTTTCAGTTTCAGCTTTAGATCCAACTCATAAGAGTTCTTCTGGTGGCAGCCCATTAGAATGCAACATGTCGTCGTCGTCGTCGTCTGTGTAAGAACACAGATATTTCCCATTAATACAAACATACATATACACACATTCATACATATTTTATTTCTCTTTGTTTACAAAACAAAATGTAAACAAAACTTTTCTTTAGCCACAGCGATTGAAAGCATTTGCTGCCCAAGCTTCACAAAAAAATAAAAAGGGCAGAGGCTGCTGCAAGGCAGAATTGAGGCATATGAGGCACAGTGGCACAGAATCTGGGGCAACCAAGCTGGGGGCCTTTTTCAGTGCTCAACGTTCAACGGGCTGCATAAGCAGGCTGAGGATAGACTAAGACGGGGACTGGGAACGGGGGAACGGGGAAACAGGGGGACTGTGGCAGCATTGGCAGCCGCGTTACGCACCGAAAAGTTTCATAGAAAACAAATAAGTTTTTTGGAAAATCAAAAACAAAACAATTATCAACTGATCGACTCTAAATTACCCTCTAAAAAGATTAATCTGATTAACTATAAAAAGTAGTTCAAATTTGATTATATTACAGGGTATTTTCTGTATATTTAGTGATATCCCCATCAAAAATTGTATCTTAAACTCACTGGGTAACAAAAATAACCCCATTTCTGAATAGCATATCTATTTGTTAAAATCGATTTAATTAAAAGGTTATCTGTTGTGTATTTCTGTGTTTTGAATTGATGGACTAAATGTTACTCTTTACAAAGAAAACTCAATTAAATTAGAGATACATTAAATATGGAAATAGGTCATATTATATAAATTGTCATAGCTTTGTCGCTCGCCTCGCATTCCAGGGTATCTGTTGTGTGTGTACAACTTTTTCTAGCATTTGCTGCACTTTGATTGACAGCTGCTGCAGCTTGGCGAGTGCTTGGGTACGGTCTATATTTTCTATTATTTATCTGCGACTGCTTCGACAAAGTTTCTTCTAATGACATTCACTTTTTGTTGCTTTGGGCGAGTTTTTTATGAGTATTTTGGTTATTTTTTTTTTTGGGTCAATCATTATCGTCATGTCAAGTTGGCCGGCACGCAGTTTGCACGTTCTCCAGATGGACGTGAATGTGGATGATGATGTCGCTAAGCTCCAAGAGATATGTCTGGTCATGTATCGCTGAGGGGAGATTTTTCACTTTCAATGCCTGGGTTGATAGAGATTGGGGTTTTTAGGTTTCAGTTTACCAACTGCAGCTAGAGACATATTAATTTCAGTGCTGACCCCTATGGGTAAAGGGTCAGTCTGGCAATGGCACACCTAGTCAATGTAAGACCCTATTAAATTACCATATAAACGAATGTTCCTCCCATTATCTAGTCAAACAAATGTTGTGCCTTAGCAAATCTTGGAAGAGAGAGACGGAGAGAAGAAGAGCAATAGAAACGTCAACCCTGGCAAAGGCTCTGGCGTGATAGATCACCCCATAGACAAATACGGACAGGTGAAACTTGTCAGTCAAGTCAAGTCAGTGGAGAAAAAGGGTCGTTTGCACGTCCTACGCCAACAGGCAAAACAAACAGAAAGACTGGAAAAAAGACAGACCCAATAGATGCGACAAGAAAAACTAAATACAAGAAGAGAAAAAAACAGAAATGGGCTAGGAAAACTGTCGAGGGCCTAGACGAGACGACCGTCTGCTTATCGCACTGTAAAAACAAAGACGTTCGAGAAAAAAGGGATCATGTAGCTCAGCTCAGTGAACCCGAACTCTAAATACGAATACGAATCGGAATCCGAAAGTGAACCCCAGTTTTGTGGACACACTTGCAGAGTGTGCTGGGCACAAGTGCGATTGCCCTTGTCTTGCCCTGGCTATGGATTTGCCCTCGTCTCTTGGCAATTATAGAGCAGCGATCGTCGTAAGGGTGTTGCCCCTGGTTTGATCATCTTGTCTCACCATTTTATGTTAATTTCTGTATTCATTTATATACATATTTATCGCGCGCTCTTTAGCTTTTTACGAGCAATCTTCAGTTCCCTCTTCGCCTTCTTTTCTCTGTTGTTTCTTGATTGTCACCTATATAGTTTTGCAGCTCTGGATCTGTTTTGTGCCTTCGCTTTGTCAACTTTTATGGATATGTTTAATATCTCTATAAATCCATTTTAGCTGGACGCGGTTGATTTTACGATCTGTCATACAAAGGGCAGCCCAAGTTATAACCACTTTTTCAAATGATTCATAGTTGGGGTGAGGAAGTGTCATGGGAACACCTGCAAATGGGGTCTAAAATGATACAATTGTTTGTAAGGGACCAATTACAGGTAGTAAATACAGTAGAACTCCGTTATAGCAAATGCGTTTGAGACCCGATACTCACTTTATTAAATAAATTATATTTTTCCCATTTTAATTAAATGTTTTAATTTTTAAATTCTATTTTGAATTACACTCTTCCAATTTACGTCCTCAACATATTTTAATATAAATATGTAATACTTCCGTCAATTCCTTTTCACCGACACTTATTTAAAATTTAATATTATTAAAATTTATTAAAATTATATTTTTCCATTTTAATTAAATGTTTTAATTTTTAAATTCTATTTTGAATTACCCTCTTCCAATTTACGTCCTCAACATATTTTAATATAAATATGTAATACGTCCGTCAATTCCTTTTCACCGACACCTATTTAAAATTTAATATTATTAAAATTTATTGAAATTATATTTTTCCATTTAAATTAAATGTTTTAATTTTTAAATTCTACTTTGAATTACATTCTTCCAATTTACGTACTCAACATATTTTAATATAAATTATAATACTTCCGTCAATTCTTTTTCACCGACACTTATTTAAAATTTTACCACTTTCGTGGTTATTATCAATAAAAACTACGAGAAACTTTATTGTATGAAAGTTCACTGTAAAGAAGTTCAACTGTATGTTGTATGAAATGATCAACAAATTACAATTAGCCTTTAAAGGATATTAAACGAGAGTTGAAATCGAGTTTGTAAACTGGTTGGCTGTTAACTTGTTCGTTTCGACTGTATAAGATTGTCAGCAAATTGCGCAGACATGATTTAAGCATTAAGCAGCGTTCTCCAAGCCATTAACAACGAGGTGTCAATTATATAAGACAACAACAAAAGAGCACTTCGGTCCGCTCAGAGATCGAGGCAATTTGTCGAAGCAGAGGCAAAAGCGATTGGCAGACCGGCAACTTGTCACATTAACACAAAGCCAAAGTTGGCTTAAAAGTAAAAGTGATGCCACCAGTTGGACATATTTACATTTCAGGCCACTTGACTTACTAACTGACTGATCGACTGGTCGTTCAACAACAACAACGACAACAATTCGTATGTTGAGACTGCCGAGTCTCGTTAGTTATAATTTGCTGTGCAACAAGTTCCATGCGACTGCTTCCAATTATGGCGAGGATCTGCTTGCAACATGCGCCAAAAAGTCAACAACTGCCTGGCTAACTTGGCCTACAATGTGGGCTTAGACAGTGCGGCGACTGCAACTGCAGCAGCAACAGCAACAGCAAAAGCAACAACAACATCAACTTGCCACTACCAACTTCCAGCTGGCCGTGCAATGCGTATCCGACTCGTAGTTTCTGTGGTTTCAAAACTCAACCCCAACTTTAATCATGGCTTATGCTTGATTTTTGACTAGCTTTCGCATACATACACAATTCTTAATTATAGTTTATTTATTTAATAAGCCAGCTTTATGCCAAATACATGCTCATATGTATATACTCCCATGTCTGACTCTGTCTCTTGATTTTGCGCTTTAACTTTTGGCAACTCCTTTTGGTCTCCGCACTCTCAAGTTGTTGTTTTTCTGCACTTTAATTAAATTGTTATGTAAATTCCACTTGTCGTTTGTAATATCAGCCATTTGTTTTAGTTGTTGTTGTTGTAGTTATTCGAACATATAATTTTCATCTTTATTAGAGCAGCAAGTGCGCTTTATTGGCTGTGGTTTTGCTCTTTTGGGGACTTGCCACCAATTGTTGTTGCCTGCTTGCCACATGGCTTAATCTGAGTCTTAGTCAGATTTGCCTAAAGTCAAAAATTAACGTTTAGCAATGAAACAGTTTTTGCCATGTTGATAGCTTCAGCATATCAAACAAATTTTGTAGTAGTATAATATTATGTATCTATGAATACAAATGGAAATTACTTAATAATTATTAATACAGCGATCATTTGCCATCCATCTTGATTTCTTTGTCAAGTTCTCTTTTCTTTTATTTTCGAAAATTCGGGTCAAGCTTTTCCCCCCGCATGTTTTTCTATTTTCATCTCAAAGCTTGCCTCAATTATCTAATTTTCAAATTAACAGCTGCAACTGCCACTGCCACTGCCTCAGGCCACTTCAGACCTCTCACTCCATACTGCCTCATGTTGTAAATTATGTCTCAAAAATCCGAGTGCATTTGAACTTTGGTTTGCCCTTAGAACTTGCTGATAACATTTAATTGGATTTTGATTGTAATGCGCGAGACGAGACTGTAAAGTGAAAGCCCATAAACTATACCACAAAATGCGTATCAAATTCAAAGCCATAAAGCAGTTTCAAAGTAATATTTAAGTTACTTCAGTTGGAAGTGCTTTTGACCAACTGCGTCCCACCTGCATTCAACATTTTTGCACCTCAAAAGCGCGTGAATCATGCAAATGAGAAAGAAAACATGTGGTCGACTGTCGACTGTCTAAAAGCCACAACAAGTGAGTTAGTCATCATTAGTGAAAAATTGCAATAGTAAAATGTCGAGGAGCTGTAGAAATTCCTAAAGCATAAGTGTGCACTCCACTGACAAGGTAGTCAAAAAAACGAGCGAATAATAAAATAAAACAGAAAATAAAAGAAGCTGTGGAGCAAATAAATTATCTGACCAGAAAATACTCTTTAGACTGCCAGAAATAAGCAAAAGCAATTGTAAATAAATTATTATAAACAGTTTAAAATATTACAAAAATAATATATATTTTTAGAATGTGTTCCAAAACTAAATATTATATACATACATATATATAATATATATTATATTAAGTAATTAAAAATGTAATACATTTCAGAAGTGCAATAATTTTTTTTTAATAATGTAAATATTATAAAAATAGAATTTTAAAAATAATTCAAAATGTAATAAATTTGAGAAGTGAAATAAAAATATTTAAATAGTGTAAATTTTATAGCAATAATATATTTTTATAATGTCATCCTAAACTAAATCAGAATATTTCAAATGTTTTAATAACCGAATTATTTGTAAAATAATTCAAATGACAATACAAAATTTTGATTTATATTTGTATGCAATAATCACTTTTAATAAATTGTGCATTCTTGTAAAGCAATTGCTTACAAAATAAAATTATTTGGATTTTTTCGGATTAAGTTACTGAAACTAAATTAATAAAAATGTAAATATTACTGAAGAAACCTAAGTGAATATATAGACTTGCTTAGCTGTTCAACTAATATGACCCAATATGAATACTCTACACTTGCTGTAAACAAGGCATAAAAAGCACAACAAAATGCCCACAAATTCAACATAGAAATATACAAATGTGCTTGCCTCTAAAAGGGCAAATTCGTTTTAGGCTCCCTCAAAAAATAAAGAAAAAAAGGAGAAATTAAATAAATAATAGATAGAAGCTGCAGCAGCAGCAGCCACTTGATGGGGCAGGGGCAGAGAGCGGTGAAGAGACAGCCGCTGGCGTGGCAAGCCTCAAGTTGAAGTGCAACCGAATGCGAACAACGGCTGCGCATGCGCACAACACACGATGCTAGGCAAAGTCTGTGGCAAAGCCAAATGCTGTGGCAAAGCCAAATGCTGTGGCAGAGACTGTGGCAGAGGCAACAGGCAATGGTGATGGCGATGGCGATGGCGATGGAAAGACCAGACCAGGCCACGGCTTATTTATGGCCTTTGGTTTGGGCTTTGGTTTTGCTCTTTAGGTTCATTGGCTCCTCTGGTTGCCTTTGTTGAAATGCATTTATGGTTCTTTTTTTATTTTCTTCTTCTCTCTTTTTTGATATACCATGCAGCAGTGTGTGTGTGTGTGTGTGAGTGTTTTTATTTATTTTCTTTATTATTGCGTACGAAAAAGAGGCAGGCAAAAGCAGACGACGAGAAAATTTCACAAGCGTCGCCAGTTTGTCTGGCGCGACTCGAACTGGGAGCTGAAGTTGGGATCGAGACCGACACCGAGACTCGAACTGGGACTGAGACTGAGACAGAGTCCCATGGCCAGACCCAGACCCAGACACAGAGCGAGACCGAGACCCAGGCCATTTATGTATGTGCTGGTTATCTTGCCTTTCTTTTGGGTTCTGCCTCTGCCCTGAGTCACTTTGTTGTTGCTGATGTTGCACACACAAAGGCGCTGCATGTTGCTTTGGGTTGCTGCTTTTATTTTTTTCGGGTTTATTTACCTTCATCATCATAATCACCATCAATATCATGAAGAACCTCATCATCATCATGAACAGCATCTAGAACCATGATCTGTGCGCTGATCTTTTGCCATTGTAAGCACTTTTTTCTTCATCTTCTTCTCTTTTTTGGGTCTCCTGATTTTTATTCATATATATTTTTTGCACTGTGCACACTTTAACGCTTATCTTGACTTCAATGCGCTTCTTCTTTTTGGTAGTTTTATTATTTTGATCGCCTTTTTCTTTACAGATACGAGGTATGTATACATAATTAGTAGGACTCGGACCCCTCTCGTAAATCCCTATCCCTATCTCTATCTCTCATCGCATTTTTATTGATTTCATACATTTGTTTTCCATATCGAATTACAAATCACTTATTTTCCTTAGCATTCTTGACTTATTGTTATGATGAAAAACATGTGAATTCAGATGATTTTGAATAGACAGATAAGAATCTACAAGATACTTACTACTTGGAGTGTTACTTTACATTACAACTGCAGCTGTTTGCCTGATTGAACAATTTTTACATAATTGCCGGATGTTTATCTATCAACTACTAAGTTCTCATAGCTTGAAAATACTTGATTCTATCTTGATGTTATTTGTACAATTTGTTAAGCAATGTTTTTCTCACACCGACCCCAACAGAAAACTTGCTGATTTTCCCGCATTTTCTTAAATAAACAAAGAAGTTCTTCTGGGTGCGGCACAAGACACGGCAACAACCCACGTTTCAATATTTGATTGCTTCTTTAGAATGGACCCCCTAAACACAAACAGAACCAGAAACAGATCGAGAACCCTATTTCTTGGACTAAGTGCGCAGAATGGCGTGAAAACGCTTGTATTTGGCCAAGACAATTAGCGTATCGGTAGAAAGGTTGAGGGGTATCTATACTTGGACCCTAAAAGCAACATCATTTAACAAACGAGTGCGCATGCGTCCCCTCCCCCGAATTGTAGAACAAATTCATTTGGTCGACTGCGATTTGGTCGACTGCCTCGACGCTCTTTAACTTGGAGTCTTGGCTTGGCTAATGGGAAACCACAAGTTTTTTTGGACTAACAAAATTATGAAATGTCTTCAAGACCCGAGTTCGTCTGTCTGTGTGGCATTTATTTTGATTTCTTGTCAAGTTCTCACGCAATGCTCAACAGCTTCGTCCCGGCCCATTGGGTTTCGGTTGAGCCTCAGTGAATCCGACAATATTTAATCATAAAATAAATGCAAAAAGTGGCGCATCCACTTGAGACTTGTCGATTTATAAAGAAGCTCTTTGAGTATGCGTGGGAATTTTGCATGATATTCATTTGATTTTGTATTAATTAGTCTGTTTGATCAACTGGAAAAATAATGTTCATTTAGTAAAAAGATTCTATCGTCTGACAATTGTCGCTTTCTGTTGTTCATAAACTTATTTTAACAATCACAAAAACAAAGTGATTCATACGAGTATGAATATCTACCCTTACGGTTCTCAAGTTGACCCATTTAACAAGACGAGTTCTTTGGAACTTTCCCTTTTTTCAGGTTTCATACTGATTTTTAATCCACAACCGCAAAATACTGCGTGTGCGTGTTCAAGAGATTAACACCATTCCCGAATCTTTTGCTGAGATGCTCCTTGAGCTCACAGTCTTAACCCATTTCACAAACAACTGCCAAATGATGTGGGCATCGGTTTAAATGCCAAATCACGCAAACTCAACGGAATACAGATCTCTCATTCCTTCCACTTTAGTGCAAGGATCATTAAGCAATACATAATCCAATTAGCACTGAATCCTCCACCTGTTTCAAAGAGCGCTAAACAGATGCAAACAAAGAAACCAACAAAAAAAAAAACAGAAAAAGAGGTTTAATATTTTGTTAAGCAAACGAAGCAGAAATATATTTCAACGACGACGATGAATCTGCTAAGCACTTAAATAAACAACTGATCACGATCTCTTTCCCCCGCTTCCCCTGCCAAGGATCAACAATACCTCTGTTATTTTTACTTTACTTTTACTCTCAGTTCTGGGTTCGTTTTGCTGCTTTGATTGATGTTAGACAGGCCCTTTTGTGATATCTGATCTTCAACGAAATGAAAGAAATGCCAATTTTTCTAAAAATGACACGCAAATGGCAAAGGCAACCAAAGGAACCTTTACAATTCAGCCTGCTCCCTCTCCCTCTTCCTTCAGACTAGAGGGATTATCCCTTGGCCCTTCGTTCATCAATATGTGTACAATTAAGTTGGGCACGAATTCGTTATTAGGGGTCAGCAATTGATAGCACAGAGCGAGCACATAAATTGCGTGATCCTCGATCCAACAAGGGATCATTACAGCTCTCCTCTGTATTCTTATTTATGTTTTCGTTTTGTTTCGTAACCTATGCAGATCAGTTCTAAAAGAGGACAATACCCCCCGCTTGCATGGTTGCCCTGGGTTCGGTTCGGATTGTCGTGAGTGCACTGAGCGATATTTGCACTAAGATCTAAGGATATTTACAATTACAAGGACTTGTTTTCTATTCCTTTGCAATTGATTGTAAATCAATCCATATTTGCACTCCTATTCTACACCACAAATCTTTCTTCTTTTCTAATTCACATTATAATTTCTGTAAGTGTAGTAATAGACTACTATTCTCAAATTTAGATCAAATTTAGATAAAATATGGAGTTTATCATAGAATATTACTTTAGGTCCTTGCAATTTCTGTCAGCGATATCAAGTAATTTCAGATCTATAAGGATTCCCTTTAAAAAAGGTTAGTCCTTGCCAAATTCTTTGTGTTTTAAATTTGTCCAGTCGTCAATTAGTTAAGGAATTGATCATTTTGAAAAAAGTTTTCTCTTCTTCGTATCATAAACTAAAAATGCATATAAAAATGTGTCTCCGGATTATTGTAATTTCTGTCAGTGTATAAATGCATTGCAATTTCTCACAATCGCATCAACTGATTGCACATCTATAAAGATCACAATCACTTTTCAAATGCAACAGTTGATTATTTTTTACTCCTCTTTGATGCGATTTCTTTCGGTGTATGCCAGTTTTGCATAGACATTGATCTCTATAGAGTGTGGCACTTGAATGAACCGATACGACACGAAGAGTGTTTTAGGTTATTCAGTTCTTCAGGTATCGAGGGTCGTCTGAGTTTGAGTCTGAGTCTGGGTTAACCCTAAGCTGTCATTGTCGATTGTCACAATAGCTGACAGTCGCTCGATGCGTATGTAATTGGCAATTGGTAGGCGCGAAAAGCGAAAACGCGAAAAATCCATGGAAAAATGGAGGCGTGTGAAAATGATTTCGAAACGATCCGAGCGATCAGTTTGATTCTCGCCCTAGAAACGCGTTCGCTGAAAGCAAACTAATTTGATTTAAAGAACGTGAGAACGCAACGCAACTCATTTTATAACAATTGCCAAAGAGGTGCGTACCAAGTGCGTTGTAAACGATACTTTGAATACCCCGCAATTGGGGATAGGTTAAGAAATATAGAAATAGGGAGAGGAATATGCACTGAAATAGGCATAGGGGTGTTCAGTGCTGCATAAAATTTGATTAGACTACGACTGACAGGTTGCTGAATAGAGTTGTAAATAGTTGCTTTCCAGATATCCTTCTCAACACCCCTTTGTGTTTGATAATGACATATACTATTTCCATTTCTAGAAGGCTTATAAAGCAATAGTACATTTTTTTTATATATTTCTATATTTGCGACTATTGGAAAGCCGTATAGAATAAATTTAGGTACATATAATCCCCTTATTATAGCTTCCATCTTTTTTTATTTATTTAAGCTAAATAGTTCCCCTTTAACATACTGAAATAAAATAAGATACGATAATGTTGTAATAATAATTCTTTCCTATATGCATAGTGAATTAGTTTCAGTATCAAAATTTTTCTTATTATTATAAATGAAATAAGGATGTAGCGAAACTAAATAATATACAGTTTTTAATGCATTCAAATATTTTATTATACAAATTACTTTATAGGTTAAGGTTTAAGATCAACTTAAAACAATAACAATTTATACTTCCACTTTATAATATCTTTTGACTTCACCTTTACTTGGCCTTTATTATTACAATTATTTTTGGAAATATTTTCGAATCTTTTCGGCATTTAATTTCATAAATATGTTTAACACACTTCAACATGTCATATGTATCAAATTTTTATGGTTTTTTAACTGCAAACGCCAACAGCGACAACGAAAACAGGCGAGAAAAATTCGTAGAACGCACGTGTTGCTCAAGTTGTTCAAGTGATTGTTGCCTCGTTTTAAAATAAATCAAAAAAAGGAGAAAAGAGAAGAAAAGGAAAAGAAACAGCAGCCGGGGAACAGAACGCGTCAACCGAGTTGAAACTAATTTTATGCATGACTTTTTACACATTCCAACAATATTTTCACTCACTGAAATGTGGCCAAATGACAGCCACTTCAGTTCTGTTTAGTTCAGTTTAGTTCAGTTCTGTTCAGTTTCGTCTTGTTCTGGGCGTACTTGAGTACTTTTATGGTGACCATAAAAATTCCTTTTTTGTTTTTAGCATTTTATGCACAGTTAAGTTAATCTGCTCTAAGCGTACTTAACAGCTCTGGCACCAAGAGACCCCGACACCGAGACCCCGAGACCCCGATTCCGACCCCGACCCCGATACCGAGAGTCTACTGGCATGTGTCATCCACTCGAGAAAACATTTTGCCTCTGGTTGTCCTCTGGCATGTGACACGTGAGACGACGTCCCGTGACACAGTTGAGGAATCTCAACTGGACCCACTTAAGATCTGGGCAAGGGAAATGGCATATGTTTAGTCGTAGTGTTACAACGCGATGGTCCAGATGTCCTTCAGTAAAAACTGGACAATACTTTGTTTCAGATATTATATTAATTTCTGTCTATCTAATCATAGAGGCAACTCTTTTCTTAGAACTCAAGTTGTGACTCATTCGAAAGCTATGGCAATGCAATTTCCGGTTGCTTTAGACCCTGACAAATCACAAGTCACAGGACATAAAACTAGTCAATGGCATGCCAAATACATCAATAGACTTTCGACTTGAACTAGACAATATTTCAGGGGTTTATAATTTAAAAAGTTAATAACAAAACGACACGGTTAATCAGTGGGAAAATTGCATGGCCATATGGAACAAGAGAAGGAACATTGGTAATACAATGGCTCAGGAGCTGGAAGCTAAGCTCGGGGGCACAAATATTAATCATGTGAGCACTTAATTTGACACTTGGCAATAATGGAAAGCGTCGTCGGCTACTGTTCAGTCAGAGAGGCTCAAAAGAAAAGATTGTAAGGGAAGAAGGCAGAAAAGGGGAATTGAAGGGGAACTCTCAAAGCCGTCACTAATCACCTACGGGAATAGCTTTAAAGTGGTTTCTCTGTATCTGTCTGTCTCTCTCTATATGTAGGTGCTTTATTCTCTGTCAGCCACCTGCCTTACGCAATTAAGCGACTGACCGGCGACAGTCAAGGCGACGGACGCGACGGACGCAATTCTCGAACCGGACCGGACGCTAACCTGAACCCAAAACGCACGACAAAAGGTTCGTTCGGTAAGCCAAAAAGCCAACATAAGACCCAACTTCAGCTTCACTCCAAGTACCAGACCCCCCTCCCCATTCCCTCCTCTCCACAGCCCCCATTTGAACTGTGTAATTACTCAACGGTCGAACTGGTTCTCTGATTCTGCGTGTGTAAGTCAAGTAGCTGGCGGATAACAGCAGACGAGCGAACATAAAGAACTAGTTCGAGTACTGCCCGACTATGATATACCCTAAATATATCAAAGCAGATTCTTAAGAAACTTCAGGGTTCATTAAACAATCATTATAAAATTTTAAAGATTTTTAAAGTTACATAAGATACAGAATATATATCTATTATATTTCCAATATCTACATTGAAACGAAGAAAACTCACTTTGTTTGTTAAGTTTATTTTCAAATATTTATAATAACCCTTCTCAGAAATGTTCAGTGTTTCCAGGGTATAAAAACTGATCGGAGCTTTGTGCAGCCATGAAACCCTTTTAGTTACATGTGTATATATATTTATATATGTTGGGGGACTGATGGAGGATGGGAAGAGGGGAGGGGATGGGGGACAGATAAATATTTATGTGTCATTAGTCGGTGCCCTGACAGTCATCAAGTTGAGCGTTGAAATACCTTTCGGCTGTGGGGGCAAGAAAATAGATAAAATGTTGCAAGCAATTTATTTAAAAAAAAAATATTCTAACTAAAGTGGATTAAGTTACGCAGTTCTTAAGACTTATTTGAGCTCTTTTACCAAAATTAACAAATATTTTTAATTAAATCTTCAAAGCAAATTAAATGTTTTAGAAGTTATTCAAAATATTTTTTGCAAGGTTGTTCTTATTTGCAAGAGAGTGGAGGGTAGTGCAACTATTGAAATTGAGTATTATTATTACTTTTGTCAGATCCTTTAGACTTCCTTTAAATGTTTTTTTTTTATTAAAAACATTAATTTCTTACTTCATTGAAATAAGAATATTTTCTACATACCTAGATCAAAATTTACTAAGTCTAAGTTGTATATTGTCCCGTATAATGAAGTACATGCTATTTAATTACTTCATGTAAATAATTTCGCCAAGATAGTAGGAAATCTAATGATACCTTTGCCAGTGATCTGATTCAATGTTTTTAATAGTTTTACCAAGATTACGAGTACATATCTAATACTGCATTGACATTACTCTATTGTATTTTTTGTTTTAAACAAAAACTTAATGGCAATTGTCTAATTTGCCTGCACGCGTTCGGCACACGCCCAGTTTTTTCTTTGAATTCGTTTCTTTTTTTTTACTAGGCAATTATTTGATACTTTAACACTTTGCTGTTGACTGTCAAAGTTTGGTTCATGTTCATTACTTTTGTTGTTGTTTGAATACAATTCGCAATTTGAAAATTTATTCATTTGTGCAAACTTTAACCGCAAAATGCACTTTTGTCTTGTTGCCCTGAACGTTTTTTTATTCTTTGCCACCAAAATTGAATTTTGTGTCGAGAATCGAGTTCGAGTTGAGGTGGAGCGAACCGGAAAGGGGGCTCCATGGCATATCTGACCCAAGTGTCGGTTCCATATGACCGACTGCACAATCGCCATCGATCGGCATGTTGTGCAAATTAAGGATTTTGGGCATTTGCATTCAGTTTTGTATTCTTATACATTTTGACATTTTTATTGTTATTTTGCTGTTTCTTTTGTTGCTTTACTCAAGACAACTGTGTCAGCTGGTCAACATTTTTTACGGGACTATCGACAATCTGTTGGATTGTTCAATTGATTTACGAGGCTGTCGACTATATTGAAAGTGCAACTACAGGGAATAAGGACTGTTCGAATCGACCTTGTCTTGGATAGAGATCGAAAGGAAAGCACCTAAAATATAATGGGATATTTAGCAAGTAGATCATGTTTCTATTCACTAAAGATTCGCTTAAACATTTCATACTATTTTAGTAAATAACAACATTGAGAATAGCTTCTTAGATATTATTAAATATTTGTTTTGCTTTCCGATTTGCTGATGATTCCCTTTTATTTCCACGTTTTCAACTCTTAACACTTTCATTTGTGTGACTGTATCCCGGTTTTATGTTATTCATTGTCTGGCACATTTTTCGAGCATTTTTGTGCGAAACTTTCGTTTTTTTAGGTCAGTTAATTAATGCGATAATTAATCTTTCTGTCTGCCTTTGACTGCTACTTTATGGGCTTTTATTGTTATGGTTGTTGTTATTTTTATGGCTTGTTGTCATGCAGCTGCATTTAAATCAGCTAACTGAGCTGTCAGAATTTTACAGTTAATAACATTTTTATTTTGTTGTCTTTGGCAATTGGAACAGGATTTTGTGCAAAATATTATAAAAATTAGGTCAATGCAAAAAAGCGAAATCTGTGTGCGGACCGGAAATGAGGACTGTAATTAAAGATGAGTCAATGGGGGAGAGATGACGCTTTAATTTAACACTGATTAGCTTGAAAAAAGCCTAGAATGCATTTGGGCAATGCAATTGTTTTATTCTTATAGGTAATGAGCAACTTCCTCGATGAAGTACACGCAATTTTAATGAGGAACTCTTTCTAATAATTATTAAATACAGAGTGTTGGGTTTAATTTTCACACGATGGCATCACATTACAATCAAATTGTGATTTTCAGTTCAAAATATGTGGGGATATTTGAACTAATGTCGACCTGGGTCTAGGTCAATTAATATCAAGTGAGATGAAGCACTGTGTATAAGAGAAAAAGCTGCGTAGCAGGGACAAGTGGCAAGTGATGGGGCAGGGACAGGGATAGGGGAAAGCAAAGCAAAGCACCTCCTCTAATATAATGAAAACCTTTTTTTGTCTTTTGGTGTAAGCAAAACTGGTTTTTCGGGCAGACAATTTGAAACGTAAATTTATGACCAAGTGCGCTGCCTGCTTCGACTTGAGAGCGTTACGTTTTTTTTTTTTGTATCTGTATCTGTAAGATATCAAGATACAGGCACATCGAGCAGCTACTGCGACTTGATGCACACCTGCACGTTGGCGTTGCCGTCGCTCTTGTTGTTGCTGTTGTTGTTGTTGTTGTTTTCTTTTTTTATTATTGGTGTTAAAATTATGGGTTACGCTGCGGCTGTCGAGACGAGACGAGAGCAAAGGCGAAGCAGCAGCAGCAACGTTGACAAGAGCGCGACACAAACGGGCGAGGGAAGAGAAAAGGGGAGCAGAGGTAGGAAAAAGAGGGACTAACGCGTGTAAGACGGTAGCACTTCCCTAGCTGCAACCAGTTCCTTTCCTGTTTGCGTGTGCATGCATCGTCAGTCCCAGTTCTCAGTTCCCAGTTCCAATCTGAGTCGCAGCTTAGCCTCTGGCCATATCTCTCTCTCTCTTTTTGGTTCAGTCCGTGGCCTGTCGTCGTGTCTAAAATCAGTTCTAAGGGCCATAAATTGTACTGCCTGTCTGTCAGTCCGTCCGTCCGTCTGTCTGTTGTGGCTGTTGTTGAGAGTGTGCAACAACAACAATGAGTTAACACTGGTAGTCAAAAAATCTTGTTTAATATTTGGGCTTAGCATCGAGTGAAGTGCCTGTGGAGGCTTTTACCATTGTTGCCAACAACTTTTCTACTTTTAGTAGTTTTAGTTTACTGTTTAGCGTTAAAAAAGTTAATTTATGTATCGCCCTAGCCTTCCATTGCCATTAAATATTGCTAGGGGATTTATGCAGATGTTGCTCGAGGGATCTACTACAATGATGTTGTGGTACAACAGGCAACAGACGAATAGATCCTCACTCAGCTTAATCCTATTCAGCCGAAATGGCTTTAGAAAATATATGAATTACTTACATTTATAGATGCTTGAAGAATAGCAAAGACTGTAAGGCAATATGAAGAATTAACTGAAGAGTAATTTACTTTTTAGCAAGCACATTCAACCATACAAAACTGACTTTAGTTTAAAATTTTTCACCAAACAAAAAGGACATATTTATTGAGGGTATAAACCATATCCAATTTTGTGACGAAATGTATATCATTTAATAAGAAAATCTTCAATTGGTTGTAATAAATTTTTATAAATATAAGAATTCCATTATTTTCTTTAATTTATTTTCGTATCTCTTATTGATTTTAATAAACTCACAAAAATGTTGAGACAATATTTCTATCTTTTTAAATTTCATTTATTATAAAGTAAAATAAAACTTAATTTGTGTCTATTTTTAATTATCAGGATCTAAGTTTTTACTTAAAATTTGAACTTTAATGAAATTATAATACTATACGTATTGCATTTCTATTTATTTTATAAGTCTAACAATATTTCTTACAGCTTCCAGACCTTCAAGTTAAACTTATGATGATTCCTGTCTGTTTTGGGCCTTTGGGCCATCAATATTGACTTTTTATTTAAATTAATTAAAGTGGCATAACTGTAGAACTATTTTTTATATGCTTGTCATCTCCAGTCTTATCCTTAGGCCTTCAACTTTCGATTATAATAAATTATACCAATCAATTCACTACAGCTAATGACTTACCACTCAGAGCTTTCTTTATACCCCATCCAAATGCAGCTAGGATTATTAGCCCCAGCCGCAGTTCGTTAATAAAGCCATGCCAAATTTGCTGCAAAGGTTTAATGTTTTGATTAGGGTAAAAAAAAAAACACAACAAGAGTCAATTACCTGGGCCAGAAACAACGAACCTGAGTTCTAACTCCGTCACACTTCTGACAGCAGCCCAGTCTGTAGATCCCAAGCCCCAGAGCAGGTGTTGCCAGTCTTACAGTCAGTTATAACTTGGCTCAAGCCATTGGCGTGCTTGTACGAATACATTTCAAATTTGCCATGCTTTTGGCATTGTCATTGGAGTATGAGGTATGAGGTATGATGTGGTTTCATTTTTATTGAATGCAGCAGAAACAGAAGCTGACAGAGGAAGAACTCTGGAGTTCAGCTGTAAGTCGAGTAGCTTTGCTCGAGACTCTGTCGATTTTTAGAACCACACACACAAAAGCCACGCCGACGCCAAGTCTTGGTCTTATCGAGAATCTGGCCAAGGCATCTGCAGTTGGCCATTTAACTGTACTTTTCATGCGGCGCATGCGTGGCGGCAAATCTTCAGGCTAATGAGGCAAAATTGTTTGGCAAGAGTTGAGAGTCAAGAGTTGGGCCGTAAATTGTGCGGCTTTGTTTATTGCATTTTGTGGATTATCAGCTGCATTTTGATTTTATGACTTGAACGCAGCTGGAAGACAATGCCCACAGATTCTTAAAGAGACATTCGGGCAGTCATTTAATTACCAAACGAACCTTGACCTATTAGCCAAAGCTAAGCTAAATGCTTTGTATAGAGTTTGTACCTTATGGCGCCCCATGTCGTAAATTAATCAAGCCAATGCCCAAATAACGATTACAACAGACATAGAAACAGAAACAGAAACAGAGTCATCAAATGCTAACCCGAGTCCCCGGTCCCCAGTCTGGAGTCTCAGTTCCATTTGCTTCTCCACCTGAGCCACCTGAGCTCTGCAGACAACAGACAAGTTGATTTACCAGGCCTGGAGAGACTTCGGCTATGACTACGACTACGAGTAAAAAAAGATCACGCCATTGTACGTCATTTTTCAAGAGCTGAAACCTGAAATGGAACTCAACTCGGACCTCAAGCTGCCGCCCAATTGTGAGACGGACAGGGCGGGTCTCGGGGGCGGCTGAACACGTACCAAACATGGCTGAGACTCTGGCCGACTGCGCACGTGCCAAAGCCAAAGCCAAAGCACAACTATCGACGCCCAACAGTTGTTTTTGTTGTTCAAGTTGTAGGCCAGAAAGCAATAGCAATATCAGCTTTTTTTGTTGTTCATTCTCTTTGGAAACGGGGTAATTTAGCTATTCTATTTTATATTGGAGCATATTTTACTTCATAATAGTCAATATTATATACACAAAAGCCATTGGATATAACTTTAATATTCTTCATCCGATCCGCTTGAAATGAATTTGATATATTATATTGTATTTGGTCTATAGATATATTGTATTAAGATATTATATTAATAAAAATTATGTCAAAAAAATCCCTTGGTTGGAAAATTAATGATTTTAGATCAGGGATTAAAAGCTTAACCGAAACCGTAACCTTTAACCAATAAAAACCGATTGAAATTTGTAACCGTAACTGAAACCGTAACCGAAAAAATGTTTTTCCACTGTACCCATAAACCGAAACTCTTTAAACTGAAATAACCTTTTAGTAACCGATTCATTTATAAGGGTTAATTTCGGTTGTGGCCGTCGCAGCTACAGATCAACTTTGATATCTTTGGACTGCGAATGGAAATTGATTGACTCTTGACACAGTTATGCCAGTTCAATGTTATTAAAAATCAGTAAAATAAAAATAGTCTAAATGTTCAAACCAAATTTATATAATATCATATTATAATAAAATCGACATTACACTGAATAATTTAAGTAACCAGATAACATTATTTTCCAGGCTACAAAGAGCATTAAGTTTTTTTTATGTAAAACAATGAATAAAGCTTCTTATTATGGGCAACCGAAAACCTTAATTTTTATTTTTTTTATAGCGGTATTTTGAAACCGAAACTTATAAAAAGCCGATACTCCAAGATTTTGCATAACCGATAACCGAAAACCTTAATTCGAGCATAACCGAAACCGTAACTGAAACCGATATTCGTTTCGGTTTGAATCCCTGTTTTAGATTATAGTGGTGAAAGTTGTACTTACTTACAAACGATCGAAATTCTCAGAATGTTATTATCGAAATTAGTTTCGTAAAATTTTATCCCTTCTGCATGAGTTTTGATTTTTGTATTAATTAAATTAAGTCGGAGTTTTGATTAGTATCAAATCACTTCCAGAGTAGTTAGTTGGTAATTATTATATATTAATTTATTAAAAATATTTCATCGGGCGGAAATTCGGAAGAAGAACTTGCTGCATTCTGTTAACAGTACAATTTTCTTTGTTGAGTTTCCTAAACTTATAATATAATTGTCCTTTAATTTATTTAAAAAAATATATACCCGCTGTTGGGAAATGTGAAATGAAAATAAGTATCAATTTTAAGAGTATTTCGATGTGGTGTTTGCCACAGGTTGTATACTCAGTTCCTTCTGTCTGAGCTGCATTCGTAGGCTGGCAGAGAACCTAAAGCCAAGACAGAACCGAGACCGAATTCGAATCTGAATTCGACTCTGAGCCCAAAACTTTGGGCCATGACTTGTGTTTAATTGTGAACCCAGAATAAGAAAAAAAGCTTGTGCCTTCTGCGGAGTAAAAGTCATTTATTTTGTTTAGATTTGTTGTCTGATTTGTCAGACAGTTGTTGTTAACCCTTTTAATTAAAAGAAGAGAAAACATAAAAATGAAATAACAAAAAAAAAACAAGCAACATCTTAGCTACTTTTTTCATTTTTTTTTTTTGTAGCTCGATGATGTCTGGGGGCCTATTTGCCCAGTACTGCCTACTTTTTAATTGTGCAGCTGGAAGGGGGCTTCAAGCTGACATAGGTGCCTAAAGTGGGCGTTGTTTTGGTGCCTCAAACGTTGTAATTGTTGATGTTGTTGCTGTTGTTGCTACTCTTAGCTGGATGATGCAGCTGATTTGGCTTCGTCTGCAATGGGATATTTATGGCTCGTGCCAACTGTCGTCTCTTGTTACCTGCCCATACATAAATCGGTCTTACAAAAACACAACAACAACAACAGCAACAGAAAAAAGCTGCCTGTTTGTAATTTATCAAAGCATCTCGAACAACTCAACTCAACTTAACTCGAGTCAACTTCAACTCAGCTTGTCTAGACTTGAGGCTTTACCTCAGCGCAGTAAAATAAAAGTCGCGCCATTTGGGAAATTTATGAAATTATCTCGAAAAGAAGTGCTACTGGAAATTTGTTTAAACTGATTTTTATAGACCTGCAACTCATTTGACAGCTGGTCATATTCATTTGCATTCCCATTCACCTCACTTTGTCCAATCATTTATTTCTATTGAATTTGAAATGCATTTCATTTGATTTGGCTTTTGTCTCTGCAATGTCAGCTTATTTTGGCAGAGCACGCGCTGAACATTTCCATTGCAGGTGTTGCTTATTCTCCATTTCATATTGTTTTCAGGTTTCGGAGTCTTCAAGCTTTTTTTTGCTGACAGCAATAGAACTGTGAATGCGCCGGCGCCCACGTTATTACCATTTAATGTCTTTGTCTGGCTAACTGTGTCAGCAATTAGTTATGGTCTTTATTTATGGACTCTATTTGCTATTTGTTTGTTTAATTAATTCCATTAAAACAGCGGGCGAATACAATGTTTGACTTAATCGAATCGCAGTCACAAACGAATAATCAGTTTTACAAAAGGCTGAAGGCTGAAGGCTTAATAATCCATCAAGTCTTTCTGATGAAATTGAAAACTTAGATAAATTGTATGTGAATAAAAGCGTTTAATTATTTAGTCGCATTTACTTAATTTAATAGGGGATTAAAGAATTTAAAATTCAAACTGATGATAAAAATCTGTTTCATCTTTATATTCTATATTTTTAAGTCTGTTTAAATAAATAATTATTGTCAATTAATATTTATTTTAGAAATTAAACATTTTTGGTGATACTTTAACATGTGTAGGATTATACTGAAACTATTTTTTTAAAATATCTGCAAGAATATATCTTTTAAAATTTTTCTAAATAAATAAATAATATCAATTAATATTTATTTAAGAAATTACGCACTTTTTTGTGGAAAATTTGTAGTCAAAAGTTGTATAATTATCACGAAACTATTTTTCAATATTCTTTGCTTCCACTTCCAATGAGATATATGATGACACAGACATATTGTGTATAAATTGGTCGTGTTTATTAATCAATTAATCGTTTAAAGCTATTTAGCTACTTATAACTCGATGTCAATGACACTCAACTGAGCACACGCTAAATTATAAGTGCTAATAACTAGTCTCTCAAATACCTCACTTCACACACAGCAACAATAACAACAACTACAACAATAGCGATGAATTTATAACAAAGAGATCACTAAACATTAGTCACCTCACTGACTCTCGACCGACCACCAAAGCAACTACAATAAACTTATCGCGCCTATAAAATCAATCAATATTTTTCTTCTTGTTGTTGTTAAGAAAAGTATTAAAAAAAAATTATAAAAATAATAAAATGTGGCTGCAAAAGGAGTTCAGTTTCCGCACATGGGGCAAACAATTTGACCGATCGACGGATCGTATTTATGACTCACTTGGTCAATTTTGTTTTTGGGGCGGCAAGTGGTCAGGCCAAGAACGAACCAAACCCAAATCCAAACCCATAAATAAATGAAAAAATATATATATATGATATTGTAGTGGCTGTTGTTGCTGTCGGCTTAGAGTTTGCCTTCCTGGCCAGAGCTTATTTGCCCATTTGCTGTTTATACAATAAATCTACCTGGGCCCCAACATCTAATAAAGTGAAGCCAAACAAAGATCTGCGAACAGAGCAGACGATGACGGCGACGACAGACACTTCTCCTCTTTCTCTGCCAGTCTTCCTCTCCTCTGTCTCTAGAGTGGAGATCTACTCTCTACCTGGAACCTGTGAGTCATCTTCGTCAAGTCAACAGCTCTGCGACCTCTTTCTCTCTCTTTTGCCAACAATTTGAAGCTTGATATGATTAGCAAGTTGTTGCGATTTCAATTCCAATACCAACCGATGCCGATTCCGATCGAGATCTCATTCAGGTAGTTTGTAGTCAAAACAAAAATTGTATTGCACCGACCCTGAGCCCTTTTTGCCAATGTCTCTTGACTGCGAACTTCACGTTTATTCCACACTACAAATCGTGCCCATCCGCGAACGTCGTCGTCTGGTGTCTGTCTTCAGTCTTCCGTCTTCAGTCTTCGGTCTTTAGTCCCATAGTCTCAGGGTCTACACTTGGGCAATGAGTCATCCACAGGGCGCTTGGCTTTTGTTGCTGTCAGCATCGGCTTACACGGGGCCAAAACGGCAACCCAATTTTGTTTTTGCGGCTTCTTCTGCTGCCTCTTTTTTTTAATGCGAAACTTATGTTTCTGTTGTATTCTTTTATTTGGGGTACCAAGTACGTCTGATCAACATTTTACTGGACGTCTTTAGTCAGAAATTCGACAAATTATGAGCTCAATTGCTCTGCGGTTAAGTATTTTATGGCATGTTTCGACTTTAAATTTCTTTATTAAATTGTCTATAATCGAGAGTCGTCTCTGTTGATACGCTTTTTATGTAATAAATATAAAAAGCTGCAATTACTTTGGCACTCGTCGCGTAATTAATTTAAATTATGCTCGAATGTTTGCTAGTTTTAATGGAAACTATAAAAAATCGCTGATAATAAACAGAACTGAATACAAAGAGCTTTGGATATTGCAACAAACACTAAACGAATGGCTAAGAGGCCTGGCGCGGTCGGGCTAACGTGGCCGACAGGCTTGCAATTGGTCAACCTGTTTACACTTTGCCAAAAAAAAATAAAATGAAATAAAACTAGAAGCAAAAAGCAAAAAGCAATTGACAAACAGTCAACGATTGGTATCGGCTTTATGGCAGCCCATGTGGAGCTGTGTCCAAGAAGTTGACATCCTTGGCACGGGTATCGTTTTCAGCTGGTTCAGCTGGTCCTCCCCTTCATCTGATCCCTCTTCCAATCGAAAAATTAAATATTGACAAATACGCCGCGACGGGCAGTCGATCAAGTGGTTCAATTGAAATAGTTTCTTCGAGTTCTTCGATATCGCTTTGAATTATGTATGATATCTTTTAATTGAAGGTTACATTTTTAATTGTTCAAATTACGTATCCACAATTAAAACTAATTTTTTGTTACATAAAATGCATTTTATCTCATATATTTTTCCACATTAAATTTCATATATACCCGTTTAGTTTTAGCCAGACCCATATATCTCTACTTTGTTTTCGAAAGTTTAATCAAAGGCGAAATATGCACAAGCACATGCCACTGTGGACAAGTTGCCCCATAACGTCCATGATCCAAAGTGTTTGGCAATATTTTTATTTAAGAACCGCCCACTGTCTCGCCCACTTTGCGCTTTTAACGCTGGTTTGTTTACGTATACCCTATGCAAAAATAAAGTCACAAAAGAGCATGCTGAAGATCGACAACTAGAAAATTCCAATCATATTCTTTTATTAAAAACTCTTCAGATTTCTTTTTGATTAGTAATTCTACAGGGTATCTAGCACTCTTTACTACAGCAAAACCTTGTGTTTTGCTTTTAGTTTTTCTATAGGCAACAGCGGCGCAATGTTAGCATTTCACACCTCCAATTCATTGAAAAAATCTATTGGAATATATTTGAGTTTGTGCATAAAATTCGCTGAATCTGGCCATTCATGTGAGAGACACAAACGAACTGGAAAAATCTCTAAAAATAAATGTGTTTGAATATCAACGCCAAAGAGTAAACGTAGCGTGAGCGAATCTAAGCCAGAAATTTAATTTGACAGACAGCAAAGTGCAGAAATTGAAATTGCACTATGAATCTATCAACAGCAATGCAATAAAGTCTACAAATAAATGGAATGAAAAGATGCACTTAAAGCGATATTATATTTTTAAAAAATGGATATAGCAATATCAAGAATAAATTTAAATATATAAAACAAGTTTATTTATTTATTAATATTATTATTTTATAATTATAATTTGTATTTATTTTGAGTCTTAAGTTGACTATTCACTTAATTTGGGCATATTGCCAAACTGCCAGTTCATGCAACATTTATTTATAGTTCGCGCAGGGGAATTAAATGGCCATTTAATTTGTTTAACAGTTGATTGGCCGGTTGAATTTAATTGAGAGAAGCTAATGAAAAATTAATGCCGCACTTTCCGAAACATTATGACGCAAAATCGCAGCCGACACACAAATACACAAATCGCGCTGGGAGATAAACAGAATTTGACACAGTTTTCGGGTAAATGTTGAGGAATACTCAACCCCGCCCACATAACGACCCATTATGAATAAGCTTTGTGTGTGGGGGTTGAAATTTGTTCATATTTCAGCTTACAAAAGAATGAAAACATTTAATCAGTTCCTGCAGTCGCTTACAAAATGTGCAATATCTCTGTCGACTTGTCGGGAGTTCTCCGAATTTTGAAACATGTTTCAAACTTCGCCGATGGCCTTGTCTCGTTAATCAGCTCGTTGCTCTGTGAGAGAGAGAGAGAGAGAGTATATAATTGTATGTGGGCGTTGGAATATTGTCTCCAAGCGGAAGTGTTCCCTGTGTGCCTTTTGTTTTCACTGTCCCATGTGTCGTATGAGTGATATATGTGACATTTGTGACGCGCTCGCTTCGACTGATTCTCTCTCGCTCAGGGGTTGTCCACTTTGTTCAATATTTCACAATGTGTCATCCGAAAGTAGGCTTGCCTCACTAAGTGGCCAGTGAAAGTAGGTCATGTGTTTGGGTGCATTTATTTTATGGATTTGTTGGGGTAGGTGAATGTTGAAACTTCTGGATGTAATATAGCTAATACTTAACATATTTTTCGTTTCAGTTTTTAATTTAAATTTATTATTAATTTAATTTATCTTAATTTAATTGTTAACTTTTCAAGTAATTTTTGTTTAATTTTTATTTTAACTTTTTTAACACGTATGCAATTTTCCTTTTGCCGACATTTCTTAATCGTGAATAAATAAATATAAATAAAATAAATATAGTAGGATTTTAAGTATTGTTTCTTTATTGCGCATTCAATTCGATTTAACCTTTTCATTCTCAGCCTGCTCAGCTGTTTAATTGTCAGTGCAATCCCCTCATCGGCTCAAGTCTTAAAAGGCCACTCATCGAGCAGAGTGAAGATCTGACTGACTTGCTCAAGCACCAATATGTTATCGCCTCTCAAGATCTTATGGCGTTTCCTCTTCAGTCTCTTCTGGACCTCGTCCGTCTATCAGCAGAACTCTCAGAATCGAACCGAGTTTGGGGCACCGTCACGACGCGACGTTTCGATTGTTTTACGATTCGCAACTGTGTTGTTTGCCTTTTTGCCTCGGCTGTCAATAATGTGTAAGGATAATTTTAATTTTAGTCATAAGAGAGAGAGACTGCACAGTTTTATCGCTGCAATCTCGCGCCCGTCTTCGTTTGCATGCCAGGCAATTTATTAATTATGCATAAATGGTAAATTCGCTAGGGGGAAATGAGGGAGGAGGAGGAGGGGAGCCATTACTCTGCATGTCGGAAAGTTCAAAAAGCAATCAACGACAGCGTTTCGAGTGCCGACAGCCAACAGTTCTCAGTTCTCGGTTCAGTCTGGGGAGGTACTCCGACTTCTGTGGATCTTGAGTGTACTGTTATGTATATACAAAAAACAGAATGAAGGCGGCGCTGACCAGATCAGTTTATGGCCCTCTTCTTCAGGAGGAGGAAGTCACTCGATTTGTGGCCAAGTTAAGCTGACAAATACAATTTGATTGGTGCCGCGTTAAATTGATTTACCATAAATGGCAGTCGACTCTTTTGTCATTTCATTTGTGAGGGAGCTTCTTTGAATTTCGATGTCAGATTTCCTTGACTGTTTATTTCAGCAGAAACAATTTTAAATTTGCACGCCTCGTCGAACATGGACATAATAGGTTTCTCTTCTCGATTTTTATAGATTTCTGCCCCATAAATTATACGCAAAGTGTCTAGTCCACATCCTCTGTCTGCAAATACTGCCAAAAAATAAAATAAGAAAACCAAAAAATAATGAGAGAAACCTTTTGCGCGTCAAAAAGAATAAACCAAACTATAATGCCAGCGGGCTATTCTTTGGCTATCCAAAAAGAAACCCACCATCATCATCAGCTACCTGCTATCTGTCCGTCCGTCTGTCTGTCTGTCCACATTTATCTAAACTGCCCAAACGATCCTCAAACCGTAGACCATGTGCTCTTAAGTGGCTCTGGCTCCGAACGTTCTATATCCTAACACCATTTTTCAGTTTTCGTAAAGTTTTAAATTTCTTGGAAATAAAAGCCTGGCCATTAGTTTTCGTCCTTTTTCTCTCCATCTTTCAATCGCTCAACGCTCGGTTGCCTCTTTTTCCTTTTCTTTTTTCTTCTATTCTTTAGATACAGGACAGGCAAAATTTTAGATACACATACACACATACATGTGCGTACATGAATCTAAATATGTATGTATGTATGTGTCTGCCAAGCGAGCACTAAAGAAAATCTAAGACTCGTCACGCCTGCATCGTTCTTCCACATGCTCTTTACTTAGTTGGACATGTTGATTTTGAAGCGAATCATGTAACCTAGTGAAATAGAGATATTAAATATTGTAAGTGGGTATCTTACAAGTTTTCTTATACGTATAGTATTTTACACAGGGATTAATATCGAAGCGAATATCGGTTTCAGTTACGGTTTCGGTTATAAGGTTTTCGGTTATCGGTTATGCAAAATCTTGGAGTATCGGTATCGTAACGGTTATCATCTTTTTTAACTTTCGGTTTAAAAATAACGGTATGGTTTCGGTTCACAAAAAAAAATTTATGTTTTCGGTTGACCAAAATAAAAAGAGTTTTTCATTGCTCTACATAAAAAAGATGTAATGCTTTTATTAGCCTGGAAAATAATGTTATTTGGTTACTGGAATGGTTCTGCGTAATGTCGATTTTATCATAATTAGACCTCATTTAAATTTGGTTTGAACATTTCGATTATTATGATTTTACTGATTTTTAATAACTTCGAACTGTCATAACTTTGTCAAAAGTCAATCAATTTCCATGCGCAATGTAAATTTGATCATGATTTTAACTCTTTATTCGATCTGAATTTAAATTTTGTTAATTTTTTCAGAAATTTTACAGAAATTTTCGAAAAAATTCGATTATTCAAAATGAACAAATTTTAAGTGCAGATTGAATTTAGAGGTAAAATCTTGCTCAAATTTACATTGCGCATGGAAATTGATTGAGTTTTGACAAAGTTATGGCAGTTCAAAGTTATCAAAGTTGCTCAGTAGCTGCGACGGCCAGAACCGAAATTAACCCTTATAAATGAATCGGTTACTAAACGGTTATTTCGGTTTAAAGAGTTTCGGTTTATGAGTTTCGGTACAGTTGAAAAAAATATTTTTGGTAAAGGTTTTAGTTACGGTTACAAATTTGAATTGGTTTTCTCCGGTTAAAGGTTACGGTTTCGGTTTCGGTTAACGTTTTAATCCCTGATTTTACATATTTGCATTAGATTTTTATGATTAAAAGATACATATAACACTCTTCTACTTTGATTATCTGCTCATTACTTAAACGCAATTTCAGTTTCATAAGTGAATTTTGATTGTCGGCTTATTGAAACTTCAATCTTTTATCTACTATTTGTGCTTAATCTCCAAGTAATTTTTATTTACTTATATTGTGCAGTATACGAATTTTCGAATATCCTTCCCTTTTGCTGACGTAAATTTTTCATAAATATATCGAATATTGAAAGTCTAGGGTCATCCACGCACTAAGGGAATAAGTAGATTATTTTTTTTTTGATTTAGATCAAAAATTTTAGAATTCTTTGATTTTTTAATGTTGAGTCGTAGCCATTTTAGTTGCATCTTGTCTTAATTCAACAAAAGTATCCTGATTACTAATATATGCTAAAATCAATAATTATAAACATGAGTTTTAGATTGATTTTTTTTTATTGTGTACCTTCCTCGGTTTGTTCTACGTTCTTTTCTAGTTCTTATTATATTCAACAAATTATATATATAGAATCAATGTTTCTACTGGTCTCTATTTCTATCTGTCTATTAGCTATGTATAGAGTTCAGAAGTAAACCTAATCTACTTTTTATTTTGTCAAGTAATGAATTTAAAAGTGCATCCACTGGTCGACTTATCGTTTATTATTTTCTCCGTTTATCGTCTCTCTCTGTTAGCCCCACGTAACCGTCGTCGCTCCGTCCGTTCTGCTGTCTGTTTGTCTGCTTTTTGGGCTTCACTTGTCCCTCATACGCTTCGATGTTGTTGTTGCAGTTGTTGTTGTTGCTGTTGCTATTGCCTGTGATACGAAACCGTGCAGGTGTCCAATATTTTCTTTTATACCGCGTCATTGGGTTTAAGAGAAATACATATACAAATACGCATACACATACAGGCTAAATAAAACTAGTTCTAGATTTACAGCGGCTCGTCGTCCGACGCAACCACCGCTCCACTCCACTCCACTCCACTCCCCTCACCACTCCTGCACTGTACCACTGCAACCACCACCAAGTGGAACCATCGCTTTATTTCGCCCATATTTTCGATTCGATTGCGTATAACAAGTTTAGCTGACTCGTTCCCTCTCCCTCCCCTCCCCCTCGATCACGATCCCACTCTGTTCTTTAACTTTATAAAGTGCTTTGCATCCATGCAACGTTTGCTGTATCTGTCAGTCTGTCTCTGTCTTTGGCCCCACCCCGATCCCCGCTGCACCTTCCTAATGCTTTGGGGTTTTTAATTTTTGTTTTGATTCTTCGCTTTTTGTGCTTGTTCCATTGTGATTTTGATTAATATTTTATACATGCGGTTGAAGTTGGAGGTTCCATGCGGTGCCGTCGTCCGTCCCGTCGTCTGTCTGTCCCATGTAATTACCCAAATTTGGCGTCACTTGCCGTTAAAGATTTTTCGATTCGACAAAATAGACTGCAACGGTATATTGGACTTACATTTTATTTATGGACTTGCTTTACGCATTCAAAGAAGTGACGATCAATCTATTCTATAGATATAACTTGTAGATTAGATGTCGATTTAAGTATTGTGATCTTCATGTTGAATCTCAACTGCTTGCCACATTGTGTGTACATCGTGGAGTTCTTCCTCCTCCTCTACAAATCTTTCAAAGGGGTAACCAAAGGGAAGATCGTCCCAGCTGCTGACCCCGTTGCTAAAGTCACAATTAAGTTCATTCTCCTGTCTCGCCTTGTAGTTGTAGGATGTGGCTAGAACAAAGAGTCGCATTGGCAAACCCTTTGTCGTACCCCCTCGGGGCAGAATCAGACGTCGGGGGAAACCGCAGCTTGGTATAGTTATATTCAAAGGAAAG
This sequence comes from Drosophila kuntzei, assembly GCA_035042165.1. Lineage (NCBI taxonomy): Eukaryota > Metazoa > Arthropoda > Insecta > Diptera > Drosophilidae > Drosophila > Drosophila kuntzei. Next base: position 1,074,146 of record JAWNLU010001704.1, read on the forward strand.
TCAAACTGATCCCTTTCAGCCAGACGAACATAATGATAAAGCTCCGTAATGCTAATATGATCACCGATCTTGCCGGATAAATCAATTGATTCTCGGGTGATCGAGTTATTTCCCGCATGGAGAACAGTCAGAAAAGCGTCCAGTTGATAGAAGGGTTCTTCATTCAACTGTCCATCCGATGTGGTAAGATAGGTTCGCAATATAATTGACTGCGTCTTGTTGCTCTCCACTTGGAAGTTGATCCTAAAGGGACGATGTTGCAGACGCATCTTCCGGACTTGCATCGACTGGGGCCACATGAACTGATTCCCAAAGTTAAAGTGCCTGTCATGTAACAGATTACTAACATCGATGTCCACAGGTTCATCATAAGTGATTAGAGGACTAACTTGCACCTCAAGTATGCGCAAATCTGTGGGCCTAACAAGCTGCCGATAGTCCGATTGAAATGCACTGCGATATGATCGATAGGCATGAAGTATGCGATCGGCATAGGAATAAAACTTGGGATCTCGCAGCATTGTGTGAAGATCCAGAAGCTGCTGAGGTTCCTTGGCGGATAGTATCTGGAGTTGACTCAAATCGTAGGGAAAGAGCTCCGCTAGGCCGAGTTGCCAATTCTGACCATGACGTAGATCAATCAGAGTGCCATTCGATAATCGATAGCGTCGAGTGGAAAGTGCTTCCTCTACATCCATTATCAATTTAGCCAGCAGATTTGAGAGATACTTTGTAGTTGCCTCGTTTTCCAGCTTGTATCGTTGATACTGCCAGGTTCGTAGCGGTCGAATCTCTTGTTTCTTAGTCCTTTCCAGTCGTCTGTATTCCATTTGCTGTCCATAAAGTTCCAGTTTGTAGCGTGCCAAGAGTTGACTTAGCTGAAAGTAGCACCAATCTCGAAGTCTATCAGTTTCCATTGGTTCCTCTTGCAGAGCTATCCCCATATTGATGTAGTACCAATAGGAAAGCCATCCAGGATCCTCAGTCAACAGAGCCAGTCCTTTGGGTTGTCTTCTCTCCTCTAAACTAAGTATGTGCACCTCGGACATGGCTTCAGTCCACTTGCTCGCATTCCGCAAATCTCCCGATAAGTTTTCGGGTAACAATCTCTTGGGCAGAACCAACTGCACTCCAGTGTCGTTTCCCTGTTTCTGATTTTGCCAGATCCAATTTGCATAGTTGAATCTACTCGCTTCCCTCAATACCTGTTCACTATGGTATGGAGCAGGCAAGAGTTCATAGATCTTTGGCACGATCAGGACACGGTAATCATCTCTCTTCATTAAAGTCTGTATCAGAGCGTGCAGAAAGAGTCCTGGATTCACAAAGACTCTGGCCCAGCAGATGTTCTGTCTGAGAGTGCTCCACTCCCGTGTGTTGTAGAAGAAGTGAAAGAGTCCCAATGTCTCCTGGTAGTGCTCAGGCTGTTGAGGATTGTAATATTCGTCTCGGGGCAACAATCGTCCGGTGCTCAACAATTGATAAAACTCAATCATGTGATCGTTATAATGCTGAAATATATGAAATTACTTTTTATTTAATATTCTTTCTTTATCCCAGTTTCTACTTACGACATATTGGGACTTATCCGTAACAATTTGTTGGCCCAATCCGATCCATTGTTCGTGGAGCAAAGGTTCTTGCAAATGATGAAGTATTTCCAGCAGAAATCGCTGCTTGTTCAAATAGTAATGATTCACTGTGAATAGTTTAAAGTATATCAAAAGGTAATTTACAATCAAAATTATTATAATTTACGTCATACCAATATTGCCCGGGAAAATAGCGACATTGTGACAAAGCTGAAGCAAGAAGCTGATAAGCGATAGAAGGTAGCCAAATCTCATGGCACTTGTTGACGTTCGACAGCCCCAAATCAAACTGAGCTGAGGATTTGTTTATTAAATATGTCTCAAGTGGAGAATGCAGTGTACTAATCTTACTGAACTCTTGACATTCCTGCGCTCAAATCTCTTTTGGGGGCCTTTTTGGACTTGTCACGTGTACTCAAGGCCATTTCAGGTTGTTTTTGGATTGATAATTCAAAGTGCAACATAATCAGAGTCAAGAATCGATTTAAAACTTAAAATTTAATAATATTAAAAATGTACTTACATATAATTATTTCGAAATAGAAACTATTTAACTAATTAGTTGTTGATTTGTTTAACAAATTATCTTCGGTAGTTTAATTTTTATTTATTTTTTATTTTTTTTTAATTTGACGCATTTTTTATGAGTTTATTAGAAATCATATTGTAAAAAATATGTAAAGCTAAGAATACAATATAGAACTGAAATTACGCAAAGATATTGCTTTAACTTTGATAAAGATAAGAGATTAAAAAATCTGCAAAGATTATTTAGACCCTAAATGTTAAAAGTAGTAATAATAATTTAAATTTAGACATATGATAAACTTCCAGTTCAGTCAGTAAATTGATTCAAAAGTTTAAATACGTTTATAGGCAACTTATAAGCATACTTGAATGATATGCAGATCAATTGACGATTCCACTTTTCTGTTAGTCATGCAAAGTGGAAACAAAGCGTAAAGCACTTTTATTATAATTTTTATTTTATTATTTTTGCTGTTGACGTTGTTAACTCTGGATGCATGACCCCCACCTGCTGCTCCTACTCTTCCCCTTCTCCCTCTACTCTTCAAGTTGTTGGCTCGCAAATGTGCGCACATTAAGCGCCAGCTCAGAGTTGACGAGCTCGAATGGATAGCGGAAAAAAGGGCAAATTATAATGCGAAAAAATGTTAATTACAGTCACTTGGCTAAATATGGGCAATGTTGCTTTTGTAACGAAAATTGGCGTATTAATGTAAAACGTCGGCCAGGCGAAACGGATTATAGGAAGAGTCAGATGCGTCAAGTAAATTAACGGTCACTTACGAATACCAATACGAATACGAATGAATATACTCATATGCCGGCTCTTTGTTTGGCCTCCTTCTATAGCCTGATAGGTGGCATACTCGTATTTGTATGACATGCGTTTTTATGGGGAAAACTTAATGACATGGAACTGTAGAACTGTAGAATTGTCAAAGTCTGAGTTGACTTTCCTGGCGTATTCGCCTAATAGGGCATACAATGGAAAATTCGGGATGGGGAGGGGCAAGTCTGTAAAGCGGCTTTTGCTTTGACTGATGGGAAAAAAGGCTCATAAGCTCGTTACGACTGCAGCCTCATGAAAACTGATTAAAAAGTGTTGTCCCCTTCCCTCAAGTGTTAACCAAACGTGACAAACTCACGGCAAATGTTGTCTAATCATTGTCGAGCCGTTTACCCCGTTGGAATATGCGCAACATGAATATAAAGTAGATGATGCTGATGACAAGAGACAAAAACGCTCTCATCTCAGTCTCTGCTGATCGCATAATGATTGCAAATACAACAACAACAACAACAATGCCCAGTTTTATACAAAGAATGAACATTTATCGGGCGCCGCACGTGCAAAGGGCCAGTCAAATGATTTTGCATATTTTCATCTACTATAAGGAGACACTGTGATTACGATCCCTTGTCCTTCCTTCGATCACAAGTACTTTACATAGCATTAACGCTGATAGGAGAGCGGAGTAGAGAAGATAAAAACAGAGAAGCATACGACAATCTTATCTCATACATAATTTCCATAGTTTTGCAATCATCAAAAACACATAAATCGTTTTTTCCTAAAAGGCCCTCGAGGCGTGCCATAGACCGTAGACCGAGGGCCTTGGGCCGTGGGGTCCTCTAATGTCATCATTGAGCGCACTTTTTATTCCTCTTGCCCAGAAGCTTATGAAATGCAAATTACTATTCAATAGGCCGTTTTTGTCTCTGGTTCGAGCCTCATCCTCCCCGGCCTTCCCCTTTCCTTTAGATCAACGCTGATCATCGACTTTTTCTCACCTTGTCGCGCCTTCCTTTTGTCATCGCTTGATTGCCCCCTTTTAGCGCATTAGAAGTGTATTTAAAAAGTCATTATCAGTCCCCTTGGCGAGCGCAGCACATTAATCATTGCACTGGCTTAATAAATCTATTCCATAGAATAAGCCTTACTGCGTTATTATTATTAATAAATTCTTAATAAAACTTTGCTAGCTATCTGATAAAATGAATTTCAATGGAGGAAAATTTTATATTGAGTCTCAATTCGCCAGGAATCTCAGAATTAATGTTTATTTAAATCTACAAGTAAACCTAATACTGCTTTCATCAGTAACATAAACTCTTCATGATTTCGAACTATCCTGAAAATTTCATCATGATCGAATAAAAAAAAAATAAGTTTTTAATTAAACTCTATTAAGTATAAGACAGCAAGTTTCTTAATAACACTCACTTACAATTTTAAATTATCCTCGCTGTTTCTTTTAACTAAACTCGCAACTATGTTATTACTTTGTCTAGTATTTTATGTTAAACACCTACTTATTTGCCAACGATCTTCGTTGTCGATCTCCAAGGCGTTGCATTCTCCAAATGTCTAAGGTCTGACGCATAGGCCCAAAGGGGCAGTCAGCTACCTCGCATACCTCAATATCTACCAACAAGCGAGGCCGACAGCCAATGGCGAAATGTAACCAAATGAATCATCAATGTGCGAGTTTTTTTCTCATTTTATTTTATTATTTTTTGTATTTTTTGAACCCCGATCGCCACCCAGGTTGTTGAGTTGAGTTGGTAGTAGCACTACAGGCGTTTAATAAGGCATGCGACAGACAAAAATTGGGTCAAGTGAGATAAATGCATATAATAACAAAAAAAAAAACAGAAGGAAAAGCACAGCGTACAGAACAAAGAAAGAAATGAAAATTTGTGGCTGACTCGGTGAGCTCGAAACTTAATACAGAGACGAGAGTTTGATCAAATAGCCGGAGGAACAATGGATGGCCTTTCATGCGAACTGTCAACTTGTCACGACAATTAAGCAACCCGATGACTATCTTGGCCATCTATCGGTTAAGTCCGTACCCTTTCCCATCTGCAACACCCACGTTAAACAAATTAAACTGACGAATTATTGAAATATGATACTGGGAGGTAAAGCTCCCCCCAAAAGAGTCAGTTCTTTATTTTATTTTTTATTTGGACAGGTAGCCCGACCCAATTCGCGTTGCACTTGCATGTCAGTTTTGGTTAAACAGACTTTGGATTCTCAGTTCTCCGATTGTCAATTTGTTTGTCTTGTGGCCGCTCCGTCACCTTATAAAGAATCAAAAAGCTTCTCTTCCCTCAGCTCTTTTTTTGAACGTTCTGTTTACCAATATTTGTATACCATTTAGATTATTATGCTATACGTATGCCACAATTCTGTTTCTCATTCTCTTGCCCTGTCTGTTTCTTTTCTTGTTTGATTGCCCTTATTGGGGCTCGGGTTCGTTTGCTGTCAAGTACATAATTTCCAATTCGAGTTATGATTATTATACTTATGTTGGGAAAGTCAAATAACGGTCACTAAAGCGTTTACTTGTACACACATATCGAAAATTGTCGTGAATAATTTCCATTTGATGACTTTTCAATAAGTTTGTATGGCCACCAAGTGATGATGATGGGTTTATTGATCTTATTCATATAGGTGTTGGGAAAATTGATATTACACCAAATGCTTAACAAATAGTCAACATAAATTTACATTGTCTGAAGCCTGGGAAGAAATCTCAAGTCTCTCTGAAATATGAACAACTCGATAATTGCCTTAACGGTTCGATTTATTTGAATTCGAATAATGCGATTGACAATTCCATAAAGTAAGCCAATAATGTAAATTAAAATCCCCAACTAATTCAATGGTCGTTTGCCGGCAACTGATCTTTGCCGACAACCTAGTAATAATTTCCACCCGAAAGGGGTGAATTGTCAAAAATAATAATACATAATTGTTCCTATCGAAAATTTTTTTATACCAAATACTGTAAAATAAGTAAAAGTTATTTTAAAAACTTTGCAATTTATTTATCAAAAATCTTTAAAATTAATCAAATAAAGAACAACAAATTTTTCCCATTAGGGGATGAAGTTTTCCAAAAATTTATTAATTTTTTAACACTATGAACCTCGTGATGATTGTGAATGAATCAGGCAGAGTCTGAGATGGATAGCATTATGATTGGGATCGTTTTGTTGTTTTTATTTTCAGGTCAAGCTATACAAATTGCGCGTTAAAAGCGTCAAATCATCACGAGGATTAAGTTCCTTTCAGTCGTCTACCTTATAAGGCAGCCTACTTTTGTGCTGAGATAAGATTCATTAGCTGCGATGTCAACGACAAAAAGTTCTCAGAGAACTCTGGAAAGCATTTCACATTTCAGTTAGTGTTGTGTCACTTCTTCTTTTTTTTTTATTTTTTACTCAAAGTTGGTTGACAAATGTCGTTGCATTCGTTTTGTCAATTCGAAAGTGCCACATCATGATTGTAGTCCGGGGGCTTATGGCCAAACCAAATGAGGCATTGATAAATGATCGAAGGGAAGAAGAAGAGTCGTTATTGCATTTAACGGTTTTGGCTTCCATTAGGCCATTTCTTACAAGTTGGTTAAACCAGCTGCAATTGTATTCTAATGAATGCAATCAATGCAATTGTCAGGTTCATCTATGGGCTGATTAAAAGTCCAAACACAACGCGTGCCACAAAGCGGAAGAGCCAAGACTTGTCCATTACTGTAAGCCCTTTCAAGAGAAGGTAAAAAAAAGTGTTAATGGCTGCATGTTAATGAAGGACTGTGCAGGTGCGGCGCTTGGGCGGTCCCCAAGTTGTTGTCTCCAAGCATTAGACATTCCGTTAGCTGCCTCTAGTTGTAGTTGGGCCTGATGTCAGCAGCCAAGAATAAACAGGCAACGCGTGCCACAGCAACTCTCAAGTCTCCCCGATGTCTGCCAACGCCAAAGAAGAGCCAAAAATAAATAACAAAATGCCAATTTCCAGTTGCACACGCAGTTGCAGTTGCAATTCCAGTTGCAATTGCAGATACTCCAGAGTATAATCGTATCCCCCTATCGCAAATTCCATTGCGCACCCATTTAGTTTATAAATAAAACTGCCGCTTCACTGTCAAAGATGACAATTTATTTTTAATCAAACAATGTGGCAGCGAGTCGCCTGCGATTGGCCCGCGTCGTCGTCGTTCCGCTCACTCGCGCCTTTTGCTTTTTCGCCTTATCGCGTCAAATGTATCTCAGAGATACAATCGGCACGCTATGCGCGAGCAGTTACTCACATGTTGACTGACTGACTGCATGCACACGTTACGTTTATAAATACTCAAGTTCTATGCTTGAACTTGGCTCTAACACTTGGCGTATTCCAAATGCAAATTAGCTTCATAATTAATAACATGTCGAGATATATTTATGCATATATCTTCCCATTTTTACACTTATGTTTGTAGATACTTTTGTCAATATTCTTTAGCATGATTTTGCAGCTTCCAATAGGCAGGCACATCAATTAATAAGAAATATAACCCGGAAAAACAATTTTTACACACTAATTATAGGGGTTTCTCCAGAGAGATAGATGCAGATACAGATACAACTACAGCAACAGATCCAGATACAAATGGTGGCTGGACGCACTGCAACTGCATTTATCACTCGGTCAAAAAAGGAGAAACATGAAAAATAATCAGCTAGAAAGAGAGAGCTAAGCAATCGAAATGTATCTGTGGAGGCTTCCTTTGTGTGCCAAAGATACAAACGAAAAAAAAAAAACAGCGCCTGCAGTTATTAGAATTGTATGGAAAAAAGTAATAGAACGCCTATGCAGCTTCCGTTGCAACTGTTGTGGCAGTTACGATTCGTATTCGTAGTCTGCAACTCTCGCCGTTGCAAGTTGCAACTCGTTGATTTCCCCCTCGGGGGCAATTATCTCCTGCAGCTTCAACTTCAACTTTAACTGCAGACTCCGCTTTGCCATTTATAATTGTAGCCCCAAAACTCAAACTTGAGGCAGCCTGCAAACCCAACCTGCTACTGGTTTGCCCTTCCCTGCCCCCCAACAATCCCACCAGAAGGGGGTGCAGTTGCATAGATTTATCATTTCAGCTGGCAAAAGCATCTACGAGGTAAATATAATAATTTTTGCGTTTCTGGCCTCTTGTTGTTTCAACTTGTATCTCACAGATACTTTTTATGCTTTCATGCTAATTTGTATGTGTGTGTGCGAGTGTGTGTGTGTGTGTAGGTAGAGACAACACTACACTCAGTCCAGTGCAGCGCCTCGTTGAGATTTGTGGCATGCAACACGCGCCACAAATTAGAAAAAAGAAAAAAATAAGTGCCTGCAGTTGAAATAGGAGTGAATTGAGAGGGAAAGGGAGGGCAGTTATAGATAAAACGGCAACGGCTGCTACGTATTAATTGGAATTACTGTAATTGCTGACAAACTGGCCGAGGTGTGAGTCGAGGTCCACTTGCTCCATCTTCAACTCCATCTCCAAATCCAACTCCATTTAAATCTCTCTGTCAGGCATCCAGCTGGGCAGGGACTGTCAATGGATAGGCGGCAGATACTTGCCTCCTACTTGTATCTTATCAGCGCTCTTCCACTCATCAGCTAACATAATCATGCCTTACTCTCCCCCTTTCTCTCCCTTCGTTTCTCACTCTCTTTCTTGCTCAGTTTCTGGTGAAGTTTCTTTGTAACGAAAGCGAAACTTGAAGCTGCCCCACGTTTGAGTTGCATGCTCTAATAAGTTCCTGACCTCAAAGGTTGTCGGCAATGCAATATCAAACGCTTGGTGAAATAGGCTAGGATGACGATTCTGGAGCACACGCCTCGCTTGGCTAACTCTTTGTTTTCCTCTCTGGGTCAAAATGGAATCTGAGAAGCTATCAGCTTGCGTTTAAAATAAGTATAGTATATAAAGAATAACCAGGGATTAAAACCTTAAACGAAACCGTAACCTTTAACCGATAAAAACCGATTGAAACTTGTAACCGTAACTGAAACCGTAACCCAAAAATAATTTCCGCTGTACCTATAAACCGACCATTTAGTAACCGATACATTTATAAGGGCTTATTTCGGTTCTGACCGTAGCAAGTACTGAGAAACTTTGATAACTTTGAACTGCCATAACTTTGTCAAGAGTCAATCAATTTCCGTGCGCAATGTAAATTTGAGCAAGATTTTACCTCTTAATTCGTTCTGCATTTAAATTTTGTTCATTTCGAAAATTCAAATTTTTTCGAAAATTTTGAAAAATTATAAAATTTCTAAAAAATTCGAAATTTTCAAAATGAACGAATTTAGAGGTAAAATCTTGCTCAAATTTACATTGCGCATGGAAATTGATTGAGTTATGACAAAGTTATGGCAGTTCGAAGTTATTAAAAATCAAAATAATCGAAATTTTCAAACCAACTCAACCAAATTTATATGAGATCAAATTATAATAAAATCGACATTACACTGGTCCATTCCAGTAACCAGATAACATTTTTTTCCAGGCTAAAAAGTGCATTTAGTCTTTTTTATGTAAAACAATTAATAAAGCTTTTTATTTTGGTCAACCGAAAACCTTAATTTTTATTTTTTTTGTGAACCAAAATCATACCGATGTTTTTAAACCAAAACTCACAAAAAAAACCCGATAACCGTTACGAAACCGATAGTCCAAGATTTTGCATAACCGATAACCGAAAACCTTAATTCGAGCATAATTGAAACCGTAACTAAAACCTATATTAGTTTCGGTTTTAATCTCTGATAATAACAATAATAATAAAATTTATAAAATAAATTAAAATTTATATAATTAACTAGTTAGTTACCTCCAGTAAATCTCTGATTGCGCAGAGCTGTACAAAAAATCCTGCCTATTCGGATCAGGAATATAACGTGATTTGTTTTCAAAGTGATATATTGATCTGACTAGGTTTTCTTTGAGTCTTCTCTAATCCTCGCATCAAATTTAATATTATAAATATAATAGAATTGTTAATTTAAAACCGTAATTTATAATTTTATTTTAAATGTCATCGTTGTCAGCACAATTTAATTTAATTACATTAAGTAAGCTGTTTGAAGCATAGATCTTCTTCATTTCTTCCCAACTCTACGGGAATACTTTGCTATATACTCGTATATTACCATCGCATCGGAAATACCAACACTTTATACCAAAAAAAAGAGCAGAAAAAAATCAATGCGTATGGGCTCCATTCACTTGGCCCAAATCGATCGAACCACTTAAATATGGGTTTGCTCTGGACCCGGCAACCCCTTTTACAAGCTCAGGCATATAATTTGGTTGACGCGCAGAATAAATGATAAATGCAATCATTATAAAAAGCACAAAAACAACAACAACAATAACAAGAAAAAGAAGAAGAGGAAGGGAAAAAAGAGAAGAGAAAAACCGAAAAGTTGGCGAACGAACACGAACGCATGATTAAAACTTTGCCAGAGTACTCGTACTCGTATCAAAACCCGCAGTTTAAGGCGTTGATGCAGCAGTCAAGATCGAGAACTAGCTGCCCTGGTCCATTGCTCACTGGTTACTGGTCACTAGTCACTGGTCACTGGTCAGAAGAGGGGTCCCTGATCTCTGCCTCCCGCTTCCTCAGCCAGTTGCATCCCATGCGTGTGCCTCAGTCTTGGCCAGGCCAAGACGATCGTGATACGCAGTCTTCTGTTGGGCTAACACAAATGTTTTATGGCTGGCCGAGCATAATTTGTTAGCCTGCTTCGAGTAGATGGTCCACTCCATCCTGTATACATGTATCTGGAGGATGTGCTCGCCTGTCCGCCTTCTCTCAGTGTGGTTTTCTCCTCCTTCTCCATCTCCTTGTCGTTTTTTTTTTGTACCTTCTTTTTTGGGCTGCTGCACAGAAGCTGCTCGCTGGCTTCGATTGCGTATAATTTCTGAGACTCTGGCTGGTTCTTCTCGTCATTGGGGCTGCGGGGCATAATTTTTGATGAGCTTTTGTCTGTTTCTTTGGAACAAAAGATACTGTCGCGGTATGCGCTACTCCAATAACTGAAGGGTAGCTCAGTTTTATAGAAAGAGTTGGGAGAGAAGATCAGTTAGATTTGGTAGGTTGTTGATCACTTGAATTTAGGTAAAGAGCAAGGAAAGAACATTCCCTTTAATTTTCCGATCGTAGCGTACTGTTAAAGTCTTAAGAACTGACTTTAATACGCCCCTTTTCGAGTGTATCATCAAAATATATGCTACACATTTTCACTTTATGAAGTTCTCCTCGCTGATTGCTCCTCCAGCGATCCTCCCTCCTCCCTCCCCACCTTGCCACCTCAGACAACCCCGTCAGCTTGGCGATTGTGCGCCGCAGGTCTCAAGTCGAGCTCAGCATGCATATTTTATTGGCGAAAGGCTCGAGGGCAACCCAGGGAATGGGACTCGAGTGGGACTGGTTCTTTTTGACTGGGTCTGCGACTGGGACTGGGACTCGAGCCTGTGCTCAACTGTGGGCAGTCTGTCAGGGCAGTCAGCAGGGTCGTCGCTGATGAACGCCACAGTCGACGACGTGTTTCGTGTCTGGCATCTTAAAGATACTTTTTTTTTCCTTTTTTTTGGTTTTAAGGTTCGACTCTTTTTTTTGCTACACGCGGTTCGACGTTTGCTGCGCTGTATTTTATGCTCATTTAATCTCGCTGCGCGTTTTTTAACACATTTACGGGCAGGGCGAGTCGCGTGGTGGGAAAGAGGAGAGAGTAGAGGCAACAACTACAACAGCAACAGCAACTACAACTACAACCACATCATCGATTATGTTGATCTTTTTCTGTCTGTGGGTTTCACTCTACCAACCGAGTTTTTAACTGCGCACTTTTTGAGAGACAAGGGGACGGGGACGGGGAGACGCTGAGACGGACAGGCGACAGACAATGGCCGAGTCGATCGGCGACTCGCTACCTGTCTTACACAAAATAAACGCACGTCCCATTCCCCTACACCCTACCCCCAAACCCAAACCAAAACTCAAACTCAAACCCAATCCCTACCCTATCTGTCTCCCTCTCGATCTTCGTTCTTGGCAGTTGCCCAGTTTCGTTTGTCAGTTTGTTTTTTCCATTTTAATGCTTTTTTTTTCTTTTCTTGCTGTCTTTGTAACATAGTTTTTTTCTTCATTCGATTGTCTGTCCGTCCGTCTGTCGGTTTGTCTGTTTGTCCGCCCATCCATCTGTTTGGCCTGTTTGTGTTGCGTGTCGTAAGGGAGTCCAGTTCGGAAACCCTTTAGGCGCTCATTGCCAGCTCAGGTTTGTTGCTTTTACAAGTATTTCTTCTTTCAGAAACCAGATAAATAAAAACGAAATAAAAAAACTAAAATAAAAGCAAAGCAAACTGTCTGTGGAGATATATGATTTCTTATTGTAAATCATGACATTTGGCTTGGTTTCGCTTGACTTGTCTTAGTCTTCTGCTGGCTACTGTTTCAATATGAAGACTGGATGAAGTAGGGATTTCCCTGCCATTTGGGGTAGATCTAAAGAGTTTACAAAGTCAGCATTTTTCCTGGTCTAAATGGTCACTCTTAAGCCTGCCCCCTTTTTGTGGCAAGCACTTGGTCTTCAAAGTAGCTCATGAAATACAAAGGCCAACTACTTTGACAGCGACCCCTCGGAAGGCCCAAAAGAATTACCCCAATTCAAAGGCCCACTTTTGACTTTGTGACCTGTCCCTACATTTTGGTTTGGGGGCATGCAACCTGCGAAAGTCAAAAGACGCTGAGTAAATGTAAATAAAATTGCCACATTTATTTTCAACAAACACACACGTCTCTCTCTCTCTTTCGTTCTCTCGTTCTTTCTGCTCTTTCGCACGCTTTGACACCTAAAGTGTGCGACCATACGCCTCCACATGTCCCCCCTTCTGTATCCCACTCTTCACTCGCCTTGGCAACACTTTGGACTCTCCGAAACAGGCAAAAACGGGCGCCCCCTTCGTTTATTTTAATATTGTTTTTGTGTTTCGCCTGCGCTTTCGTTTTTATGTATCAGAGAGGAGTTTACGTTCTTTTTTTTCCCCCCTTTCATTTTTTCGAGTTGCCCCTGGGCAACATTTGCCACCAGCAGTTGGCAACCCTCTCGCCAGCTCTCTCTCTCTCTCTCTTGGTCTCTCTTTCTCTTGGGGTCTCTCGCATTTGCAGGCTGACGTACTGCTCAATAGGTCTTGCACTTGATAGGTCAGTGACCCAGTTGATGTGGCTGTGAATGTGGATGCTCCGATGTGATGTGATGTGGTGCGATGTGGTGCGATGTGCTGTTGTGGCAGGGCAGTGTTGCCAGCGAGGGTTGACTGAAGCTTTTGCCATTAATTGAATGTTTCCTTTAGCTATGGCAAAAGAAATCAAATTCAAAGGTGTGGCAACCCATTCCAAGTCCCAAACCCCAATAACAATTGTCAACGGTCCACCAGACAGCTGTGTGCAGACTGCGGTTGCTTCGACTCCCCCCTATTTACCACTTTACCCTCCCCTTCGGTTCTAGGTGCATCCGTTAGGCCCTGCTCTAAGTATACACATAGAGAGAGAGAGCATCGAGTTGCATAAACCTTGATTCCCTTCTTTCGATGCCATCTCACAACGTCATCATCATGTTCATCATGGTGTTGTTTCTCCTCTTTCGCCTCGCTTCTTGTTTATTTCTGACTTCTTTTGCGCTTTCCACAAAGTCAACGTTCTTGGCGTTTTCGCAGCTGCTTTTCCATTGCCCACAGGAGGTGGATTCGGAAGGGGGACAAAGATTGCGGCACATGTGACGATGTGGTCGCGTGCTGCCTTTCCATGTTGGCTGACTGGTTGACTTGCTGCCAGCTTGCATGCCCCCAAGCCCCTTAACCCCCTTAGCCCCCTTAACCCCCCTTTTCCTTTGGCCTCTTGGGGCCCTAGTCAAAAGCATCCAAGTTCGACTGTAGGCAACCGTTTTGCCATTTGCTTCATTTGAGTTTAGTTGCTGCAATTGGCTTGGGGAAAGGGCAGATGCTGCCTCTGCCTCTTCCCCCTCCTCTGCTTCTGCCCCCTCCTCAGCCTCTGTCTCTGCTGATGTTGCTGCCACAGAGGGAGCTCTTATCAAGAGCAGGTCATCAGGATGGGGGAAATGGTGGATGGGAGGCCGTAGAAAGTGTAACTTCTTTGCCATTACACAAATACTATTCATGGTTATCGCTTAAGTTTGCTAAAGATAATTCTATCGATAGCAGAGATTTAACTAAATAACGAATGTTATCGACATAAAAGCTTTATATGCAAAATAATTTATTAAAGTGCTTGCGATAGAAATGATGAGTTAGCTAAGTTAACAGATAGTGAGTACGTCTTAGCAGAGATTTAACAAGTTAGAATCCGATATTATGCAGTCGATAAAGCAAAAAATAGTTCCCCACAACGTAATCGATATCAGTGCTTGCACAAAATTCTACAGGCTATCGATAACATGACTTTGGCACAATAGGATTACAAAGATTACATAATTTAATACTGTCGATTAAAAATGGTTTTCAAGTTCAGCGATAACATATTTATATGCTACTATCGATAGCGGATATTGCTAACGTTATTGTCTTCGAAATTATGAGCCACTGCCCCAATCTTCGTAAGCCTCGCAAATTTATCCACTTTGAACTATTTTCTAACCCCATTTGTGGCCTCCTCCTTATAGAGCAGTTTCCCCTTCCACTCGTTGGTTAAGTGACAGACAGGCGAGTGCTTAATTCAACGGTCAGTTTAGCTCAGCTCGCATCTTTGTCATGTGCTCAGTCACACTCCCCATTACCCACCACCCACACCCCTTACCCAACTCCTTCTGTTTAACGTTTGCACTGCGACTGCGCGCAGACTTTTTGCGGCAGGCGCACAATTTAAAGTTGTTTGGTCAATGTAGCGGCAACGCCTAATTGGTTGTTGCTGCAGTTGTTATTATTGTTGTTGTTGTTGTTGCTGTTGTTGTTTTTGCTACTTATAGTAAATATGAATTATTATTTATTTTTATTGAAGCGGGCGGCGGCGTTTTCGTCACATTTTGCGTGGCTGCCGCCAATGCAAAAAATTTATTTGTTTTCATTGTTGTTGCTGTTGTTGTTGTTGTTGCTGCAGTTGCAAAATTGTGTAATAAATAATTTACGCTCGCTTTTGCAGCGTGCCACATAATCATATTCAATAAAAACAACAACGACAACAACTACTTGAAACATGGGTTGGGCCTTGGATACTTGGGGCATACGACATACATATATATCAGTATATAGTATATACGTCGTACTCCCCCGACTCCTCTGGTTAACTCCCTTGATGTCGTTTACTTCGTTTACTGTTCGCTTAGTTCTTTGGGTCGCTGACCCAGAAATGTCAATGGGGAAGTCTTTTAATTTGTATACATCGCTTATGACCATTGAAAGTGATCTTAACTGGGTGTTATAGGTTGCACAAACCGTATGTAACTCAGAAGGAAATACATTGCAATCTATAAGATACAATCAACATCAACAGATGAATCGATCTAGTTATTTTTGATAATATATTCAACAGTCTGTCATATTATGATCAAACTCTGCAAACCAACAAATTAATTTACGATCAGAATTTCATAGATATAGACTTCAACTTTGACATACTTCCATTTAAGCATTTTCTTTAACTTTACTTAAAATTTTATTACGATCGTATAATAAATGCACAAGATATTTATAATATATACCAGAAACGTGTTCACGTAGCTCGCAGGGTATGCCATAGTCGATCACACTTGTATAAAGCTTACTGACTTGTTTGTTTAGGTATTAAATACTTTATTTTTCCAATGCGAGTGTCTTAAGTGATTTCAATTTATGAGTTTTTCTTTGTACTAAATAATTTTGTTATTGTTCTTATCATATTGAAGAGTTCCACTTCAATAAAGAAAATCAATAATACTACGAGTAATCAAGCTAACTTTGTTTAAAGATATTTATTAATTTTGAATGAGTTATTCATCTTAATTCTTTTTAATACATCAAAATTTAAATGAAGGTCATACGAAAACTTTTATAGCCCACTGTATCTCGTTCAATCGGTGCCAGAACTTCTCGCAAAATCCGAACGTATGAAGTTACATTATAAATAAATAAGTAAAATAAATAAGATAAAAAAATACGAGAAATATCAGCTAATTTTTGCGAATGAACATTGTTCTCACATTACGCTTAATCAGTTCCATTGTAAAAACAAAAGAAATCAACAGGCAGCTGCAACAGCAAAATGTCCAAACTATACACCCCCCTCCCCCTCCCCCTCTTCCCGCCCTCCTCCTCCTTAACCCCTTCTAGAAAGACTTCCAGTGAGTAATTGGAATCCCTAATGAAAAAGCTTTGTGATAATGCCACAATAAAAACACAAGAAGAAGACGAATAAGAGAAAAAAATAGCAAATCAAACTAAAGCAAAACGATGTGGAGTATAAATCAAAATAAGCGAGCCCCCTTTTCTGTTATTCTCCTTATACATATGTATGCATGTGTTCCCTCTCTCTCTCTCTCTCTTCGTCTCATACGCTTTGCACCTCTTCGCTGCTTGCATGCGCAGTCATGTTCATGTTCATGTTGTTGTTGTTTTTATTTTTTTGACATGAATTTCATCATCTTGGGCAATCCTTGCAACACTTCGAGCCTCTTATCTTTATCACATGTTTAGGCTTTATCAGCACTTTCGTTGTCAAACTTGCTAAGCGCAATGGAAAAACAAGAAGATTTTTTAACTCTTCACTGCTAATTTGAATTTAATAACAGTCCATCGATTGTTGTTCTCGCAGTTCGATTAGTTCTATTACCGATAACAAATCGATAGAAAACGATTATTTGCAGAGCAAATAAACAATTAACATTTAAATATAGCTTAAGCTTTGCATCTTTATTACAGTTACATAAATATTTCAATAAATTCAAAAATAAATATAATATGCATAATTTTTCTGTTCTCTTTTGGTCGTCTGTTTCGCGCGCGCAAATTATTTAAAGGAGTCGCACAAGAGAGAATGATGTAGCATAATTTGAGAGCCTGTTTATAAAGATGGCGGGGAGAAAGGGGGGCAATGGCGGTGCAGCGAAACAGGTTTGCATGCTGCAAGCACTTTGAATATATTGTGAAATTGGTCAGAATATTTAAGAGTGGAGAAAAGTAGTTAGAAAAGTGCATAAAAGGGAGTCAAATTGTAGATATTAGTAGTAGGTAAAGTACAGTGCTTGACTACCTTTTCAACAAGTCTACTACTATTTTGTAGGCTCTACTACTACTACTCTTTTTGGCGTCTAGCTCATCTTAAAACTTTAAGAGTATATTAAGCTAACAGCAGCTTATATCTTTGCTTAGACAAGAATAAACTTGTCTTACTAGACATGTTTAATCAAAATACTACAAGACGGTGCAAAAGTAATTATCATTTCGCTGTACAAATAAAAAATTAAAGAGTATCTCAGAGTTTCGTCAACTCGCCCACATACATATAGAAGTACATATCTAAGAGCGAGGCCTACGTTCGCTCTTTCTTTATTTCTTATCTCTTGTCTCTCGTTTTCTTGTTCTCCAGCAACGCATTCGCATTTTTTGTTTTGCTTTGACGTTCGCTGCTTTTGTTACCTGCTCAACAAGATCTTTGTGTTGCCTCGCACTCCTCGCACTCGCACGCTTAACTCGCTCTACTCTCTCACAGGCTGACAGAGGCAGCAGCTTACTCCCTCACACTCATGTTCATTGTTCAGGCTGAATTTATTTCTACTTCTTTTTAATATGTATTTTTTCGCTCTTTGCTTTGTGGCTGCGACGACGACGACGACGCGGCGTTGGCAGTGACGTCGGCGTCGACGTTGGGCGCCCAGCTGGGTCCCCATACCCCGACTCCGACCCCGTCCCCTTCCCCGACACCGAGCACAACCACATAATACCACTACTACCTGCAACGGATACGAGTATGCATGTGCCTAGGCTGCACTCATTTATGTATGTGCATTGACTGCGTCATCTCTCTCTCCCTCTGCTCTGCTCCCATACTCAATTATTCTCTCTCTTAATTTGAGTCTCGTTCATTTTTTGTTGCTGTTGTTGTTTAAACGCGTATCTTGCGGATACTCTGCCTCGCATTGCGCCGCACAGCGCAGTCAGTTTAGTTGAGTTCAGTTCAGTTCAGCCGCGAAGCGAGTAAAGACGTGTTTTCTCCTCAACCCAAAAACAAAGTTGGAAATCAAATCGCAGTTTGAGTTAGCGACACGTTTTAAGTGCTTCCAGTCTTCCATACCGACTGCAACCCGTAGTTTTTGAGAATTGTTTGTGTTTTTAAATAAGTTGCGCGAGCTTTATGAGAAATGCAAAAAAAATCAATAAAAAATAAAATAAACTAACAACAAAAAAAAAACTGATTTGCAATAATTCCTTAGAAAAAAAGTGCACTAAAAAAATATTAAATAAATAAAAAATAATTATAATAATCAGAAGAAAAAGAAAATTAAATGAAATACTTTCGAGTGTGTATGTGCTGCAAAACATTTTCAAGCTGTACAAGTTTTAAAGGCCTAAAATGCTGCAATTTTTAATGTTTAAAATATTGCATAAGAAATACAAAATAAATTGACAAATTCAGGGCACGCCCTGAAAGGTGACACTGATAGACAGAGACAAGAAGCAGAACAATACGACACAAAGATAATCAGGCAGAGCAGGACAAACCGATAAACCGATAAATACCAAATACCGAAATACAGTGAAAAACCACAAAACTTTGGAGAGGACATACGATAGACCCACCCAACGATAAACTATACACAATGGCCGTGCCCTTTTATCTGCCCGAGGGCGGCACCGATGACATTGCCTCGAGTTCATCGGGCACCTCGGGCGCCTCCTCCTCCTCTTCCTCCTCATCCTCCTCCTCATCATCGTCCGGCTCTTCATCGTCATCGGGTGCATCCACATCGTCGGGCGCATCGGATGGCGCCAGCAGCATCGCCTCACAGTCCCCAAATACCACAACATCGGCGACGCAGACGCCGATGCCGTCGCCACTGACAATGCCGCTGCCTAATGACCAGGTCCTAACCGCCCTCTGCGAATGGTATCAGCAGCATCTCCATCGCTACAACTACAATATGAATAATACGACGGGTAAGTCTCCTAGATAAGATACGAATTCGAGTTCCCTTCCATTGAAATGGGTCACTAATTAGCCAAGTTACTATCGTTCTGGCCACTTGACTGCATTTCCTTTCCTTTGGGTTTCACTTTTCAAGGTTGTTGACTCATTCCCAAGTTTTGTTTTTTTTTTTAATTCGTTGAGCTTCATTCGCGACGTTTTTTATTTTTATATTGTTGTTGTTTTCTCCTTCTCTTTTTTTTTGTGCATGGTCAGCACTTTTGGCCTGCTTATCAGGCCAACTGAAAACAAGTAAGCCAACAACAACAATGGCATCAAATTACAGCCATATCAGGATTGGGCCAATAAAAACGAGCGACATTTTAACCACTTCTGAAAGTTGCCGTCAGTTTGAAAAGGGAAAATAACAGGAATTAAGTAATACTATTAAGTATGGAAGAGGCAGATATTAAATAATAACACGCCCACTTTTAATTGTCAAAGAAATAAATTGAGATACAAATTTCATGATTTATTTAAAAATTAAGTATTACATAAATCAAAATAAAAAGAAAGTTTTGTTCTAAGAAATCAGCTGATAGTTCTGGCAATCTATCTACCAATCTTGTAGATACTTATTTTAGATTCTCATTTACTTAATTCCACAAAGGGTATGATTCAACTTAATATGTTGTAAATTTCTGAGAGAATTACAAATGAGAATCTGATTAACTCGATAAGTATCCAGTTCTATTACCATTTCAACGAAAAGTATCTATGTATCTTTTGGTAGTGGTCAGGCTGTGTCATGCGATATTTTCGAGCTGAATAACCAGTCCAAAAGGTGGGCGTGTGCTGGCCAAATGTTGCACAGCTGCTGGAACCTGGCACGTTTAATTGGCACGCGCCACAAAAGCTCAACTCAACTCGCTCGCCGATTGCAGTCGAATGTCTTATTCGAATTGTGTATCTATTAGATATGTATCTTGAGGCAGCAGTCGCTGCAGCAACAGAAGTGGCAGCAACAAACTAACACAACTAACTGTCCCAGTTGCAAGCTACTAACCCAAATTATTAAACGCCATTTGACCTTAGGCACATGTCTGCCAAATGCGGCAACAAAAGCGGGGATAGGAAGGGCTACGATTTTTGGCTATACACAAAGTGTTTTCAGTTAACGGCTGTTTAAGTAGCCATTTCGACCGTGGTCAATACTCGTATATTACCGTTTTGTTGGTTTTTGCGGTCGCTTTTTTGCGTAATCGACGCTGCCTCTTGTCGTCGATTGTCAGCTGCGGTTCGGACATTGAGAAAAACTATTTTTCATTTTTTCGCTGTTGTTCTCCATTTGTATTTAATTTTTTGCAACTGTCAGCATGAACAACTATAACGTCCGCTCGCTAACTTGGCTTCAATATTATTTATGGCTGAGCTAAGCGAATGTCGAATGTTAAGCGAGAGTTCCCTAACATGACTCATATTTAGTTGCACTTTAGACATATACCTTTTTCTTTAAAGAAACATTTATATTTCAATTAATTAAAGAGTATATTTGATTAATGAAATTCTTTAATACTATATTTTTACTAATGAATAGTAAAGAAACTAAAACAATCAAAGTACAGTATTTGATTATAATTATTTTTAAGAAATAATAATATTTTGTTTATCGTTTTCCTTAAACTTTGGCAATAATTGTATTAAAGTTTTTGTTAATTTAATTCACTTCATTCTCAATTTGTTTACTTATATATATTATTATACTTTTGCTTTATTTATTCTGCATTTTTATTTTAACATCTTTGATTGTAGTTATTCCAAAAAAATTACCACGCTATTAAAGTGCAAATTTCCTTAAAAAGGGTTTTATTTTTTGTATTTTCTCATATTTTTGGACTCGGTATGAACTGATTTGATCAATTTATTTATGTTTGAGATTATCTTTATTTTAATTTGTTGCCAAAGACTTGTTGGCCAGATGCTTTCCTAATTTTCCTGTTCGTTGTGGTGGCTTTTAGCCTGTTTGTGTTGTAATCAAACTTGGCTTACAAGTTTTCTTGCATTTTCTCTTATAGTTGCTTTAAGTTGTCATTCCTCCAGTAATTTCCCCCCTATCAAGTTTTTCTTTCTAACTGCAATTTCCGCCCCAAGTTTGTTATCATATTCTCGAGTGCATAATTTTTCTAATAGTAACACATCTAAACTTTTGAACAATGCTTTAAGCTCTTGACAACACCAACTTAAACTCGAACCCTAAAGGGTTGCCTATGCAACTGAAATCTAACCCCTATATTCGGTTTATTTTTTTTGCCGCAGCATCTTGAAATGCAAAGGCAACAAACCCAACATTCGACTGGAGCAGAATGCAGCACGCTTAGTCATCAACGTTGGCAACCATCCCCCAAAAGAGCCTAAAAAAACCCCAACCCACACTTACACACCCAGAACAACAAAAACAAGAAGAAGAGCGTTTGCTAGGCTTTTGTGTTGTTGTCGCCTAAGTTGCTTAAGCGGCTCCGAAACCCACCCTTAAAACACACGCCTAAACAAAAGGTGCAATGACAGTGTGGCCCAAAGCACCCCACTCCCCCCTTCCCTGCCCTTAACACCCCCATCACCATTACTCCTTCAATCTGGCTAAAAGCGACGCCGTTTTGGCTGCTCTCTTTTGGCCTGGCCATTCGCATCATTCGGCGAATGTTGCTTTTTATTTTACTGTTGCCAACAGCTGTTTTGCTGCTAGGCGTTGTTTTTGCAGTCGCTGCTGACGTCGCGTCGCTGCTGACGTCGACGTCGCTGTCGCACTTGACATTTTGCAGCATTTTGTTTTGCTCAGCAACTTCGCTGTCGGCAGCGGAAATCGCTGCGAGAGATGTTGAGAAAATGCAGAAAAAGAAAATGGCGGCAAACATGGCGACCCTTTTATTTTTTGGTGGCATGCCTTTTCCTGTTCCTGTTCCTGTTGCTGACCTGGCAACAGCTGACGCTTAGCGGGATTGTGCGCACTAAGAGAGAGAGAGAGAGAGTGTGTGAGAGAGGGAGAGATAGATAGTGAGAGAGAGAGGCAACTGCTCATTATCTCATTGCCAAAGTCACACAAGTTTGTACAGCCTACACAGCGACTTGTGGACCATAACATCATTATCAGCAACCCCGCATCATCATCATCATTATTATCATCTTCATTATATTCATCGTCATTTTTATCATCATCTCCATTTTGCATTTCCTTTGCACTTTGCGGCTGAGCAAATGCAAATTTACTTTTCCCTGTTGCCAGGCCAGCGTCGGTTTTCTAAGAGTGTGTGTGTTGTGTGTGTGTGTGTGTGTGTGTTAGTGTGTGTTGCCTTGGCTTTTGCTGTTGCTGCCAATGCTCTGCTTTAGCTCTATGCATTGTTTTCTGACATTGTTGTTGTCGTATCTGTTGTTGTTGCTGCTGTTGTCGTTGTTGTTGCTGTTGTTGTCGTTGCTGTTGCTCGTGATTTGGTTTTTACATTGACCGTGAATTTGTTTGCCTCTGGTTTTATGCAAATCTCAAATGTTTCTTGTCGCTGCAGTTGCCTCATTAATTGTTTCATCGTACAATCGGATGTGGCATGCAACTTCTCTCTTCCTACCTCCCTTTCTACCTCACACCCCCATTGCCATATTTTTATGCTGCCAATTGCCATAAACATTTTGATGATCGAAAAATCTATCAACGCAGCTGTGTGGCATGCAACATCAACTTGCTGCAAGTGCGAAAATATTACTTCCGAGAGAAATGTATTTTCTTCATTTTTTCCTTTTGGCATTTTTATGGCATATTTTGTTAGCTGTGTTGAAATCGCAAGAAACTATAAATTCTTAAAGTTGCCTCATGGTTTTGTGTTGGCGGCGCAATGAACTTTCTCAAAGATTTCAAGTTTAAATGCCCGCCAGGCACTTTGCTTAATAAGTAAAGCACGAAAGAAGCTACAAAAAAGTGATGAAAAGACTTGACACTAACACTAAGTATAGTATGTAGCCAAGTGCCTGACGGTATGACTGTCTGTCTGTCTGTCTGACACTCTGTCCGTCCGTCTGTCTGTCTGTCTGGTTGGGTGTCTAGTTGGCTTTTGATTAAGTCTCACACGTCGCAGGGCCGTGTTAAATTGTTTGCATTGAGGCGCTGCACTGAACTGAACTGAACCGAGTTCATCATGGACTGGGAGCTAGTTGAAACGTGCTCAAGTTTTTGTTATGAAATTGAGCCTAGACAGCTCGGCAATGTCCTTCAGACAAAAGAAATTGCGCCCAGGATACGAGAGCGAGCGCGCTCAAGGCAAAGTGGAAAAGGATATGTATCAAAAGGAGCTAAAACTAAGAAACAGGATATGTCACACAGTCTACTTGCAACTTGTTATAATTGGCATCAAGCGACACAGAGAGAGAGAGAGAGAGAGAGAGAGAGAGAGGGAAAGAGTGGGATACAAAGAATGCCAACTTCAATCAAAAGAAGTTCCTTAAGGATAACTTGTCTTTATAATGATGCAGCATCAACTTCTTCTTCTTATTAGTTAACATTACGTATACGCCACCTATAATAATTGCACAATGCAACCAGCGACTGTAAAAAAGACTCATTAGCTTAAAAAATCAAACTTAAGCAAAATTATCTGGGAAACTTTGCTATTTTTAGATGGGCTTCCAGAGAACTTTTATTTCAAATTTTTAACATAAAATTATATTTGAACTCTTCTTTTTAATCTTATTTTACAAAGTAATTATGCAATATTTAAATTAAAATTTTTATTTAAAAAATAGAATATATTTTAGATTAGAAATTGTAATTATTAGTTAATAAAGAATGACAAATTCAATCGAAAGAAGTTCGCATCAACTTCTTCTTACTATTAGTTAAAATTACGTATACGCCACGTATAATAATTTCACAATGCAACTAGCAACTGCAAAAAAGACTCATTAGCTTAAGAAAATCAAACCTAACAAAATCATCTGGGCTTTTACTTAAAATATTTAGTCTTACTTTTAATCTCAATTAAAAATGTTATGATATAATAATTAAATTTAAATTGTTAATTAGCAAATGGAATATTTGTTTTATTAGAAAATGAACTCAGATATAAGTTAATAAAAAATTGAAAAAACAGAGGATCATATCAAGAATGTCAAATTCAATCAAAAGAAGTTTCTTTGAGACATCTTTTGTTAATAATGTTGCAACTGCAATTTTTTTATACTATCAGTTAACATAAATACAAACTTAGTCAGAGCAATTAACAAAGCAAATAAAATACTATAATAAATGCACTTAAATGCAAAACGTTGGGCAGCATTCGTTGAGATGAAACGCAATTAAAATAATTACAAAAAAATAAGAATTAAAAAAAATATGAAAAAAACGGCAGCCGCAAAACGGCAAAATGCACGTTTTATGTGCCACCTCAACAACAACAAGAACAAAAGCAATAATAGTAATAAAAAATGAAAATAATAAACAATAATAAAATAAATAAAGAGCAGCAGAAACTCAAGTTAATGTTGGCACTGCCAGACGCGCTGTCTTCGCTTCGTCATCCGCTTGTGGCAACTCGTGTGTTGACCACTCGCTGCTATCGTGTCCCAAGGGTTGCCCCTACCCCTTCACTTCCCTTCCTTCCTCCCCTACCTTCCATTTGGCGCATTCAATTTCAATGTGCGCTGTTAATTGTTGTTAGCATTTTGTTTGCACATTTATTAATCGCTTATGATTGTTTATTGAAGAAGTTGATAGCTTGATTGTGTTACTCGAAGCTCTCAAATTACGTGTCTGTTGAATCAGTTTTTTCTTGTTTGTTTATGCAATTTATAGCTGGAATTTTAATCATATTATTTAAACATTATCTTTGCCTTTTGTTGAAGTCTTTAAGCGATATATTCCATCATTTATGCTGTCGTTTATCATGATATCTTGGCCAAAGAAACACATGCTCAATATATTTGATATCGCTTCGTTGCAGCTGCCACAAGCAACATGCAACATCGAACTCATCTACAGATTTTCACAAAATATGCAAAGACGTTTTCCTCGAGCAACTTTCCATGCGTCAGCTTCTTTTCAATGGCTTTGACTGTCTTTGGCCAAAACTGTATGCATCCCTCTTAGCCTTGGTAGTGCGAGAGTATTTTATAGCCTTTTTAGCT
The DNA here is from genome assembly GCA_035042165.1 of Drosophila kuntzei. NCBI lineage: Eukaryota > Metazoa > Arthropoda > Insecta > Diptera > Drosophilidae > Drosophila > Drosophila kuntzei. Next base: position 1,099,372 of record JAWNLU010001704.1, read on the forward strand.
GTGTCGTCGCTTGGCTTTGTCTGCCCAAGTCGAGAAATTGAAAAATTGCATTTGTCTGTCGGTTATAAAATATTGAGCATGCAACTTTTATACCCAACAAATGGAATCGATTCGATTGGGGGCATATTGAATGTATTTCATACAAATAGATACAGGGTAACTGGTAGTTGGATTCAATAATATATTTGAATTGTAATAATAAATATATTTTATACATACGGTATCTGATAGTTAAGCTATGACTTTTTAGTTGACACTGTGTCTTATCTGTGTGCAGTTTATATACCCAACAAATCTATCGATGCTAAGGGCATATTAAACGATTAGAATACGAGATTCTAAGATTCCATTTATCTTTTCAGTTAAATTTAAAATAAAATATAATATAATTTGTTATAACATTTATTTGAATTCTAACTTTTATTTCACTGTAAATAAATAAATTCAAAGTGCTTATTTAACACAGTCAATGCAGTTTAATTGTACAGGGTATCTGACAATCGTTCTCTGCCTTTTAAGCTCACTCTCAGTCTTGCTGATAAGCGTTTAAGTTTTTTTTTCAGACATTTGTTTGATTTGCCTGAGAATTGCAAATTCCATTGAGAAAGAGCGCGAAAATGAGCGTAAGTTTGGTATTTACTTCTGGTTGGAAAAGTGCCTCATTCCAATTGGAAAACAAAAAACATTCCATAATAAAAAACAGCAACTGATGCCTCTAAATGTATTTTTCATTGAACAAATGGCGACTCCCCCGTTGGTTTAATTAATTCTCTGTGCACTGCAATTAAATTAAACTAAATGATAATTGTTCGTTGAGGATTGCGTGTTCACGTGGTCCACAAAGTGAGTTCAATTTGTGAAAACCGTTTCAAGTTGTTGGGGCACGCGTCTCGAGAGGCACGCACTGCCTCAGTCTTTTTATCTGCCTCTGTCTCTGCCTCCGTCGCTAACCTTGCACATGAAATGCGAAAATTGCAGTGTTTAAAAAATAGTTTATATTTTTTATTAACAATTTGTTGATATATTTTATGATTCGCACGCCTCACGCTTGAACAGCTGGAAACAAAAGATGCCACATCAGCTTCATTAGATTCACGACAGACAGTCTAAGCATAATTAACCTAAGCATATATAATATACGTATACGTAATATGCGTATACGTAATATATAAAGCGACCTCGTTTATTGCGTTCTTAATCCATTTTATTTGATTATCGTTTGCAATTCATTTAGAACTCAGTCTTTGATTTTGAATATATTTCACAGCTTTCTTTTTATTTCATCACATGTTATTCAATGTTTAATTCTAATCTGAAAAAAAGGAACTTTCTCCTTCGGCATGTCCATGACTCAGAACACTTTCATTAACCAACCTTGTGATGATTTCCGCATTTTTAATCAGCTTCCAAATTTGTACAAAAGAAAACAACGTCTCATAACGGTAAAGCGCATTACACAAATGGTTAATTAGCGTTACCAAAATTGGTAATTAACAGTTGGATATGGCAATTCAATCGGATCCGATCGAATCGCATCGATCTGTCGTTTGATCGAACAACCAACACCTGCTGATTGACATTCAACTTTTTTATCTGTTTTGTTTCGACTGCTACCAAAATTGGTCTAGAACATTTGTCATCTGTACAATTATGTAGACAAGAAGCTGTTGACAACTTGGCTGCGATTTCTTTTTAGACACACAATTATGTCTAGTTCACCAACTGTGGGAATGCGATCTCGAATCGAGACTTCCTGCAAATCAACCACGAAACAAAATAAAGAGAAACAATTAGTCAGATGACCGTGAGTTGAATGATCATTGGGGAATGCGAATTTGGGATGAGACATTACAAATTGTACCGTTAACATGTTGTCCATGAAGTAAAACGATTGAAAGCATGCTCGACTACAAAGATATCCTATACAGAACTTGGACATGGCTTTAAGACTGCTCAGAGACAATTTAAATATATTAGTTAACTTCAATGATTTAACAATAATTTATCAATGAAATGTAAAATTAATAAATACAGTTATTGAATTTTTTTGAGCATGTTGAAATACAACATGTCCTACGTTCAGCTCTGAGATACTTTGATAATATTGATATTGTGAAACACATAAATAATTCTGACTAATCTGAGATAAACTGAATTTCAATATACAATTTAGGTATTAACATTTTTTAAATGAAATAAATAAGTGAATAAGAGAATTCTTGACTATCAATAATATTTAATATACAGCTTTAAGATACCCTAAGATAGCTGTGAGTTACTTGAAGTTCATTTCAATTTGTGATTTCATTATTTTATACAACGTAATAAATCTAATTAGATCTTTTTCACTTTTAACTGCTTGTCGTACACACCCAATTACACATTTTCAATAAATACAGGGTATATAAAAATAAAAAACAACCTCGCCTAATTAACGCGACAGATTGAATGCGATACGAAGCGAGGCGACAATCCACCAAATTTGTAGCACGTCGCATCGTGACAGGCCAGCAAATCGCCTTAAAAGAGTCGAATTCAATTCAATTTCATTCGGATTTCAATTCCATTCAATTTGAGTTGTAGTCGTGTGTGGGGGCGTTAAGAGCTATCAGATCAGGTGTGACAGGGGGACAACATTTGGTAATGCCAATTTTTGACATTCTTTTCTTTAATGGAATTCGGGAATTATGCAACACAGCACAAGTTGTTCACCGCTTTTGGGATGCCTCATACAATCCTTTGTGCTGTCAACTGGCAGTTGTTGTTGGTTTGGCTGTTGTTGTAGTTATTGTTATTGTAGTTGCAACAAGCTCATCAATAAACATCAGATTTGTCCAGTGATCGCAGTGACAGCTAACAAGCAAAAGTTGCGTGTTTCGTGGAACTTGAAAGGGGGCATAGAATGCTTAAGATCTGTCATAACGATATATAGATACAGATAGATATGTATATATATAGATAACTGGCATATTTGAGTATCAGCTGAAATACTTCTTAACTGATTTGCAGTTACAGTGGCCAACTTAAGAGTCATGTCAGTATGTCAGGCACATTGAAACTCGTTTCAATTTCGATTTCTTCTGCGTCGCAACGCAGTTGTTGCCTGATACTCATACTTGTGTTTAGTTGTTGTTTCAATTGTTGTAGTTGCTGTTGTTGTTGTTGCTTTTTGCAAACACTTCAAGGCCATAATGAGCAGCGCATATGCTGCGGGTCTGACGCTTTGACGCTTTGACGGTCTCGACTCTACGGCTGACATGTAATCAAACTGGCAACTTTGTGGCAAGTTAAGCGTAACACACACTCACACACACACACATAGACATGCGAATAGTGCAACATTTTTCACGTTTTTTCTTTAGCTCGTTCGGATTTTCCTTCGGGCCGCGTGTAAATTGTTCTTGAGCTTTTAACGTTCTGCTTAGTTTAACTTTTAGCTTGATTTAAGCTAAAGCTTTGTTATTGTTGTTGTCGTTGTTGTTTACCTGATTGATGTTTGTCAGCTGCTGCCGCTGCTTGGCCTTAACAATTGTTGCAACATGCCAGTATGAAAAATTAAAGTAAATTATACACATAATTGCATTGTGAAGTCGTCGCACAGATGCGACAAATGCCACACCTCTCCTTACCCCTGTCCCTGCCCCTTCCTCCACAGCTCCCAACACCCCCTTGAGAAATCCCTTGCCACAGTCACAATTCAATTAAACATATTGCCATATCGTTGGCCATAAAAATACTTGTATTCGTATTAACAAATGCAGAAAAAAATGGCAAAACAATTGGTCACGTTTCGTCACCAACAACAACAACAGCAACAACAACAACATCAACAATGACAACTACAACAATAAGAAACTGCAACAATTGCAGTTGCAGCGCCCGCATCGAGATGCGATCATAAAATATATAAAAAAAAATGTTAAGGTGCCATAAACGTCCTAAACGTTTTGTGAGAGATGAGACAAAAGTCACTTTTTCAACATAAACAGTGATTTTGTAGCTGTGATTGCAGCTGAAATATTATCAGGAAATTCTAAATAAAAATATAATAATTTCAAATAATTTTATTAAATTATTTATTGTCATTTTAGCTTTTGAGATACTAAAGTATAATTGACAGATGAGTTATTAAAGTCCCAGACAGAAATTGAAATTTTGATTACAGCTAAAATTTGTAATAAGTTGAGGAATCGATTAATTATGTATAATAAAGTCAAGTAATATTATAAAATTATTTATTGTAATTTTAGCTTTGGAGATACTAAAGTATAATTTACACTCAGGAATAGTAATAGATTTTATAATTTTGATTACAGCTAAAATATCGTAAGGAATCAATTATATTAAAACAAAGTAATATAATAAAATTATTTATTGTCATTTTAGCTTTAGACATGTTAAAGTATAATTGACAATCAGGAATATAAATAGATTTTGTAATTTTGATTATATTTAAAATGTCTTAAGAAATTAATTAATCAAGTATAATAAAGTCAAGTTATATTGTAAAATTATTTATGCCTTTTTTTAGTTTTAAAGGTATATATTAATAATTGGCCGATGAGTCTAATTAATCCGATGAGTAGTCACAGTCAGGAACGGGTCACAGTTTAGTGAACATGAAGCTCAGCACAGTCAGATACTTGTGCCCACATAAGTAGACACACAAACACACATAGATACTCATATGCAAATGCAATTTTAACACTTGGCAAATAATTTTCCACACAATTTGCAATTAGTAGTAACATTTTCTCAATGCGCCTCATCATAAAGGCACCAGCATATTAAGTTAAGTAGTTATATAAGCTGGACAACGACAACGGCAACGACAACGACAACTATAAGATATGAGATACAAGAGCGAGAGACAAATAGTATATATGCCGTGTAATGATGCCTGACTTGGACTTGGCTAACTGTTGGACTCGCTGATTTTCAAGGTTAAATGCAGCGATGATGGAGCTGAGCGCGCGTTGAGCGCACGTGAGTTGCAATGGAGCCTCAGGCAGCTGTTGTGGCTGCAAACTAGTTTCAAATGGCATAAAAGTATCTCTAAGATACAAAATGCGCGCGCCTGAGCATAAGGAGTGGCGCTGCCAGCAATTAACCGCAGATTTTCGCTGCTTTTGTTTTTGTTTCTGTTTCTGTTTTTGTATCTGTTTCTGCAACAACAGCTGCAACAACTCGTCGATGCGGCCATAAGATATTGTAGTTCAAGGCTAATGGGTCAATTGTAAATTAGAGTCGCCTGCAGGTTGACGTTGAATGACATTATTTGTAGTTGCAGCTGTATCTATATCTGTATCTGTTAACTGTGGTCAGTATGGGCTATTGACATGCCAAAAGTTGCCAAGTTGCCAAGTGCTTTGCAAACGACTGGCAAATAAAGCCCTCTGGGCAATTAGCTGCTTGAGACATTATCGTTTCCAGTGATTTGTATAAATTTTGCATTACAATCAATCATTTGTCGCTGGTTGAATTGCTTTTTAAGTAAATAAACATTAAGAAATCATATGAAAGCTTCAGCAGACTTTGAGACTGCACAATTTATGTGCATATCAAGTGAACAACGACTGGGGACTTGGAAATCATCTCTTTTGTTCTCGATATGCTGGAAAAATGACAAATATAATCAATATAAAATGCATACATAAATAATGTTACTTTCCAGATACAGATACTTTAATATATCTGTTTACAGATACAGTTCAATATAATAAAAGATATTTCAGATAAAAAGTTAATATAAGGATGCTATCCAGTTTCTTTATAGCTAAACATGATTTGAATATATGATACCTTTTAGTTTATTCTACCTGTCAGATATTTTTACATCCAGGATTCATCAGTACTGAATCTACCTTGAAAATAGCTTCCAGATACTTTAAAGCTTATGTTCGTTAACAAAAGATACTCCAGAGCAGAAGCTACTTTTAAGGCATATTCATTATACTTTTCAGCTTATGTTCAGTTGCCTTTAAGATATTTTGTTGTATCTTTAGAGCAGACGCAATTAAAAGTTATGCTTCTTAATTTGTCTTGATTTAACGATCAGTTTTACGATCATCTTATAGAGAGGACTTACTATAATTAACTGCCACTTATTTCCAACGACCTTAGACACTTCCTTTCATTGTCACAACTGCAGTCGAAGGGCCAATGACAGTAGCACCTTTGTTTACGCATTGTTTGTTTGTTAATTATTAATGGCAAATGACATTTATTTATATTAATTACATTTTCCCTTGTTCCCTGTCTCTCTTTGCAGCCCCGCAAATCTTCCAATACCCGACACCGCCGAGTCCCTCGTGCTCTATGGCCCAGTCGCCCAGTTATACGGGCGGTGATATATTTTTTGCTCACGGCAATCATTTGCCCCAACCCCGAACACCCCGCACCAGCATCAGCTTTGCCGCCGGCGAGGAGCACAACTTCTTCCGGCAGCCATATCCGGCGCCGTCGACGCCACAGCCAATGCCACGGCAACCGCCGGCGCCGCAGTCGGCGCCGCCGTTGCACTACAGCCATAGTTATCCACAGCAATCGTCACACTTGCTGCAACATCATCCGGCCTCATATGGACACCCGCTGCCAGCTGGCGCCTACTATGCCACCTACACACCGCCACCCACACCGAATACTGCGAACGCCTCCACCTCCACCTCCTCCACATCGGGGGCAGCATCATATGGCCGACACGGTCATGGTCCAGCCCTGGCATCGACGCCCCTGGCGCCAACCGGTCCCAAGATGCGTCTCCAACGCAGTCAGTCGGATGCGGCCAGACGGTAAGAAGATCTAACTACATAAATATATAGAACTCAACTCTCAAACTAACAAATCATTCCATTCACCATTTGATAAGCAATGCATATTTTAATAAAGTGAATCGACTACTCATATATAAGAAATAGATATATACTATTATAAGCAGTACAGTCTCTGGAGTTGAACGATTAATTCCCTGTTTATAAATTAAATTGGTTTATCTTTTAAAGTGAACATTGAAATGAGTTTAAGAAAATAAAAATATCCACACAGTCAATGTATCATGAATGTGTTTTTAAACTCTTATAGAATGAAACTCAATTTATCTATTACAACGAAGAAAATAAGATTAATATCAAGAGCTTCAAAGATTATTATTAAAAATTATGAAATCTTGTTAGATCCTTTTCAGAAAATTAACATCTTTATGAAGATAATGAATTGTTTTTATTAATTAATATTATTACTGAATTACGAATTTTCTCTGAACGAAGATTGATAATCTCATTTGATTAACTGATCGACTAATAGAAAACTTTGTGCTAAGATCCGAAATAATTTAGATTCTCTTACTTCAAGTCGTATTAAAGCAAATGTAATCACTTGATTAAAGCGTATTCTATCAAGTACGCAAAAATTCAATTAATGTAATTGCAAATGCAAATCATTGCCAATTAATCACAGCATTTTTTATAGTTCTTTCTTAATTGTACACACGCACACACACACTTACAGAAATTGATAAGAGCATAGAATTTATGATGATAATGTTGTGTGTTTTATAGCAAACGATTGACCTCGACGGGTGAAGATGAGCGTGAGTATCAAAGTGATCATGAGACCAGCTGGGATGAGTTTGACGATCGCTATGACAATTTTACGGCTGGACGGGAGCGTCTACAGGAGTTTAGTGGACGTATACCGCCGCGCAAGAAGAAGAGCAGCAACAACAACAGCAACAACGGCAACAACAATTCGGGCAACAACACCCACAATGCGAATTCATGTGGCACTGAGAGCAATCACAACTACAATCAGAACCACAGCCAGCAAAGGGAATCGGAGCAGCAAAAAAAGGTGAGCAACTGTTTCAGATACGAGTTCATTAACTTTCCTCCCATCTGCTGAGAATCTCCAGTTGACACGTGCTAACATTAGTCAAAGACCAAACTAGCAAAGACATGCGACTAAAAATAGTTGCAGTTTACAGCCAATGACAAATTGCCCACAAGGAGTCAGTGTCAGAGTCCAAGTTGGAAATCGCGAATCGCGAATCGAGAATCGGGAGTTGGAGACTCGTGCATGTTTCAAATGTTGTTGTAGTTACGAGTATAAGGAAAACTTTTGCACATGCTAAAAGTGTGATAAAAATTAATTGCGCAGCGCAGCGCTGCCTCTGCCTCTATCTCTGTCTCTGTCCCACACTCAATTTCTCTCTCCCTCCCCTTTCTGTGGCTTTTGTATCGCTGCTTTATGTTAATCTAGACAAGTGTCGTTCCCATTCTCATTCGCCTCCCTCCCTCCCTCCTGGAGCTGCTCTATAGTAGTTTAGTCAGTCAGCCTTTGTCAGCTGTCCCACATGTGTGTGCTACACAGGCTATATATATATATATATACACCAACTTATAGATATACTATATAGTCTATAATGTAAGCGCTTAAGTTTGCATTGTGACAAAACTGGGCGCACTTTTTTAATACCCTTGTCGAATAGTATTGTAATATTCGCATGACATCTATGACACATGGAAGGAGGCGCGTCAGAGTTGATAAAAAACATATGAATATATATTCTTGATCAGCTTGATAATTTGAGATTATACGGAGAGATCTTAAGTGTATCTAAACTACTCTATTAGAAACTTGTTGGTTTTTACATATGAAATTTAAATAATTCTAATTCAAATATATTTCCCATTCTGATCAAGTTTTAATCATAATCAAACAATAGTAAATTAATTAGCATTTATAGGAAAAATAAGTCACAATTAATATTAAAAAAAACTATTATTTTAGTTTAAATTAATAAGTCAAATAAGAATTTAATTAGATTTATGGAATATAGAGCGTATTTTCTATTCGGCATTTTAAAGAATTATATTCACATTCTCCTTCTTTTTTTGCCTGCGCAATTAAAAGAAAAGTAACCTTCAAGAAATTCAATCGCATGACACAGACTTCAGACACACACACGCACTCATACACACATAGTTGATATAATTTTAGTTTTATTTATATTTCTCTGCTGCTGCGTGCAATTTATAAAGTTGTAAAATGCCACCGAGAAGACAGGCTTATCAACTTTGAAGGCACGGAGAAAACGGATCAGACCCTCTTGGGAAGCTGCGCTTTGATTTTCCTTATCGAAAACGCATTTTAATGAGATCGTGAGAATTTTTTGTTATCTGTGCAATGAGCAATAAATGAAATATAGAATTTACAACTAGCGATTTTTTAACGAATGATTTAAAAGCAATAGTAAAAGATGCAATATGATAGGATAATAAAATATGCAATCCATTGTAAAATTGTAGAGAGGAATATTTATAATAACATATAATATTTAATACCAACACTATTTCAAAGCTAAATTGTATTAAACAACGTCCAAAGTTTAAAAATAATTTTCATAATATTATTATTTTTCCTCTCTGTTCAATGTGGTGTGTGTAACATCAATATCACGTGCCACACAGAATACAAATAAATGGTGTAAATTATATATCCATTGAGTACGATAAGCCAAATTGTCAAATGATATCGAAAATAATTACGCTATTGACCAGCCATTGACCAAATACGTGAACACTGTACAAGTATTTAGGTCACTGACATCAGTTTCTATGGTCTATGGTTTCGCTTGATTTACGAATGAGCATTTGCGTGGGGGGTTGGAAATGTGGTCAAACAATCGAGGAGACACGTGCGATTCTATATACGAGTAGTGTGTGCTCATATTTATACGACCCTGGGGACCCTTTAGCTGTAATTGAGTTGACCACATAACGAGTGACGGGACACAAATTAAATAGACTGTAATTTTTCACTTCCTTTTATAAGAGATTGATTTTATTGGCAACCTGTAAAATAAATATAGGTTTATTTATCAGGTAAAACTTTTTCCAGTTTATTTTGACATTTATATTGATTAATTTCAGTGAAGATCTTAAAACTGTATCTTAAGCTTATCAAATAAAGAAGAAAACGGTTTCTTACTTAAGTATTCGACCTCGATTTACCTTGTCATGCAAAGTCCGCTATAGAAAATATTTTCTAATGGAAAATGAGTCAGTTACTGAATTCGTCATTACATTGTATTTGTTTATACACCAAAGTCTATACTATATTTGATTATATACTCTTTACGTATTTTTAATTTTCGATTTTTTATTTTTTTTATATTTTCAGAAACAACAAAGCTTCACTTGGCCAACAGTTGTGACCGTTTTTGTACTTGCCATGGGCTGTGGTTTTTTTGCAGCGCGATGAGTGCCAAAAAGGAGATTAAATCAACAACAACAACAACATAAATAAAAGTATACTTAACTAACGATCCATAGTAAAATCGGCTAATATATAGAACATTGTAATCCCATACACTTATAAACTTCTCAGTAAGTTTCTCAGCATAGTTTATCAACGAAAATTCGAGCTGTAAAAGGTAAAGTCATAAGATCGTACAGATATAACTGATACGCATTAAAATGAAACCCTATAATAGTGTGTATAAAGTTAAGGATGGTTGACGGGACACAAGAACAATATACAAATATATATATATACTTTATAAATATATATATGTACATTCACAATATATATTCTAAATTTGTTCTCTTAAACGAATAGACTATCCATTTAAGAAATACTTAAGAAAACATTCAAACTGCTCAATTGCAAACTGTAGACTGGCTAAAGACTAAACGACAAATGAAAAGATACAGATATTTTTGCTAACAAAAAACAAATAATTATATGAGTGAAAACTTAAAAACATATTTTTCGGTAACGCTTTTTCGCTACAGACTTAAAAGTATTTTTGTAAAATCTATATAAAAGTTAAAATTAAGAAGTATTAAAAAAGAAATACAAACTGCGCCACAAGTTAAACTGCCACTTTTTAGATACATACATTTCAGATACTTAAAGATACACACAGATACATATATGTATTGTGGGCCGGTCTCTTAGCAATTTAATGTTTGAGCATTTTCTTTTTTGAAATTTTGCATTTAGCTTTGCATTTCGTAAAACTTAAAAAATCCCAAAAAATTACAAAAAAAAAAAACATAAATGTGAGCATTAAATAATAATATTATTTGCTTCCGCGTTAATTTCGATAAAAATTAATTGTATATTTTTGATTGTCAAACAACAAATTTTCTATGTCTTCGATTTGTAATATTAATTACAAGAAAATATTTACATATAAATAAGAATTTGTAGCAATTGCCCAACTTAATTGAATTGTTGCTTTAAAGTAGTGAAAATTGTCAACAAACAAAAATATTTAGCTTTAATTGTTATAAATGAAAAAATCAGAGAGAAAAAATGCCACTAAAAAAAAAAGAATGAAGAATGTGTTTTTTGTATATAGTTGATATGCCATTTTTGTGATGATTTTGTCTTTATGATTTATCATGTTTTTAGTTAAATTTCGTAGTTATTTAAGCAGGCGTTCATCATGTGGATTATTTTGTTCATTCTTCAAATTGGTCTCACAATTTATAGTTTAGTTTTAAGCACAACGCACACACAACACACAAGAAATTTGAGCAAAAGGTTTATTGAAATTTCCCGAAGACAAGTTCTACCTTTGGTTAACTCTCAAAAGCCAACGAAGAATGATCTCTTAACTGGAAATTAATCGAACAGCAGAAGGCGCCACTCAATTGATCTCCATATGATAGCCAAAGTCAAAAGTCAAAATAACGTAATAAACATTTTTGTGGTAAATTTCACAACGCTTTTGCCAAATTTCTTGACGTTTCAATGCTAATCGAACAGTTAAAAGTGAAAATGTAAGGAAATTATAAACAAAAATAAAAACAAAAACAAAACAAACAACAAAAAAAATAGATAACAAAAACTATTCCCAAAAATCGCATTGATCTCATGGATTTTTTTATCATTTACATCAACAATTTTTTACTTGCATTAAACGCGATGAGAAATATGTAAATTAAGTATAATTAAATATAGAATTAAGTATGTAAAAGTATAGCGTTAGGAGCGCCAAGCGTTTTAGTTTACATTTGTTTAAATACTTAAGCTTTTTAATCAATTTATCTGCTTGTCAATTGACACAAATTTCAAATATGTTAAATACCTGTAAATATAGCAATATTTTTTCATAGTCTAAGCTATTATTCATTTCACAAGAGATACGAGTACACTAGTTAATATGAGAGCAGCAAACAGCAAAAGTAGAACAAATTTCTTTATTATTATTATTTTTTTTTTTATTTCTCTTACGTATTTTAAACAACATAAATAAATACATACTTGATTATACATATAATTTGTAAAAAATAGTATTCCACGCACACCCAAATGAAAAACAAAAAAAAAAACTCTGAAAATTCTTTGTAAATTTTTCTAAAGTGAATCAGACTCCAAGGTTTGACATGGCAACATGATATATCTTTGCTCTGGTTCATTCTAATTAGTTTTCACAATGATCTCGGTAAAGTTTTGTGGCCGCGCGCCCAAAAGTCAACGCGATTTTTGGTTTGCCATAAACTGAAACAAGGCAGAAAAGCAAGAAACAAAAACAAAAACAAAAAATCACATAGCGAAAATTTGTTTAATTTTTATACATGCAATTTCCCCGTTAAAATTAAGTAATTCGTAATTTTTGTATATAGCGCAAAAATCAAATGCCATTTTTTGTATAGATTTGTTGGTGCCAAAATAAAAAATGAAAATGTGTGTTAAAATGTGTGCTGGCAACGTGTTTAAAGCTGCGATGCGACACATATTCTAACTTAATTTCAATAGCGATAACGATTTCGATATCGATATCGATTAGCCTTAAGCCAAGCCCATCATTTTCATCATATTTCAATAATTTTCTTATACTTTATAACTTGTACATTTTATATTATGCTGTAATATTTTAATATATAATATCATTATGATCTCATGAATATGTTCATAAGACGAAAGTATATACATGTAAATGAAATAAACACGCATACAATACATGTAAGAGGAATTATAAACAAACAAAAAACACATGCACAAAGAATATATGAAAAACGAATAAAAATTTTAAAACCATAAATATGATATTTATTTCTCTTTTAGTTGGCGTTGCTAACACTATATAATGTTTTAGTAACTCCTTGAATCATTGCCTTGAATCATTTCAGACTGTATAGAACTCAAAATATACACAAACTAGTATAAAGAAATAATATATTGCATAAAGTTTATAAGTTTTTAAATTTTTAAAAATTTTTGTTTAGTTCAGGAAAATGAATAATTCCCCAGAATTGCAAATAATGAATCGAAGAGTTTTGGAGGCGCTTTCCATATTACAAAACGAAGGGTCTGTCGCTGTTTCATTAGAAGCTATTATCGAGAAGGTGATTCCTTTGATGCAATCTGATGATGACTTGCACAATGTGCATAACAACATAGTGGAATCATTGTCTACTTTGAAGCAAGTTGGCCTCGTAAGGAAATCTCGTAACTCGGAGTTTACCCTTTGTCGGTGTCCAGTTAAATCGAAATCTGCTTCAACTCGGGTAATTTAGCTGTATGATAATATTTTATAGAACTTACAAATGTCTATAAATTATAGCGACGCAAGAGTTCCTCAAGTCTTAAAACACAAATGAAGGCAAGGAAAATGCGATCTTTACTAAACGCCACCCAAAAGACCCACAAAGTTATGTGCACCGAGTGTCGCTCGGCTCTTTCATCCTTTACTTCTTGCTATGGGGATCTTCGACAAGGACGTAAAATGCAGCTCACAGTCTTACGCGGGAGCTACGACGAAGTTGAACCGGTCGGGACAATTGGAGACAATGTTACAGTACAGCCTGAAGCTGAATTTACTGTTCAACATCAAGATGGAGGCGGAGATGTTGCTACACATAATAATTTTTATTTTAATTCCCCAATATCAATTCCATTGCAAGACGAACGAGAAGAACTTGAAGATCAGTAATTCAAAATAGTTCAAAATAAACGCCACCTATGTGTCAGTTTTAAGAATCAAAATATCGGAGCATACTTTTGGGGTGATATTAAAGTAAGAGCACCGTGAGGGTTAAATCAACTCACTGAGTTGGGTCTTTCTTTCCTAACTACAGATAGTTTTCTTATATAGGATGTATAATATTTGTTCATATTTATTCATCCTGAGATTGCTTGTCAAGTTGCACATTTCAAGTGTCTTTATTCAACCCTCATTTTACTTAATTGGGTGGTTATTGGGTGCTTTTTAATGGTGGTGTGAATGCTGGCCACTTAACCAGCGAATTATGTTGCCTAAGCCAATTTGTAGTTTTTGTGGTCGCGGATTAAATACTTATAATTGCTGCACTGCAGCACGCGACATGGTAACAGGATACGGCACACGGGGCATGCCACAAAAATGATATGTTATTAACAGCTTAAATGTGGCAACTGGCAAAGGAACATTGATTGTGCCATTATTATTTCAACCTGCCCTGAATATGACATCCGTTTCCGCCTTCAATCGCAACGGGCAACTGTCAATCAAAGTGAGAACTGCCGAAAATTGCTGGCATATTTAATTTGAATTTTGTTTTGTTCACATAAATCTGAGCGTGTGCCTCCGAGGATAAATCGCCGAGTGGTCAAATGGTTGACTGGTTATCGCTTACGATTTGCTTCTGAATCTGCATTTAATTTGACATTTGAGCGTTAACGCGTGTCGCATTTTCAGCTCTTTGTCTGTCCGTCCATCCGCTCGGTCTTTATATGGTTCATGCTAAAGACTTACAAGTTTTCAATTAAATTTTAAGCTAAACTAATCAATAGGCTACCCACTCCAAATGGTTGCATCTAGTTTATGATAATTACTTTTTGGTTCAGCACCTGACAGCGGCAACGGACCAAAACCGGAGGGGGAAGTAGGGGTGAACAATTTGAAGCCTGCCATTTACATACTCGTATATTGGCAATTTTACTATCAACCCAAACCAAGTGACAACTTTACCACAAAGCCAATAATAACAACAAAAATGAGTCCCCTTCCAGCCATTCAATTATAATTATTAAAACTACAGATATATGACAACATTGGTTCTCTGCATTTGGCAATTTTCCGTGAATTAAAGTTAATTAACTGCCTGCGGTTTTCCATGAATTATAAAGGGCAAAAGAAATGGCATCATGTTCTTTACAGAAGTGCCTCGTAATAACATTGAATGTTTGAACAATATAAACAAAAGAACATTTGAAAATACATCTCAATGTTGATTATTTCTGAACTTCACAATGATTTTAAATTATACCACAAAGGAAGCAAATGATTGCTTATAGTTTTATTTATATTTCCATCTAAATAACATATGAAATAATACTTATATATAAATAAATCACAGACTTACATTAATAAATATATACATTCTTTTTATTTAAAATAGACAACATAAATACTTGTATATATGTTGTTCTAAATAATTACTCTAGTAAATCATTATTTTTTATTTGTGGCGAAGGGAGTGTGACCTCCAAAGTTAATCAAATATTAAAAATGCTGCAAGATGTTGCCTTGAATTTTTGGTAAGATATACACCGTGTTCTTTATCAGCCCTGAGTATTTTTTTTGTTTAATTTTAATTGTTCTGTAAATAATTATTTTAGTCCTAATGCTTAGACACCAAATTTAATATATGATTTATGTACATATATATATATATATCAACTAACACACAGACACGAGCCGAAGGCTGGCCGAAGTTAGAGCCGAAGCAAAATTTACTTTAGTCGCAGTTTGCGCTGCAAAGCGACCAGGTGTGGGTAGATCTATGTATGAGTACACTGCAAACAAAACTAAAGCTTCTTAAACACAGATAGCATCAAATATCATGCAAATATTTATTCTTAATGTGTACATTGTATGTTTGCCAAGTTATGAATTTATATATATTAGCCATGGGTTCAGATATGTCTACATATCTTCATAACTTGTCTACTCTCCGATTCGCTCAGTGCAAAACACACATCTTTTTCTGTCTGTTCTTCTTGCCCGCCAATGATCTAAGTATATCCATATTGTACATTGAAATGCATGTATGCGTAGGGTAGCCCATTTTAGATAATGTCGCACACAAACTGTTCTCCACAGTGCTCAACTATAAAAATACCCTATCCGATAAAGTAAATACAGACTCACTTGAAAATAAGTTTCTGAAATAGATATTACTTGTATTATATTAAAAATTAATAATAAGAGCGTTATAAACAAGGAAACGCAACTGTAATGTGATTTAAAAAAAAAATAATTTTTTGAATTATATGTAAGTATTAGTTATTTGATGTTACCAAATATTTTTAGATTTTTAAATAAGAGTTACAGAATAATAGTTATTCCGTAACCTTTATTTTATTTTATGAATAAATGTATACTTAGACAGTCGAAGATGCCTTTTACATCATTTGAGGAACAATAAAATTAATATACTTTTCTTTTCATTTTCTTTGGACACAGGGTAAACATATTCTGTGCTCTATAAGTTTATCTATGTTGATCCGAGAGTACTTGCAGCTTCGTCAGATACTTTGTATGTACAAGTATAAGTGTCTTTATCTGTGTATCTTACTTTTTATCGTACACAACAAACATGTATTATTTTTCCCGCACAAGGTAGTCGGTCGTCAGTCGAGAAACGCAGTCATATAAAGCGCATTACAACCGATCCAGCAAGATCCACAATTAAACGGCGACAAGGCCAAAATAAATATAAATGCATAATTAGTTTTTGTTTTGATATCGATCGAGATGCGTATTCCTACACTTTTGGATTATATAAAAATATTCGGGATATTTGTGTTCCTGTCGGTGGAATTTAATCGTGAAGTGCTGGGAGATGGTATGTCACACATAGATAATCATAAAGTGAATGAAATCGTGAATGAATACAAAATTTTGATTTGAACTTAAAGCAGAAAGCAACCAAAAAATTCACATAAAATTGTCAACCTTGACAAAGGGAACAAATTTTTAGTGAACAGCCTTTGCCAAAATAAGTTCATATTATCCAGACTCGACTGTACTTACATCGGATCATTTACAGGACTGCGTCTTTTTCCACTTGGCTGTGCTTTAAATTAGCAAAAATTTCAATTAATTATGTGTATATTATCTTATCGCTATAATATATTTCCTTTTGATGAGTTGGTGGTCTTAGAAAAATTTGAAAAAATATTTTACATACAAAGACATACAGTACATATCCAAAAACATATGGCTTCAAGACTCGAATTGTAGTGCTGAAAGTGAATTTAACGAAAATTTTATATATATTCGATCACTGTATACTTTTTGAATACCTTTTACTGCAAATCGTTAAAAGAGAATTGCGAATTTAATCTTATGATTGCGAACACGTGTTGGGGTACCTTAAAACTGGGCACAGGGTGTCTGTAGACGAGACCTGGGCTCGGCAATATCCAGCATTCCTAGCCGTTGCTTTTCTTATAATCAGATAATTATTTCACCTAAGCGACAAGTGCGATAAGTGCTTATCAGGTTAAAGATAAGGCGATTATGATGTCAGCACGTACACATTCAACAATTTAAATTAACATACAAAAATACATTTACATATGCTGTATTACTCTGTAAATCGGGCAATGCCGGGTTACGTCATAAAGTAATTTATTTGTACATAGGTATATACTTATGTAAATAAACTGCTATCACTTGGCGCCGTCAGAACTATAGAACATTTAAAAATATATAAAATTAATAAGATATTTCAATTGTTTTTATAACATTTCATTTATAAACCAAAGAGCAAATAGCAGACTATATTCGAAAATGTTGCATAAGTGGTCTGAGAAATGCACGTACATCAAATGGATGCGAAAAAATGGAAGGGTCAGTATCTAGTATTCCTAGACTATGGCTTGGATTATGCTCCTCCACATTTGGAGTATGCTGTTCAAGGGAACAAGAGCGTAGAAACTGTGAGCTGGGTCGATTGGCGGCATTAGAAGGAACTAAATGCGTGGATGGTCTCAATTACACATCTGTTTCGTATACAGATTGCTGCAGAGCTTGTCAAGGTAAGAATATTTAATCTTCGTCATACCAAATAATATTTATAACTTCTCTGACTATTCTTCAGTTGGCTTGGCAGTCAAGGCCAGTAAGCAGAAATGCAAGGATCCTTTATTTTCATTTCTCTCGAATATTGAATCATATCGCATTTGCTGTTCGGAGAACGGTTTATCAAGCTCCGAAAATGGTAATAAGCTGGAAGATAAAATTGAAGATATTCCACAATCTGGCGAACATGAAGAGGAGGTCGAGCATGAAGAGGATGTCGAGCAAGAAGAAGATGCCGAGCAAAATAGGAATAACGAGGATGGAACTATTGTTTTAACCGATGATGGTGAGTATCTTACATTCGTTTGTTTATATTTTACCAACTGAATTTGTATATCCATTATAGATGATATTTGCGGGAAGGTTCCGAATCTCTGCGCTCATATTTGTGAAAATACATTTGATGCGTACAAATGCAGTTGCAATCCCGGATTCAAATTGGATGATAATAATGTGACGTGTTCTCAGGAGAAAGACAACGGCGTATGTCCTGAAGGATACTTTCTAGATTCAGCTCACGGCAAATGTGTGGACATTGATGAATGCAAGGATCAACTTCATACGTGCAAATCCACACAATATTGTCACAACCAAATTGGATCATATCGCTGCCTTAATATAAAGGCAAAGAGTTGTCCCACAGGATATTTCTACAACGACAAGTTGGAGGAATGTGAAGGTCAGTAAATGTATTTAAAAATCCAAAATTAATAATTTACATAATAAACATAAATATATTTTCTTACAGATAAGGATGAGTGCATTCAGTCGCCATGCGAAGAGGGTTATCAATGTGTCAATTCTCCCGGTGGATATGACTGTAATCCTGAAGAGGACCATGAATCGTGTGACACTGGATTTTATTTAAAAGACGGCAGTTGTGTGGATATTGATGAGTGTAACTATAATGCGACAAACACTTGCAAATCCGAGATGCACCAGGAGTGTAAGAACACGGTAGGCAGTTATTACTGTAATTGCCTACCTGGTTACAGCTTAGATGCGACACAAAATGAGTGCGTAGGTAAGTAATTAAATTCATATATGATATAAATAGTATTTTCACACATTGATGACAATATGAATGTATTCATTAACATATGATGTATGTGCACACTTCCTGTAGATATTAATGAGTGCTCAATTAACAATCACAACTGCCTGCCAACTCAAAGATGTGATAACACGATCGGTTCATACATATGCACGGTATATAATATTTCTATAATTCCAAACTATGAATAGTTACAATTTAAAAATATATTTTATATCACATTTTGAATAGCGTTGGACATCCTGCGGAACGGGATATACGCTCAATGCTGGAACTGGCAATTGCGATGGTAAGAATCGAATATTCATAGACATTTAATTGTTATTATATGTTTACATGAACTTAAAAAATATTCGTTTATTTAAAGATGATGATGAATGTGCGCTCTCTACCCACAATTGCCCCGTGGATTATGATTGCTATAATACCAAAGGATCATTCCGGTGCCACAGGAAAACTACAACAACTACTACAACCACAACAACGACTACAACAACAACACCATCAACAACTACAACGACAACACCATCACCGCCCACAAAACCCAATTCCCGAGATGTTTACAATCAACGCGGTTATGGGACACACACAAGTTACTCATTATCTCGACATCCTTGTACTTCCGGCTTTAAGAGGAATCATCTTAGCGCATGTGTTGGTAATTATGAATATCTGCTTATTTATTTAACGTAAGCAAAATTATTTGAACAATTAAATTTAAATCAACAATTAATATATAACTGTTGAGTTATACATTTTAATTTAATTAAATTTCAGTATATTAATTACAAATTTTTAGCTTAAGATTATAAATTTAAACTTTATAAATATAAAAACAAATTACCAGGGATTAAAACCTTAACCGAAACCGTAACCATTAACCGATTAAAATCGATTGAAATTCGTAACCGTAACCCAAAAATATTTTTTCCAAAGTACCGAAACCCATAAGCCGAAACTCTTTAAACCGAAATAACCGTTAAGTAACCGATTCATTTATAAGGGTTAATTTCGGTTCTGGTCGTCGCAGCTACTGAACAACTTTGATAGCTTTGATCTGCCATAACTATGTCAAAAGTCAATCAATTTCCATGCGCAATGTAAATTTGATCATGATTTTACCTCTAAATTCAATCTGCATTTAAATTTTGTTCATTTTAAAAATTTCGAATTTTTTAAAAAATTTACAGTGTTACCCCTTTGTCTTTTTTGATTTTTTCGAAAAATTTTAATTTTTTAAAATGAACAAAATTTAAATGCAGATCGAATTTAGAGGGAAAATTGTGACCAAATTTACATTGCGCATGGAAATTGATTGACTTTTGACAAAGTTATGGCAGTTCAAAGTTATTAAAAATCAGTAAAATTAAAATAGTCGAAATCTTCAAACCAAATTAACTAAATTTATATGAGATCAAATTATAATAAAATTGACATTACACTATTTCAGTAACCAGATTTTCCAGGCTAAAAGAGCATTTTAAAACAATAATTTAAGTAACATAGAGCAACATAATCTATTTTTATTTTCTTTATCGCTTTGAATGTAATTAGATCCGTCTAAATATTAAAACTTCAAGTAAATTTAAAGTACGCAAAAGAAGAAAATGACCACGTTGTATTTTATTAATACTTAATATTTATTTTGTAGACATAAATGAATGCGTGGAGTACAAGCCATGTATGAGTAATGCGAGGTGCATTAACACCAATGGATCCTATCGTTGTGAGACTTTTACACAGTGTCCCGCTGGTTTCAGTCCAACACCTGATGGAACATCTTGCGTTGGTGAGTAGCTTTACTCTTAAATAATCTAATATTATCATTGCAATCCACTCGATGCATCTTTTATCGAACACAGATATTAATGAGTGCGAAACAGGAGAGCATAATTGTGGTGATAAGCAAATCTGCCGCAATCGAAGTGGCGGTTACATATGTGCCTGTCCCACGGGCCATCAGGTGATTCGTCTCCAAGATGGATCGAATAGTTGTGAGGACATTAACGAGTGTGCACAGGATCATTCAGCGTGTTCATCAAACGCACAATGCTACAATACCATCGGCTCGTACTATTGTGAATGCAAATCTGGTTTCCAAAAGAAGTCAAATCATGACATAGGGGAGAGTTGGCAGACTCATGCCCAATGTTTTGATGTGGATGAATGTATGTCAATTCCAGGTCTTTGCCAGCAGAAGTGTGTTAACTTCTGGGGTGGCTATCGTTGCACCTGCAATACTGGATACGAATTAAGCCCTGACAACCGCACCTGTAATGATATCGATGAATGCGAAGTGCATAAGAATTACAAGCTCTGCATGGGGTAATAATCATGTACTGAAGTTACTTCCTAGTTATAATTGACAGAATTTTTTCTTTATACTTCTAACTTCATGAAGCTTTTGTATTAACACGGCCGGTTCTTATCAATGCTCCTGTCCCCGTGGCTACACTTTGGAGGCAGACAAAACTACTTGTCGGGACATCAACGAATGCGAATCAGGAAGCGATAATCATGTGTGCACTGGCCGGGTAAGAAATATGAATTTCTGATTAGATAATTAAATTATATAATAATATTGTTCCTTCCTACATCTTTTCCGTTTTACAGAGTGACATTTGTACTAATATTCGAGGCAACTTTAAATGTACTACTATCAATTGTCCTCATGGCTATATTAATGATCCGGAACAAAAGAAGTAAGATATATTTAAATATTAAATCTTTACACATTGTATAAATATATATATTTTATTTCTATAGTCGATGCCGGCAAAGTAGTAACTTTTGTGAGGGAGAAGAATGCTATACCAAACCATCAGCCTATACTTACAATTTCATAACATTTGTATCAAAGTTAATGATTCCTCCGGATGGTCGTACGATTTTTACATTGCGAGGTCCAGCATGGTATGATGATATTGATTTTGATCTAAAAATTGTAAGGATTCAAGCATCTCCAAATATTGAAAGAGCATCCGAGAGTTATTTTGAGTAAGTATTATTTTTGTATGCTTCATATGTTAATAAATATATGATGGAATATTATCAATCAATTTATTTTACAGCACTTTAAAGCAAAACCACCAAGTTAGTCTAATACTAAAGAAGTCACTAGAAGGACCTCAGGATGTCGAATTAGAATTGACTATGACAGTGTTTACAAATGGAATGCCTCGCGGAAAAAGTGTTGCCAAGATATTCTTATTTGTATCCCAATACACTTTCTAGATACCAACATCAATTTTTGCATTTATAATATATAATATGATTGTAATCTTTGTTTTTGTTTGATTTCCGATGAAATTTAATTATTATGTATTACAATGAAGATTTTTAAAACTGCTAATTTTATTTAACAGTCGATAAAAACTCTATAGCCAGAAGTCAAAAAATACTGTGTTATCTTAGTATCTTATCATCTGAATCTGAATATCTTATCATCTGTATTTTAGTATCTTATCTTCTTTACATAAATATCTGCTATAATTTCAGTTTCTGCAATGCTATCTGTCTTAATCTATGACGTTATTTGTAAAGTAGTTCAATTATAAATTTAATCTAATTATGGTTGCATGTGTTACCACATATAACTAAAAGTATATAATGGCAACTAATTGGCTTTCAGCATAACGTTACAGAATTAATTTGATTACAGCGGAACTCTTGGAACGCTGAATAATCCCACATAAACTGACGCTTTTAACTTGGGTTATGATGTAACATGCACTGAGACCAAAACTGCATTAAAAATTCATTATACAGTGCACAAAGAGGAGTAAAATTCGACCCCTTTTAAATTTAAGAAACTTATCTTGCATCAGCGTGCCACAGGACTCTATGCAACAACACTTTGCCACAAGTTTTTCACCTCCTTAGAAGTTGAAAACTGTCGAGAGATGGGAAATGATAAGGGAAAAGAGATGCCGACAGTAAAGTAATTTCACCAAAGGAATTTTCCGAGTAAAGGATAAAGAATATGCGCACATATGAGTAAATATGTATGTGTATGGCCTAAAATGGTCTCAGCCTGCAGGTCATAAGCAAAACTCATAAGGCAAGGACAACAGCAGCGATCATAATCGACGTCTTTGGCACTTTATTGACAAACTAATAAAAACAGAGCGAGGCAGAGGCAAAGGCAAAGTAAGGACTAAGGAAAAGGACTCGAGGATGAAACGATTTATTAAAATCCCTGTGTATGGCAAACATAAAAAGCAGCGCTACTGACCGTTGATGTGATGAGTAATTTGCTTTTGGCTTTTAATGGTCCAGACGACAACGACAACGACAACGATGATGAGCATGTGGACAAGAGACAAGGATAATAACGACAACGATGTTCGGAATAGTTGCAGGACACGGAAATTAGTGCGGAAACGGTTACTACGCTTAGCAATCTGTCAAAAAGCCAAAATGTAATAAATGAGATACACACAGAGAGAGAGAAAACCTTGCTCCTGGTATCATCGTCCTGGCCATCAACATAATTCATATATCATGCCAAAGCATCACAAAAGCCTTACAACTGGACAAAAGCGCCAACTACTGCGACTGATGCTAAAAGGATGCCCCTTTCATACAAGTAGTAAGTAATAGTATGTGTGCTCATCTGAGAGTGTATGTGTGTAGAGAACACACACATGTGCCATATTTCATTACACGTTGATAAGTGGTCATTTGTCCACCCGGTTTTTGGCATAGCATAGTATGGGGATGCTTCTCGGATGCCAACAGGCATTTCATAATAATTTTAACAACCTTTTTTACGCAAACATGAACTGGACTCCAGACTAAACCCATACGAACCAAACTGAACTTAGATGAAACGTAGCTGATATTAAAATTAAATGCACCAGTTGGACTCTGCATTAACTTGTTTATATTCAAATTCAACTTCATATTCATATTCGCATTCATATTCATATAATATTTAAATAGTTGAGGTGTGGCAGTAGTTTGTGTCCTTCACGACTTTGTGCTTTCATTAATCTAAGCACGATTTTGCAGTTTGTTGAATATTGAAATTAAATTCGGCAATAAAAACTTAAATAAAGAATTTAAATAAAATACTAAAATTTACTTTTTAAATGAAAATTAAATTTCTAAACTCCAGAAATCTAAGAAATTATATAATTCGACTTATAAATAAAACGAATTAAAGCAATCTGGATTAATAATGATTAACTGGAGATTATTATGAATTGTTTAGTTAGATAATTTTGATTGATACAACATGTTAACGGTAATCTCATTAAATACATATAGATTATAGAATAGTCTGTTGAAGAAATTAATTAAGAGAAGAAAATGAATCGTTAAATGCTTTTATTTCATTTGGAAATTTCTGGAAAGTCAATAAAATATTAGGGATTATTATACTTAATAGATATCCAACCACCTTCAAACTATCAACTACTCCCAATATTTGTAACCAATAATGACATTTCATGATCATATCTGAACCTTAGTCAATCTAAACCCGAAACATATAATATGGGCATTTTTGGTTATTTGCAATCTATCAATGATTCAATTTAATGATCAAATTAATATATTGATGGTCTACATATGATATTAAATTAATTATATTGTCGCATTTTAGTCTTTGGCATTACCAAACTATAATAAGATTCTGAATAGCCTTCAGTTATAAATAAGATTAATTTTTTCTTTAAGGGATATGTTCCTATTAAGTAAATAATGATGACATTTCATGATCAGATCTGGTCATAGCCCAACCTATTCGTAAACGGATACAATATTGATGGCCTATGATTAATCGAACTGAACTCGTAAGTTGCGACTTTGAATTTGCGTAATTCCCCCCAAAAAAAAAAGCGTAAAATAAACAAGCTATGAATGGAGGGGTAAACAAATCGAAAGATAACCAAAATTGGCAAAAACATATTTCGCAGCAGCAGCGTTTGGTTGAATGACAGGCATTGGCATAGATCCAAGACTTGACAATAACAACAAACAACAATAAAAACAATGAGATGTATTACTGGCACAACCCAAAATCTTCAAGAGTTCAGTTTCAGTTTCGCTTTCAATACGAATATGACCGCCAAAACGGGTCAGCGGATAGTCAACTACCTGGTTGAGTTACCTCATTCAGTTCCAGTTCCTCCGACGAGTCAATAAAACGTGTAAATTATTATTACGCTTGGGATGGAAAAGAAAGCAGCGTGGGGGCGACTGAGACTGAAATGGAGACAGAGACTGACTAGACCAGAAAATTACTCAATGTGGCCTTAACGCGGCATGGGGAGATAAATGCCAATGGCTTGTTGGCTCGTTGGAGTCATCAGCTTGTTGACTGTCTGCTCTTTCGGTTTCTACTTTCACTCTCAGTTCAGCTAATTTGCTTAGCGCTCTTTGCTGTTGTTGTTGCACCATTATAATTAAGCTATTTGACTCTTGGCAGCACCCCAGATTTGTAACGTGTATTGTACAATAATTTGTCCGCTTATTAACGAGGCTTATGAACAACAAGAAAAAAGTGTTACAAGTAATTTCGAGCAATGCAACTGAGCTTTTAATTGAAATGCTTAGTTGAATGAACAGTATGCAGCTGTGCAGAGAGAGTCTACAAATATTCAATTAAAAAGATACATAAATATAAATAATAATAATGCAATAATAACATGGGTTTAGTTAAGGAAAAGTCCAGCAGTTGAGTCAACAACTTTAGTTGTGGTAATACGATCATCTTTCATTCTTTGCCAGCTCCGTTATTATTTAATGCTGGCTCTCTCTTACTCTCACTCTCACTCTCTCTCTCTCTTCTCTCTCTGTTTTTCTCTGTTTTATGTGACTTACTATGCTCTTTCACTCCACAACAAGCAGTGTCTTCTCACCCCGCCAATTGACTCTTTCGGCGAAAGCCTCGACTTCACCCGACTTAACTTAACTCGACTCGACTTGAGCTTGACTTGTGTTAACTTGGCTTGTGGCATGCTCAGCGCCGGCGTCGCGTGTCAAACGAACGCCGCACTCGAAGCCGGAAAGACGTTGGCCGCGCATGCGTCGCAGTTAACAAAAGAGTTGAATTTCTTTTTAAAGCCCGCCGGAAGATACAAGATACTTTTGATTTACGTGTGTGTAAGTGTAACCGAAAGTGTGCAAAAATCGAAAAATCAAAGCCGGCTAAACAAAATTTGTGTATGTCGCAATTTAGAGTTAAACAAAGCGTGGCAATTGTTGCAATTGACAAGATGATGCCACCCGACTATTTTTAAGTTCAACCAGCCAAAGAAACGTATACAAATTAAATGAAAAGAAAAGAAAGTTGTCGTCTGCCTGGGTCGTTGAATTGTACAAAGTGAATAAAGCATTGGAAGCATTACAACATTGCGTAAAAATTAGCCAAGAAATGTCTTAACCAAGTGATTCATTCTTCTACTAGCAAATATCGAAGTTCAGCACGCGTCAAACATTACAGACAACTGAGGAGTAGGGGCAACCAGTGAGTGGATTATATAATTTACCAGAGCAGTTGAGGAATGCACAACACGTACACTGCTTTTTGGTTTCCGTGTCCTGTCTTTAACCCCGAAAAACCGGAGCTCATCTCAAGCGTAAAGTGTCCTTTCGTGTTGCCCCGGACATGGATGTGGTTGTTGCACACTTGTGCGTGCCTCGACACACACACACACACACACAATCGAAACGTAGCACTTGCAGCATTTTGTGATTCTTGCACCTGTGCAACAGAAGGTGGCACTCTTCACATGAAATTAGCTGTCATTTCTTGTTGTAAATGCCATTGCAGTCTGTCGATGCAGTCTTCGGTTTTAGTGCAGCGCCCTCTGTCGCCTGTTGGCGCCAAATGCAATTTTCTAGTACTCGTTGCTCGTTGCAAGCATCTCCTTTTGCTTGTACCATAAAATTTTGGGCAATTACTGTTACAGCTGCTACTACAGCTACTTGTGTGTATGTCTGTGTGTGTTTCAAGTCTCTTTCTCTATCTTTCTCTGTATTTCTCTGTCTGTGTGTGTAATTGCATGAAATTCAAATTTTATATGCGACCAACACATTTGGCATAGTCGCTTTTATAGTATTATGGCAAGCATAAATAATAAATTTTGCTGGTTTTCCAGCTGTTTCAACTTCTCCTCTGCGCAATATTTGAAATACACTTTAAACTTTTGCCAATATATTTCGAAACTCATGTGCGTCATTTCAGTCACTGTGAGATGCGTTTAAAATTCACACTGAGCAACACAAATAACCTTGACTTCATTTAAATGTAAATCAAAAGACGCTAAATGAGAAACCCCAAACGAAGCTGCTTTAAATATTTATGGTGAAATTTAAAGATAACTGGAGAAAAAACTGAACAGAGTTATTAAATTAATCAATGAAAACGTGTTGCATATTGCAACAGTTATGGCAACCGTCGATATCACGATTAAGGGAAACCCATCATTTAATCGTTTAACATTCCTGTGTTATCGATAGTTAATTTTCCCCACATTTAGGAAGCTCAACTCGAAGTTTGTTAAGAAAGGGAGTAAAAAAATCTCCAACTTCTACAATGGGTCAGATTTTTACTGAATAATGATGTCAAGATTAATGGATTACCCCAAAAATGTGGGAGTTTTTCTATTACTTCAAGTAGTACCAAAGTAGTATGCAGTAATTAATAGGAAAATATTTTTCCAGCAATCTGTCTTATCTCTCACTAAAATCATACGATTCCAGTATAATATAATGTAATAAGAATGTAATAAATACGTTTGTATGATTCTGAGTAAAGATAATAAAGTTATGCTCTTATTTTCATATGCTAATATCGTATGACCAAAATTGAGTTGTGCAATCTTGTTTAAGTAGATATATATCAAACTCCTTCAAAGACTTTCAGTGGAATCTTATCAACTTGATAAAAAGTTTGCCATGCAAATTTAGATAATTTTATGTAGTTTCTAAGCCAGGCTACAGTTTAAGTTTCAACCTTTAACCAAACCAATCCGCTAAAGAAAAATGCTAGACTGAGCATTAAAAATTTGAAGGCCTGTCAACGCACTGTGGCAACAAAAAGGCGACAAATAAAAGTCGACATAATAATATGAATAATTTTTAGCACCAGTTGCAGACATAGAAACCGCAACAGGGAGACAGAGACAGAGCAGCGAAAAGAGCTAAAGATTATGGATATGATTATAGAGTGTATGTGGATGGTGATGATGATGACGAGTCGAGTCGAGTCGAGTCGAGGCGTGTGGTTGCATAAACTGGAAGCACGGCGCAATCATAACAAATGGAATTAAAGAAATGTCGACGACGTTGTCGTTGTTCGGAGATCTTAGAACGAGCACGTGAGAATTGCATTAATATGAATGCAAATGTTGCCGTTGCCGTTGCCTCGACTAAATCTATAAATTTATGACGATCTCAAGAGAAATTGCAATTTTTCGCAGTTTGTAGTTGAGTTTTGTTGAGTTGACAGCAAGTTTTTATGTGTTATACTCGTATTTGCAGGCGACGTGACTTGAGCAGGGGATTTTCCAATTGGAGCAAGCAAAACTCAACTTACCCCCCACCCAACTCACCAATTCACCAACCCACCGCCCCAATTGGCCACCCAAGACACCCACCACATTCAGTATGCAGTTTCGACAGCAGCCGCAAAGTATGCTATGGAAAATTGCATTTCTAATTATCGCATTAGTCGGCGACGTGTCGTGCATAAGAAATGGCGACGGAAATGACGAGTGAGTTGACATTTCTACCTTAATTTATGCAAATTTCAATGCAAATTTTCACCCATTCCAGGCAGAAACACATTTCCGCCAAGCTGAAAAACTTTTTCCCTCCGAACCGTTGGGTGAGGTGAATTCCCCCGTTGCTGCACGAACTTCTCAAGTCTCCGCACGGGTAACAAACGGTGGCTTTAGACCCTCACAGATGCTGGAGTTTACGCCATCGGATGTGATGAACAGTGGCGCTAACCGATATCCGCCCAGTTATCTAGAACCCAACTATAAGCATCAAGTGCCCAGCTCCTTGGCCAATCTCAATCCACAGCAATCGGCCATGGACAAACAGTTTGCATTTCCCGGCGATGACGATGGTCAGACGACTTACCACAGCTTTGCCAACACACAAATACCCACCACACCTGTGGTCAGCTATTTAGATCAATTTACACAGCAAAACTATCGCTATACACCCACAACACCTTCCTACATTCAGTACCAACGAGAGCAACCTGATGGACAGGGAAATCAGGCATATACGGTGCAATCGTCGCTGCTTGTGGGCAATCATTCGCCCCAGCAGCAACGTCCTGGCTCTGTGGATGATGTCTATTTAAAGCGACCTGGCTATGTGTTCGATGAGAGCCCCTCCTCAGTGTATCGTCGTCCTCCTCCTCCAACAACATCAGCAGCAACAACATCAACTATAGCGAAGGCGACTTCGACATCTTCAGGGCATAAAATTTCATACGATTCACATGATTACCCACCGCCCAGCTATGCCACCCAACAGACATCGAATTTTGTGCCCCAACCCCAACAACAAAAACAACAAATTGCCCGACCAACGGCAGCGTCGTATCGACCGCCTTACAACCGTCAAGACGTCAATGACAACAGGCCATTAGCAGGCCCATCGATACATGAAGCCGCTTATGCATCCCAGCCGCAATTCTCGTCGTCGTCTAATTATGCAAACAACTTTGGTAATTATTTGCAGCGACCACCCGGTTACCCCAGTCAATCCCAGTCCCAGTCCCAAACCTATTCCCCAACCCACTCGCCACCCAATCCCACTCACTATCAGTATGAGTCGCTGGTAAGGCCACCTCAGCAATACCAACAGCAACAGCAGCAACAGCAGCAACAACAGCAACAACAGCGACCGGGACACAATTACTACGAGTATCAAATTGGCGAGATACCACCGCAATCCCCGCAACATCAGTACAACTATCGTCCTGGTCCAGTTCCCGCCTATCGACCACCTTCACAGTCATCAGCTGGAGGCGGTGGTGGAGGCGGAGGAGGTCTGGCCACTTTGGCATCTCTACTCAGCTCGACACAACAATATGCGCCACAATTTACGAATCTACTTTTGGGAGGCGGTGGTGCTGGTGGTGGCAATGGTGCTGCCTCCTCGGTTAGCCCATTAGGCAGTCTCTTAGGCGCTTTCACGGGCCAGCAACAACAACAGCATGCCCGACCGCCAAACACCCAGCTCATTAGAGCCCTGGAGAACATAGCACGCAACGACGATTTACAGTGTGTGCCGAAGGTGCTCTGCCAGATGATTGCCGGTCAAACGTTACGTGGCCAACTGCCCGGATTCATTACATCGCCGGCCATAACCAAGTGAGTATCTCTCTACTCTAAATAATGTGGAAAGGGCTTTAGTTGTAAGTAAATATTATTAAATTTGCATTTCCCGTACAAGTCGAGGCAAGGAAAGACATCTCATTCCCTTTTATTCCCTTCCCTCCCCTTCTCAGTTGGTCGTGCAAGCGTTAACTGGGATTAGACTTCATTATGCAAGTCGATGTGGGCCCAGACCATATTGATTGTTATATTAAATGAGCCACGCTTTGATTGAGACGAGGGAACCTGAATCGTCCTCATAGTCATCGTCTGTAAATTGATATTGTTTGGCTTTTCCTTGCAAATTGGCATTTACTCAATTAAGTTTTATAAGCAAGGATAAAGAGGCAGCTGGGGCAACATTGGTTAGCTAATGAGGAGTATAAATATTTAGTAGGTTTAAGTTAAAGAGAGAAAAGCTACGGCACAGATGTGCACGTTTTTCACTTTTTACAAATGAAATTGCTCTACTGCAAAAAAAACTATCACAACTCAGATATAAATAGTTACTCATATTTTAACAAATTATTTGCTTCACAATATAGAAAACTGTTTTGTCATTAACTTCTGATGAAATCTAAGTATAGATGTAGAGTATTCCAGGACATATGTCATTAGGGGAAAAGAGTGGGCATGTCATCTTACATTTAAATCAGGGATTAAGACCGAAACGAATATCGGTTTCAGTTACGGTTGAGGTTATGCTTGAATTAAGGTTTACGGTTATCGGTTATGCAAAATCTTGGAGTATCGGTTTCGTAATGATTATCGGTTTTTTATAAGTTTCGGTTTAAAAACACCGGCATGGTTTCGGTTCACAAAAAAAATAAAAATTAAGGGTTTCGGTTGACCAAAATAAGAAGCTTTATTCATTGTTTTACATGAAAAACACTTAATGCTCTTTTTAGCCTGGAAAATAATGTTATCAGGTTACTGGAATGATCCAGTGTAAAGTCGATTTTATTATAATTTGATCTCAAATAAAATTTGGTAAATTTGGTTCAAACATTTCGTCTATTTTGATTTTACTGATTTTAAATAACTTCGAATTGTTATAACTTTGTCAAAACTCAGTAAATTAACATGCGCAATGTAAATTTGAACATAATTTTACCTCTAAATTCGTTCTGCATTTAATTTTTGTTCGATTTGAAAATTCGAAATTTTTCGAAAAAATATCAAAAAAGACAAAGGGGTAACACTAAATTTTCTAAAAAATTCAATTTTCAAAAAATTTAAAAATTGAATAAAATTTAAATGCATAACGAATTTAGAGTTAAAATCATGCTTAAATTTACATTGCGCAAGGAAATTGACTGACTTTTGACAAATTTATGGCAGTTCAAAGTTATTAAAGTTGCTCAGTAGCTGCGACGGCCAGAATCGAAATTAACCCTTATAAATGAAACGGTTTTTTGGTTTAAAGAGTTTCGGCTTATGGGTTTCGGTACAGTGAATAAAAATATTTTTAGGTTACGGTTTCAGTTACGGTTACAAATTTCAATCGGTTTTCATCGGTTAAAGGTTACGGTTTCTGTTAAGGTTTTAATCTCTGATTTAAATCAAAATTAATAATTGTTTTAAAAATTATTAAAAATCCGTGTGAGGTAGGAATTTATTATTAGCTTGCTGCTAATTCTGTTTGCCTGGCATTTTTGCAAGTGCATGTGATAATTTGATAGATATTTTAGGGCTGTGGTTAAAGAACCTAAAAAACCCTTTCACATTTAGTTGGTTTACCCATTTTGTATATACAATTTTTATCTTAATAATTTTATCTTCTTGTATTTATTAATTTTTGTATTCTTGCATGTATTAATAAATTATTTTTTTCATTTAGTCATCCAAAAAAGTTCACTAAAATTTATAATGCTTCTATTTCTCTGTCTTTGATTTGGAACAGCTTCCTTGCCGGTTTTCCCGCTGCTTCGCCAGCTCTGATTTACGGACGAGCCGCGTTGCTTGGAATTAGCGGCGGAGAACGGAGTTGCGTGAAATCTTATGAAAGATGTCCAAAGAATGAGGTAAGCTGTCAAGGGCGTTAAATGATTATTAAAAACTCAAACTGTCTACCCCTGGAAACAGATGGAAATCATTCACTATCTGAACAATCATCGCGGTGGGTTTTTCAAGTTTTTCAGCGAACCGGAAGAGCAATCCACGGAGGCACAACAAAGTGAATCTGGCGGCGGTTCATTGTTCAGCATATTGTCGGCATTGACGGGCGGCGGTCAGGGGCAGGGATTCGGTCAGGTGACGCGCACTACACCGCGACCGGTGGCACGACCCACCCAAAGACCAAGCACGGACATTGCTGATGGCATTGGCAGCTTCTTTACCCGCGTGCTGTCCGAGTACTTGAATGGTGTGGAGTATCAACGAAGGAGGAGGAGAAGGAGAAGTCTGTTGCCAACGGAAATTAAACGTAGCATTCAGACGGATAATGGCCGCTTGATGGCCGATGATTTTCATGATGAAGAAGATGACTTGGATACTCAGACACTAGTCAAATTTCAAGATGATGATGAAGCGGAGGCAGCCCAAGCTCACACCGAGCTGATAGGTGTACTGCAATTTCCCGAAGACGTCGGCGAGGGACGTATACTGCACTTCAAGAACATTGAAAGTGAAGAACAGAATCATCACGTGGATGGAGCTGTGCGATTTCCGGATGCCACGCCGGAAGCTCAACGCGACAACGAACGTAAAGTTATCCACGATTTCAATCGTGATGCAGCTCAACGTAAATTGAGATTTCCCCAGGGACACGACGAAGGTGAAAGAGAGGCCAAGAAGTTGGAACTGGCCGAGGGTTGGACAGCTGTACTGCCCAATGGTCTAGGCATCGAGGATTACGGCGTTAACAAGAGGCGTGGCAAGCGTATTGTCTTCAGGGATACCAACGAGGAGCTTCAGGACCTTGATGAACGCCTAAGAGAAGAAGAAGAGGAGGAGAAGCGTTTTAGAGAAGACCAACTGAGAGAAGATCAAATACGAGATGCTCAACTCAGAGAGGAGCAGAGAAAACAACACCACACCCCACTTAATGCCCTTTATGAGGAGGCAGCTCCACCCCAACGCGGTGCTAGAGTAATTTTCCCAGATCACTATGAACGTCACATACGAAAGGGCAAGATCCTAAACCGACCCACCTATGCGCCCAGCTATGAGTATAATAATGAAGTGAGACCGGAAGAGAAGGAGGAACGTTTGGTGGTCAGTGATGAGCATAGACCAAGTTCCTATTATCGCCTGGAAACCACAGATTATCAGACAGATGCACAGAGTCAGAGTTTCATGAACTATGGCGAATATATGCCGGGGAATACTGTACGATTTGTCGAGCCCCTCGATAGACAATATAACTATCCGAATGCAAACTATATCAGTGATAATCGTTATAGCAGTGCTTACCAGACAACCTCAACGCGCAGTCCCAAGCACGAGGATAATAAGAACATCTATGTGACCAATTCCCAGGGGATAACAGAGTACTACATAAAGCCCGATGGACGTAAAGTCTACCTGGGTAGCGGTTGAATTTCTAGATAAGTCAGCTGTGGGGAAAGAGGCTGCTCTCTTTAGTCTTAAGTCTGTAAATAATTGTTAACACTTTAATGCCCCAAAATATTTATTAAATGCGTATTTTTAAAACATAATTTTTTAAGAAAATGATTCTCTTTAAACAGTTCCCAGAAAATCAACAAGTTACACGACCAACTGAAATATGCAAAAGAAATTGCACATAAATCTAGCGACAAACGGCGTCACTTTTGAAAAATTAAATGTGATCAACGGAGGAAAGCAGCAACGACAAACAGAAGGAAAATTGAAAAACCAACACACAATTTCCATTTTTTTCCCAAATGGGACGAATATTTGCCCAGACTCCCTTTATTCTCACTGAACCAAATCTCACAAAAAATGCAAAGTGCAAAAAAGTGCAGCATACTTTTGTGCGGCGGCACACACAGCACGCAGGGTTGCCAACGTCACCAAAGCTCAAAGCAACATTTGTTGTTGTTGCTGTCGCTTGGCTGTCGCGTCGTTTTATTTACAGCACTCACATTGGGACACAACTGACGACAGTGCCTGCAAACATATGCAGCGAGTTAATAAATAGCAAAGCGGGGTTCCCATGGGGTTAGGATTGTGGGTAGGGGTAGGGATAAGGTTAGGGGTAGGAATAGGGGTAGGGGTAGGGTAATGGTAAGAGTTGTATTTTTACCGAAAAGCTCTAGTTGCTGCACTTGTAGCAAGTAAAAGAAAGCCGAAAAAAACAAGCAGAGCATAAAGAACAATTTAAATACAAAAAGTCACGACTGTGAGACACCTCGTAAAAAAAATAGTTTGAAAAGGAGAAACAATTCGATTTGACAATTAAATGAAATATGTTTAATGAAAATCCGAAAGAAAAAAGCAGCAGATAGTGAATAAAGTACTAACGTAAATGACAAGATAATCAAATAAATGCATTAAGAATTTTTATATGGTATTGCCCTTGCTCTATTAATTTTCGATTTTTAAAATACATTTATTTAACTATAAAAGTTAACAACGAAAATCTGTAAGAATTTAAAATAAATATTTAAAATCTACAAATTATATTGTCAATTTATACTTCAGAATACCCCAATTGTGACTCGACACAGGGTATGCACAACGAGTCTGAGCTTAATGCCTTGCGTCAACAATTTGTGCGCGCCGTTGCAAAGTATGCAACCGTTTGCCGTTTTTTCATGTTGCATGCTTTTTGGCGTATCAATTTTTGTTTGCAACCAGAAAAATGAGCGAGTTTGGGAGTGGGAGAAGGGGAGGAAAAGTGCATTGTCCGAGCAGTGAAACAAATGAAACTTCGAACTGGACGCTGACTGTGGAAGGGGCACAATGGAAGGGGAAGGTTGGGAATCCTCTCTTAAAAGCGCAGACATGACACGGCATCGGCACACAGGATTTTCACAATTTCAAAATTCCAGTTGATTTTTGTTTATTTATTTGCTTATACGAGTACTTCATACACATACTTACTTATAAGACTGACTAAGCCTATGCTGTCTGTTGTTTAAATTAGAGACCCCAACTAACAGTACAAATGAATGGGAAGAGAATGTGATAGAAGATAGACAAAGTTTGGAAGAACGTAACAGAAAGATGTCCATGCAATTGACTGACTACCCGACGCGGTCGTTACCCCCTCCCAAAAGAACCGCATCGACATCCCGCCCATACATATGTATTTTCCAATGTTGTTTTTTTTTCGATTTCATTCTTAACGAGGCTGTGGAGGCGGCAATGGTCCAGTGCCTGGACATGGCATCCGTTTGGCCAGGTGCTTGCAGAGAGGCACATCCCGCACAGCATCGCCGATGAAGAGCGAGAGCAGATACCATTGTTTCATTCCGCCGGTTGATTGCACTTTGTAGTTCCTGAGTGGTTCAACGTCGGTTGAGAGGGGTATCCAAAAGAGATGTTGTACGTTCCGTCAGCGTCATCATCATCATCATCATCATCATCAACGTTATCAGGCACAATAGTCGGCAACGAAAGCGGATTACAAAAATAATTACTTATAAGTAGCGAGTAATATACACAAGGTCTCTTTTTACTCCTCCCTTCTCATAATTTTCCCCTTTTCCAGCCAACACCAGGACCCATGCCATTTCGTGCTTGAGAGCCATATTAAAAACAAAAGTAATTTGCGCAAATGTGTTTCGAGGCAGGAATAAGCTCTACATCAATTTTAAGATTTTAAAGTGTGTTAGAGACTTGGGAAATATTAAATATATGCTTTTTGGTTAGTGATATTAATAAGAGCTAATTTTGAAAAATAGCTAAATATTATCTTAAGTTATAATAATGAAGGCCTGAAAAACCAGGACATTTAACAAATTAACAAGTTCGTTTTTTTAATTTAATTTTTTTAATTTAATGCTATATGTAAAAGCAAAATGATTATTATTTTCGAGCATAAATAAAGTAAATATTATTAATTTACAACTTCTATAAAATCCTATATCAAAAATTTTATTTTGGATAGTTAAGGTGAGTAAATATATAATATTAATAAGTATGAATGTAACGAGAATACGTATGAATCCATTCTCTCGTGATGAGACATCTGGCTTCATTTAATTTGTTGCTGATTACCTTGCGGTACTCCCATCAAGTCTCCTGTCCGAGTCACACCTTTCGGTCAACAAATTTCACACGTCCGCAGTGGAATAATTTAATCAACTCAGTAACAAACACATCTGCAGTGCTTTCGAGCACAGACCAAGCCCCGAAAGGGAACAAGAAGGTTGAAATCGAGAATACTTGACTTCAAGATACCCTGTGCACATACTTAAAGCATTTTCACATAAGTACAAACACCTTCCTAACTAAATAAATTGACAGGCAGAATAAAAGTGATTATATCATAGAATTTACGTATTTGTCTCCTTCTACCTGTTACAGAAATTTGCACAAAGTTATCAATACCTTTAACGCTTCTCGTAAGGGGTATAGGGTATAGAAAGGTGCAACAGCATCAAAAATGTAACTGACCAATGCAGAAACTGAACAGAACTGAGTTGAGTTGAATTGAAGCGTTCCCCATTGTGTGCTTGCATAAATTTAATCAAAAACTTTAATCATATTTTATTATTACAAAACACGTCGTGGGCAAACGAACAAAACTTCTAATGCCAATTACATTTGCAACGCAACGAAAACTAAACAAAAACATACAGAGAAGTAAAGGGAGAGTGAGAGAGGAACATAGACTAACCGACAAACCGACAGACATTGAGCACATTTCAAAAATAATTTTGAATATTTGCACTTGACAGCACTTGGGTCTCTCTCTCTCTTTTTCTCTCTCCCACTCTGTCTCTCTTTTGGCCAGTATAGCTGTCTGGGTCCGGTCAGAGACCAAGACCGGCCGGGCCACAAGGAAAACTTTGAGTGTTGAAAATTTAGCATGTTAAGTGTGAAAATGTCAGATGCATGTGAGGCGAGCATACGATATGACACAATATTAAATGAAATTTACAACAATGACCAATGCAATGGCTCTGGATATGAATGCCAAATGTTGCGCATACGACACGTATGCCACAGATTTCTATGCTAAAAGTTATCAGTTGCTCCTTAAACTAATCTTTTGTTTGCCAAAAATAAACAAGAATTTCATTTCCCAAATAGTTTTCCATAGCAGCAAATAAAGAAATATGAACTATCAGTGACCAAAGAAAGGACAAAAGTTTCCGCATTGTTTTATTGCATAAGTTCTAATAAAAGAGGGAACACAATCAACAGCAGGGGAAAATTAATTATGAATCACTGTAAAACGACGGGTGATTTGAGCTAAAGAAGCAGAAGAAAATATAATAAAAATCAAAGCGGAAAAGAATAATTTCCTCAACTCGCACACGACTTGCATGACATTACCATGACAATGGCGAATGAGAGGGCAACTAACTCATCAGGAACTTGAAAATTTATGTAAACTTACAAATTGAAATCCAAAGCCAAAGCCAAAGACAGCAGCAGCAATGACATGCACTTTTAAACAGATGAAGGAGAACGGTTGAAAGAAAAACAGAAAGCAAGAAAAAGATGGAATGAGATGAGATGAGAGAAAAGACATTAAATTATGCGCAGATGAGTTAGCATTACCAATGACAATGAGGACAATACACAGAGAGTACAGAAGAGAAGAGAAGAGATAAAAATTGATTGGAAAACATTTTGAGCTAAAAACAAGTCATTCATTTGCCAAAATGACAACAACAGCAGCGCCAAATTGCAACGTAGCAATAACGAATGCAATCTCTAAGATACTCAGATGGCAAACACACACAAATGAGAGAAAACAAAAGTTCAAGTTGCCAGTTGTGAGTTGAATGCGAAGCCATAAAGTCAGCGTTCCACTTGAGCAATAAATGGCAAAGTAAAACATATAGAAATTCAGATGCTCTGTCCAACAGATCGTATACGTTTCCAAACTAAAATATATTTAACATGTGCGATCATCAGATATTTCTTGAATAAGGAAGACACACTTGGATTGTGTGGACTACAGATCGTATACGTTATTTGCAAACTGAAGTATATTTTACTAATTCAGAGGGTATATGTTATTTTTAGGTAAAATAAATTAGTTTATAGGAGTATAAAGAATTCCTTGACTTAAAAGACACACACTCAGGAGCCCTGCACTACATATCGTATACGTTATTTACTAACTGAAATATATTAAATATGTGTGATAAAGAGATATTTCTTGAATTGAATTTCATGGACTACAGAATGTATGCGTTATTTGCAAACTAAATTATCTTTCACTAATTGAGGGGAATTTTGTTATTTTTAAATAAAATATAATAATTTAAGAGAATATAAAGGAATTCTTGACTTAAAAGACACACACTCGAAGGACTGCACTACAGATCGTATACGTTATTTTTCACTTAAATATCGTTATATTAATGCAATTATTATATGTTTGTTGTTTGCTACAATACAATATTTTCCACTTAAATATCGTTAGATTAATTTGATTATTAGATATTTGTTGTTCGTTGCACTACAGATCGTATACGTTATTTTCCATTTAAATATTGATAGATCAATGTGATTATTATACATTTGTTGCTCGCTGTACAACAGATCGGATACATTATGTGAGTATGAGACATTCCTTCCCTGTTCCAAGTAACCCAGGCACCAATTATTCCTATATTATTCCTTTACTTATAGCCAAGTTGAACATACCTCAAGACTTCTGCCCAGGGTGCATGTGCTGCAGCTTTGCCATCGCTCAGAGGACGTCGTTGACTGCCGGGACGTGAGGCGTGCACACGGCAAGGCTCCTCCAGAATGCAAGCTCTTGGCCCAAACTCGAGCAGTATTTCCTTCTGGGCCAACTCAGCGTCTAGGGCCAGAGGATGGCTGGCATCGCGTCTGCTGCGAGAACGATAAGTGTCTGCAAAAGAAGTGGAAGTTTTATGGTTGCTTGTGTAACAAAACGCGAAATTAGTCAAGAAATTGTGCAATTTAAAATGCAATACTCTTGGTATTTTCCTTGTTACCACTCATCATGTTTTGAGTTTTGGTTTTACCCGCACGTAAAACGATTACCAACTACATACACGCATGGCTAACAACTTGGCTGACTTCATCTGGCATCTGGCATAGTAAGTAGTTTTATGTAGCCTTGACCCCATTTCGGCCTGGTTAAGTGGACGTACACGAAGCCGACAAGTCGCTGGCATTTGAGCCGACAATTTTGTCACACATTTGAGTCTGGTTTTGAGTGATGATGAGAGTGCACAGCATTTGTCAACAAAAGATGTTGCAAGACTCAAACAAGATAAAACAAATTGTTGAATTAAAATTTCTTATTGATGTTTGCATTAAAAGAAGAGACAACTATAATTTATGCACTTTCACTTATTGAAAAGAAATTGATATTATATTTAAAAGCTGAGTCACGTCTCAAAACTTACTTGGACTCAGCGAGTAGGCCAATTTTTTGGCAAACTGTGACAAACGCACCGAGAGGACAATCACAGGGAATCCGACTAGTTGGACGGGCAGCTCGAACAATGGATCCGCACTCTGGGCCAGACCATCCTCCACAAATTCCAGCAACAGCACGAGCAGCACATAGAGCGTGGGCAGCAACGACAAGGTGCAAATGTATCGGAGATTCATGGCTAAAGTCAAATCCACAAATGTCGAGGAGGAGTCAACTTGGTGCGTTTAAAGTCTTTAACTGACTGACGCGACTTGGCACCACTGCGAGCCGCCAAAGCACAGCAAACAAAAACTAAACCAAAAGTCAGCCAGAAAAAGAGAGGGAGAGTCGCAAGGAGAAAGAGAGAGAGCATGCGAAGAGATGACAAAACTAAAAGTGTAAACGCTACGCTCTTTGAGCCGTGTAAAGTTAGCGGCCAAGTTTGTTTTGCATTTTGACCAAGTTTCGTCGCGGAAGCAAAAGAAGCCAAAGACAAGTGAAAGTGAGGCAATATGGCCAAGTGGAGGGCGCCCAGACAGAGCCTATTTACAGACTGCAGACTTACATACGTGCCTCAGTGTGTGTTACCTTAAAAAATGTGGCCAAACAACCTGCTCAGCTGTTTGCCCATTCACCAAACTCTGTGTATCTCTCTCTCTGAAATAACAGTCTCTCTCTCTCTATCTCTCTCCACGTCTCTTTCTCTCTTTTATTTTATCTCTGCCGTTTGTTAGTTGTAATTATGAAAAGTTATGAAATTTTTCTTGTTGGGGCCGTTACTTTTGCACTTGTGATTTCCTCTTGGCGTGTTTGCCAAAAGTCCGCAATTGGACTGTCTACAGTTACAGTTGGATTTGCATATCAAGGTTTTTAAAACCTCAGATTGCCAGACTTTTCGTTTCCGCTAGCTGTTAAATGATCTGGTAAGGTGCAAGTTTCGTATTAAACTGAGGTAACATTCCAGCAATTGCCAACAACTAACAACCAAAAACACTGCCAACAGTTTTTAGTTCAGCAAATTTCAAGAGGTCAATGGGTTTAAAAATGTATATATTTGCATAAACATAAACATGCATAGGGTATTCCTCATATAAAGGGTACTCTGACTCATTGACAAACTACGGAACGTATAATAAACCTAAATAAATAATGTGTGAAAATAAACGTTCAAAGGAAGCAATTAAATCTAGTCAGTAAGCACAGTATGAAAAAAAGATCTGTTAATTAAATGTTTATTTTCAAATAGTAATAGCAAGATTATTGCAATATTACGAGAAAATCAAAGCAATAAAATTTCAACACTATTCGTAAATTTTATTTGCTTAAATATTTAACACAAATTTCAGCTAATTTTGTAAAACTCAAAGTTTATTATTGTGTACTCAAACAATTGTCAGTTGCGTGGTCAGATCACGTGTCATTGACCACGTTTTCAGGCTAGAAACAACCACAAGTTTGTGTGCATAAAATTCTTACTTTGTAGTTCATAATAGTTAATAAAAACCCGACTTTCAATTACAAGCTCATTTATTAAACAAACTTCAAGAACGTGGAAAACAAGTAGTTAAATTTGACATAGTTTAGACAGATTACAGTTAAGAGTCAATTGGTTAATGGTTAACATTCAGTTGGTCAGTTGGTCGAACAGTTAGCTAAACAATTGAGATCATTAACAGACCATGACAAGAACCGATACAAAGCTCGTTCAATCAGTCGGTCGATCAGTTATAAGCCAAGACCTTATCAAGCCAAGTCGATAGACAAGTTGACTGGTTGACTGGTTACGCAAGAAGGCGCCAATAATCAAAGAGAGCGGCAACTAACTTGGCTTACATTTTGTTTTTTTTTTGCTGGCAAGTTGGCAATATGGGTTGGAAAAGCGGCATTGTAATTGTTGTTGTTTGCCTGCGCGTAATTTTCATGTTTTTCCAGTTGTGTGGCACTTGTTGCACGTTCGTTTTGGTTGCACGCTCGCAGGCCCGGATTCAAGTGGAACTACCCGGTCACAGGCACGGCAATGTTTGAGACAAGAGAGTGTGTTTGCCTTCCTTTTTGGCCATAGCAATGCGGAAATGTTAGGCAACCTGACAAATTGATAGAAGTTTGATAGAGTGTGTCATGTAACGAGTGCCAAGTAATCTATCTCGTATCGTATAAGGTTCCCCCATTGCAGACACGTTGCACAACAAACAAATCACTCGTCGAAACGTCAACTCTGGCCAAAAACCAACTAACACTTCAAGTGTCTGGGGTCTATCACCAAATTGGGCCGCCCCGAACAATAAAAGTGCGCCCCAGGTCCGCTTTTGGCACGCAACAAGCGTAACATCTGGTAAACTGACCCAATTCCATTCATATTACAAATTGTTTACTTTTTTTGTTTTTGTTAAGCCATCCAATGAACGAAAAAAATATAAAAACAGTCCGAAAAAAAGTTGTTTCTTTTTTTGCAAAGTCCCCCATTAAAGACCTACGTGTTAATTGTAAGAGCAATAGATTTATAGGGTATTAAAAAGTGTCGCATCGTAATTTATAAAAGAAGCCTTAAAAATCACAAGACACGTGTCGTTGACTGATTTATGTTGTCATTTTAAAATCGTAAGAATTGTTTACCTAATCGAATTGTTTACTTTCTAGCATTGTTGTCCTCTTTTATTGCTTAACAATTTAATTAGCCATTTGATATGTCTGTCATAATCCCGCAATTTCGATCAAAACTCTTCTCATTTTGTGTGTGTGTGGCAATTTGTACGCGTTTGGCATAATCAATGAAGCAATCGGCAATCGGCGAAAATAAATATTGAACTTAGATTTAGTATCTTTTTGCTTGAGGTGTGCAATGTCAGTGAACAATTCCAAACGATCAATTTGCATACAAAGTGTTTGTTTAAATTTTATATTTTTGTATAGCACCCAAAAGTATGCAATCAAATTTTGCATGTGTCTCGATTTAAGCTACCCAAAAAATGCATAATTGTAAAATTTAAACATATAACTTGTAAAGCTGCCAACTAGGTAGCAGAAAACAGGTTTATTAATTATTTACACACTTTTAATAAAAAGATTTCAATTTGAAAAAAAAATGTAAAATTTAACGTTATTTTCAAAATTATCAAATGTTTTACCAACTTCATTTTTATAATGGTTGGGTTTTATAAATCTATCTGCATTCAAATTATATTATTTACGTTCAAATAATTTTTTTGTAAACATTTATTAAATTATTACAGCCAAGTTTCAAAGAATCACAGCTTATAATACAGAAATAGTTAACACTTTAAAGAATCTTGAATCCGATAATCGATGACTTATTTTATTATAATAAAGGAACCAAAATACAACTCATTTGGGAAGAGATTAGATAATTGAAACCAATTGAATGTGTCAACTGTTTGTATTTAATCATTCAGACTTGACTGAAATTATTATAAAGTTCATTTGCTTATAAATTATTTTGCTTATAAATGATTTGTATTATGACCTTCGCTTAAGTGTGTAAAATTTCCATCTACTCGTACAATTACTTCAGCTGTCAAAATCGACACTTCCTCGCACTTCAGAAGCAATTAAAAAGCATTTTCCAACAGCATTTTTCCAGATAAACAAGGTGATAATGTGAAGGGAGTTGGGAATAATGAATCGTGACAGGCATCAAGATGACAGAGTCCGCTAATGATTTAGTACTCAAAGTACTATCATTAACAATCCCCCAAGCAAACATAAGTAATAATAAACATGTTACATTCAGACTATAACAATATGCATTTATTTACAATTGCACACGCTCGTCACACTAACATTAGGCATAATGTTTAAAGTTAAACAAAAACTAACATATAATTGAGATAGACTAGCCACACTTAAATGACTACTTAGGACTCTTACTAGCTAATAGATACAAATTGCAAATTGTCACATCAGTCATGCCTCAAAAACAACTGAAGGCACTTTATTTATCAGCCAGAGGTGGGATGACTTAGCCGTATGAGAGTGAAATAATCATATAGTACAATAGTTTGTCTGGGCCCAGAGATGTGTATAGTAGGTGTGTTTATAGTGTGTGTGTGTGTGTTGTGTATGTGTAATATACATGTATATCTAATACTTAAATTAATATGATCACATTAAAAGCATCGTCCTAAACGCGCACCTTGTAGCTCAGTTTCATCAGCTTCTTGGAGCTTATAGGGCAATTTGGCCACAAATTGGCACAAGCCATTGGACCGTTGAGATTATCGCCCGTATGTCGCATTAGTTCCCCCATGTGAGCAGCAAAATACCATTTACTCGGTGGCATATTCATCATCCAGGGCATTGTGGGTGATCTGTAAAAAACAAAACAACAATAAAACGGAAATAAATTATATGGATATCAAATTTGTTGATGTTGCTATTACAATAACTTGTAATTAGTCGATTCAATAGTATAGATTGTTAATAATAGTACAACAATGATTTGTCAGTGTGTAGTCAGAGTCGTCTAACAGTTTTTCAAGTCGTTTTGTTTCGCTCACCTTCGACTCAAGTGCGAGGTTACAAAACACCTCAAGTCTGTGTGTGTTTTCAGTTCGTGCGACGGGGTTATGCTTTTTGCGGTA
Source organism: Drosophila kuntzei (assembly GCA_035042165.1). NCBI lineage: Eukaryota > Metazoa > Arthropoda > Insecta > Diptera > Drosophilidae > Drosophila > Drosophila kuntzei. The sequence goes on from JAWNLU010001704.1 coordinate 1,143,956, forward strand.
GGTTATGACTGTTGTAAAGTCGTGTAGGCAACGTAATGCTCTTACAGATTTCAAATATCACATTGAGCATTCCTCACACGTGCAGTTTCAATGAATATCTCAACATTCCAATAAACAAATGAAAGTAATTAATTACATTACTCGCATTTGTTTTTTATCGTTCTTACCTTATTAATCGCAGCAATTCCCTCTCCTTTTCGCTTAGCTGATACTCCGGTTTGGCAGCCAATTCACACAGCATTTTGGGCAGACAAGATTCTTTGATAGTATCCGACAGCTGCGATTTGGTTTTCAGGTTCGCTCCGGTCACAATGCCAGATGACACGGGCTTCAATGCCGCCGCCGCAGAGAACTCATCAAAATCATGTTCTGAGATGTACAAAATATTATTTAAGTAATTAAATAAGAATATAACTAATTTTTTTTGCATTGCATTTAATTTTGTATATTTGACAGAGAATCTGACACTCGATTATAAATACTAGAGAATCTGCTTTTCAATTAAGACTAGAAGCTGTGCAAAAACAGATCCAAGGTCAGAAACTCATAAAAATCAATTATAAGCACTGAAAGAGAGTGCTCGATTACGAGATACCCTTCATAAACAAATATTTCGCAATCTACTGTTGATAAATGTTTTAGATTTTGAAAAACAGGCTTTAAAATACCTTCTGTGTTATTATTCGATTTTTACTTAACTTTCAAGTGAATTAAAGTTCCAATTTAAACCTTGTTTCATTCTAAAATTGTTCTTGTCTACTTTCTTATTTGCTCAAAATTAACATACCTTCTTCTGCACATTTTCAATGGACACAGGGTATAAATACAAATAAAATGTGCAAAAACATGTCAAAAATATCTACACCGTGAGTAATTTCTTTTTTTTTACTTAAATTGTTTTTTTAATTAAGAATTATCGCATTGTCGAACTGTTTTGAACATTTCAATAAACATCAACACAAATACAAAACAGGTAAACACATTTTAAAGCAAATAAGTATGATAGATATGAGAGTATCTTATCTTTAGATGTTAAAATTTACTAAATTGTATTGTCTGAAAGTTAAAATATGTTGAAACAAAGCACATGGCAAATATTTAAACGGAGTTTCGATTTTATCAAATGTTTGCACATTTGGCTAATATGCAAAGTGAACGGTCAACCTGATACGTACTCCCCTCAACAAGGCCAAGTCAAGTCTAAACGTGCGTTGAACTTTGCCTTTTTTTAGTTTTATTTTTCTAGATATTAGATGAAAATTCTAGCAAATATTTGCTTAGTCATTTTGCTGACGTTTTGTTAAATTAATTATGCTGCTGAATAAACATTAGGTTTAAGTCTAAATAGCTGTTTGGCAGTTATTGGCAATTAACAACAAATCAAAGAACGATTGGAGTATTTAATTTAACAACTGAACTTTGTACGCGGAAAAAGAGAAATCCTAAATCAAGCTGTAAAAAATTAAAACCGCTGGGGTGGAGACTTTTATGCGGTTATTTTTATTTATTTATAGCCTTGTACAAATTATTTTGTTATTGTCTTCATTAAAAAAGCCAACGAAGCACAACTAAGCAAACAATTTAAATTAAAGCTGTTTCCCTTTGTGTTCACTTATATAGAAATGCAATTCAAATAAAAGCAGAAATGCCCAAAAATTCAATGTCAGATAATTTCTTAGACCCTGTATTTTTATTTATTTATATATTATAATTATTGTATGTATATATGTGTATATGTGTATATTTTATGGAATCCCTGCCGAAAGGAAACGTCCTATGTACAATCCATAAATTAAGTAATTCTTCAAACTTCAAAGGATAGGAATTTTTCTTAAAATCTATTTACTTATTAACGACTTTCTTTCTGAAAATTCCTCCGCCATTTCAGAACAACAGTATTATATTGTACTCATTTATTTCCATCTATAGTATAGTGCAGATATTCAACAAATAGTAAATTGTCATTAAGAAATGCAGTTGAAATAAATAAAGTGTTGGGCATGTACTCGAAAAGTGAACAAAATGCCAACTCTGCATGTTTATCACGCACTGCATTTAGCCATAAGTTGTCTTGGCCAATTGCAATGAAACGTGAAAATCATTCCAAAAGTTGAGCTTTAAGAACGTGCCATATCATTAAATGAGGCTTAATGTAAGCTCTGAAGACCCTGATTAACTATTTATAAGTCAAGCGTTTACAAACCGTTAACACATATATTATGAAACATCGAAACAAATTTGATATGAGGGCATACTCTCGATTTCCGTAGAACTCGTTTGGAGTTGATAATTTATAAACCGGCGCTTAAGATGATTACGTATTTAAACCGGTTTACAGCCGGCATCGACAACTAAAACTTTAACTCAATCTAAAACTGTGGAAACGACAACTATTATTGGTTAAAGATCTGTGCATTTTAGAGCGATTTAGAGCTCAGATCTATTCAATAAAATAAATAGCACAACAAATCAAGTCAATGTTTTCTTGATATTTATGTGTTTTTCATAGATTCCAACTTCCGGTTTTCTTAGTATCAACAGAGCTATGCAGTTCAGATTATAGTTTAGACATTGAAATCTTAGCTTAATCAAGTAAAAAGCCACAGCGAACTATCTTGAAATAATCTTTTGTTTCTTTTCCTGCAATTGATGATGCTGGGAAAGTTGAACTGCAGTTTCCTACAAAGATTTCCAGGCAAGCTAACAACTTGTCGTTGTTGGTATTGCTGATTATATTACGTGAAGTTTATTTGCTTGGCATTTTTCCACTTTCACCTGAACAAAAAACAACAACAACAAGAGGCAAAGAGCCCACATGCTAAAAGCCAAGCCAAATCACGCCAGACCACGGATGAGATCATGTTAATGACCCGACTATAATTCCAGTTATTCTGGCCAACTCTTTGTTTAGACCTTTTTCACCCCAATTTTCAAGCAATCAAGAAATTTGCCAGCGTTTAACCCGATTGCCTCGAGCTGCACTTTAACTTTCGATTGATTTCATTAACTTTTTATTGTCATTGAGTTTGCCTCTCATTGTATACGACTCGTCCAACTTGTGGCATTCGTTACATAATCGAAAACCTTTGTATTTACATACATACTCATTCATATAAACATTTGCGTCTCTTATGTCACACTTTTCTACCTGCCTGCGACTCTATAAAACTATGCAAATCTTTTGGCAATCGAAAGTGGATACAAATATTTTTTCAGCTGTTTTTGTTTGTAAAACATTTAAGAGATCTCTATAGTTTCAAACATTTGTGAACATGCGTTTCTATTGCCCGTGAATATATTTAATAATATTGTGTTAATTTTCTGCGAGGCCTCTTGACATTTATTGCGTGACTTTTAAAAAGAAACTGCCAACAATACTTAAGCAAATGAAATCCGGTTAAATTGGCGACAAGAAAAGTTTGTAATCTACGAAACTGAAAGTTAATTTAACAATTCATTTTAGAAACGGGTCCTATAAAGAGGATACTTGAACTTCCCCAAGCCTAAAGCAGTTGAGAAACACATGTACTCTCTATAAAAAGTTTATGACTTTTGAAATGGAAACTTTTGACTGACTAATGCTGTACATAGCTGGGCTATTAAATGTCCAAAATGGTGTGCTATAATACCAAATAACGATGCCAGACATTGATAACTATTTCGACATGTACTTGTAGAGTTTCTAAATATTTCCCATAGTAAACGCAAACTTAATTGATATATATACTTTCAATGTACAGAACCGGGGATTAAAACCGAAACGAATATCGGTTTCAGTTACGGTTTCGGCTATGCTCGAATTAAGGTTTTCGGTTTTCGGCTATGCAAAATCTTGGAGTAACGTCTATCGGTTTTTTGTTAGTTTCGGTTTAAAAATACCGGTATGATTTCGGTTCACAAAAAAAATAAAAATTAAGGTTTTCAGTTGACCAAAATAAGAAGCTTTATTTATTGTTTTACATGAAAAAAGACTTAATGCTCTTGTTAGCCTGGAAAATAATGTTATCTGGTTACTGGGATAGTGTAATGTCGATTAGCATAATTTTACCTCTTAATTGGTTCCGCATTAAAAATTTTTTTATTTTCAAAAATCGAAAATTTTGAATATTTTAGAAATTTTACAGTGTAACCCCTTTGAATTTTTCGAAAAAATCAAAAATTTCAAAATTTAATAAATTTAAATGCAGAACGAACTTAGAGCTAAAATTATGTTCAAATTTACATTGCGCATGGACATTGATTGAGTTTTGACAAAGTTATGGCAGTTCAAAGTTATAAAAGTTGTTCAGTAGCTGCGACGGCCAGAACCGAAATTAACCCTTATAAATGAATCGGTTACTAAACGGTTATTTCGGTTTAAGGAGTTTCGGTTTATGGGTTTCGGTACAGTGGAAAAACAAATTTTCGGTTAAGGTTTCAGTTACGGTTACAAATTTCTATCGGTTTTCACCGGTTAAAGGTTACGGTTTCAGTTCAGGTTTTAGTCCCTGTACTGAACTTAAGTAAAACTAATCTAACTTGTATTTAGATTGCCCTTTTGAGCTTAAATAGGGGAAAAAAATATAATTTACGAAAATATTCATATATTTAATTCCCTAAGCTACAAGTTTTCATATTTTTTATCTAATTCTTATAAAACATTTTGGTTCAGTGCCGTGTCATTATGTTTGATGATATCAACATTCTTCCTATACTTTTAGTATCCATAATTTAAATTTACTTTTCTAAATATTGTTTGACCCCAATGCTTAACAATTAACGTTTATTTATTTGGGGGAATAACATTTTTCAACGATTCTCCGAATTTAACATATTATTTTGGAAAAAATCAGTAAAAATAAAATTTAATGTTATGTTATTTTTCAGCCTTACAACAAGTAAATGGTTTGTTAATACTAAAAGCTTTTTGTCAAATAACTTGTAAAAGTTAATTCCGGGTAGTTGAAACAACGTTTATTAATCGTTTGATTACACGTGTTGTCAGCTGTTTTTTTTACGGAGCAATCGAATGAAAAAACGTAAGCGGTCTCCATTTATAAATCGAAATTGACCTTGATACGACCAAACAAAGCGAGACTTATAAGAAATAAAAAAAAGGCAAAACAACAACGACAACGGAGGTGAGTTTATGAAGCAAAGTCAGAAACGAAACATCAGGTATTTTGCAATGCGATGCGCCAAGTGAGTAAAAATTTGCGTTGTAAATGCCAAAAAAATAAACAAAAAAATGAATAAAAAAAGTAAAGTCAAGTGTTAAAATTTGCGTAAAAAAGCAACTCGTATACAAAATTTAAATGCACTGCAAAGGGAGAAGGGGAAGGGAATAAAAATAAAAATGAAAATGTCACTCACCTTCGCCTATATCGATTTCAGCATTCTTTTGCTGAAACTTGCCAGCAGCCGCAGCGGGTCCCGTGGGTGCCACTCTGCCCTGGACGTCAACCACCTCATCAGGGTTATCAGACTTAACACCTCGCACACTATATCCGCCATAGCCAAAGAGATCGCCCACGAGAAGCAGCGTGAAGACGCCGAAGATCATGAGACGGCATCGCCAAGCGGTGTCCATGAGTGCCATTTGTATTATTAATTTATTTAATTAGATATAATTTAAGTTATATTTTTTTAATATTTCTTTATGTCGTCACACGTATTTCTCGATTGGTATTAAACACCTTTTTATTTTCGTATCACTCAAAACTGACAGCGACACTTTTCTCAATGAAAACTTGAGAGCGAGAGCAGCGGCAAAATAAAAATGAAAGTTGGGAAAACGAAAGTCTCGATTTGCGATGATTTTTTCTCCAAAACGTTTTCAAATTAAACGTTAGTTGTCTTCGATAGTCGCTCTGAAGTTGCTAGAGTGGCAATTAAATTTGGCATTCAAGCACAGACAACACGTTAAGACTCGTAAATGTAACTGTGAATCTGCGGCCAACACGCGACTCAAAACAAAATGCAACAAACCGACCGACGCGTCTAACTTAGAGGCTGCCTTCAACTGAACTGAAACAACAAACTAAACAACAGTCAACACTCCACTCTCAGCTCAATTCAACTCAGTGTTGCGATCAAGTCGAGACCGAAAAAACAGCTGACAGCTGATACAGCTAAGAGAGACTCAACGAGAGAGCGACTGCGAGAGAGCAAGAAAGAGAGAGAACCAGCGTCACTTACCTGCTATTCGCTTACTTTTAGCGCTCAGTGCTCGGTGTTAATTGCATGCGTTGATGGACCTTCATGCGAGTACTTACTGTATGCGTATTTATGGATTGGGCACATATTTGGTCGCCTTTCGAGTTCGATTACCTGAACGGGCGAATGGCCGGGGCTATTGATATTGCCAAAGTGCACAGATTAAGCCAAAGCCCACAGTACACAGTGGTACAATTTTAACAAATAATCTATATAAATTTAAGAAATGTAACAAAGACTGCTAATTAATTTGGATTGTATTTGTTCTTCTGCTGAAGTTTTGAATTAATCATTTAAATATTTTAAAATGGAAAATTTGTTTAATTAAATCAATAAATATTTAAAAAGTTTTTATAAAAGAAAAAACTAAATTTTTAATTTCTGTTTACAATAAAATAAAATTGATTATATAATGAAAATTTTTATATAATATTAAATAATATTTAATCCTTATGATTTAAAAAATAATAATAATATAATCGCTATCAGGAAAATTATAAAAAATAACCAAATTATTATTTAAACTTCATGATGACAATTACAAATTGCAATTGAGTTGACAATCCTCATTATATTTTCAAATACTAAGGAATTACTTAAATTATTATGCAATAAATTTAAATGCTATGGTCATTACACTCTAAGATTTTTATTAATAACCAAATATAAAACATACGCACAGTGGTGCATAATGTGCTGAGGCGCACTGTACGTACACAGGTCAATGGTCAATAACTTTCACCACTTATGTGAGGTTCGTCACGTAGACCAGCGTAATGTAACTATTTAGATACATATTCGGAAATATCCGAGTCCTGGACAGCTGTAAATTGACTGGCTGTCAGCAGGTAAAAGGTCACTGAGTAAATGTTTAACGATTGCATTTCCATTACCTGGGCAAGTCCACATAAATAAAACCAGTCTGACCCTGCCAAACTGATTGCGCGACTGTTAAGAAGAGGTGAATGTTGCGATTGCCAAACCAGCCGAGAACAAGAAGTTAAATAACCGGACAGTTGGTGTTTAAGCCTCATAAATGCAGCGAAACGTGACTGGTCTCTGACTCCGACAGTGACTCTGCGAAACCGTGGCCAACACCAACAATCACCAAAAATAGTAATAGTAATTAATGGTAATAACAAGAACAACAGCAACAGCGACAACGTCAACAACGAATTGCAGTCAAGTGAGGCGATTGCCAAATGCAACTGCAACTGCAACTTCAAATGCGAAAATTACTGAACACCCGTAGGTTAAGTTTCAGCTGTCTTTAACTAACGGTAGATAACTGCCCAGTTAAATCCGAAACTGGAATTCAAACACAACTCAACTTAAATCAACTCGAGAACAACTGCATCAGATATCCAGCAACAGTTTTCGCTTGCCTTCAAATTGCCAATGCCGCCGACGTCCTTCAATTACAAACTCGTACTCCCATAATAAAGCTGTGCCCTGGCCTAAACGCAAGCAAAAGAGAAGACGAAGGAGAATAACAAACTGAAAAACACCTTTAAATATTTTGTGCTGCAAGCTAAAAATTTAAAAAACAAATGCTGCTCGATAATCATATACCCCTTAATCAGCTGTGAGATAGCTTTAAAGATATTGTAAAAAACGTACGTGACTATCTAGATTTACTTCTCCCTTAAATTTCTTCTTCTTCAATCATAGTAAAACTTTCAGATGCTTAAATAGTTCAAATTGAAACCTGTATACCAAATTAAATAAAAACTGAACTGATAAATTGAATCAACTGGTTATGTCTGATCAAGTAATCATTGTATTGCTATAATACCCATCTTTAGAGCAACTGTTACAGGGTATTACAAATAAAAAAAAGTACATACGAAACAATTTTCGCGTCGAAGGTTAACGGCAAAGTCGACGCCAAAACAATAAAAGAAGAGAAAAAAAGCCAACTTCATAGCTGGCTGCGCAACGAAGCATGAGGCTAAAAAGTATTATTTAAAATTAATATTTTAACTTTATGATATGTGCATGAACATCCCGATTGTAGATAAAGTTGATTAAATTTTGTGGCATGGGTTGCGCTTTCTTAACCCGGTTTTGTGGCATATTTGGCCGACGGCCAACATAAACACCTAATTTTTACAATATCCATATTATTATTTTAATAATATCCATATTATTACTTATCAATGTTTTAATAATATAACTAATTTTATTTTTGTTTTGATTTTAAATAGCTTATTATTACAATTAAATGAATTGACATAACTAAGCTGTATAAAAAACGCTAGAAAAACGCGCAGTTTTAGAGTGACTGCGGAAAAATATTTACAGTTTTCTAATACCGCGAATAGTTTACTTCTCATTTATTATTTAAAAAAATGAACATAGTAACCTATATAAGCTTTGGGGTAAGTCTTTTATTTAGAACAGGAACTTCAAGAACAAAAAACTTAACTGTTTAATTTGTGCAACATACAGTTTTAAAGCCACAACGGTTAGGTTTAAATTTCACTGTTTGAGAAGGAGTACAAACGATTTGTTTGTTATGGGCTTATGCAATGGTTAAAATATAAAAATATCCAAAAACAGTTTTATAATGACTGCTAAGAAGTATGAAACTCGCAGTTTGACAAGCACTACTGAAAACATGTTTAAGTCGTGATTTGTATAAAGCTAATTAAGCCTGCTTTATTCGCAGTTAAGAAGTCAAAAACTGTTCGGTTTTCCAAGCACTGCTGCATCTTACTGAAAACATGTTTCATTCGTAATTTGCATAAAGCTAATTAAGGCGAAGAATCTCACTTTGATATGCTTGCTAAAAAATCGGGTATTCACCTTATTCTACATTATATATACTCACTTTAAATTCTCAATTTATACTTATAATATAAGTTTTTTAATGCATGCCGTGGCTAAAGAGATTCCCCAAATTAATAACAAAAAATAATTTAAAAGAGCAACAGAAGAAAACATACGAGATAATATTTCAGTCTGGCAAACAGACAAAACCGAAATTAATTCCAATCAAATCCAGCTGTTGCGCCCTTAAAATGTGTTGCCAATTTGTTAACTTTTTGTATTCGAAGGTAGCTTTAAAACTGTTCTGTTAAGTTGTCTGACTAATTTAATTAAAGCGACCAATTAAAGACCTTTAATTCCTTTGAGCCAAATGCATTTTGTTAGGCCTGTCAATTAAATTATACTTTGCAATAAATACGCAAATGCAGAGTGAGTAAGTGAGAGGGAGAATGAGAAAACGGAAGCGGAAGCGACATTGGCTGGCGGCTTTTTTGGTTCCAGAACCACAACTAACACCTTATAGATGAAACAACCCCAGCCTTAACCCCAACTCCAACCCCAACCAATTGCTTTAACCCTGCGGCGCCTACTTACAACATGCTGTTAATTTATGCTAAACGCATCGCGTCTTTGCATTTAATTGTGAAATTAAATTTGATGCGATTAATGTTGACACAAGACGCGATTACTGCAAACCCTGCGGTCGTCTTGAGGTATTGAGGTCTTGGTTCTAAATACCTCGTAATTCTCGGTTCACATTAGCCAGCGTATCATCGGCGTATTTGGTATACTATTATCACTGCACCAAATACTTACTCCAATTGGATCGCAGACCCAGAAGCGTTGCATAAACAATAATTAAATGTAGCCAAATTAAATTTTACACACAAGAGCAAAACACAAAGTGACATCTGGGCGGGGCCAGGAAACGTACAGGATAGAAATGCCCAGCATAATTATGCGGTGACTCTGTCTCTGTATGTGTATGTGTGTGCGTGTGCGTGTGTGTGTTTCCCTCCTGATAATGTGCAGTTTAATTACAGAGGTCTACATGCCCACCGACAACAATAATAGCAAGAAAACAATGCAAATTACAATGCAACGAAGCGCAAATACCTTATACCACATTTATTTATAATTATTAGATATAATATATTTATTTGCACATAAGTCTTATTAAAATTAATAAGAGTTAAGATATAAAGTATTTTAATTTATTTGGAAAACTAATTGGAAATTAATAAGCAAATGCCAACTTTTCTAATTTATATATTTTAAATAATTTAGTAAATTAGCAAATATTAAGTAAAAATTAATTGCCTATCTTTAATAATTATAAATTGTATGCTTATTTCTTAATTTTTTTATATATATTTTTTTTTTATTATTATTTAGTATACTACAGATTTCGTCTTAGTAGAAAAATGTATAATGTGGTAATCAAATTTAACACATTGCAAAACACGTTTCCTAATTTATAAAGTTTATAAATATATTTATATTAGATATTATAAAATATAACTCATGACTACCGAACCGGAACACTGTATTATATAAAAGGCATAAAAACAGTCCGGTAATATTCGGGTTGCCTTAGGAATACCCGTTTTGGTTTATATAGATATTGGACAAAAGGTTGTCATGGAAAGTGAAATAACTTTTATTTTTTTTTTAAATATATTGAACAAAACAAATTAGTCAAGCTAAGTATAACATACAATAACAATAGAAACAAAATGCAACAATGTAACAGATAAAATTGATTTATGGCTACATTTTAGCAAACTATACAACAAAGTTATTAGACCCTCATAAATGTAAAATATTGTAATAGGCAGGTCGACATCTTTGCATAAATTCAAATTAGTTTGCACTGTATCTATGCTGCTCACTCACTCACCTTCTCTTTCTCTTACCCACGCTTTCTCTCTCTATCACACTCTATTTCTATATATTGCTCGCATCACTTTTAATTTTGAGTTTGAGACAATGTTCCTTGGTGCTGTCAGCTACATAACAGAATCTACATCTGATTGTTCGTGTCAGGTTGTGTGTGTGTGTGTGCGTGTGTATCTGTGTGTGAGTGTTTATTTGTGTGCACTGTTTATTGGCATCCATTAGATAATGGAATTTATGTCAAGCATTTGTTGGACTCACATACTCGATAACAAAGGGGACTTCTCTCGGGATTCAGTCATGAAATGGTTAATTTTTAAATGGATAATAATATTAAGTAATTCTATAGAATATGGAATACATATAGGCAATCATTAATATACACAATTCTATTAATAGCATCTTCATGTTGATTTGAATTTGCATTTGCATTTGCATTTGCATTTTGACAAACTGTCATTCAATTTATTTAAAAACTTCAACATTTGCATATCAATAGAGACAAGAGTTGTTCAAAAATGAACCAATCAAAAGCAGGACTGTATTTACACTAATTAACACAAAAATTACAGCGCACAAATAAACACGAATAATTGTAATTAATGCGCTTGTGTGATACACACTCGTATAAATATCATATATGAGTATAAGTATATTCATTTGTATATTCATAAAATTGTATGCTGAAAATATTATTTGTCTGTCTGTCTGTCTCCGCCTACGTTTCAATTCAATATAAATAAAATGCAGACGGCTCTGTTTTCCTTTTTTATTGTAAATGAAGAGCACTGCAACAATTTTTTTTGTTCATTTTCCACTTTTTTTCCTTCATTTTTTAATGAAAAGTGCAAATAAATGGTATAAATATGAGTTTAATTAAAAATATTATGACATTTTGCGTACGAAATGAATTGAAAAGTCTCTGATATCATCATACAACGCAAAACTAGCTACAAACCTTATCGAAACCTTTAATTGGGATAGGTCAGTTTGGGATTTTATTATTCCAGTTCCGGCTTACTTTGTTTATAAGGCAATTGTAGGCAAGACGGTTCAAAATATCAAAAACTCGTTCTAATACTCATTTAATTATCGTTTCGGTTATTCTATTTTTAGTCAATTATTAATTGTTTATTGGGGGAACATGCATATTTTTTTATTTTTTACTTACTAATTAGTAAGCACCCGATACGGGACTTGATTCTGCACATTTGGCATTTTGGTCAAGTCGTAGATTAACCTGTCGAATATGCAGCTCCTTATTATAAAATTCTTTGCATAATTTATTTTTATACTTATGCGTTTATGGTCAATTTACTTTTTATGTTTAATGAATACAGTGGATATATATGTATATAATCCATGATATAAGATTCTAAATGCGTTGTAGCCAAATAAATATGGTTTAATTTAGTTAAAAATTAGGCAGAATTTCTTAAAACGAGTCCAATAAGAACGGTTACTGAACCGCCTGGGTAAAGCCTAAAACGAAAAGCCAACTCACTGTGAAATGTGTGTGTTTACGGATCCAACTGAGCGTTTATCAATTTCACTCGCTCGGGGTAAATTTGTATGCATTGAATGCGATACCGCATCAAAATTTATATTTCGCAATAACGCATACTTAACTGTTTTTTTTGAGCTGTGTTTTATATATTGAGTGGAACAGGTTCTAGTCAAATACCCTTACAGTGAGAATTATAGAAATTGATTGATTAATATAGCTAAAGTTCAATCGATCTATTGATATTTTAGCCAAGTATTCAGTAAAGTCAAAGGTTCCACTCAGAATTTAGATTGCATTTGTAATTAGTCAAGCTTCTGAGATACCCTTACATAGAGTTTAATATAGATATTGATCGTATCTATCGATATCCATGAGTATCAAGTGACATGAAATGTTCTGAATTGTAGAGTATTTCGATGTAGACTTGATTCGCATTGCGTTCTATGTGAATTTGTTTACTTTCGATAATTTTGCTTGAGGGAATTCAAAACAAAAGATCGTCAGCCTGTCCAGACTGGAGACGTACTTAAGCGCTGCTTCGGGCTAGCAATAGGTTCATTTCTGTTTCGCATCTAGACGTTGCCTAATATACCTTAGCTTGGCTAATAACGCTTTCGACCTACGTCTGATCGGTCGCTCTGTTCATGAGTTTAACAAATTACCTAATAATTTACATATAAATATAAATATAAATACCCAAGTACTCTTTTTGTGCACTCGATAATTGAGTATTTGTCAATCTATTGTGCGTCTCCGTCTCGGTTAAAATCGCAAATGCGCAAATTCGATTCGGCCAGTTGAAAGAAAGAACTCAAACCATAATGATCGACTCTCCTCTGATGATCTGGTTGCTGTGTTGTGTCGCGTTTACCTTATTCGTTTATGCGTATCAGCGTCAGGCGCGGATTAATCGATTGACCAGCAATTGGCCGGGTCCACCTTCATTACCCATCATCGGACATTTGCATATATTTGCAAGGATCATTGGTCCTCGACCATTTAAGCGTGCCACGGAGCTGATCAACAGTCATCTGAAGGATCATCGCGGTAAACTCTGGCTGGGCACAAAACTCTATTTATTCGACTGCAATCCCAAGGATATTCAGGCGCTTTGCACTGCCAAACAACTGCTGCAGAAGACCTCGGATTATCGCGTCTTTGAGAATTGGTTGTGCGAGGGTCTCTTCACCAGCGGCGTGGAGAAATGGTCGCATCGAAGGAAGATGATCACGCCGGCATTCAACTATGGCATGATCAAGCAATTTATGGACGTCTTTGAGCGTCAAGCCCGCATTCTGGTAACAAGGTTAGCCAAATTGGCCGAGACAAATGAACCCGTCGACTTCTTTCAATACATCAGCTGTTATACTCTGGACACGATTTGTGAAACGGCATTGGGGACAACAGTCAATGCACAGTCGGGTCAAAAGTCGGACTACTTCGATGCGGTCAGAGAGTGAGTATTGGATTGGATTGGATTGGATTGTCATTATGTGAACCCTTCTCTAATCTTCTTCTCTGTGACAGGATTGTGCATATCATCGACAGTCGCCTGAAGAATTTGTTCTATCGCAGCTCGAGCATTTTTAGTTTAACCTATCTTGCCACGAAGGAAAAGCATCTCCTAAAGATACTTCATGGTTTCACAGAGGGCATCATCAGGAAACGATTGGATCAATTGAACTCTGATCAGGCCAATAGCAATTGTGAGAGTACAAAAAATGCTGAATCGGGTGAAAAGAAGACGTTAAGTTGCCTGGACACACTTTTGCTGGCAAGGAATCCCGATGGAGAGCCTCTGAAGGTCAAGGACATTCGCGAGGAAGTGGATACCATAATATTTGGTGGCTTTGATCTCACAGCGGCCACATTGAAGTTCTTCATGTACAACATGACCTTGCATATGGAGTATCAGCAGCTGTGTAGGGAGGAGATCCTGCAGGTTTGTGGCAAGGATACGGGAGTACCCATAACAATGGAGCAACTGCGTCAACTCGACTATCTGGAGATGTGCATTAAGGAGTCAATGCGCATGTATCCCTCAGGACCCATCACAGCAAGACGAGCCACCGCCAATTGTCAGATCAGTAAGCAAACTTTGTTAATTACCAATGATATTTATCAATACAGTTGACATTCCTTCCAGATGATTTCTTTATACCAAAGGACAGTGATGTCATCATTTCACCTATGTATATGGGCCGTTGCAAGGACTTCTTCCCGGATCCGTTGGTCTACAAACCGCATCGTTGGGCACGTGATGCAGAACCAAAGATCGAACCCTCCACATTCATTCCATTCATGACGGGTGCTCGAGGTTGTCTGGGACAACGTTATGCCATGGTCATGATGAAGATAGTCTTATCACATCTACTAAGAAATTATTATTTTGAGCCAATCGAAGAGCGACAGGAGAAGGCGCGTCTCATCTTCATTATGACATTGCATACGAAGAATCCCTATTACTGCAAAGTACGAGCCGTTGATTAAAGTACGCGTCTATATTATTTGCATAGGATTTAGCTACGGATCGGTTAGATATTAAGTCATATTTAAGTGCTCTTTAACGCATTAGAGAATACATCTCCGTTAGCTCTTGAATCATTTGTTAAGCCCTTATCAATTCGCATCGCCTGACTCCATTCACAATTTTCGTATTGCATACTTCGTGTCGCACACAAATTACGCATTACATTTCCGGTTTTAATGATGACGACGACGGCGACGCATATAAAAAATGAAATGAGATCACTCTAGTCGACTACCAGATACCCTGTGTACAGCTCGGAGATACCTTAACATAGACAGACGCCAGATGGCGCCAGGGCTGCTTTTCTGTTTAACAATATGAAATAGAGTTTTTTGAATAACTTCTGTGTTTATTATGCTATCATGATGGAAATTTCCGGAAAGATAAAGAGTATTTTAGAAAACATGTAAACTAAATCTTTTCGAAATATTCATTAAATAGATTTTAATATTCAGGAGCCAACACACTAAATTTAAATATTGTAGGTATTTTAGTAACTGAGTTTATAGAATTGAATCCACTCGGACAGGGCAAAATCCACTCGGCTATTAATACCGTACACAAAAGTATATACATAGTTATTATACCCATTTTGCCCAATTTTCAATGGGTACAATTCGAACATTTTTCTGGGCTTTTTTGTACATTTTTTTTATTTGAGAGACGCGCGTTCGTCTAGAAAATAATTTGCTTTTTTGCCCCGATTTTTTTATTGTGCGCGCGCTGCGGAAAATCAACAAACATTTCCTGCCAATGGCTCTGTGTAATAAATAAAAATACATAAAGCGAGCCCAACCCGTCGCCCATCGTCATTGCCACACATATCCTGCCGTCATATTCCGGTGCAAATTATGGCCCGTTGCCTGCTTATTATTACGATACGACGGCGATGACGATGACGACGATAGAGTTGGAGATGGAGATGGAGATGGCGACAGCATCGCATATCCTTGCCGAGCGCATAAAATGCAATTTATTTAAATAAAAATCAAGTTTAATTTGCAGTGTCGTAAATTTTTGTTCGTCCGCATTGAATTTCACGCTTTTGTTAACAAGCGCATAAAAGTTTTGTCCTCTGACAACTGATAGCACTGAATGTAAAGGGTATAGAATGAAGGTAGAGGCGGGGAGAAAAAGGAAATAGTACAGATAAAGTGCACTGAACTCATTGAATGCGAACTGTAGGATTTGTTCTTTTACAAATAAATTAAAATAGATAGGAATTCGTACTTAATGAGAATCTGTATAAAGATATCATCCTCATCTTTAAATAAATTTCTGTATTTCAAATTAAAAATGTTAACAACTTACCAACTTTCTTTCACTTTTATGAGACCCCCATTCCAATTCCGAAACGTAACTCAATACCATTTCCTTAAGCGAATTGTAACACGTGATTCAATTTCATTGATCAATTTTAATTGATTGCTTCAATCGCTTTTGTCAATTTTACTTTTAGATTTTACCATTTTCTCTTTTTTTATTTCTTTTCATAGCCACTTTATTTTCCGCTTGTTGTTGTTACTACTTTATTTTATTTTTGGCAATTCAATTCCCGATTTTTATGGGTTTTTAATGTGCAAATGCAGCTACTCCTTTTATTTTGACGCTGGTTTATCTTCAGTGCCTTTGGCTTTATCCTTGCTTTATCCACCCCTTCTGGCCAGGCTCTCTCACATGTGAGGCACATTTGTAATTCGACTCCTAAATGTATGCTATGATTTTTATGTATTTTTACAGCTAGTTTATGTTCGAGATGTTGTGATTCGTGAAGACAGGAAAGGACAGACTCTGGCACTTGGAAAAGTCCGCCATATGGGCTTATAAAATCACACAAACTTGACTATTAAAACTTAAAGTAGCTGTCAATATTTGAAACATATTTTGAGGTAGCTTAAAGCAGAGACCAGCACTAATTAGCGTATGGCTGGGACTATCGGAAGGAGCCAGATCCGAATCACAAACACACCCATTGGCCATTAGCCATGGCACAATATTGACATAATCGACTTTCAGCTGACGCACAGCACACAATTTGACCACAAATGAGGCTTAGCCTCTGGGCCAGCCACATGGTTGGCGATTACTTCAAAGCGACCCAACCATGATAACCCACCTGCCTTAAATTGCAAACCGCAAAGCAACGCAGGTTGTTTCTATGTATGTGTTTGTTGTTGCATCACTTTTGGTGTCCCCTCTTCAAAAACAATGACAAATGCGAAGCTCCTTAAATTACCGCAAAGACACAAAACTCATATGGAAAGTGCTGAACAAATGTTCCTAACAAATGACTGATTAAATTGATGAAAATACAAGTAAATAATCTTCTGGTAGGCTAACCTGGCCTAAAGGCGTTCAAAATTAACAGCCCAAAGCGGCGTGAAGTATGCAAACAATAAACTTATGATGATGTACAGCGGCTGGACATAAAATTTTGAAATGGAAAATGCCCCTGCCAAGGGCAATAAAACATTTTGCCAGACTCGAGACGAAGGCGATTTGATGTTATTTTAATGAACGAGACCCGTGAAGATCTGCCAATTTAGATAAATAAAAATATGACAGCTGCGAGAGCGAACCAAGTACTCATCATAATTAAAAGACAGGCCCAAGGATCTGGTTGAGTTTGATGCAATAAAAACTGAAGGATTCATATGGATAATTAAGTTATGGCGGGTGTCAAAAACGGGTTGAAGGGTTGAGGGTTGAGGTTAAGGGTTCAACCAGCTACAATGCGACGTCAATAAAATGTCCAAAAAGATCGTAAAATGTCGAGCAAGTTGAGAGGGATAAGGTTGAGCTATAAAAACGCAACTGGACTAAGAATATTTATGCATAATTCGTTTATGTTTTTAAGGCCGAACATTTTTTTATGATTTTTTAATTTAGCAAAGACTTGGGAGGAAGTAATTATAAATAATGGTTAAAGATATTTAAAGAAATTAAAGGAATCTCAAGTTAAAGTCGTCTTACCTTTTCTCTGTTTGCATTGCAATTTCTGTTAAAATGCTGACAACAATTTCCTCTTCTGAACCGAAATCTAAATGCAAAACAGCAAAGGGCGGGGACTTTGGCTAATGCAATTAAGGAGTCTGCAAGTAAAATGTAAGCATGAAGAAAAAAATTAGCAAATATCTAAAAGGGTTACGAGAGAGTCCAAATTACAAACTGTACTGTGTTGTGCTGCAAAAATGTCAAGTTAAACTTTTTATGCATAGCAATTTTGGCCAACAGACAAACAACAGCTGTCTTCCACAAAGAATTGCCCCTTTCTTTCCACTGGCTAATTACAGTGCACAGCAAACAACATAATAGAGGGAAAAGAAAAATATTGTAAATAAATGCAGCGGTGCAAAGAACCTTTAAAAGAAACAAACCTGGCGACCCCCGAGAGATCCGAGTAAGACGTTAAACAGACGCCACACGAATGCCAAGCACGTTTCCAGTAACAAAATAAAATAAAATAAAAATAAATAACAAAAATTAAGATAGAAAGAAGAAAGTAATACAGAATTAATTAAAACAAAAATTGCATAGGGAAATTGTATTTATTATGGAAGCAGCTATATCGAAGATGTCAGCATCACATGCTCAAAACAATAACAGAAACAGATACAACTGCAACTGTAACCGAAACCGAAACCGAATCCGAAACTGTTGCAACTGCAACTGCCACAATTCCCATTGGGTTCCCATTTCGGGTTTGGCATAAAACTTTTGTTTATAAACATTTTACAAGGCAGCCGCCGACTCCACTTAAATCTAACAAGCAAAAGTTAAACGCAAAGTTTACATTTGCCAGCGACAGCAGCAACAATGTGGCCAACAAATTCGTATCAGGCCGCAAAATAACAACAAGAATAACACACATTGCAGCCAAAAATACCATATGAAAAGTTAGCAACATAACAACAAAGTTGCCAGAACTCAGTTGGGCAACAATCGAAGGGCCAAAAGTTGAGGCGAAAGTCAAAATCATGTGGAGAGTTGTAGAAAAGGTAATAAAGTTCCTGAAGCTCTCAATTTGTTGGTAGAGATTGTTATAATTATATTGAAATATATAGATTTAAAAAAAAAAAATAATAATTTCAGAAATCTATCTAAAACTTAAAAATCTCCGTTGTTAATGGATTGTAAAGTGCGTTTAAAGCACACAAATTGGATTGGCTTGTGCATATTTAAGGGTTAAGTTAAGCTAAAAGGCTTGCCGAAATGAACACATTAAAAGAATTAATATCTCGACATTGCAATGCTTGAGAAATCAAAGTACAAAAACGGGTTTATCAGTATGAACACAAAGTGTTTCAATTTTTAAGCCTATTAAACGCAAGTACCAAAAGATGACAAGATATCTGCGATGTGATGAGGTAGTTGCAGGGACAGAAACCCGCAAAAGAAATGAGTTGCAGTTTTAATTACTGGGAAGCGACTCATCGCAATTGGATACAAAACCCATTAAAAATTGAAAAAGTTAATGCCCCCAACAGAAACAATTCAAGTGGCAAGCTGTCAGAGGAAAGGAGAGGTACAACAATGCGACAACATTTGGGGGCACAAATAAAGAAACAAATACAGAAAGAGATAGAGATGGAGATGGAGATGGAGAGAGATGTCAGTCAGATTTGATGCGCAACTAATGAGTGACCGAGGAGCCAAGGAGAGATACTCAACTTAAGTCTATTGCCATGGCCGAGCACCTTGTCTCAAGTCAACCGGGTCCAGTGCCAACACTTATTTTAATGAGAAATTCTAATTTCACCAATAATACAAAAGAGCGCCTTTTCCATCGTCGACAGAGGAAAGAAATGCGCAAAAAAATGCGGAAGATATTTGTGTTTATTCTTGGATTTTTCCTGCATTTCCCTGCAAGTTGTGGGGGAGCTGTGATTGCTTTTTGCCACTCGTCCGTGACGAAAACAAAGAGCTGTGAGCTCCTTGGATGCCACACTCATCCCAATTCAAGCCATAAAGGAAACAAATAGCACAAAAAATTGCCTGTCTTAGAATGTCTTGAGTATTTGGTATAAGACTGCAATTAGAGGTGGGTCTCTTTTAGTTTAGTGAAAATGTTTTCCCAATGTTTACCTTTCAATAGTATTGACATTCATATTTGATCATTTGCAAATTTATGCAAAACTCAATCAAAATTACAGGAAATTAATATGCAAACATGGTGTGTACAAGGACACAGTTTAATTATACTAAATCCCTGAGAGCACAGACAGAAAGGATATTTTTGTATGACACCTTGTCAATAGACAACAGGAAACTTGACATAAAATGCATTGAAAAATCTCAAGAAAATCAACTCGAAATAAATAAATGAATAAGAGAGAAACACATAAAATTACTTAAATTGTTATAATTTGTGCTGTTTTCTTACAATTGACTGTCAAAAATCAAAGACACAAAATACAATAAACAAAATGCAAAAGCAAAAGTTGTAAGATGTCTGCAGTTGCTTAAAACTGGGCAAATCTCTCAGATAAAGTTGTCATCTGAGTGCTATACGATTCGATCTTCCCATTCTCCATAAAACTTATTGTTACACATGGCCAGACAATGTCCGGAATTTCTTGTATTAAAATCGAAATGGCTAGGAACAACCCTCCTTCCCAAAGACAGGCCAAGGAGGCCGACAATTCTTGTTCTATTTGGATACGGTTCCCCTTACAGCTGTCAACATGTTTAATTGAAACTGACACTCAGTGTCATTTTATGGCTATTGCCATGCGTTACCTTAACTCCAATTGTAACTGAAATTCAACTTGGCCTGGCCCTGGCCATGGCCCTGGCTTTGGCTTGATTATTGTGGCACATTCCAATCGAGGTTGAGTGGTCCAGTGGTTGGGTGGTTGAGTGGTTCGATGGTTGGGTGGTATGGCTAATGCGAAACAGACATTGCAGGAGAGTCTGTTGTATATTAGTTTAATTTATGGCTGACAATTTCGTGTGTGTTTTGGCATGCGGACTTTGACTTTGTCTTATTTGATTTTGTAGGCAGCTCATAAGGTAACAACATATTTTACTTATACAATATTTACACTATATTCGAACCTTCACTTCATAGAACTTATCGAAAAAGAAATCATTTAAGATGGGTATTCAATACGAGCTATACAAATTATTCGCATAAGTGAAGAGATTTTGAATTATAAGAGGTAACTTTTAATTTAAAAAGTTAAAATTCCATTCATAATGCAGATGACATTTTAAAAACTATAAGAACATTTATATTTTATTCCGTGACTTTAACTCTTTGCATTTCTAATTTCTAA
This sequence comes from Drosophila kuntzei, assembly GCA_035042165.1. Lineage (NCBI taxonomy): Eukaryota > Metazoa > Arthropoda > Insecta > Diptera > Drosophilidae > Drosophila > Drosophila kuntzei. The sequence goes on from JAWNLU010001704.1 coordinate 1,165,134, forward strand.
ATATAATTATATGTATATTTTATTTTAAGATAGTTATTCTTCAATATTCCATTCAGTAACTTATTGTTCTTTTACAACACTATATGAGTGTAAATGAAGGGTTTTTGAATCGTTAGCAAAACGCATATATACATTATTTATTTTTCTCACTCGACCGCGTTTAAGTACTTAATACTCCGAGTCTGGCAAGTGATTTCCCACTTTATTATGAGGTGGTTTCACTTTCGAGGGTGGTTCTCAACTCAAAGACCACTTGATGTCATTTTGACGCCACTGATTTGTATTATTTGTCCAAAATATAAACGTAATTCCTTTGACAAATCAATTGACAAATGCTACTTGATGGTACCCACAGAAGGCTAAGGGCTTTCAGTGACCCATTGACGGTGACACCTCGCCACAGACGTATTTGTCGAAATTCTTGAGAATCAAAAGGTTCCGACAGAGTGTAAAACGTGACACTTGTTTGGTGCAACAGATCAAAAAGGAAGAGAAGCTGTGAAGCTGCAGGAAGCAGCAAACTATGAGATACAAATATTCCGAAGCGAAAACAAATAATAATATAAAAGAAAAATCAAAAAGTTATATGATAAACAAAATTCAATTTTATGCAAAATAGGCATGAATTTAATCCACAGGGGAATAACATGAAATGGGTTATGGGAATGGTAATCCCTTAACTCTATCAATTCCCTTCTTTCCATAAGTCATTCCCTTAGAAAACTCCAATTTATTGACGGCATCTGGCAACAGATGATACATGTTAAAATAAAGCGGTTAGCAACTTGAAAATTATTATTTTAAGCAATTTAGATCGAATTTAATATTTATTTAGTTATTTATTTTTATGGTATATAAGAAATTTGGTAAATAAAGCGTTATTTACCAGTTTTTGAGTTCGACGGACGACAATGTGGGAAATTAATTTAATAATTTCAACAACTAACGATTTTTGGAATACTCATCATGCCATATTTGTGAAAACTTGGAGCTCTTAATTCATAACTAATTCTTAAACGATTTCAAGTTGTTTCTTTTTGTTTACTCATTTTCAATTCGCGCAGGTTAAAATACAGGGATTAAAACCGAAACGAATATTGGTGTCAGTTACGGTTTCGGTTATGCTCGAATTACGGTTTTCGGTTTCATAACAGTTATCGGTTTTTTGTAAGTTTCGGTTTAAAAATACCGTTATGGTTTCGGTTCACAAAAAAACAAAAAATTATGGTTTTCGGTTGACCAAACTAAGAAGCTTTATTCATTGTTTCACATGAAAATGACTTAATGCTCTTTTTAGCCTGGAAAATAATGTTATCTGGTTACTGGAATAGTCCAGTGTAATGTCGATTTTATTATAATTTAATCTCACATAAATTTGGTTAATTTGGTGTGAAAATTTCGATTATTTTGATTTTACTGATTTTTAGTAACTTTGAACTGCCATAACTCTGTCAAAAGTCAATCAATTTCCATGCGCAATGTAAATTTGAGCATAAGTTTACCTTTAAATCCGTTCTGCATTTAAATTTTTTTGATTTTGAAAATTTAAAATTTTTCAAAAAAATGAAAAAAGACAAAGGGGTAACACTGTAATTTTTCTAAAAATTTCGATTTTCAAAAATTTATCAAAATGAACAAAACTTAAACGCAGAACGAATTAAGAGGTAAAATCATGCTCAAATTTACATTGCGCATTAAAATTGATTGACTTTTGACAAAGTTATGGCAGTTCAAAGATATCAAAGTTGCTCAGTAGCTGCGACGGCCAGAACTGAAATTAACCTTTATAAATTAAATGGTTACTAAATGGTTATTTCGGTTTAAAGAGTTTCGGTTTATGGGTTTCGGTACAATGGAAAAACATTTTTTCGGTTACGGTTTCAGTAAAGGTTACAAATTTCAATCGGTTTTCATCAGTAAAAGGTTACAGTTTCGGTTAAGGTTTTAATCCCTGCTTAAATATAAACTTTCTGAAACATAGTTGGCATTTCTTATTCAATATTGTATCACTTTGTGTCGTAAATAATAGTAGATTTTAACGTAGTTTGCATTTGAAAATGGAAGTTGATAAAGATAAACAGGAGAATCTTCTTGACTCGTTGGATGCAATGCCCAATGGTGAATTGAAGCAGTTGCTTCTCTGGCACAATTGGCCCAAGACGGCGATCTTCTTCTTCGTAATACTGATGATCCTTTTGGACATTGCCTCCAATTCGATCATCAGTGTGGTAAGTGTCGCTGGAGTGCTGATATTATTGATAAGCATTTCTTATTGCTGTTATGTGTGGGGCATGCGAAAGTTGCGAAAGAGCAACATTATGGATCATCCCTATCAAAACTATCTGGAGATCGATCTGAGCATCTCCGAAGAGGCAGCAGCTCAGCTGGCACGTCTAGTTGTGATTAAACTGAACCCAATCCTTTTGCAACTACGCTCATTGTTCCTCATTGAGGATCTGCTCGATTCACTGAAACTGCTGGTGATGCTTTGCGGCCTCAACGTGGTTGGGGACTACATCAATGGAATGACATTGTTGGTGCTGGGTAAGTGTAAACTCTCTTAAATAAACAATAAATGGATCAATTGATATTCTTCTTGACAGGTTTTGTATTGATTTTCACACTGCCCAAGTTATACGAGTGGAAGAAACCAATGATAGACATGCAACTGCAGCACTTGCAACGCCTCAAGACTCGCTTATTCTGCACCAAAAAGAAGTCGCACTCCTCAGCTCCAACTGCTACCGTTGATCCCCAGGTTATTTCCTCTAAGCTCAGACAGAAGACCAATGGCATTGATAGTGAGACGCAGCATAATCTTGGTCAGTTTATTTCCACTGAGCATGAATATATCTGGCAACAAATGGACATGCCCCCTGAGGACTATCTGCACTACAAGGATCAATAAAATGTCAATTTGATGTTTTCAACATTTCAAGTTATTTGGCAAATTGATCAATAAAAAATAATAAATAAATTTCTACAACTGCAACTGCATTAGAGCAAGCATAAATTGAATATCCCCAAATCCTCATCAAGTATAAGTCATAAATTCTGTCAGTTCCGCCCAGAAGAAGTGTCAGAAACCTTTTCACACATTTCCGTTCCATCAGTGACAACTATTTGGACTTAAAGGGGAACGCATTGTAGTATGAATTATATTTGTTACACATTCCCAAAAATGCCAAGACAATTTTATAGTGGCGACGATGCGTTTTTATGCCACAAATTTGCCGGCTGGGCTGAGGTCGTAAATGTCGTAAAAGGGTCGCCTGGTTTATCGATGCAGTGCAGCCGCCGCAGTCACCAAGTAAAACGAAGCATCAAATTTAAATCGTATGCAAAATGCTATTAAAAATTTGTACAAACACATGCACATCCACGTCCACATAACATGCATCGAAAGTGGCGAAACCACAATCTACTTCATAAAATTGTGTACGTTAAGAGATCTCTTTCAGGGCCAGCTAAGGTAATTAGTTTTTGGTACATGTTCCATGTCTGTAATGCTCATAAAAGTTGTCTGTCATTACAGTCCCTTGTAAGCACTTAAATTTCTCAACTCAACCAATTCGACCAACCCAATCTACTACCAACTAGCAGCCCAAACAATTCATCAATCAGTTGAGGCTTCGACTCCAAGTGAAGTCTGTCTGACCCTGGCGCCATTAGCATTTGATCGTAATGCTGCGGATTTGTTTAGCTTTTATTGCCGCGCGTAAATGTCATAAAAAATATTCTGTAAAATTGCACCAAGTGAGGATAAATCCGTATACGGAATATGTTTTTATGGTTTGGCGCTTTTAAGGTAATTGCATTAGATTTATTTGCGCAGTTGAAATGCAGAGAGAGGAGTATGGAAATTGCAATTGCGATACTTAAACTCTTACGAATATATTCAAATATTTCTCACATCGTTCAGATATTTCTCTAAAACTCTCACAATAAGCTGGAGTGAAAGGTCTTTTCTCTTCTCCAATTCCTGACAGATTATTTTCTCTAAACTTTTCCCAAACTTCTTTTCATTAATTTCAATCCAAGCTTTTGAGAGAGCTTTCTTTTTTCCCACTTCAAAACTTCCCCTGTTATCTATTTGGATCGAAATGACTTAGCTGTTCATGTGGAAAATTTCATATGCAAATCCCTTGTAATTATCGCCAGAGATTCTTAAGAACCATCTAAAGACCAAGCACTTGGTTGAATGCTGTTAACTTTCCAAGCTTAAAAGCAAACAGCAAAATGTTTGTTAATTTTTCATTTAGTATGGCGACATTCAGGGGAAATTGTGGGGTTTGTGGTGGGTGGTGTCACTTGCTCATTAATCAGTGTTGTCAGTTAGTCAGTCGGTAGAATTTAAATAATTTTAAAATGATGACAATTGCGCTTTTCCACACATCGTGTTTCATTTTAAGTAATTATGCACACATGCACAGCCAAAAGACGTAATGTAAATTAAAAAGCATTAACACTTGCTAACAAATAATCTAAGATAAATTGTGGTATCATTAGTCATTAGCAGACTGAAAGGGCTAGTCTCTAAAGCGAATCCATCACATACCCCTCATATGTGTTTGTGCTTTCTGTTCACAATGGTTGCCCAATTTTTCACACACAATTGGCTGTGGGGGTTGGGAATTGGAATAAGTCCCATTCGCAAGATACCAGGCATTCATATGCAAATTCTGTGGGATTACATTGAGGATTCCTCACCGGCAACTAAGCTTGCTACTTGACTGTTTGTTCGAAATTATTTATAGGGTGTCATTAAAGTGCAGACCAACTCAATGTATTTGGAATCTGTGAAAGCTACTCTACCCCTATTCACCATCAAGTACAGCTTAAACAAATAATATCAAGAAATGTGACTGTACTAAAAATAAATCACACATAAACTACAGTTTAGGGTACTCGACTTCTACTCTTAGATACCCTTTAGTATCTCATCACCACACTATGTAATATAGTTTCATCTGTGTTCATTATTCAATGACGAGTAAATGTTTAATATAAATAAGAAAGCATGATTTATATTATGAATATCTAACAAATATTTATTTTAACTGTTTCTCACACAAAAAATTGGGGCAATTAAATGTAAGTCTTTTTTGGACTTCTAAAAAATGTTCGAGATATTTAAAAAAAAGAAATTATAATAATGCAAAATATCATTGGTCGTTCAGTGTTAAAAATATGTGCTCTATACGACTTCAATACCCATTGCATGATCAAATAATAACACATTTTGCAAGTGTATAGAAGTATTTCAAAATTGTCTAATTTCAGAATTCATATATCTAATAAGCTAATCGCACATTTCTCGAGCTAATAAAATGATAACCTAAATCCAAGAAAATCCTTTAATGTGCCTAATTGAAACTTCTATTACCCATTAAATAAATACGTAGACCAAAGTTAAGCAAACGCAGCCTGAACAGAGATTTGCCAAACGAAAGATTTATGGTGTGCCAAAACAAATTCCTGTTTATACTCGTATTGTAGATATTGTATTTGAGTTTTATTTGAATTCCGGACTAACTGGCGGAGGTTAGAGGATGTGACCCGCTTGTAGGATGTGCTGAAAGTTCATTAATTATGATTGGAGACAGTTGGACAATTAATAAACGAAACGAGACAACCCGAACGATGTACGAGCATCGACTTGGCTCAACAACCAAATCCTTTGTGGTCAATGGAGTTACCTCCCAACTCCCCCTTTGAATTGGGGGTTGGCCGATAGCCAGTAAAAGGAAGTTGAATATTCACTCGCACTTTTTTCTTTACTATATTTATTTGTTTTATTTTGCTTGGCGCATTTGCGATTATGATCGGACTTTGATTTATGGCTTTATGTGCAAATTTATTGCCTTTAATTGTGTGTGGGCGATAGCCCCTTCTCCATATATGTAGAAGAGAGACCCTCACAAGTACTGTCGACTAATTGAAAAGACTGTGAAGCGATTTTTCTGATAAGAGACGAGAAATAGTCTTTGAATTGTTTACAGTTCCTCATATGCACAGCTTTCCCTTAAGCCTATTTGGGTAATCGTAAGCCTTAATTAACATTGAAAATAAACAAATGCGTGTGCCGCCAAAGACAACAAACCCTCAATGTCTCTTCTACCTGCAACTGGAAAGAAAAGCCATAAATTCATTTTGAAATGCATTAGACAAGTGGTTGATGTTTGCATTGGTTGCATGAAATGCCCCGCAGCAAAGTGCATGCAAAATACAGAGAGGGGGAAAGAGATTAAGGTGCAGTCAAAAGCGAGCATAGGTCAACTTTCAGTTGGCCAAAAGGAACTGCCAAAGCGAATCTATACTCAGTGGTAGACATGCATCCAAGCTGAAGTCAACATAACCTTTCAATTAATGCATAATTCTCGAATGTCATGGCTGGGAAGTTACTTTGTTGCATCTCCACAGAGTTTCTACTCATCCTGACAGAGTCTCTGAGTTGGGGTTGATTTTACTTAACGCCTCGCCTCAGCACTTAACTTCCGTTTCCTGTTACTTTGCCGAAGGCTACGAAAGGCGGAGACGAAGTTGCAGTCGGAATCGGAATCGGTTTTGGAATCGTAGTCAGAGTCAACGTCGAGGCATTTGCAACTAATTGAAAGTGCAATGTGATGCTGCAGAATGCAATTAATGCCTCCAAGCAGTCAAAAACCCAACCACCCAACTACGAATGCTGCCTGTCTTTGATTTGTATTTTCACTCCGACTGCAATGTGAGATGCAGCACCCCAAAAAAATCAAGAATTGTAGTTTGGGTGCAACTTCCGATGGAGTTCAAAGCAACAGACAGACAGTTGGGCTTATTGGCTGTGAGGTTTCGGACTAGACATTTACCAAGTCTGTCTATTAGGAGAACTGTACTCTTAGGTCCAATTCACTCTCTTTCCAATCAGCGCACATATGGAACTTGAGATTCCTTAAAAAGATGATTTTCTTATATGCCATATTGAGAAATAACGTCAATTTATTATACAATTGTTGCTTAATTGTAAATAAATAAATACTTTAAATATGTAATTGGCCAATTTCCCACTCTTGGCCTTTGAATTTGCCAAGAAATATTAAATAATTAATTTATTCTTTGTAGTGTTCAGTAATATTAATTTTAAGCCCAATGCGACGAAAAGTTATTTGACTTTTAAAGTTTTCCACATGAAGATAAACTTTCCAAACCGATGAAATTTTACTATAAAATATATATATTTTTTCGATTTTAAGTTAAGCTTTAAGTTTCACAAATCTCTAAAATATGTGTCGAAAAATAGTTTGATTTGAATACAAATACTAAAAGACCCCGCAGCAAACTCAATAGACACATAAACAAAAGATCTCAAATACAATACAACATTTATACATTCAAGAGATGCAGCTTACTGAAAGACCAACTCAAGGTGTGAGTTAAGGTGCTTACTTTAGGCAAAACAATAAATTGCTTTTTAAACACTTACAACTTACAAGTTGCAGGTTGCAAGTAGCAAGTGGCAAGTGGCAAGTGGCAAGTTGCAGGGTGTCAAGTGCATTTGCCGTTTGCACGCTTGGCTCAGCTCGACTTGGAAACTGACAACTTTCTAAGAATAACTGCTAAGCGATTTGCATATTTTACACCTCGAAGGGGGAACAGGGAACGGGGGAAAGTGATGCCAACTTTATCGCACACTGTGCAGCCAAAAACAAGGCACATGCATCGCATTCATACATTCACACACTCACACACGCATTTGTATTCAATAGCCAGAGCTCCTACTCGTAAATCTTGGCCAGAAACTTTGGCAGACACGAAATTTATTTATAAACACAAGAAGAAACACTTGAGTAATGCAAGTTGTTTAGCTGTCATAGTAATATCAGAAGCTGCCTAAGCTGGAGGGGATTCCCCACTTCATTGTACATCACATCCTTTCTCATTCATTCCAAATGAGTCGAGCATGAAAAGACCTTTATGCATACTATAACTTAATTTAGAATTAGTTTAACAATATTTATTTTCAACTTGCTTCTATCCAAAAATTAAGTAGCTTAGAAGGAGATTAATTTTATTTAGTGGTCAGTATAAGGTATCTAAATTCCGAAAAATTCAATATCAATACATTAAAATACAAATTTCAAGCAAAATCTCAAAGATAAAACCTTGAACTTTGATATTCCCAAACATGATTACGCGAATTATCGGACCCGAAAATTTCACTGCAATAAAGTAATAAAATAAATAGTCATGCGACTATTTTCCATAGAACATTATTAATACAAGTTGCCGTCGAAGCAGTGATAAGGATTAACACCTGCTTCATGTTCAAATTAAACTAAGTGTGAATGATAATATTATATGATATTTTACGAACGATTACTACAGAGTTCGCACGAACTTATAAAAGACGTAGAACTCTTGTAGCTTATCATTCAGAATATACAGATTACTGATCCCTTACAATTAAATTTTGATACATTATTTAATATTATGAACACGCTATATGCTACCATAAGCACTTTAGTGTCATATCTGAATTTTTAAAAGATAATTATATTACAGATTTTTACGTGTCAGTGTGGGATGCGAAACCAGTTATTTTTTAAACTGAAATTCGTATTATATGATTAATGATTAGGCAGTCGACAGCTAAATTACTTTAATATGAAAGGTCACAATCCTTTATTTTTATTACTAATTTACTATCAAGATAAGTAATCTTTCACAACGTCTCTAGAATACCTTGCTCTTCGAAGTGTCCCAAAGTCGCCTGCAACATTTGACGAACTCGCTCATTGTCAAAGAGCTGATGGCGCTTCGCCTTTATTGCCTCGGCATTTCCGAAAGTGTGGCCTGTAAAGTCCTTGGATGCGTCCTTGGAGGCACAACAAATCGGCAACTCACAGACGACGGCATAATATCCATAGAATAGACAACGTTGCATTTCGTAAAGGAGTTGGTCATAGCTTGGAACAGATCCTGTATAATTGCAGGCAGTTAGCATCTCACAAAGGCTTTGATAGTAATACTTTAATAAATGCTCCCGTTGATGCAGTAATACGTCTAGTTGAAGACTGGTATAAAAAAAGAGCATTAGATCAATTGCCGGACTACCAACAAAACAACATTGGAAATCCACCTGAAAAACGAAATTGTTAGAAATATAAATCAATTTGGCAATTAGCATTATACACTTACGATAATAGCTTTTCTCTCTTCCTGATTGATCATTATATTGTTTACCCAGAGATCGCCGTGACAAATGACTTGGAATGCGCAGTTTTTGGGATCGACAATAGAAAGCATTCGCTTTGAATAACCGTCTGGTAATTGAGCTCGCATTTTTGCTGCTATAGTCGACATTCCCAGCTCCTCGACCACATTAGCTCCAAACTTTGTGCCCTCCACGATAAGCACTTGAGCAAAGGCGTCGTCTAAACCTTTGGCAAAATGTGAGCCATCCAAATCCGACACCAACGATGGCTGCTCATGTAGCACCACCATGGAGGCGGCATGGAACTGTCCCAACTTCCGAAGACACAAACGGGCGTCTTCCGCAGACAGTCCAATGAAGCGATTTAATGTCTCATAGTCCAATGCTCCAAGATCCTCCAACAAATAAAGTTCTTTGGCCTTTGTGCGCTCCACGAACAGGCAACTGAAATATATGTACAGTGTTAAAAAATTATTATTTCTTAAACCATAAAAAAGTTCATCATAAATACATATGTTTTTTTTTTAAATAAGAAAATGGACTTAATTCTAGATATATTTTTTTTATTTCCTATATTTATTCATATTCGACGCACTTTTTATTTGCAATGAGATAAAAATCTTAGTTTTGCACCAATTTTTGATCAGTGTATTTTATAAACGAATAGCAAATGTCACTTACTTAGCACTCAGCTTTTTGTCATCCAGCGTCGAGGGAGCTTTATCTAATATTCCCGCCATGACGGGCAGCACCTGCTCGAACATTAATTTCTCATTCGAGCCAAGCTCAGCCATAACGGGAATTAAGTCCTTTACTATGTAACGGCCATGCTCTAACGGTGCATTCTCACTCTTGCGATAGGATACTTTCAGCCGATAGATGACGCTGCAAAAGTTCTCACCACTCTGGGTAATGGCCTCGCTGTGAAAACTTTCCACACGCAAGCTTTCGCTATTGTAGGCATGCGCTAAAGCTTTTTCTATATAGTCCGCAGATGTCGCTGGCGTTGTTAACGACGCTTCAACTGGTCGTACCACCTTTTGATCCATGTCTGCCTATAATACGTCCGACGACGGCAACAAGTCTCGAAATACTGACCATATTAAAGCAAAATGTTATGAAATTAGCGAAAGCTTTCGACTTTAAATTGAGTGCCCCAAGCGCGTGTAATCATATCACTTAATAAACAAATTTGTTGTAATCACATAAATTATTCTTATTGTGAAATATTTCATTTACTATAATTACGCTCCGCACGAGCAGCGTTAGCGGACTGTGTTCTCAATGTCTCCTCTCTCACTCTCTCGCTCTATTTCGCTCTTTGTTTATCTGAGAGCGCGTGTGTTCGTTACCCAGAAACAAAACAAGCTTTAAGTGATAACAAACTATTACTACGCTTATGTCAGAACACTTCATGAATACATTAATTTGGTAAATTAAAATATTTCAAGATAATTTTTTTAATTTTGCCAAACTAGTTTTTAATTCACTCTCTCGAATGCCACAGCTTAAGCCATAACTTTTTTTAATAATTTCGTTTAAATGTAATCTGGTTTTTTACCAGATTATTGTGATTAATAATATTTACTATTATTGTGATTTTTAATAAGTACTTTTTTAAATAACGCGCGAAAACTACAGCTTCCAGGGCTGGACATTGCAATTAACATCGATATGATGCATATCGATAAGTTGAAATAATTGATCGGATTGAGTGTTTTGCCAATCATCAACAATTAACAAAATTTGTATTATAAAATCTTGAATAATAACAACTATTATAAATATGCGTTGATAATTTATCAAAGTATGCATGCCAAACATTTAATTCAGCAAAAACACAAACATCGCTTGTAAGATACAATTATCGATATGCCCGATGTATTTATCGGCATGTGCGAGTTTGGTCCATTGCCCAACACTTTGCCAAATAACCTCAAAGCAACATTAAAAGAGCCACGGAATTTAGTAAACATTTATCGAGCAAAGCATTTAATTGACTTGATTGGCCACAAATGGCCAGCGACAGTGAGAAAGGGCAACAAAAGTCGGCTATGCCCGCCAAAAGACTGTCAACCACAGCGCCGCCTGTTGCTGCAGCGGGCGCCAACAACAACAACAATGCGGCAACTGGCGATGCTGCTGCCCAGAATAAAAAGATGAACGGCATGACGAGATTGACGCCAGCCAGGGACTTGACTCTGGGCGGACGGGGAGCCAGTAAAAAGGTGTTTGCACCCAATTTAAATGCTGTGCGAAACAAGAATACGTGAGTAGCTAAAGGATGCGATTAAGCCATCAATTGTTATGTTAAATATCATGCACAGGAATGTCAAGACTTCAAAGGATTTTACGCAGCCTCGCGGAGGTCGGGGTCGCGGCGCACGTGGTGCAGGGGCAACTCGGGGACGTGGCGGTGCAGGAGGAGGCAACTCGTCGCTTATTCAAACAACCGGCGTCTTCTCAGAGGGAGCTGGTGCTGTGCATCTACGGAAATCCTCAAGCGGCGGATCGGCATATGCGAGGGCTGGCGAAGAAGTTGCCGTATCGCGTAAACGCACAGATCGCAAAGATGATAAATTTCAGGATCAGCGTGTGCGGGAACTGATCGGCGAGGCAAGTGATGACGATGAACCCGATAGTGATAATGACACGGAGCTGGATAAGACTGATTTGACCTACAAACCGATAATGCTAAGCGAAGGTAATTAAATTCATTTATATACTATATACAATATGTTTGAGATACCATTACTGCCATTTCAGGACTTTGGCACCACCAAAAGCACAGCGCAAAAGAAGAATCCGCTGCCATTCCAAATCTTAAGGCCGAGCAGGAAGGTAAGTCTAAGCTTCATCATACCATCTGTCAGTCTTCATGTGCATCTCTCTCCCAGATTCGCTAACTGTAACGAAGGACATGCAGAGCTTACACATGGACCCTCAGTCCGGTCTGGAAGAACCTCCTGCACAATATGGACGATATCCCCGCAGTATTGGCGCCTTTCTCGAAGCGACGCAGTCGCAAATCTTTGTCATGCAACTACCCAACGTGCTTCCATGTGTGACAGACGATGCTGACGATGCACCCGCTCCAAAAGAACAGCCTACGCCTAGCACATCAACAGATAGTTCCAACAGCCCAATTCCCACATCCACAGCAGCCAATACGCCCAAGCCCAGTGTATTACACCAGCTGGAAGAAGGACAAATTGGCAAGATACTGCGCTACAAATCAGGACGTGTTAAATTGTTGCTGGGCGACACACGTTTCGATTTAGACATGGGCCTGGAGTCGGGTTTCCTGCAGGTAAGTTTAAATCTACATGAATCCAACGGAATTGATAAATTCCAATTAATATCTATAGGAACTCATGTCCATCAGCAGCAATCGAGAACAGCGCAGCGGGGACATGATCAATCTGGGCACAATCCAGGCCAAGCTGAAGGCTACTCCAGACTGGGTCCATCTGTTCGAGCAGCAAGAGACAGAGACGCGGCAACATCGGCAACCGACACCAGCAACAAGTGGAGCTGCCTCCACATAGCACACAGTCTGTTCTTTTACATACGAGTAGTTTAGTTTAGGAGCGAGATTAATTATAAATTATTTAACTCTATTGGTTATGAGAAAATGCTCTTTAATATACGAGTAACAACAAATACCTAGTCTCAATTGTTGAGCGAGTTCGTGGCACGCCCCCTATAAAGATTGCCAGCCGCATCAATGGCAAAGTTATGGTCCACAGGATTGGCCAGTGCCGTCTCAATAGCTTCATCAAGATTGTCTCGTGTAATGAATGTCTTGGACGCTTCGATCTCCAGACGAATGCCTTCATCCGCACGCTCACGACGTTCCTCAGCTCGTAATTTGCCAGCATCCAAACGTTCCTGGACGTAGGCCACCTTTTCCTCCCGCTCCTTGGCCAAACGTGCGTCCCGCTCACTGGCGATCTTTGCATTCCACGCAGCATTCACATCCATACAATGCTGAAACTCCGCCTCCTCCTGCTCCGGCGTGAGCACAATGTGATCCGCCGTGGACGTCTCCTGATGTCGGATCACCTCCTCCCGCAAATATTGACGCACTGAGCGCAACTGGGTTCTAAATATGAATTTCAATGAATTGATATTTGGTTCAATATCAAATGTTTATTTTCCATGCTCACTTGTACTGGTTGTGCAGCCGCATCAGCTCCGTGCGCTCCTCATCCGTCTGCTTCTTCCGCTCGGGCACGCGGAACACTTTGCTCTTTGCCACCGGCAACCACCGTGGCTTTCGCCGCCAGCGCACAAATTCCAACGCAAAATCGTTGCTTCCTGTCTTGGCAGCCGTCACCGAAGTGTGATTCAGCAACTGGCGCAGCATATTAGTAGCTTTTTATTTAATAAATTTGATTTCTTTGTATATTTCTCGTTGTTACGGCATCCAATTCACGTTCGATAATTCAAATTAACTATCGATGCGTTTATACTATCGTTTGTGGTAAATAGTGGCATATCGATTATACAATCACGATAGTGTAAAACTATCGTTTGTGGTAATGATTTTCGTATATCGATTACATTTTAGTTGGTGTGACAACCCTGGTCATCAGTGTTGCCAACTCTCCGGGTCCGGAAAAAGCTATATCAACATTTAATATAGCTAGAAAAAGCTGGGAAATCTAGAAGAAAACGTTTGTATACTTCTTAGGTTGACTTTATAGTATATATAATATATTACAACTATAAAAAACAGTAATCTTGCAGTATAATGTGAAATATTCTAGTATTTCTATGAACTTAGAAAAAAGCTAGAACTCCAGATGTGGCGGAAAAAAGCTGAGTTGGCAACACCGCTAGTGCTGACAAAAACACGTTCTTTTTTCGAAATGGCGCGCGATTTAAATTTTTGCTCTAATTTTAAAACAAAATTGAAATTTGATGAAAATTTTTAATTCGAAATTAGTTAAAATTAGGGAAATCATTTTGAAAAAGGTTTAAACATCGTCAGCCCTCGGGGGAAGAAGTTAGAAATTTAATTCTAAATAAAATTAAATTAGATTGAGAAAATTGCAAAAATATTAAGCAAAAATTTAAAAAATTCTAACTTGATACACGATTGTTTATGCAAAAAATTAACAAGTTCCGATTCTTGTATGCTCGTAAAACATTTTAAACTCATAAAATATTTCATTTTGATGCAATATATTTTAAAAGCTAAATGAAAATTAAAATATGCTAGATTTCAGGCTATAAGCTTTTCGCTAAATTTATAAGCTTTTCCATTTTGAAAAATGCTAGAACTAGCCTGAAATATGCTAAGCTGGCAACACTGCTGGCCATCACCAAAGCAACGATGTTAACTTTTAAAACAAATTGTTTTTTCAAATCTCAAACAATTCCATTGTAATTTTAACTTTGCCATATAAAAGTACCTCTGATAAAGGCATCCCGGTAAGATGGACAAGCCGCAACTGATTGAGCATTTGCATGAGGCCATGAACTACACAGTCTACGATACAAAATGGATTCCACTCTCGGCTAAATTTGTGGTGCTTGGCTCGAAGCCGAATAGCCATGGGATTTTGGACATTTTCGAGCTGAATGAGGACAAGCTGGTCAAGGTGAAGTCTGTGGAGAAGAAGGCGGCATTCAAATGCGGCACCTTTGGCGCCTCCTCGCTCCGCAATCGTCACCTCGCCGTTGGCGACTTCGAGGGACGCCTTCAAGTGCTGTAAGTCCACATGGATTGAGTCTGAAATCCTCAAATTTTACATCTTTAACTTTACAGTGATCTGGAGCGACCTGACATGGCCGTGTACAACGTGAAGGCGCACAGCGGCATCATCAATTGCATCGATGCCATTGGCGGCACACAACTGGAATGTGGAGCACCAGAAATTGCAACTGGCAGTCGCGATGGTGCCGTCAAGGTGTGGGATATACGTCAGGGTCAGGCACCTGTTGTCGACATATCGCCACCAGCTCAAATGGGCGATGGCATTAACAAGTCAAATCTGCGACGCGACTGCTGGGCGGTTGCCTTTGGCAACACATACAACGCGCAGGAGAGGATTGTTGCCGCCGGCTACGACAACGGCGATCTGAAGCTCTTCGATCTGCGTGCGCTGGCCGTACGCTGGGAGGCGACCATTAAGAATGGCATCTGTGGATTGGAGTTTGATCGTCGCGACATTCCCATGAACAAGCTCGCTGTAACTACCCTCGAGGGAGGTTTATTGATCTACGATATGAGAACCCAGCATCCTACCAAGGGATTCAGCTGGGTTGAGGAACGCAATGCCGGTCGCAGTGTAGGCACAAATGGTGTCATCAGTGGACCCAAGGCAACTGTGTGGACTGTGCGTCATGTGCCGCAGAATCGCGATGTATTTCTAACTGGCGGAGGAACTGGATCCATCCGTTTGTGGAAATACGAGTATCCCGATCGACGGGTCATCGAAGATGCGGATGGCAACAAAGAGGGAGTCGCTGGGAAGCTGAACATGGTCAGCGCCGTGACATTGAGTTCCCAGCCGGTGCACAGCTTCGATTGGCATCCGGATAAGCTTGGCCTGGCCGTCGCCGGTGCCTTTGATCAGAGTGTGCGCGTCCTGATCACAACCAAGTTGAATACGCTATAAACTTAGCTTTATTACTATTAAATATATTAGTACAAGTATATGTATGTACAAAGGGAATCAAGGAGCTGCAACTACGTTCTTTGCATGCGCTGCTGCACAATCTTCGTGAGCTCCGTCAGCTGCTGCTCCAGCTCATCCATCTGCGTTTGCTGCTCCTTGGGCACCTCCACGAGGCTGGTACGTTTCAGGGCATTCAGACAGGAAGTGGCCGCCAGTCGACTTGAGTTGAGCTGCGAGGTGATCATTACCTCGCTCTCATCCGTTGCGTGCTCCTTGATGGCAGCCTGGGATAACTCGGCCACCTCTAGGCAGAGACTCAACGCCTTCTTGGCGTGCGCGGACTTCGTCTCCCAGCCCATCTCTTTGGCCGTGTAGGCACGATAGGATTTCACCAAACGCTCCGCTTTCTTGAGAGGTGTGACTGCCACCAGGGCGGACAATTCCCAGACCAAGGGCTCGTTGCCATGCTGGACACATTGCTGACCCAGCAATTGAGCGATGCGGCGTTGCAGCGAACTGGAGGCAGCTTGGGATGTGGAATCCGATTGCATCTGCCGGGCAATGCCGTAGACGATCCTCGTGAGCACCTCCTCGTCCAGATAGTGTTGCTTGAGCTCGCCCAGACGCTGATAGGCACGCATAGCATCCTCCCAGTGACTTGTGTCCACGGATACGAGCATGTAGTTCTCCCATACCTTCCAGTTGCTGAAGTTGCACTTTAGGGATTCCCCAAGAATGCGATGAGCACGTTGTTTGTCTCCCAGCTTGATCAAAGCCTTGGCCAGATTGTTCCACGACTCGAATCCATTCGGTTCCAGGTGCGTGTAGGCCAAATAACACTTGACAGCAACCTCCCAGCGTTCCAGCTGAATGGCAGAGTATCCACAACGCAGCAGAATCTTTTCCTGTAGTGAATTAATCTCCAGCGACTTCTCGAAGTGTTCAATGGCCTGCGCGTAATCCGCTCGCCGGTAGAAGTAGTTGCCCCAATAGGCCTTGGCCTTGCCACTTGTCTGCTTGGAATGCTGCCACGCCTGCTCATAGCATTGGGGATCATCGATGGCATCGCCGAGCAGGCAGTAAAGCAATGCTGTCGGATTCTTCTCCAGCTCCTGGCGTATAATCTCCGCTGCCTTGTGACGCAGCTCCAAGCTGGTGTAGCACTCGATGACCTGCTCCCAGGCATGAATCTGCAGGCATATGTCCAATGCGGTCTTTGTCATGCCCAGGGAACGCAACAGATCCACAAGTTGCAGCTGCACCTGCCACTTTGGTTGCAAGAAGGCGGCAAATCCGTACGATAAACGTGTTCGCAGAGGATGTCGTTCCACGGTGTCCAATAACTTGACACACTCCTCGCACTGCTTCCAGCTGCGCTCCACGGTGCGACGTTGACCCGATTCCTGGTGGCAGTTCAAGAGCAGCGCTGCCTGCCGCACCTGCAACGGTCCGTGCTCCTGGTAGAGTAACGTCTGTGTATACGGCTCCAGTTGCTCATCCGCCAGGCGATCCTTGGGCTGTGAACGCTTCAGTTGCTTGCTAATGTCCAGGAGAGGAATGGGAATCAATCAATAGATATTTCCTGCTAATCTCCGACCGACTTGCACTTACACCTTGGCCAAGACGAGCGCCTGTAGCACACTGGGCAACGTCATCACCTCGTTGTCCTTCAGCTCTATAAACCGTATCCGCTCCAGGCGTGTATCATCCTCCAGGAGCAGCAGCTGCGGCAACGTTGTCTGTGCATTGCTCAGCTTTGCCGTGGGCAATCCCTGATCCGTAGATTCCTGCTGCACCACCTTGAGGCAGAGTTGGGGCAAGGCCTTCTGCTGGAACTTGGTGCGCAAGCCCAGCAACCCCTCCACCTTTAGTTCCACCTGTAGATGCTCACAAAGCTCATCCAGCTTCTGGCATGCCAAATCGGAGCGATGGAACTGTAGATAGCCATTGGCGAGCTCTAGAAGCAGCAGAGCTTGCAACTCCTTTGTGGCAAATGCCTCCAGATGGGAATGCAAATCCGCCGATGCCACTTTGAATTCCTCGTACAAAGCCCCAGCCAAATCATCCAGAATATGTTGATGCAAGCAAATCAAACGCAGACGCCACCAGATGAGCAGCTGTGGAGGATTCAAGAAGATTAGACTGTGTGAAAAGGGGATTCCCAAGTAAGTACCTTTGATGTGGGATGAGTGACAATTAAAGCATTCAGAATCTGCTTCGCTATGAGCAACAGTTGTGCACTTTTTACATTTGGATTCAGCTCCTCTCCGCTGGCCTTTAGTTGCTCCAAGGGATCACAGTTCTCCAGCTGCAAATTGGACAACATTTCTGTGCAAGATGACACCTTGTCAAAGGGTCCAGTGAAATTGTTCTGCACAAAGGCGAAAATCAATTGCAGAAAATCATTAAGCATTTCTTCCGTCCCCTCCAATTGATTCTCTCCCTTCTGCTGCCAACGTTTGATAATCATTTGTAGCTCATCCACCGTCCAGAGCTCCTCGCTCGTCCACAACTTGCGAAGTCTTCCATCAGCCGGCAAATCTGTTGGGCAATTTATTAACATTTGTCAACATTCAAGTGTTTGCCTTGCTTACCCTCCAGATGCACTGCATCATTGAAATTGCACAGATAGTGTTCACTTAACGTTTCCTCCAACATTTTGATATGAATTCAACTCAACCAGCTGGATAAACGTTTCCAAACTTGTTGTAGAAAACGTGCTGTTGTTTAAAGTTTGCCAGCAGTGTTACCAATTCAGCTTTTTTCCCGTCAGATCTGGCGTTTTTCGAATAGCAAATGACGGGAACTCTAGCTTTATTGAAACAACAAGATAATAAGAGAGAGTGAGAGAGAACTAGCTGTGTTGCGATGCTTTGGGAATTTGGACTAGTAGAAGCGAAATAGCAACATGTGAAATGTAAAATCAAATCAAAAGGATTACTGTTTTTTATAGTTGTAATATATTATATATACTATAAAGTCAACCTAAGAAGTATAAGAACGTTTTTATCTGGCTTCTAGATTTCCCAGCTTTTTCTAGCTATTTTTAAATGTTGATATAGCTTTTTCTTGTCCCGGAGAGTTGGCAACACTGTTTGCCAGTGCTCTGGTGTCAGGGCTGCCAGCTTTCTACAGGAAACGACGATGCCAGTTCGTTGGAATTCGTAAAAGATACTTGAAAATAGGTACTTTTCAAAAGGATCTTTTTTCGAAAATAAAAGTATATTTTGTCATTTTTGAAGCTAGAATTTTAAAAATGTTGCGGGAATTTTGTCGGAATTAAATTAAGTTATACAACTTCTCCCCACGGGGAGTAAATTTAATTTCGTTTTTTGGTAATTGTTTCATTAACGCCGATTTCTACATCGATAGACTGACATAGCAATCGATATTTTCCATATGTACATACCGCTCTCATCGATTTTATTCCAATTAAATTCTTATCGAAACTCAGTAGCGATGTTTCTTATCGTTTTTGTGGCGCTGTATTTAAAATAAGTATGTAACGTAAGTTTCAATTATTCCATCGCATACACTTACATATGTATGTGTGTGCATCTGCTTACACAAGCAATTTTACACTAACACAAAGAAAGCCAAAAGCTTTTAGCATTTTTTTTACGTCGTAGCCGGCCGTAGCTTCTAAATTTAAATTTCACGGTCAAGGTCGAGCTTGCACCCGCTGTCGACGTCAACGTCAACCGTCTACATTTTGTTAAACGCCTTATGCCACAAAGTAATACAGTAAATGAAATATATACATAACTGGAAAACTAAAGAATATTTCTGAGTAACTTTGTCTTATTTAATTGTACAATAATTGTTATCAAAGTAAATATATTATTAACAATAGTATTATTTACAATATGTGTTTATTCAATTCACTAATTTAAAGTCATGTTTCTTATTTCTCTTATCCGTTTACATGCGGTTATTATGTTGAAGCTTCGTAATGGTCTCAATTTTGCTCTTACTTGCAAACAACATTAAAGTCTTAAACTCACCTCAGCAGGCAGACAAAAAGCTCTTTTGACTATTTACTCTTAACTGTTGCCTCTCTTATATTGAAGCTTTCGACGGTTCGTCAACTTGCAATCTCTTCTATCTCTTCTCTTCCCTTTTAGTGTGTTTCACGCCATTTTCTGTTTTTGCCGGCGGTTTTTATCACAATTGTTAAGCGCTGCACGCCGGCTTCAAGTGCACTTACACTCTATAAGCGCATGATAACAGAGTTCAGCAGCGTCAGCGGCTGCGTTACCTGGTTTTATTTTGCTGCAATGCATTCTGACACTTAAAAATGTATATATATATTAATTTACTTGCAATTATAGTAGCATTTATGCATCTGATCTTCTTTCAATTTCCTATGTTAACCGAATGGAAATTAGAAAAAAATGTAAATATTAAATGAATTTAGAATTTGCAATTTGTTGAAGTTGAAGTTGAATAGTATAATTTATAGTAATTACTTTGCCAAGGAAACCAGTTGCTAATATATTTTTATCACAAACTCTGACTCACTTAATTTGTTGATAAATAAGTACATATGTATGTACATATATACTATACTATACTATATATATGTGCATATATTGTTTTATCTCAAGGGCGTTGTGCCTAATTTTTGTTTTGTTATGGCAATAAATGCAAATACTAACAATATAATTAATAACTTATTTAATAGCTGAGACGAAATGCGACAGCAGTTGTTTAAATGTATGTATATTTTATTTACAATTTACTTGCCGATTTTCTGCGCCGTCGCATAGCTCTCACATTTCCCTCTCCTACCCCTCTACTCCCACCCCTTTTGCTTCCCCTTCCCCTTTTCTCACTGTCTATCAATTACTCGAATTGATGTCAGTGGGTTTTCATGCTAGGTGGCAGCGACTGTGGCAACGGCAACAACAATAACAACAACAACAACAACAATTTTCATTTTCACTTTCACAGGCCGCAACTTTCACGGCAACGGCGGCCACAACAAAAATCTATCTTTCTCGCTCTCTCTTCTGTTGGCCATTGTTAGCTTGTTGCATTCCACACCGCGACAGACTTGGTCAGTTTCGGTTTCAGTTTAAATTTAACTACTTTTTGACAGCAATCTACATTCATATGCACCACGTCTGAATATCTCCCAACATTTTTGAGATTTCGGCATTTCAAGAAATCCTAAACGTAAACAAGATTAGTCTCTAAGATATACGAGATTTTCTACAGTCCGGATCCGGAAGTTGTTCAAGAAAGCATTCCGCACAACATTTTTTTTTCGGAATTATTCAATTTCATAGAACATTTTTTCAAAAAATTGTACTTCTTAAATTGATTTGCAAGTTCGTTCCTTTGATTTATTTCTATTATTAATAATTAACAATAATTAATATTATAATTATAATTAATAACGGCATTTCTAGCTTAGAATGCTAAAGCTTAAGATTACTGAAAATGTATTTCTCTTAGATTGTTCATCGGGGATCTACAGGTAGTTAATTCCCTTTAAGCAGCTTGTTATACTCACAGAACAGTCAAATTTATAGCTTTTAGCAACCGACAGAATTAATATCAGTATAAATATTATTTTAATTTTATTAGCTTATCGAGCTTTTATGCAGGATATCGAGTACCAAGAAATACTTTCGAATGACTATAGTTTTTATAGTTCGTGGGAAAGTGGTCCTGTTACTTTTGCGATGGAGAGAATGAGAGAAAGAAACCTAGTACTGAGGGAGTTATTTACTGAAAATGAAGATAGATACTCTATTTCAAATTTAAATATTAAATCTCTTTAGACTCATTCACTGTCTGACCGTCAAATAAATGTTAATATCTGCGTGTTGATTCCAAATAGCAAAACGCTACTAAATAAGGCGACGCATGCTAAAAAGTTCTACTGAAATTAATTTATTTCGCACTTAATTATTCAAATGCTCACACGCGAGAAAATACGCTGACCTTGAGCCCGCTTCGCATCGGCTCTGGCATCAGCTTCGGCTTCGGCTTCTTCTTCGTTTTCGTCTTCGCCGTCTCCTTCGTATTTGACGACAATACCGTGACCTTCGTCAAGTTTCTCGCTGGCGATCAAATAACGGACAAAAACAAAGCCTATGCGAACATTTATTACTAAGTCAGCAATAGGAAGAAATAGGAAAAAATGTGATTACATATGTATCTCTGTTGAGATGTATTTGTATATATATGTTTATTTGAAAGTTTTTAAAAATAGTTTTTACTATGAATAAATACAATGCGCAGTTGTCGGGATAGAGCTGCTTGAAATATCGCTGAACACAGCAAAATCACAAACAGAATCAAGTGACATCATTTTCAATGGATTAACTGAAATTGATGTCAGCCTGACAGTTGTATAAATTTCCAATTGATTTGCTACAGTTGCTTTTATCCAAATAAGCATTTAAATCTAAATTCTATACCGAAATTACTTAATCAACTCTGGCATTCTTGTATTGGACTTCCTTAAGATTCACTTTCAATAATCTACCCAATTGATAGTACGATTACCTAATCATATTGGATATTTGCTATTTATTGTACCTCTTAAATTTCACACCTGTAGCTTGTTTTATTTCATAATATTCCATTTAAGTTACCTCCAACCGAGCCCCTTAGAGTTGCACTTAAATAAATGAATTCCCTCCAATCACCTGTTGTTTTAATACCCCATACTGAAAATTCGCAAGGGTATTTTATGTCCAACTATACATATAATAATAATATTATTATTACTTGTTAGGTAAATATACATATACATTTTTATTTAGAATGGAATGTTATAAAACATTTTTGAATAATACAGTAATGTATAGAAATTTAAGTACAGGGTGCTCCAAAGTCGAGCAATTGACTTTGTATGATGACGACTTATTATTATTATTGTTCTTGTTGTTTTGCATTTGTTTTGTTCTAAGCGAAATTCATATCTTGACCTTGAACAATTATTGTTTATTAATATGGCTGTTTTTGTTATTTTTTTGGTGTTGTTTTCGAATATTGTTGTTGGCTGTATAATTAAGTAAGCGTGTGAATGTGTGTTTTGATTTCATGTGAGCAATATTCCAGTTTTGTCGTTGTTATTGCTGTTAGTTTCGGGTTTAAACATAGACGGCGTGTGCCAAGACGCATCGACAACTCGACGTCAATCTCAATCTCCCCTAGCAACAATAATAATAATAATAATAAGATAAATGCCTCGACACATATAGAATTAATCAAATGGAGGCGTCCACGTGTCGATTATAATTTGTGGAAATGTTCATTAGATTTTAACGAGCCACAAATCAAAATATGGATGCATCCATGAATATGAAAAACCGCGAAACGTGCGATCTGGAACATAAATTTCCTTTTGGAATAGTCAGAATTTGAAATGCGTATTTTGATTTATGGTGAATTCAATAGCATATCGTTGGCATTGGGCATTGAATTTGCATTTCATCAGGAATTAACTAGAGCGGCAAATTAGCAAGCAGAACTCAATAAAAGAAAAAGCCCTGAACAAAGGTGTTATTCCGATTGTGGAAACGCCCCAATTACGAGTCGTACAATTAATGCATTCATTCTTGATTCTTGAATCGTGATTCTGCATTGTCCACTTCTCTCCTCCCTCCCTTCCCCGCCCATCTTTAAGTGAGTGCATGAACAGTCCTTGAACCTCGACATATTTGCAATTTCTTGCACTTTGCCCAAATTGAAATTAAATCGCAGCAACAAAATATATGTGCATATAGAAATGTAATATCAAGTGCAGGCATTAAGTATACGACTATAACAGAAATGTGGAAAACTCTCTCATACCCTGTAAATAAATAATCGTTACATACAGTTAGTCAAGAAAGTGTTTCCACATATTTTTATAATTTTTAAAAATAGTTTAATTCAATGAAAATTATTTTTCCTTATATTTATTTGTACTAAGAACAAGGAATAATTAAAGAGGAAATCGAATAAAAATGTATAAAACAATATATATTTTTGGCAAGTGAAAATGTGTAAATTTTTGATTTTTCAAAACAATTTCTTGACTCACTGTATGTAAATTAAATTACAAATTTGTATTTATATTTTGCATTGTCGCCGTCATCATCCATTTGCATGTGCTTTTTTATGTAATACGTCATACAGCGAATTGCCTCTTTTTCGTCCAGCCCTCGTTCTTTCTCTCTGTTCCCATTGCTCCTCCCCTCCTTCCCCCTGCTCCATTTATGCGGTGTTGTTGTGAGTTATTTGCGTCGACGTCGCGACGTCGCTTGAGTTTAGCGGCCCTGTCGCATTTCAAGGACGCGCCGCTTTGTTTTGTTATTGTCTGGACTTGTTGTTGTTGTTGTTGTTGTTGTTTTTATTATTTGATACGCTCTACTCTCTCTCTTTCTCTCTCCGTTTTGCTGCAGCGCTTGCTTATGAAGCAACAACAACAGGAAAAAAAGATTATCATCGGCACTCCGAAAATATAATACCCTTGTATTCAGTATTCGACTATGGCAGTTATATGATATAATAATCCGATTTTAACTAAATTTCGTCAAATTAGTATAGATACATTTGTATCTCGAAAGCAACAAAGTTTTACATACTAAAGATTAATTTTTGATAGATCGTTCATATAATATAGTGATCCGATCTGTCCGGTTTCGATATATTTACTGCCTTTAGTTGAAAGTTTGACCTATACCAAGTTGCGTTAAGATATAAATCTTTAACTAATAGATTTGCATGGAAATAGATGAACATGGATATATAAACTCAGCTCTTTAGTCTGATCAAGAGATACTTGATAGGTTCTGCCACGCTTCCTTTAATGCGTTACACACTTCGTGTCTAAATTTTAATACAATTACCAAGGGTATAAAAAGTGCATTGAAATCAGAATAAAGCAATGGAATTTTTAATATGTATTTATATAGAAAATACGTAAGTATATATAAGTATGTACATATACATATATATATATATATAATTTTTTTTATTT
This sequence comes from Drosophila kuntzei, assembly GCA_035042165.1. Taxonomy (NCBI): domain Eukaryota; kingdom Metazoa; phylum Arthropoda; class Insecta; order Diptera; family Drosophilidae; genus Drosophila; species Drosophila kuntzei. Next base: position 1,189,939 of record JAWNLU010001704.1, read on the forward strand.
GAAATGTACTCGAACTTTGCATTTGTTTTGCTTTTGTCGCCGCTTTTGCTTTGTTTATTTAGAATTTTAACGCTTTTTTCGGGGCATATTTTATAGCCATCTTGATTTACTTTAGCAAGACGTAAGCAAAACAGTGTTGAAAAAAAGTACCTCATATGAGTTTGCCTTTGGCGCATTCAAGGTTAAGCTCAGGGGGTAACCGCACCTGAGAACCCATAAATAACATTTCTATTTATCTAATTAACAAATTAAACTCTCAACAAAAGCCGCACTGAATAATAAGCGATAATTTGGCAAATAAAAAATTACTTGAAACAGCTTTCAAAAGAAAACAGAACGAACACACAAAAAAAATTTTGAGTTTATGGTCAAGGACGTGGGGTGAAAATCTACAAAACGAATGACAACTCAAAAATACTCTTTAAACGTAAATTTTCCATTTGATTTATAGATGTAATCAACTAAAAATATTTGTTTAAATTTACAAGAAATAATTAAATAAATATTTGAACTTGAAACTGACCATTAGCGATCCGCCCTCAAGACTTAAAAGCCAAAATAAACATAGGCTGACTTATCATAAACGACATTAAATCAAATAAAAATATATGTATGCAAGTATGTCTATACTATGTATTTATGTATAATCAACTGTGGGGGCTCGTGCTTTTAATTAATGACCTGAACTTGAACGGATCACACTCGGCCGACTAGTTTCAGTTGTCAATTTCCAAAGCCGGAGCCGGAGCCGAAGCCGAAGCGGAAGTCGGAGCCGACAACAAATTTGCTCTTATCTTGATGCTCTGACGTTGTCTCTGTCGCAGCGTCTCATCAACATCTTTGGCTGATTAGCGTATCAGATGTGAGAGGGAGGGGGCAGGTGGGAAGCGCACCTTAATTGAAAACGCAGACGAGCCAAAGTAAATGTTAAACTTTTTTTTATTTTTTTTACCTAATATTCTAATAAACGCGACGAGAGCAAAATAAAAAGACAATAAAATATACATACAAAAAATACAACAACAATAAAAGACACACACAAGCAAATCAAATAAAAAACGTTGCTCAAGGTTAGGGTTATCATATTGCCAAGATCAAGGCTGTACGACTAAAGCGGTTGTTATATACAAACAGACATTTGTCAGTCGTTAGGTGTACATACATACATTTGTGTGCTTATATGCTTAGGTATCTCTGAGTGTGTGTGTGTATGTGTGTGTGTGTGTGTGAGCTATGACCATTCCGCGCCAGACAGATCGTCGAACAGTGTGTGCGAACGTGCGATGCTTCTGAAAACTGGCTCAGGAGAATTATGAATGTATTTGCCATTTAAATATTTGGGATATATGCAATATTTTCAAATTAAAATTACTCAAATCAATGCATGCATTCCTTAAAATTTAGAAAACAAAACAAATTTTCTGACTTTTGGCATATATTGCTAAATTTTATATGCTTTATTCACTTTTAAGTTCAAGGTTTGACACTTTGACATTTGAAGTAGAATAAAGGTTTAAATAGTTGTTAAACACCATTGAATAATTTTTTTTTATTTATATAATGACTTTTATTAATATTTATTTAATTGCCCAAAATGAGTAGATACTAAATTTTATTATTAAATTTATGGTCATACTTCAGTTAATATTATTATTACCATTTTAAAATATTTATTCATATTTTAAAATTTAAATGAAGTTTGAAATTCGCTTTGACCACAATCAATTCACTTTTCAATCGATCTACAATCGATAATTGATCGATATCATTGCGGGTGGTCAAATTGCGGTCAGTTTTCGTTATCTTTTTCGTTCCTGATTCGATTGAATTCATGATTAATTGCTTGAGGAAGTCACAGTGATGAGTTGGCTCCACACTGAGGTCTGCATGCGACTTCAACTTGAGATGTCATTGGGCGTTGGAAATGAAAACGGAATTGAAAAGATAAACAATCAAGCGAGAGGGTTGTGGCTATGATATTGAAATATTGAAATATCGGAAGTGCTTGTAGTTTATTCACATCTAACGGTGTTTCATTCATTTAATATACTGTATAAGTACAAGTATACGTATGCGAAGGAAAACTGGTTTCGATTTTCTAGACCGTGATTTCAAGACTGTATTTGTATCTGTATCTCTATCTGTATCTCAAGCTGTGTATCTCGAGCTGTGCATGCGGGCGACTGTTCGAAACTTCTAAGTGCTGCTGTCAATGTAGCTGCGATTCGGTTTGGTTTTCCAATTTGTTTGGTCGTTTATTTATTTCTTTTTGTCTGTCCGTCTGTTTGTTCGCTGGCTGTTCAAGTTCAAAGCCCAACCCAAAGATCAGCTCAGTTCAGTTCAGCTGCGGCTAACTTTGCCTTCAGCTCAGCGACTAAAATATATAGTTAGCTAAGGTCAGTCAATGGCGTTGAAATTGTTTCGACTGTTTGGCGACGCCCAGGTCCAAATATTGACGCTGACGCTCTAAATAGCCGACAGAGTTGAGGAAAAACCTTCACTTCACACCGAGTATGTATCTCGTTGATACCTTGACTTCAATTCGTCGACGTCTTTTGCCTCGATCAGAAGCAGAGGAGCTGCGACTTGAAGTTTGCTTGGCAACCCAAAACTTGACCTAATTTTAAGCGTGGAAAATATGCCGCTTGCTGTGGTTGTTGTTGTTGTTCTTGTTGTTGGGGCTCCAAATTTAGCCATAATAATGTTCACGTCTCTGTGTGTCTAGCCCCTGACCCTGACCTGAGACCGTTGAGTTGGGCTCCTGTTTTCTGTTGTTTGCGGTTTGCTCATGACTCAGACATTGAATGTTGATGTTAGTACTTTGCCCAAGGCGTCTCACGTTTCAGTTCGTTTCCTGTTTGGGTTTTAGCCAATCTTCTGTGACTCTTCGGGTTACACTTACATCAAGATCAACAAACTCTGTAAACTCCAAACTGTTTACAACTCTCGTTGACAACACTCGGCGCATTGTTTGTTATTTCGACCAGGCAAGTGTCCGATAAGCGATCAAGTATAAATATATATACAAGTTGGCAGCAATAATAACAAACAACATCTCCCCAGGGACTCGACGGGTATTGTAAACCATTTACAAGGAATTTGCTATTTCGCCACAAATCTATCTCTATTTATAGCATCTGGAAATGAGTTCAATGGCTTGTCAAGCTCTGATATCGCGCTTTCTCACTAAGATTACGCCTACATTCAGTTTAAGAATGTCGTTTACATATATATAAAAATATAAAAAGAGAACCTCTCCCATCTCAACATAATTGCCTAAAATTATATGTCCTGGGATTCTGCAGGTAACGTGCTTCTCATACACAAAATATACAGACAACTTTTTGCATAATTCACAATGGAGTCGCCATAAATCACACCCAGAAATGTACAGCGATGACATCAAGCCAAAGAAGCCTCTAAAAACTCTGCAGAATTACGAATTTTTTATGAGCATACGCACCAAATTTATGTCAAGGCTAAGGCAGGAAAATTACAGAGAGAATGGAAGAGAAAAGAAAAGTCATATTAAGAAACGGCATGAAGACTTTAGTTTAAAACAAAAAAAGAATCAGGAGGAAGAAAAGGTTATATGCATAAAAATATAATATATAGAGAGAGGTTAAAGGGGAGGAAAAAAGAATATGTGAATTTATATTTAGAAATCTGCATAATTATATTTATACACATAGCACAGAAATACATTATTTTATTTAATTAAACAAATTTTAAATATGATTAATTCTCTCAACAGATGTAACATTTGATATAAATCAGAGATAGAAAAGTGAATAACAAGAATAGAGCCATTAAAGGTATATTAGGTTCGATACTCAAATCAGATACTTTAGAAGAGAGAGAAAGAGCAAAGATATAACCGATTATTCCACTTGATTTTATAATTGGTAAGTGATACTTATAAATCTATGTGGTTAAGCATCCGCCGTAGCCCACACAACTCAATCTGACCACATAAACGCAGCCAAGGGCAGCTCAATTGAGAAAATTGGACCAACCGGATTGTCGTCTGCATCGCCAACATATTTCCGGCATCAGTTTTGGTTTCACTTCTTTTTATTTTTGTAAGGTTCGTTTGTCTTTTGTCTTTCAGTGCACTTATTAGCTGCTTCCTTTGCAGAATTGCAGACAAAATAAAAGAGATCAAGCAAGAAGCAGCTGTAGACCCTGAACTTTGTCGCCCTTCCGAGTTCAGAGTCATTCGTTCAGCTTAAGAATTTCGATTTCGATTCCAATTCCGATTCCAATTCAAATTCTTTGTCATTGCACATCCACACAAAAAGCACTTGAGTAACTGCAAGTTGCTTTTGTGATTGCCATTGGCATTGCCTTGAATTGAGTGAGTGAACCACTGATTAAACACATTACTTTTCCTCACACAATCACCTCCTCATCGTCAAGTCCATTGTATCGTGGTCTGCGTGGTCTGTGGTCTGCATAATGCTCCTAATGCATAAAGCGCACAAGGACCCGGGGCTTCTTGGCACCCTTGAACCTCATATTGACCGCTTAATTAGGGCCTGTAAGCACTTCTTTCCGTCATGGTCGTCTGTCCTCTTTGTATGCGTCGTCGACGACGTCAACCCCTCGAATCCCCTAAAGTACAATGCCCAGTCCGGGCTGATCCCTCGGTCTCCGGCCTGTGCAACGCGCGTCAACGTTTTTAATTGTGCACTGCATATCATTTGATATTAAATAAGTATACATATTTACTCATATATATGCCTACATATTTACATCTACATTTGCATATTAAGAGCAGAACACTGAAAGAGTACAACATTCTTATCATACCCTGTAGTTGTTGTAAAAGTGTCCTATATCATTAAATTCCTGTTCCAGTCTGAACTTCAAAATTGTGCATAATCTCTATTTATAATACCCTCTTTCCACTACAAAGCTTATGTACTGTTTCCTGTACATTTCCAGGTTTTTTTTATTATTAAAATATTCTTTAATCACTTTTGAACACAAATATTCTCCAACTTCCCTATGAATTTCATCAATATCGAATTGAGCAACTCGACCTCATGACATCCATTTTTCATTTGTTTTTAATGCCAAATATTGATCCATCAAAATTCTTAGTACAAATTAAAAAAATAAAATAAATAAATATAAATTCTTCTTTTGATTTATGTTAACCTGAATGTTGACACTCTTCAGATCTTGGATGAAAAAATAATACAGTAGATGAATTTTTTGTCGGAAATAAAATATAGATTTTTTTAGTTATAAATCTATTTTTTTTATTATTGCAATTAAGTAAGAGCTCATTACAGGGTATATCATCGTTAAGTAATTTTAACCATTTGTTTGTTTGAAAAATTTACTGTTCGCCTTTGTGCAATGCTGATTAATATTTTAGCTGCGGCAATTACGCGATGATTAAACGACAAAGAATTCGCTAGGTATCCGGACTTTAGCTGTTGTTCCGACCTGTGTATAACTGGAAGGTACTTCAGTGCAATGGTCATCAAGGTTAGAGGGAGCGTAGTTCCTATCGAAATAGGTTCAATAGATTAAAAATCCATTGCAGCAGTTGGGACATCAGGTAGTTGCACTAGTGTCATTGAGGGGGAGGTGCTTTTACAAGTGGCCGCCCAACTAATTTGATTCATTCTTATTACGACCGTGCACTTGACCCTCAACAATTTGCGTCAATGTCAATGCAACCACCCCGAGGCATGTGTTGGGTTAGGTAAGATAATTACTGTGTTGCAATTGTTGCAATTGTTGTTGTTGTTGCCATTGGGACTGCAGCAATGACCTTGAACGATGCTGGGCAAAACCCGCGCACACTTTGCGACTATACGAATGACCTTTCAATGCAATGCTCCCTCTCCCTCCCTCTCTCGCACACATATTGTTACTAAAAATAAGCTCTGTGGAAAAGCTCATGCTGAAGGTCAAAATACCCACCCAGTGGCACTCAATGTGCGGCACATGCAACTGCCGCGTGCGCAAGTTCAAGTGCAAGGGTTGCCATTGCACCCGACCAGCTTGTCATTCTCCCCATTCTTCCCAATCCCCTCCAGTCTCCAATTGACGTGGCCAACGTTGAAGGCCAAGAGTGGGTGTGCCAAGTGCCTGGTCAAAGCCCAGGACCGGCTTTTATTTATAGTGAATATCCTAGCGGCATTACGAGCATTATTGTGGTGATAAAACGTCACTCGACTGAACTTTAACTATTTATTTGTTTTTAATTGAAACTCGAGTTAAAGTTGGCCAGCCTCGTGCACAAGTTGGCTTAATCTGCAAATCTCATAAAGCTGCCAGCCATTTAATGCTGCTCCTCCATCAGTTCTTTGCTCATCCTCAATCAGAAGATAAGTTAATAAAACAAACTTCAACGACGACACGTGGCTAAAATGCAACTTTGCTGGCATCGTGACTTGATGATAACAGTGCCAGCTCAAAGTATCCGTCCTTTTGTTGACCTTTAACGAAAATCAGCCAGCGCGTGGGATGTAATCCAGAAATTTCAGAACCGTGGTCAGGGAAGAAGTCATGAGGGCGATAGAAAAGAACACAAGAAGTAAAAGTCGGAGAAAAGCTGCTAAAAGAATCATTTAAAAATCAAATCAAAGTCACGCGCCGCAATGTAATCAACAGTCGTGTAGGTGGGAAGTGGGAGGTAGGTGGTAAGGAGGCAGTTCAAGGTTATAATGCTGCAGGTGTGTAGGGAAAGGAATAGAAGGGAAGGGAGAGGAAAAGGTCCTGGTCCAGTCGAACAATAAGCAGCTCCATGCGCCGCTAAGTATGCTACGAAAATGAGAGAGAAAACATCTGCCTCAGTCGCACTCAATTGCCACGTGCGGGACTTTGCACCAGAGAGGGAGAGGAGGAGGGAGAGCGAGAGGGAGTGAGAGGGAGAGAGATTACGCCTGGCATTGGCAATGTCAAAGCAGAAATCCTTCAGCTTTAACCTTGAACTTCACCGGTTGCTATGGTGCGAGGCAGTCAGAAAAGCTTCCCACGCATGCTGTCTCTCTCTCGCACGGGAGCTTTTACGTTAACCTTGCCTTGCCTGTTGTGTAGTGGCCGAGTCCTTGAACGTGTTGTTGTTTGTTGCGCCTACGCTCTCTCTCACTTGGGCAATGGAAATTTTTGCCTCTTGTTGCCGTCTCGCTCGGGCATTTAACGTTGATTGACGCTTAATATATAATAACGGTACTTGCGTAAAGTACCCCTGAAAGCTTCACATTCATATCTCTCTCTGTCTCTCTTTCTGTCTCTCTGAAAAGCTCCTGTCATGTGCTCTTGGGGTAAAAGCTTTTAGGTTGACTGTACTTCTGTGACATTGCTCGAACTTTTGCCTTGGCATTGCACGCGCTTCAACTTTGCTCTCTTGAAGCTCAGATTCCCTCTGCGGTTGCCGCTCTTTGGCAATGGCCCCAAGTAACTTTTTGTTGTCGTTTTAACCAAAAAACAGAAGGAAGAAGAAGTAGAAAGCTTTGCCTCGCTGTTGCGCATTTGATTTTTGGGCTCAAATTGCTTAGGCGCCTGTTACACTTACTACCAAAAAAGCCCCTAAGTGCGTCATCTTCTATTGTTGTCGCTATCACTTGCTGTCCCTCCCCTCCAATCCCCTCACCGTCGCTTACTTGCAACACGCAAAATTTAATTTGCATTTCAAATAACATGAGTGAATTTTCCAGGAAATCTGCGTGCGTAAAAGGGCGCGGGCTTTTCTTTAAGCTGCCGTGCGGCAGCCATTTAAATGTAGGGCTCCTTACATGCCACACGTTGCACGCGCACGTGCTCTTGCCCCTAGCCCTAGACGTGGCAAATAACGCGCAATTTGTTAGCCGAGTCGTAAAAACTTTTCCAGTCTCTCTGCTTGCCTTGGCTTCTTAAAAGGCAGTCAAATGCTAAGGCAGTTTTGTGAATGAAGTTCGAAGCTTCCTCGATGCGGGGAGGAATGCCTGGGAAGTGGTTGGTTGCATGACGGGAATGTGTGAGAATGTTCTGGCTCGCGGCAGGGCGCAACTTGGCTAATAAAGTCTGCGCAGCGTAGGTCAAAGTTGCCCACACGTTAAACCTTGTTTATGAGCCGTTGTACTTTATGGTCACTCCATCAACTTTTCCATTACAGACTTACAAAAGTGTCCTAAAATCGTTGGCAGTCACAAATGTCACGATAAAAAAACACTGCATAACCTTGACTAATTATAGACTCTTAGATTTGTTTACTTGATAAGCTAAGGAAAATCAATCAGTGGGAAAAACCACTTTCATCATTCCAACAAATTTCCTCCATCACAACTATCAACAATGTCAAGCACCTTAAGATACTTTCAGTATCCTTATCTAAGCCGGCAGTTCATCCTGTTTCCAAAGCAAAGTTCTGCACATTTTACAAGTATTATTTTGTGTGTTATCTGGGTGGAAATTTGAACTTATTATCGATTCAATGTCAAGTGTTTGCCCTGAACTTATGCCAATCTCATGCCCCTACCTACAGCTTGGTAATTCTCCTCTGACATCTTCTTGTCTTCAGTGCCAAGCAAAAAGTCACCCTTGAAATATAAATATTTGGGGGAGCATTTTCCTCTGAATTTGCTTGCCAGCTTCCGGTTCCAGCAACAAAATGCGAAAGCTTCCGGCAGGGCAAACAACCCAACCAACAACCCCTAGCATCTGTGTATCCTCCATGCTTCCACCCACTTCCAACACGTGTCTGGGACGATGGTGGGGCATGGAATAACTCCGGTCCGGGGCATTGCCTCAAATGTTCAGTTAGATGCGCAGTTGGTTGCCCATTTCCACATCCTCCAGAGCTTGCAGAACTTCAAGGTTAACTTCCGGTTGTCACTTGGCTCCCTTGCGCAACATTGGCCAACTTGTGCGGGCTGCAAAATACGACTTAACCCAGGCCAATTTCAGGGAACGCCATATTGTTTCTACCAACATTTTGGCCATTATGTAATCCCGCTCCGAATTGCCACAGCAAAGTTCTGCTTTTCTGCTTGGAGAGTTCGTTAAACTCGCGAATGCCATAAATCTTGCCAATCCTAGACCATCCCAGGACTTTTCTCTCCCCACGTAAGTACATAGTATATCATGGGTCATTGCTCGCCAGGCCGCTTACTGCGTGATATGCTTGAGGTGAATGTCCTCACTTCCGTTCCGAGTTTTTGCTTTACACCTCCCACCATTTTTTCGCTGATGATTACGATTACAATTCTCGGTTGCTTTAGATTTGTTTTCCAATACTCTGTAGCTATTGATATATGAGTAAAGTGAGTATTATTGTTTGAAAAGATTGAAGGTTGCAACTGCGACTCAATTCGATATATGGAGTGTGTATTCTGTCCGTTATTTTTCACATGAAAAGAAAAAATAATAAAATAAAACTAATATGGAAGTTAATAATATGCTAAAAAGACTTAGCTTAAACTTTTGTTAATTTTATTGAATTTCTTTAATTTAAAAAACTTTTATACATTTTAAAATATGCTAGATCTAGCAGTAAATAAGCTAAACTTACGTGGTTCGTTATGTTATTATTATTTATTACAGGGTATATCATAGTCTACCAATCTTAAATTACGAGTTTCCAAATATTTTCATTATTGTTTCCATTAAGTTGATGAATACGAGTTAGCTTCTAATATAATAATAAGTATTCTCAATTTATTCGAAATATGCGTGGTGCGTCCTTCTGAAACAAATAAGATTGAGTCTTAAGATATTTATTTGCGACTTCATTCTTGATTTAGGGAAAATGTAAGGAATTCATTTGGATTATAGATTTTTAGACCATATGATCTTTTGTTTATAATTTTTCCTTACCTTATATTTCGTTAATTTTGTATTGATTAAATTATTACTGTAGTATAAGTAATTAGCATTGTTATTTGTATTAATTAAACAATAATAATTCGGAAATGCTTTCGCTTTTAATCTGTAGAAAAGTTTCCAACTTCCTGCGGTTTCCCTCTCACATTGTCTAAGCCAATTCTAATGAAATTGAAACGTTTAAGTGACCCACTTTGACCACAGAGACAGTAGTATATCATGAACTCAGAGTTCTCACGA